>JAAQRM010000262.1:0-700907 GCA_013396095.1 Fusarium sp. NRRL 52700 | reverse complement strand
GGGGGGTATCAGCATCGCAACGCAAAACAGGAAAACACCTTGAAGGGTATCGTGATACAGCTTCGCATGTACAAAGAGAAAGCAGACCAAAAGACAAAGGAGAATGCCCACGTTGGGCTTGAGTCACGGTAGTAAGACTTGCTACGTCTTCTTCTTGCCGTGGTGTTGTTTGTATTCCGCCTTGACCACTCTCATCAAAAAGTCCTCGTCTTTGACAGGGATAGGTGATGTTAATGCCTTCATGGCATTCTCGAATTCCGCACCCAAGAGGACCTCTCGGAGGGCTTGAGCCAATGCTGCACTAGTAGCGTGCAAAACATCGTATTCCACCGTCTGAGGGGTGTTGGTCTCGGACTTTCGTGGTTCAGACATACAAGACGTGTCATTACCCAATAGGAGGAAAACATCCCAGATTCGCAGCTGTGCTGGAAAGGGTACGGAAAGGTTAAATAGCGTCAGGTACCAGCGCGTACCATAAGCAGTAGTGTCAATGCACAACTCGTCCTAGAATTGTCAGTGCCTAGCTTGGGATATCGAGAGGTTTCAGACTTACCAGTTTACTGGCCACTTCCTTATTAAGCCAGTGCTTACTGAAGTCACTCATGGCTGCCATGAGTTCCTCAAAACCTGGACGATATAGACGAGCCAGTCCACGGAGATGCCACATTCGCACCAGCATGACAAAGCACTTCTCTTCGTCGAAGTAGCAGAGCAGTGTTGCCGCTAGCGAAGCCATGCCCTGAACATAACCTGTCTCAGGATAGTATATTGATATCGCGTGAAGGACCCTGAACAGTAGTCGCTGGCCACCTCGATAACGCCGTCGAAACATAATATGGCGGCTGATGGTCCTGGGCACATCCAAGTCGATCTGTACATCGTCTGGTGAGCTTCGCCGCTGGAGCCGATGAAATTCGGCTACGATTCTCTCCTCGGAGGGTGATCCCTCATGTTCCCTCGCGCTGGTGGCCATAAAAGACCACCAAGCTGCTCCCCTCCATCGGTCGGGTATTCCTTTCCATGTCCTTTCAATCAGCTTCGGGTTTCTCATGTCGAACTCAAACTCCATGCCCTCACCCTCGCCGCCCCGACGAACAACTTTAGCCATTTTCCTCCATTTTTCCGACCTTTCCCATTCCTTGCGCTTCATAACTTCTGTCAACTTCTCGGCTTGAATCTCGTCCACGATGTCTTGAAGGCTGGGGGCCGCATCGAGCATGTCGCCCGCTTCGTCCATCCACCTCCTATCGCGATTGTGGGGCAGCAAGTTGCTGGCTTGCCGTATTACTGATCGAGATGAGCGAAGCGATGTTGATATTGATAACTCGGATGTTTGTGTGTTGAGCGACCTTGCGGAAACCTTCCTGGTTGGAGTCCGTCGGCCACTACCACTCAGAGTGGATGTCAAACTATGAGGGTCTCGTTTCTGTAACAAGCTACGTTTTCTTGGGGAGCCCGAGGCTGACCGCGTCTCTGTTGGTGTGCCCATTCTTGAGCCAGGCGGTGGCGGTAGTGTGATGAAGCCATATCGGTCAACGTGGGCACCTTCAAGGTCATCCCAATCTTCGAGCACTCCGCCTCTAGACCGCAGGGAAGAAGAACTTCCAGATGCGGGCATTTGCCAGGCCGGAGAAAGGTGATTTGGAACACTAAAGAGGAGATGCAGGTTAGCATAAATCATAGTCCGCAACGATTACAATAGGGACATTCAAGGAAAACCATACGGGTCAAGTTCATTCTCCTCGGACGGGACCTCGGGAGTTGGTTCAAGACGCTCGCAGTACGAGTGCCTCTTGCCAGGCTCACCGTGAGAACCATCGCCAACAGTATAGAGCGATCTCACCTTTTGAGATTCCTTCTCCACGTCGGCGGCCAAGACACGAATGTCAGGGGTTGACATCAGGCCCTGGGGAGAACCATCGCCTGCCCCCATAACAGAATTGTTCATGTCGTTGGACTCGTCGCTGGGTCGAGGAAGGGTTTGTGACTTTGGGGTCGTTGGCGTTGTAGGAGTAGGAGTGATGGAACGAGGGGCGGTAGTTGAGGGAGTGGGAGTTGGGGTGGCGCGGCCCGAGTCGCTCTCGTCATTATTTGCGGTCGCGAGCGTATCGGCGTTGGTAGAAGATGGCGAATCAATTGACATGGCGTGCTGTTTGATAGCGCCGTCAACGGCGGCGGCGTCTTGGGTTCCCAACATGATGCTGCCGCGATTGGAAAAAGAAACAGTGTTCATAAAGGCATCGTCGAGGAGGCCTTCGCAAGGGATAGACACGTCGAGGGGAACAAAGGGGAGATCGTTATTAGATGAAATGGATGTGGTGCCCGCCAATGTAGCAGTGCTAGTGCTATTATTCGAGGTTGTGGAGGCAGAACGGGACCTGTTCCAAAAACGGGAAGAGCCCTGTTCCTTATCCGACGGAAGCGACCCAGACTCAGCCAAATCAATCGCCGTATCGGCATCAGTGGCTGGAGCGTTGACGGTAGCGTTGGCGGTTGCGCCAAGGGCTGTGGTAATAGTGGATTGTGCACTGACGGTTGGGGTACTAGACGCGCTGGAATTGGCGGTGCTAGCGGTGCCCCGCCACAAGGGTTGAATTGGTGTGTTGAACATTTGCGAAAATGTACCAAACCGAGAGGACCCCGATCTTGATATGCCCTTGGAGATTGTGGGGGACGAAGAACAGGAAGTACGAGGAGACGATGGGATTGAGGAACAGGGAGATTTATGAGAGCGAGACCTTGATAGAGGAGGGTATGTTGGGGAGGAGGGAACTTTGCCTGCAAGGCATTCAGAGTAAGGAATAGAGAAAGGAACGGTGGAAGCAGTCGTCCTGCTTGGTCGAGTAGGTGTTGCAGGTGCAGGTGATGGTAACGGTGTATCGGAGTGGGACACCTGAAGTGGAGGAGGCGGCGTGGTGCATCGAGCGTTGTACACGACGCAAAAGGGATCGGTAGGTATTGATGTTAGCGGCTCAAAGATGCTATTCTCGTCCACAAATGGATCTTCGTCTCGCTGCGTTGTCATACTGGGCCACGGCATGACGGATGGTACCAGTGATGATACGTTTGATTCCACTGCAGGAATCTTGTTTTTGCACTCGGGTTCCGAGTGACCATCTTCGTCCTCTTCTTCGTGAATTGTTGAAGTAGACTTGTTTCTAGCAACCCCAGAATCACGCTTCCACTCTTCCACTGATACCGGAGAAGTCCTGAGAGTTGGTGGTGATGATGATGACGATGATGATGAGCCTCGGAGGGCCGGGTGCTCCTCAGCAGGCGGTGCGACAATACCAGGAGGTACAATCACAATAGGACGGTGGCGGGAACTGTGAGATGATGCCGAAGAAGACGAAGGACGACGTGAGAGCCGAGTAGGGTCTCGTGAGACAATGAGAATCGGAGGTTCTGCTGGTATGGTCTTCTCGTATCGCAAAGCCACTATGCTGGGATCAAGTCGTAAACTGGTTCGGCGTTCAGGCTGCTTCTGCCGCCCACTCCCAAATTTGGATGGCAACATGGCGCTACTATGAGAATTGAACAAAGGAACCAAGGACGAGAATGATGCAAGTTTTAAAGACCTCAAACCAACTACCAGTGTGACTGGTTGGTGTCGACAAGGTGGTCTGCTCGTGTGAATAGAAGCTTGGTTGTAAGTAAGACCCCAGCAGGTGGTTGGATGAGTAGCGAATGCAAGGGAGCAAAGCTAATGGCAGGGATCGAGCACCCCCAAGACCAGACCCAATAGCTCAGGTGAGGAGTCTAAGAGCAAGCTGAAGAAAAGGAGAGGGCCGTGAGCTGGTGTTATAGACAGACGCGGCGAGGTCGAGAATCCAGAGGGAACCCAAGGGAGAGTAGTCTTCAAGGGAGGCTCGAAAATAAGCGCCAAAATGCGGACTGAACTGAACTGGAACTTAAATCTATCGAAAATAGGTCGATCAGAATTGAATTGAGTCGAGTCGAGTCGCCCAGGTCTTAGACTTGAATGAGACAGTGCAATCTCGCAGATGTCAAGTTCAAGGTTGCGGGTATGCAAAGAAATGGTCAAGGATCGTTCTGTAGCGAAAACTCGAAAGGTTGGCACAACATTGATCGAGACTGAAATGTCCCGTGTTTTGAATTTTGTTCAAATATTGGTCGTGAGACAATGTCGTAAAGTCGTGTGCAGGTGGGGGAAAAATGTCGATGTAGAGTGAGATGTAGTGCGTTTGATGGAAGGCACAGATCACGGTCTCACAAGAATATTCGATCAAGCAAGCAATGGGGAAGCCAAGCGAGGCGAATCGATCTCAAGATGGAGATGGAGTGCGTTCCTTATTATACACCACATCAATTCTACTAGTCTTGCTAGACCGACTCATCGACAATGCAACAACAACTGAGAAAAAAAAAATAAACAAAATCTGACTTTTTCACTCTTCTCTTTTTTTCCTTTGGTCCATTTACTGACAGCCACATCATCCACCGACTCCACGGCTTCCGTTGGCTACAGCAAGAACCCGCCCGCTCCATGCGGTAAGTAAGTTGGGTTATGGGGTATCGAGCATAGAGCTAAGGCAAGGCAAACGAAGCGAGTTGAGACGGTGAAAACTCAATGGCTCGATGTTGGTTGACATGTGGGTTGGGCGAATCCACACCGCACTTACACCCAGCTAACCACGTAGAGGTCGAAATGTCGGAGGTTGACCATCAAGTAATCACAAATGAATGAATGTGACCGACCGGAATACAACACATCGACGCATGGTTAGTCATGGGCTTAGGAAGGGAAAGGCACTCGGAAGCCCTCAGGTGAGGAGGCATTGATGAATGGTCGGCGAATTGCATGCATCCCATGTAACCCTTTTTACGGCCATACCACACTCCTCGCTCTTCAGGCACAAAGAAATGTTGGCAGCCTCTAAGATGACGACCCAACAGAAAATATACATACAATCCGGTTTTAAGCATGGTGACAACCTCTACAGCCGAATGTACCTCGCTATGAACCAGGGTATAGAGTTTGGAGGCTGCTGCAAGCAAGACCCCAAACGGCGACGGTGACGGCAATGAGTCTTTTAACATCACGATATGTATGCTGTATGCTGTACCTTCAAAGCGTTTGCAATCCGGAAGCAAGGGAACACCGAGGCATGCCCCCAGTCAAAAGCTAAAAACAAAGATAAGCACACGGCAGGGCAGGCAGACAGACGTCGAGTCTCACATTTCTTCCTCAACTATTCAGAGAGGCACTTCTTCTGCCAACTAGCATCTCTTCCAACCATGCCGGAACAGGTTTCGGGCCTCTGTGAGCTATCACAACGATCCAATCGATACCCAATGTCAGAGTCATCCATACCGACCAGGATTAGCGATAGGGCCGCCTAGAAGATGTAGGGTCTGCAAGGTACCCGCGACCAGACACCAAACGATGGCCATTCATCTCTCAACACAGCACACAGCACCGTGTTGCATTGAGCGAGGATAAGGCAGCACGGAGCAGGATAGCCTGGTCTCACAGCAGCCTCGCATTCTCCAATTACGCGTTTCTTTTCCGCTCAAATCCATTGATCCAACGACAGTCAATTATTCTGGAACACATCTAATAGCGCCTCAGTCATCACTCAACTTAGCCGAAGCCGAGACCCCTTAAGAACAACAGCCTCAAAACAAAGACAGAACTTTGATAACATGTTCTAGTGTGATTGTGTGAGAGCGTCTGGCTAGGTATGGAAATAAACCACGCAATCGCCTATTTTACATCAGCTACACAACTTTGCAGCCCTCCCGTAGCCTTAGTGCAGTCTAACGTTGCCGCCACTAATTTCAATACACAAGAACGTGTATCAAACTCTGTTTTTCATCTATTGGTATCATCATCAGTTCGTCACAATGACTTTTACGTGCTTATACGGAGTACTGATGAGCAAATCAGCACTTGTTCACCTTTAGTCCCGATGCCTTCTTTTTAATTTTATAATTTAATACCAAACCCTCTTTTGGAAGCAATTATGAGTTTACGACTACTGAGTTAGTAGTTCCCTAGCTCTGGGTCAAACTCAGATGATGATCTCCCGATAGGCTGTGCTTAATTGAGACTTTTTTATGCGAGCTCTTACACTTTATCACATTCTTAACCAAGGCCCACCACGAAACCTATTTCTCCCTTACATGAAGAACCACGAAATACAGTACTATTGAATTGCTTCTTTTCGTTTCCCCAGCAAGAACGGGGAAACTATCGCGGCGAAGACGAAGAAAACAAAATTGGACATTGTCTCAGTCTTCACATGATTTTCGCGAATCTTTACAGAGCGATATCCATCTGCCCTGGGAAGATCTACCCGCTCCCGAACCTAGGGAGATATTTCATGCTGGGATACGTGCAGGGATCGGACTTTGTCCTGCTTTGGTGTTGAGCCGGCTACGGCAACATCGAACAGGCGAGACTCTCCTCGTTTGGCTTATAGGGAGCTTGCATAGTAATGAAAACAAAGTGGAAGAAATATCGTAGATGACACCGGGAAGACTGCACGTACCCTTCCGTCCCGACCGGGACACGGGGCTATAGTGAGTCCACGTTCTGCCCATAGAATGGTTTCTCTGATCGCTGTCACCGCCCTAGACCCATGTCCTAGTCTGTCGATGCCAACTCATCAGGAAACCCCTTGCTGCTGCGTTTTCCTCCACGTTGATCTGTCTACCGCATGGTCAGTGGAGACTTATTTTTCTTTTCCCTTCTCCTAATGATGAGGCGGGAGACAGGAGCGAACACGTAGCGGTAAAGGTCATTTTTATCGTCTTTTTCCTGCGCCGCTTCTATAGACTTCGAGGCTGGCAAGGTGACGGAAAACCCAGCCAAACAAGCAATAAACGCTCATTGTGGACTGGTTTGAGACAGGTAGGGCACACAAACAACGCACAATCGAGGAACGAGAAAACAAGTGCCCTCTAGCTTACTCCGTCCCGTGTGTACATCCTAACTGCCAACGGTTGAGTGCATGCAGCAAAAGACAACGCCGCGCTGCTCTAAAGTGGATACGTAACCCTTGCTAGGCTGGAGCATGGCCCATTTGTCCCACAAAGCTTGAAGTTTGCTCTGCAACCACAGGTCTGATGAGTCAAACAGTCTGTGTTCGAGGTGGCTGGTAAACGGGAGAGCTGAGAGGAGAGGGCTGGCACATGCCTCTTCTGGGCGGATCATGGTAGAAAATAGCAACAAAGAATTGGCAAAACATCAGGTTTTTAGATTCTCCTTGCACGACTCCATTTGCCATATGCTGAACTATACAACCTCGCTCGTGTTAGAATTACAAATGAAGACATGTTCCATCTTGCCTCTTCTGCTCTGGAAACTGTGTAGAATTGGCCGTTTGCCAAATGCTCCACTGTCTGATGATAGTCTTTCAACGCGTTAAGAACGTGGCAGTGGATGCGCGTCCGTCACCATGGGGTTTCTCCCATCACTCAGGACTTTTTGTCCCTTGCAGGTTGCATACGAGGCGTACCTTGATCTCTGCCATCACAGGCTTAATTCGCCAAATCTGGCCCGTAGGATGCTCCTTGACGTCCATGTTCTATCACCGAATCCTTAATATCAACGGCGAGAGATCTCGTTGCTTGCGCAGAAGAGTCTCAGAAGCAGCCCTCTTCCATGATTGGACCTCCCAGGTCGAATCGCGCTGTCTGCCGGTCTGGTCGTGCATCCTTGACGCCCTTAGTGTCACTTCCTCAAACTTCTTCATTCTCCCAATCTGCTTCACCGAACATTGGACCCTTTCTGGCTCCGCCGCTCACCTCTAACTTCTCAAGAAATTCCGGTGGCACTGTGGGGATATACTTGCGCTCTCGCTCACGGTTAACTCCACCAAGTCCAGCGCCGTAAGTTACAAGCATGTCAGTTACCGAAGGCAGCACGAAAGGCAACATTAGGGCGGGATCTAGCAGAAGATGCTCTGGCATGTCATCATCTTCGTCCCAATCATCCTCTGGAGGACTGGCAGTACTTCCAGGAGTGGCGAGATTGTTCCCGTTTGACCGGCCCTTTACCGGTGTCACTGGTGTGCTGTCCTGGCCTGACTTTTGTGGTGAAGGTACACCACTGCGCCGTCTCTCCCGCTTGAGCGCCGCCTCTTTCTGTAGATTGATCAAGTATTTCATAGCACTTTTTGGTAATCCCTTTTCGCCCACTTCTGGCCTGTAGTGGTTGGCTGAGTGTATGAGTTGCTGGGGACTCAGTCTCTTGAGCTGCTGTAGTGTGATAACCAGAGCCTCCATATCATCTCCATTAAGTGATGAGAAGCACTGGAGCCATTGAAGGAGCTGGATTACGGGTGCCAGATGTCTTCGAGCAGCGTCCATTGTTGACTCCCCTGAAGAGCGCATTTCACCTCCTTCAAAGTGCTCTGCCTGTCTATTATTCGTCCGAGCCCAATCTTCTAGAATTGAGATATTCATGCGGATCTGCATGGCCTTTGTTCTGGCCAGGTACTTTCGATTTGACATAATGCGGTTGAAGAGCTCTGCACCAATCCAGTATATAAGCTGGGAAATGATTTGCGCAGTGATCACGGAGTGGATATCGTAAAGGTCGAGTACAAATAGAGTAGAGGAGAGAAGGGAGGTGACGTTTCGGGGAGCTGGCTTTGCTCGCTGCTTCGGTGATGGTGGTCTGAATCGCTTTTCTAGTGGCTCCTCTTTGACTTCTTTCTTTCGCTTGAAGAGCTTCCACTCATTTTGGAAAGTAATATCCTCGAATCCGGGAATAGTCTCGTGTTCCAGCATGGCTACGTCCAAGACCTTGTCCAGACGTCGCTCAGCATCTCGCACAATAAGAATAAAGATCTCGTTTATCAATTCAGCCAGCTGCGCCTGGAACTCACCCGTTGCCTCAAAAAGTCCAGGGTCTTTCTTCAGGTAGTGAAGCAGTAGGGTGGCGTTTGAAATCCAAAAGGCTAGAATAGTCATGTCCCACTGACACCTCTCTACAACGTCATTGATGTAATCCATAGCTGATACCAAGAGTCGCTCCAGAAGCTCGGGGCTTGAGTGGTAATGCGCATACCGTGCGCTGAGAAATATCATGTTGGCTGGCACCGGTTTCTGTGTCGGTGATCTTTGCGGCGTCATATTGGTAATAACGATATCGAGGATGCGTTCAAGTTCATGTTCTTGAAAAACAAACATTTGATCATGTAAGCAGCGATTCCAGTCAAATTCTTGCTGCTCTTCCTCAAACTCATCGACAGGCTGTACCATCAGTCAGCCCAACGGCTCTTCACGATTTTGATTTGGACCCTACCTCAGGTTGGTCATCCATACCCACGTTTCCCAGGTCAACCTCGAGATCACGAGCACTCTCCATCATCAGCCTTCTTCGCATCTCATTCTCGGCCATCTCTTCTTCGAATCTATCCTGGGAGAACCCAGGTCGATAAAAGTCATCCGTTCCGGCGCTTCCAATATTGTAGCCATTGTCGTGGAGATAGAATGACATCTCACTATCCGGGGGCACAAAGTCGAATGCTGTTCGTCCTGACGAGGTCTTTTGGTCGGAGGATGCATTGTTATCGAGGAGTAGTTTAGCAATACCCTTGTGTCGATTTGTCATGGCCCACATTAGAGCTGTCCATTGATTGCGGTCTTGTTTGTTTACGTCGGCACCCGCATCGATCAATGCTTGCACAACAGGTTCATGGCCCTGAATAAAAGTTAGTGATGTGTATGTAGTATATAACGGCTCACCCACAAAGCAGCTAGCATAGATAAGTGGTGGTGTTCCATCCTCGTCTTCAGCGTCCAAATCAAGGTAATCTTTTGCCTTCCCATTGAGAAGCCTTCGAATTCTGTCGACATCGCCGTTACTTGCAGCCATGTTGAGGGCCTTTTGCAATTTTTCCTTCTTCTCCGCCTCGGACAGACTTTCACTATTCACGACCTCATCTTCGTTCTCGAAAGCAGGAGCTGCTTGGTGCGCTGCCTGGGCGGCCAGCATTTCCATTAATCGCGTATCGCTGTCTTTGGGTCCTTCGGTAATGTCATCCTCGTATTCGGGGTCGTTTAGCGACAGGTTGCCGAAGTTAAGAGGCTTTGCTATAGCTGGTGTCGTGAGAAATTGGGACTGGCCTGTTACAAATGTGTCAGTGACGTGTTGGGTTATACAAGAAGCGCAAATGCAAATGCGCAGTGGCGATGCGACGAACCTTGCCAGCCATCGTACATCTCGGTCTCGGTGATTAGGTGCTCGTTGGGCACATGCCTTCTGTCATCAAGAGATCTGGGCAGATCTGCAGGGAGAGTGCGAGGCTTTTCCTCAGGCTGTCCTTCGGGGTTGATAGAGTCCCCTAGATCCATGATGGAGGGAGGGGCAGAGACAGATTCAGATCCGTCGCGTGGTTCATGGAATCTTGCAAGAGATGGTTTGACGGTAAAGAAATGCAATCTTGTTATTTCTCTGCTAGTTTGTGGATAAGAAGGCGTTATCGGATCGAGATATCGTTGGAGCTGAAGTTGGTTGCTTGTGTTGATGTCTTCTGAGTTGTCGTGGAGGGCAACCTACCCACTTTGTCCCTGGTGAAGCTGTGGAGAAACCGTCATTCCGCTTAGGTTCTGAGCAGCTCCGCTAAGAGATACCACCCAACGTTAATTATCACCTCAACAAGGACACATACAACACACGTCGTCACAGAGGTACAGCCACAGCATTACTGGATATAGTTTTTGGGCCCAATCCGGTATTTCATAAGTTCTCTGCTTCAAACAAAGTTAACATGATCCACAGACATGGCAGCTGATGTTTGTAATGTGTGAAATAAGACGCGAATTGTTTGAGATTTAAGATGTATCCACCTAATAGTAAGATGAATTTTGATACACATGCCCAATCGTAGTTTATGCTCATCAGTTTCATTTGTATTCATTACGAACATATCCAAAGTTTATCCCCAAGTACCCTAGACTGCTCGCTTGCCAAATGCCCGCAATCGCTTCACTCCACCATCAGGAATCATGATAAGTTTTACATGGGTTACCAGGGCCTTCTTCTCTTTCTCTTCGCTCTCAAACTCATGTTCCTGATCGGGTCCTGTCTTGCTGGGGGGTACAAAGACTCTCCAGGCTGTGGCATCTGCGACAGGGTCGCCATGGCCAGTCCACTCACAACCTTCAATTGAGACCTTTTGAGGATAGTTGCCTCTAAAGTGTGCAGTGTCAACAACCCAATTCTCGATGTATCCGGGGGCACCGAGCTTAATGATGGCGAAATCTGTATGGTCTTTTCCTCGTGATCGCTTTGTCTCCCAACCGTCACCCATATCCTTTCCTCGGCCAGGGATGATAAGGTTGTCCTTGGTTCCAAAGTGTTCGTCGCTACACGACACAGCAATACCACCATTTTGAGCTGCAGCAAGATCGAAGATGGCATCCTTTTCTTCAGGGAAGACGGGGACGGCGTGCCCGTAGAGACGGAATCGTGCGATACCGCCATCGGGGTACATGTTGAGCCTCACATGCGTGTATGCCTTTTGGTTAGGAGTCTTGAGCTTCCAGGCAAATCGTTCAGAAGCACCACACTTCTGGATCCCCAGGATGGTCCTCCATTCTCCTCGACCTCCTCCCCATGAAACAACCTCGTCGTCATCTTGGCTGAAGACACCCTCGACGGAGATAGCAGGAGCATGGTTTCCGTTGAAGAAGGCTGTATCGATCTCGACCCCTTCAATCGTGCCAGAAGCGACGCCCAACTTGATTATGGCGTAGTCGAAGGGCTCCTGATTGTGTCGTCGAGTCTCCCAACCATCATACCAAGCACCTGTGAAGACCATCTTACCTGGCTGAGCAATCGGAGCTTTGGGGTTCAACATGTTAGACGCCTCACAAAACCATTGGTCAGAGTACCCAAGGACTTGGCCACCGAGACCACTGGAGACAAGATCTGTAATTGTTCAGCATTATTACTATAGGTCAGTGTAGATGAGCACATCTAAGTTCATACCAATACATGTTGAACGGAAGGTCTTATTAATATCATCTGGACGAACCGTTACGACCTCGACGTTATCGAGCGTGTATTCGATTTCGTCAGCAACAGAAGTCATGATGTGTGTGTTTATACAATGTAGAATGAAAGTCTGCAGATCTGGAGTCCTCAAGAACTTGGGGGTTGAACAAATTTTGTAGAATGGTCATATCGCCTTGTTTCCTTCGGCTGAGAACCATGATCTGTTCTATCAGTCGGAGAAGGGGAGCTCGGCCACTTCCGAACTGCCCATTGATATGGCGTTAACATTGGATCATGGCAAATGCTTCCGGTTTTTTTTGGCCTGATCTCTTATTTTTATTGGACGTTTCGGTACTGTAAACAATCTGGTGATCATCTTACGTACGATCCTTCGCCAATTCTAGCCTTTATTGTGGTGCAGCTGCAGATAAGTCTGGAGTTTCGGCTGGCCGTAGGCCGTCTGGCCAATTGCCGTCCCGTCGCCGGCTTCGGGGGAGTGGATGGTTTAGCCATTCGGCCGTTTTTCAACGACGATTGACCAACCAGAGCATCGTTTGTGACGGGTCAATTCAGCCATAGTTGGAGAGCTAATCTGGTAGCTGAATCTGCTTGTTCGATCATATCGAGGAACAGATGGGTACGCCGGGTTTATACATAGATCATATCTGCCAATTCTTCAGTTCCGTTGTCGTTTTCTTCTCCCTGACCTACCCTAGACATTGACGCGATTCCTGCACTACATGATGTATCCGTCGCTCTACCCCGCGCTATTGCAAAAAGATGACTTGTGATTGGCTAAAGCTCAGTCATCTCATTGACGTCAACAGTGATTGCAAATAGAAGCGAAATGAAAACACGAATCTGTCATTGTAAACTTCTCACTTACATACGTGATCTATCTGCATTTTCGAATGCCATCCAAGTGCATGCACAGTTGATAATCCCGGGGCGTGAATAAGTGGTCATAGAGTTCGACTCGGCACCTCTTTACCTACTATTTCGCTTGCAGATCGGATACACAAAGCTTGAGTCTCACGCTCAGAAGACAACTCTTCCTGTTAGTTCACTCAGAATGGCGAGTGCTACAGGCGTCCCAGAGCGATTCCCTCCGATCGAGGATTTGTCAGCCAGAGAAACCGAGCCTCTCCTCGGTCGACCTGGCGATGCTGCGCAAGAAGATGGGGTCCCCTTGATCAAGAACCTCGTTCTCGGTAAGCCTCGAATTTTTACACAACCGACATACAGCTGACTGTGCATATCAGGTACTGGGATAGTAGCTCAGCTAGGAGTGGTCCTACTCACTATTCTGATCTGGGCAAGCGTTCTCTCTAAGCCGTTGATCCTCTTTTCAGCTCACCCACTCCTTCAATCTCTCGCGGTTCTCACCCTGGCTCAGTCTGTTCTAAGTCTACAGCCAACTCATACGGCAGAGCAGAAGCGTGTCGGCCAGCGCGTACATGCCAGTCTCAACCTCGTGGCCTTTTTGGTTCTTGTTGCTGGAGTGACCATCATTGAGTATAACAAGATTGCAAACAACGGCCCACACTTTCACTCCGTCCATGGCTATCTCGGTGTCATCACTTCTATCGTTCTTCTCCTCCAGTACGGTGTTGGTTTCACAATGTGGGCTACCCCAGCCCTGTATGGCGGCGTGGACAATGCCAAGGCTGTCTGGAAGTATCATCGCTGGAGTGGATACATCATCTTTGTTCTCCTCTTGGCTACCGTTGTTAGTGCTGTTGAAACAGACTACAACCATAATGTGCTCAAGATCAAGCTATGGGCCGTGCTATTGCTGGCTATTGTCACTTTGGTGGGTGTTGTGCCTCGGATTCAGAAGCAAAAGCTCGGCTTCCCAGGTCCTGGCTCGACCTGACCGTTCTTGGCATGTCTCGCTTGACCACTGATGGAAGCCCAATTACATGGAAATCTGTAGGTCATACTCCCACGTGCGATGAGTTCATATGCAGCCTTAGAACACGGCGCCTGGTGTATGTTCTCAGTGTTTGGAACTGTCATGAAAGCCTCTGTACTGCGCCTGTGGCACAATTATTTCAGGAGTTTGCTCGGAGAAGTCACGCATGTCGCTGCTATCAACGAGCGAGATTTCATCATGTTTAATACTAGTTCTTTTTTCTCGGTTTTGTTATTACCTACCTAGGCATCGACGCTTAGTTATCACAATATGACCAATTTACCAGTTTCACGATGCGATATGGGAAACATGTCTTGCGACAAAAGTAGCAACTCCTGATATCGACTTCTGAGCTGCGTCGAACCTAGAGCTACAGTGTTACATATTGACCATTCAAAGAGTCGTAGTCACAGATTCGCCCTTTCTTCAGAGCAAATGTGCATAACCTCACTTTTTCATATTTAATTATTGCTTGAGTGATATCATCTGCCATGTCATCTTATCGGGGCCTGAAGCCTATACATCCAATGATCAGGCATAGTCTATCATAAAACACTATGACGAAAGTTTTTCAGGTCAGCTTATAGCTTCTAACTGGGCATGTTATAAATTTTATGATCGTCTCCATCCCACATCGGAAACAGGGGGTTCTCTTTCGCAGGGGCAGAGAGAGGTGTAGGTCTCTAATCAGATGCAGTAAAGAGCGAGATCTTGGGATGCAAGAAAAAAAAGTATCCAAACCCAGTCCAGGAGTCTTGTCGTCTAAGACTGAAGTTTGATGTTTTCTTCCACTCCTCAGGTCATGTAGTGCACTATATGCCCGCGCTCAAACATACTCTGACATCTTATGGAAGTTGTTGGCAAGAGATAAATGAGACTGTTTCTGTTAATGGAGTCGTTTCTGGCGCAGCAGCATAAGACAGAGAACAAATTTGTATGTGCTATGTAGTCCTGCTATACTCCTTGGTGATGTATCTCACGAGTAGTCACCGCTAGCATTATGTGCCTGAGAGGTTATGCAGTAACAGACGAGGCAAGAAAAGGCCACGTTAAACCCAGTTCTTGCAGCTAGACATGAGACAGCCCCAAGATGTTCATACCATTGCTAGCTAGGAGACTTATCATATAAGAAACAAGCAGTTTCAAAAATGGATATCGTTTTTGGGAGACTCTGACGCCCCATCTGACATTATTTCATCTATATGCTCTACTTAAAAACCGACTAAGCTTCTTATCCTTACGATTCGGACTTGCGACTGCAGCCTGGATATTCCTCATAGTGTCCAATACTAAAGACACCAGTATACTTACTACCTTAACTATAGCGCGTTTTACTAATAAACCGAGATCTTGACCCTAAATTTGGCACATATATCGGCCGTGTTTATTATATGCCAGGTATGGTGCTGTAAATAGCATGCAATATGATATGATAGACAGCCAATTTCACTGCCCAAGTGCTGAGCCTCTTAAACTATTAACTTACCTAGATCGCTAGTTTTCCTCAACAACGCAACTATGACGGTGAATAATCGACAACCTTTCTTAGCCCTGGCACTATTACCTACCTACACGCAATCGCAGGCGCATATCGATTTGATTGTCTCTCATAGCATTACTACCTGACTATTTGCAATAAATATCAACTCCGCCCAAGCCGAAGCCAAAACGTTATGTACAAGGCTCAACAATGCCAAGTAAACCAGCTGCTCATTCCGTATCCGTCTCTTAGCTTGGTCAGGTGTTAATAACGGGTCAACTTCATGGAGACATGCCAAAAGGCCAACGCAAGGCTAAGATGAAAGTGAGGCACGTTGAAGGCAGAGATTTCACGACTCATGTGCACACACATCGAATGAAGAAACCAAGTCTTATCCATGCACGTACTACACAGTATAGTATGGCAGGCTTTTTATGTCTTGGACACAAAATCTTCAAGTCATTCGATAACCCACATCCCACTAGACCCCAAGCTCAAAGTAACATGAACAGGGATCCATCCACAAGATAGAAAAACGGTCATGGCGTTGGTATCCGAACGGCAGGTGAACTCAGGGTAAATCCCGATTCAGATTGTACCAACATTAAATGTCAACACTGGCTGATGGAGTTAAAGTCGCCATTCTTTGCCTAGAAACCCCCGCTTGGGTATGAGAAGCTATAATGGCACGGGAGATACATGATCAATATCTATTGATCCAGTGTACCTACTCCGTAGTGGATTATGTTTTCTGGTGTGGGAGGTCTGTTTGGACAAAACTTACTTACCCACTCACGCGTACCTATCGCTTTATGACCTGTGATTACAAACTTGCACTGACCAGACAGTGGAAAGTGATAAGAAGCCCAAGGGAACCCTGCGATCTTTTGAAGATCCCATATGCTGTTCACCAACCAGGCTCAGTTGATCAAATGCGTGGTACGACGGTAAATTCGCATGAGATTCATCACGGGTAGCTCGGGTTTTCGACAAATTACAGCGAGCCTTACACCTTTATGACAGAACACCATTCCTTTCAGAGGCCTGATCTTCAAACAGGCAGAAACAGCCTCCACGGAATTTTAATCTTTCAAATTGGCCTATTCATATAATCCAATCCAATCAGATAACTCACCTAACCCATGACAGCTGGCGTGTGTGCTAGCCGCGATGAATAGATTGAGAATTTGCGCGGTTAGGTGGTATACATGATTTTCTGTTCCGCAGCGATGTGGTTGCCTAGTCTCAGTCTGGGGTTTCTGCAAGTGCAGCTTCTTCAGGAAAAGAAAAAAAATAAGAAAGAAGAAAGATTCGCTGTGGATATAATAAGAGACTAATCACCGATTGTCTGGCACTGGTTATTTGTGTTGCTGATTGATATTGTTGTTTGTTGTTGTCTGAGACGATAGCAAAGTTATAGCAAAGCACCTGGATTTAGTTATCCGCTGCCTGGATCTGGCTTTAGATGAAAATCTACTTGACATTATATTGCCGGGTCTAAAGTGTTCCTGTTCCTGGGGGTTCTGCTGGGAGCTTCTATCAGATCCATAATCGGAGGCTAGACACGTTGTCGCTAGAGGCAGCATGGGCATGGCTCACCCCACAACTTGAGATTGGTTGGATCTCTCGTGGCGCGCTCTGTTTGACGTCACGCAAAGTCTTGAACACACAGACGTCATGCGAAAACACCCTCATCTCAAACCAGCCGCTGCTTCAGGCGCCGGTGGAAACACAAGACAACGAGACAAGGCGCAAAATCCAATAAAATGAGGGAAAGATTGTATGCCTGGCTACGATTGTGACCAACACGACAGAAGCTGAGCTTTCTGTGGAACAATAGTTCAGCCTTTTGTGTAACGAAGAGGAATACTGCCACTATTGTCACATCTCAGAATTCTGATTAGCCCACTACTTTGCGAGGTCCTGATCGGGGCACACAAAATGCATAAATAACCGAAGGAAGAAAACCTGCCAACATGCTAGTCGTCCTGACCTCGAAGAGGAATGGTACCTTTAATTCGCGTTAATAATAAGTGCTACGCGGTGTTCTTTCCTTTCAACTTGGTAGAGGAACTGATACTCTGCAGCTAGGGCTTCCCCCCCCTCTTTTGCGATCTTCTTATAAGCAGATCTGACATTGAAGAGTTTTGTTCCCATAAACCATATTTCTCCCATAGAAAGACTCCTAGGGAGGTTGGCTCTTGGGTACAACAGACACACCAACTAACAGTAATGTCAGTAGTAGTCCAATATGTTAATAAAATATCCCAGTACATAATTTCCGACTAAATACCCGTTATGTTATTGTTATCATTCGTGGAAACAACCCGCTTCACCGAATTCCATAGTTGAGTTACTCTTTTTCTTGCCTTTCCCCTCGGAAGCTTCCCAGGGAGTTTGGCTCGTCCCATGGACAGAATGAATTCATTATAGTATCGTTTTTACCGACAACTCAATGACACTCGGGTGGTACTTTTTGATCACGTACACGCTTCAGCAGTGTTTCGTGGGTCAGCCCTCAATTCCAATTTCAATGTTTCCATATTAGGACCCAGCGAGGGGGATGCCATAAAAACTTAGGACCTTGATCAAAAGTGACAAAAACCATTAGGTAAACTTGGTATGAACTTAGAGGATTTTCGACCAAGTAGTTTTGGCACCTCAAATTAACGTCGGAAGTCTTCTTGCACCCGTGGCCGGCCTAGTTGGCCTAACTGGCATCCCACGGCGGCCTGTTCCGTACAGGCTAGACAAGTAGTAAAAGATACGAAGTCCATGATGATGTCAACTGGACGTTCGAGTTTGATCGAGTTAATTCGCTTGGCAGCGTTTGGCGAATAGGGGAGACAGAAGAAGTCCGTTGAATCACGAGGGCTGGAAGAAGTCATTGGTTTGTCTGGTTTTGTGACTGGTTCGCCTAAAGAGATTCATGCTTGTGTGTTCTGAGGAATACCTGGGCGGCTTGCATCGTACCAGAGAAGGATCAAGCTTAGACACAGACGGCTGTTAGTAGTCTGCTCATCAAGGCGCCTCGTCTTTTTGTTGACAAGTAAACAGCATAGGGAGCCTCGTTCTGAACCCTATCGAAAGTCCTTGTCCCTATCTTTGTGACTCCTGTCAAAACGCCTAACAGAGACAATTTCCCAGAAGATCGCCGATCTAGAGAGAGAAAGAGAGGGTCTATGGGGAACGACCACCACGGCCGATGACAGGTCACAGTGGTGGCTGGAGCGCTGCTTCGATATGTGACGAAGAAGCATGAAGAATAATATTGAAAGACTTGACAGCTGGATGACTGTCGCATAACAAAGCAAAATCACTTTAGAGTCTGCCTCCAATAAATACCTTGCCTGTCAAAAAGCGGGGTGCTGCTATGAAGGGTTCATGGGTTCTTGAGCAAATCAGCAAAGGGACATTTCAAGAACCCAAATTCTGGATTCGTAACAGCTACTACAGCGTGCTTGATCAACACTGGCGTATCATTTGCCCTGGAAGGGCCTTTGTAGTTTGTGCCTACAGCAATCCTAACAGCCATTGGATACAGGCAGTATAGCAATAATGGACGTGGTTGTTGCTGGAAATGCTCCCCTCACCAGTGGAGTTACCTTGCCACTAGAAGCTTTGTCAGTCAAAGTACGGCGTAAGTGGTCATCGGTTGGGGCTGGCTACCAAGGATACCAGCGGACGATGACGATGATGATGCACCAGCTGCCAGCACCCACTTTTGCAGCCATTGGTCTCCTTGGCCTTCATTGTAATCTGCGCTCAGGAGAATCATGAGCACCGACCTGTTAACCCCCTGAATGGATGGATGGATATGTACGTATTGATGTGCTGCGGTTTACTGGTACTGCTGATTGTTATTATTAACGCCATCACTGCTCGAGTTTGTGCATGTATGTGATTCGGATGATAAGTGACATGGAAACATGGTCTCGTGTGAAGCGATTCCCGCGAATATTATGTGCGAATAGAGACGAGAAGAGTTCCTTTTTAGCCCTCTTTTATTAATGCACTTTACTCTGAGTCTGCGATTTCCATCTGGTACGTACCTATAGCCGGCTACGTATTAGGTAGGTGACCAGGTAGGTGCCACCACATATTTGTTTCTTCCCCTGAGGGTCACTTTCTCTACGTCATCGCGTGCAGGGTTGGCTCTACTTACCCCCGTTTCGCGCGCCAGCATCGTGGACTAGCCAAGTACCAGACAAGTAGTATGTCCGACCATTACATGCTAACTGGTGCCACGGAGCCGCTGTACGCTACTTTGATGTACTTGGGTTAAATGCAAGCTAGAAGCCAACTTTGCCCACCTTGAAATCGGTTCTTCAAAGTGCCCGTTTGAGGAGTCTCCAGTCTCTCACTAACCAGGCCAGGCCAGTTCAGTCCACCTCTCTCTAGAGTCTCTACCACCGCTACCACCACTACCTGTTGAATCTCCGCACCAAGACAGTCTGAGAGACACTGCAATTCACTGCGCAGGACCGGTGTGTGGTCGAACCCCTGATTTTCCGCTCTCAAACCTCCTGCGTTGCGTTCCGGCCGCTCGTTGCCCCGGTGTTGGAACATCCTCTTACGGCCTCACAGTCGGATCCTGGGCCATCCTATCCTGACCTCCCTACGAGTCAATAAACACCTAGGTCGTTGATCAGCCAGTGCTAGGTTCCTTAGAGACCATCGCTGCTGCTACTGTGCTGTCACTGTTGGCTTGGGATTAGAGGGAACAAAGCGTCGACCTCTATCCCCCCTCCTCCACTACTACCTTAGTTTGACATTTCCTTTAAATCGCGGATTGTTCTCAGCAATACTCTTCCTGCCGGCGAGAAGGATCGAGCAGTACGTCTTTGGACGACTTATTTTCCTGTGAGGCATGCAAAGAGCCACCTCGCCGGTTGGCGACGACATATTATCGATCCTATCACCATCGCGTCAACAGGACTTGACGACTCTTGCATCTCCGACACCTACATTACCGTCGTTTTCGCTGGCTGAGAAGCTGCCCGTGAGCGCTATTAGAAATGGAAGTGTGATGCCGAAATCGATCTCGAACTCGACTATAAATGCGACTGCGACACCAACCACGCGTGACGCAATGACGACGGATCGCCACCCGAGCCACCCTCCATCCTCGCCCCTTGATGCTCAATCTAAAGAGCCCCGCGTCCACAACAATATGATAGGAGATCCTACCGATGAGAGCACTATTTCTGTGATCAAGGGCTCGGGTAACACTGCCGAGCCATTGGCTGCCCTTACTGAAACAGATGCATTGAGTCCTCGGCGTGTAGGTTTTGGTGGTGCTCCCTCTCCCACCCAAGCGTCATCACAGAAGCAACTTAACGAATATCGAGAAAAGCTTGCACGCGACCTTGAACGCCGCGAAATGTCTGCCCGAGGCTTGATGGCAAGCCCCAATGAAAAGAATCGGGTTTCTCCTATCCCCGAAGAAGGCCTTTCCAGTTCACCGCTTCAGACTTCAGCTCTGACAACGACCTCAACTGAGTCGAATGCTACAGTCCGAGGTGCTCCCACCCCAGGGCCCATCGCAGGAACACCATCATATCCGTTTCCACGAATGGCCCCTGCTGGTTTCGTGCCTTCATATCTGCATAGACCTTTCACCACACTCTCACCTACAGGTGCTCCACGATCTTTCAGCTATGGTTCTTTTGACGCCTTGGGCATGACTGCCCAGGATAAGGTCCTTTCGAGTACTTCAACTCCAGCATCTAATTTCACATTCAACCCGTCCGCAATGTCACCACAGCTTGAGAATCTCGATTTTCCCAATCCTGACCTCTACGATCTTTCTTTAATGCTAGCTGCCGAGCCTGGATTAGATGCTTGGTGGTCGAATGTTGTTCAAATTATGAGAGATGTGTACAAAGCTGAACGAGTAACACTTGCTATTCCAGCTGACACAACAGACATAGAAAATGTTCCTTGGGGCCAAAAAGCAACCTTCAATATTCACAAGGAGGACGATCTAAGTTTGGGTTATATGGCAGCCAAACAGGCGAGTAGCGTCGTCATGAGCACAAGCGACTACGACAGATCCTGGCCTGGCTCTAATGCTACACCACCGATTTCTGACGATAATCTTCATGCAAAGTCTGCCCCCCGGCCAAACTTATTCAGTCGCCATTCATTCACGACTTATGAGGATAAGAGGGAGAGAACACGAACTCCGCCTAATGCACAGGCTCGGCGGCCCGCGTTTCTTGCCAGGAGCCAAAGTAATTATCCCGCAGGTTCTGCCTCAAAAGAGTCCCGTCTTGATTATGCCAAACTAAATAAGACGACACTTGACGAACACGATGCCATTGAGCAACAAATTCCAAGCTGGGAAGCGCCGCTCATGGGTGAAAAGGAAAGCCAAGGGCGTGTTCTACCGGTATTACAAGCTCTTGATTATGAGGCGGATCCTTTGATCGATCATAGTGGTATCATGCGAGTACTCGAACGCGGAAGAGTCATTGCACTTACTAGATCATATCCGTATCTCGCTGATGAAGCCCCGGCTGAGTCGAATAAACCAAAACCTGCCGTCCCGGAACCTTCCTCGAACACTCCAAGGAATTTTGCCAAACCACGCTCAGACTCATTCTCGAAATTCTCATCAATGTTCAACTCAGCTAGTTCTTCTCGTGTACCGACTCGCAGCAAAACTCACTCAGCTGCCGACAGAGCGAAAACAATAGCCTCACGGTTAGAGGGCCGCTTAGAAGACGATATTCCTAGGCCTCCAACGCCTAAGTACGAAGAGTTTGAACAAGCGCCACCTTCACCTTGGTCACAATCGCCAGCTCCATCACCAGCTGTACGCGCTGATCCTAAAGAAAACCCCTTTTTCACAGATGCCATGGTGGACGAAGATTCATTCAATCCAGATACCGGCACAGAGGATTACACTGGGATGCGACCGCCCGAAGCTATCGGTGTTGATAACTCATGGACGGTTCTTCACATCCCCCTGTCTCACGTCCTTCTCTCGAAACCCACTCGAACTTTTAAACTAGACAGCACTTTGATGGAGCAAAGATCTCACGCGCGTACCAAAAGCGAGAGTGTTACTGCCCCTAGTGAGGAGGGTGGTCGTAACACACCAGACAGTCTTAAGAGAGACAAGCCAGCACCGATTGCCATTTTATCAATTTTAAGCCCAATCATCCCTTATCCATCTAATCTCAAGCACTCCCTGGAACATTTGGCACCTCACATGGCCACAACTTTCTCATTATGCCGGCACTATAGTAATCTTGAAACTGAGTTGGCAGGGCTTCAACGGAAACGGCCGCAGACGACCGGATTTGGTGCGGTTGCACACGATGGGCGGCCCTTGGAAACCATGGCTTATCTGACTGCGGATGACGTCGTTCCACACCAGTCTCTCGCTGGTAGTATGACGAGTCCGAGCGATTACTCTGGTGTTTCTAAAAGTGCTACTGGATCTCCATTGGGCACTCCTGGGTGGGACCAGGGATCTGGAGGCTTTCATGCAGACAAGCGGCCACCGCCGACCTCAAGCCCTGCTGCGACACCTCAAGGAGAGGGATACTTCAGTTCCAGGCAAAGACCAGTACCCGCGCGACATGAAACATTTGGTGGCATAGGTACCCCACGGGCAAGGACAAGTTCAAAAGACACTTCTCCTGCTGAGAAGCGAAATATCCGAGTCAGCGGTTCCTTTGTTACCCAAGAGAGTCCTGAGCAAAACTCGGCTGTCGATAACAAAGCAACCCGTACTTCTTCTGACGAATCAACTGGCGGACTGACTAAAAAGTCGGGTCAGGTTGACGCTCCAGATGTCAGTATAGATACTCTGGATCCTACCAACAATGACAATACAGCTGAAGATTTGGCTGACTCTACCAAGACCGGACGTGGCACTCGACAAGGGCACAGCATGCTTCATTCATATGGTGCAGATTTTGCTTCCACTTTCCAATCTCTTCCGCCTAGCTCTACACTCTCAGCCAGACCAACACCCGTTTCTGCACCTTCTCGGAGTGGCTCATTGACTACCACAGCTGTGGATATGCCACCGCCTTCGGACAGACTCAAGGGACTGATTTTAGATTCCCTACCCGCGCATGTGTTCGTCGCACTTCCGCAGACCGGAGAAATTGTCTGGGTCAACAGCCGTTATCTTTCGTACCGAGGCCAGACAGCCACCGACCTTGCCGCAGACCCATGGGGTAGCCTTCACCCTGATGACCGAGACGACTACTTAAAAGCATGGGGCCATTCTATTCGCACGGGCGAACAATTTTCGAGGACTGTTCGAATTAAACGATTCGACGGCGCATATAGGTGGTTTTATGCTAGAGCAGTTGCATCAAAGGATAAGAGAGGGGTAATCATGCAATTTCTTGGATCGTACATGGATATACACGATCAGCACATTGCCGAGCTGAAAGCTGCGCGACAAGAGGAAATCGAGGCATCGGAGGCTAAACACCGATTACTTGCCAACCTCATCCCCCAGATCATCTTCACAGCGACCGAAGACGAAGGAATCACTTTTGCCAATGAACAGTGGCTCTCGTATACAGGGCAAAGCTTCCCCGACTCACTTGGATTGGGTTTTATGGACTTTGTACATCCAGACGATCTTGCTAAATGTCGAATTCCCTCTACCCAACCTTCAACCCCTGGCGGAATACGACGTGAGGGTCATCGGAAGATACACCGGCAGGGATCTGCACAGTCTGAGGCGGCGTCAGCTACTACTATTCAACCTCCCAAATCGCATACACCTCAAGACTCGCCTCTCCGTAATGTGCAGCAAGCCCTGTCGCGGAACAACAGCTCCAGCAGCAGTTCAGCGTACGAATGGCCTGCTGCAGACTTGACTGAACTGGCTCGAAAGGGAATAATCAAAGTAGCGACTGATAGCGCTGGTCGAGTCTCCTACACCACTGAGGTTCGATTACTGTCCAAGACTGGAGAATACCGCTGGCATCTGATTCGGTGTGTTGAGATTGACACTATTGATTTCGGTAGTGGTGCTAGTTCCTACTTTGGATCTGCGACAGACATCAATGACCACAAGCTTCTTGAGACCAAGCTCAAAGAGGCCATGGAAACCAAGGGAAGATTCCTGAGTAACATGTCCCACGAGATTCGTACTCCTTTGATCGGAATTTCGGGCATGGTAAGCTTCTTACAGGATACTACTCTGAATGAAGAGCAGCTCGACTACACCAACACCATACAGACCAGTGCCAACAGCTTGATAATGATTATCAACGACATTCTAGATCTATCTAAGGTCGATGCTGGCATGATGAAACTAAAGTATGAATGGTTCCATACCAGGTCCATCATCGAAGACGTGAACGAGCTCGTTTCCACAATGGCTATTGCGAAACGACTGGAGTTGAACTATCTCGTGGAGGCCGATGTACCTGCATGGGTTAAGGGCGACAAGGTGCGAATTCGCCAAGTTCTCCTCAATGTCACTGGCAATGCCATCAAATTTACCTCAGAGGGCGAAGTCTTCAGTCGATGCCGTGTTTACGTCGCGGAGGGTTCCCATGTCGACGAGAATGAGATCATGCTGGAGTTTTCTGTAACCGATACAGGCCGCGGATTCTCGAAGGAGGAGGCGGAGTTGATTTTCAAACCTTTCAGTCAGATCGATGGAAGTAGTACCCGACAACACGGTGGGAGTGGACTGGGCCTCGTCATTTCTCGACAACTTGCTGAGCTACATGGCGGTAGCATGACAGGACGCGCAACGCTGGGCAAAGGCTCTACCTTTACCTTCACAGCGCGGTTCGGCCTTCCTACAGCTGATGATCACCCTAACTTGCCTGATAGCCCTTCTGCTACTGGTGCTTTCACGCCTAGACCGGAGATGGTTGATAATGTTCCCAGCACTATCAAGCCTCTTCCTCCGCCAAAACATTTACGCAACGCCGAAGGCACTAGCCCTGGAGGCACACCATCAGAGTTTACGTCACCTGGAGGCCTTTCTGTTGGTAGCTCCAATCCGTCTGTCCGTTCAGCTAAGTCGCAAGTCACCGACCGATCCTCTGCAACATCTGTCACCGGTGGTCTGGCCCGATTTAGTGAGGCGGCTAAAGCTAGTGGGCAAGATTTGTCTCAGATGAAGTTGGAGATGCCTTCAGGGCGTAGCTCTCCTGGTACTCATCTCTTACCAGGCAGTGGCTCACCCGAGGACTTCAGACCACCCATGTACTCAATCCTCATCATCTGCCCGCAGTTTCATAGTCGCGAGGCCACTACTCAGCATATTGAGATGACCCTGCCAAAGGATGTACCCCATCAAATCACAGCCTTGGCAAGCGTGAATGAGGCACAGACATTAATTGGTGGTGAGGACCCTATCAAGTTCACACATATCGTCATCAACCTCCCCTCTGCTGAGGCCATCATTGGTCTTATGGATGACATTACGAAATCACAGACAATCGATAAGACAACTATTCTCGTGCTGTCAGATTCGGTCCAACGACAAGCTGTCATCAAGTTGGCGGCCAACACTAAATATGAGCAGCTCCTCTCAGATAACATGGTGACTTTTATCTACAAACCTGTGAAGCCGTCTCGATTTGCTGTCATATTCGATCCAAACAAGATGCGTGATCTTAGCATAGATCGTAATCGCTCTACGGCGCAGCAAATGGTCGAGAATCAGAAGGCTAGCTACCAGGAGATTGAACGGCGCATGGGCAACAAGGGCTACAAGGTGCTCCTGGTCGAGGACAATCCTGTCAATCAGAAGGTTCTCATGAAGTATCTCAAGAAAATTGGGGTTGATGTCGAGATTGCTGTTGATGGCGCAGAGTGCACCAACATGGTTTTGTCGAAGCCACATAAGCAATACTCGTTGATTTTGGTATGCTGCTCTATACCACACTCTCCAGTCTCCAATGAGGATCTTAATAACTGACACATACTTCTTAGTGTGATCTACATATGCCACGAAAAGACGGCTACCAGGCGTGCCGTGAGATTCGACAGTGGGAAATTGCTAACAATTTCCCTCAGATGCCAATCATCGCCTTGTCAGCCAACGTCATGTCAGACGTTCAGGATAAATGTGTCGCAGCGGGATTCAGCGACTACGTCACGAAACCAGTCGATTTCATCGACCTCAGTAGAGCTATGTCCAAGTTCTTCTGATTATTGCACTCTTGCCACTCCCTTCCTCTCAAGCACTACTGGCGCAGTCACCTCTCTGCCACTTCTTTTTTTGGGCCTTTCACATTCGACGACTGTTCACGATTTACCTCCTCCGTTCATAATGATACCACGGCAGCTCCTATTTTAGGCCAGACAGTTTTATTTAGGGCCACCTTGGTCTTCTGCTGTCAAAGCTAAGCCTTGTCGCAGCTCAGTAGGGCTGTCATAGGTCGAGGCACCTAGCAAATGACCTTACTTCTATTGGCATAGTTAACTTCTGGGCTATATGACTTTTTTATACCAACAACAATTTTCCTGCCTTGGTCAGGCAAATTGTCTTCTGCATGTGGCTGGACGTTACCTATCGCATTGACGCAGGGTTTCTAATGGGTACTGGCGATCTTTCACACGTCTCTTGTCGATTTCGTTTCACTTTTCACTCACCTTGGTTGAATGACCCTGGGGGGGTTCTGGGAGGGTTCGAAGACTGGATATGGCGTCAAGGAGTTTTGTTTGCACTGTTCATGTGTTGCTGCCATATGGGTTAAATGCATGTTAGCCAAGAGCGACAGGTACAATGAGGATATACTTTTTTGTCTCTTTTTTTGGTAAAGTTTTTGGCGAAGAATATGGGTTATGCATGAAAAATGGACGAGCAGGATAGGTTGAATCTTTTCAACATTGTTCGAAATTATTTATACTTAGATAGACGGACGCCACAGGAAAAGAGGTGGCGGCGGGGCATTTCCAACACGGTGTTTTACAATACTCATGACGAGGCAGAATAAAGAAATCAACCTAAATTATAACCATTTCAAGAATAATTCTGCGTGATTAGGACGTCTGAAAATAGGAACAAGTTATTTGGTGATGATGCTAACACAAACGCTATCATAGCCCCCAAATAGCTCAATCTCAAAACCATGCCAGCATAGTTGGTCATTCTATCCATTGCTTTTCCGTAATCCGTTCCAAAATCGTTCGTCATTATAATAAAGATATGAAAATCATCAAAACAATTTGCCTCGCCTTGGCGGGCTGGTATCCGCGGTTCCCATGAAATTTCAAGTCATAAGAGAGAGAGAGAGAGAGAATGCACCCATCCAAGTAGGAATCTGATCAGTACACACTGCCCCGAATACTTCGATCCTCCTTCTCAGCGAGATCCAAATCCTCAACAAGTTCAGCGTCACCATCACAAGAGGCATCAGTAGATGCATCACCAAGACGGTTGGTCCTTGCATATTCATCCGGGCTATCCTTATCGCTCGTGTATGCTAGATGTTCGGGCCCGGCTTTGAGGAGGGGTTTCTGATCATACGACGGCTTCTCGCTTCTTTCGCCAACGGTCCTGTTTAGTTGAGCGTTCAAGGAGGCAATGCGGTGTAAGCTTATGTTCTCATCCTCTGATGAGTCGTTGTCAGTCTCGGCGGCAGATGTGTGGCCAGAATAGCTGCCGCCCCCATCGCGGCCAATATGCAAGTATGGCGACTGGATATACTCGCTGGCAGAGATGACTGAGGGGGTATCATTGAGGTCAGAGACGGATTTGCCTTCATGGTTTGATGAGATGTCGATCTCTGGTCCATCATCATGAGCTCCGAGGGTGGTGCCCTCAATATTGGTACCAATGCAGTCTAGTCGAGTCTTCTGCTTCCGGCTGACGATGGTAATGATCTCGTCTGGGCTTGTAATCTTGCCGTAAGGCTCTGGCCCACCGTTCTCATGATCCTTTTTGCGCATGATCTCCAAATCCTCACGCTTAGCATAGTGGCGACTATGGTCACAGCCATTGGGACATCCACCCCATCGACGTGTAACAACAAAAGTTTTGGTGCGTGGGAGTTTCGAGCTGTCCTTGTCTTCTTTATCTTTGCGTTCTCGCCGCAGATCGGACCAAGTTCGTAACTTGTTTTCTAGAAGGTACTTATTATTTTCCTGCTTGCGCATGATGAGGAACTCGCAGTGGTTGATATTTCGGAGATCTTCAAAGTACTCGACAGTGAAATGATACCATTTCATGAGAAAGACACGGGACATGAGTCCGTGAGTCACTAAAAAAATGCACTGTTAGTAGAGGCGCAAAGCTGGTTGTCGAAATACGTACCCAGTACACAGACGCTGGGGAAATCATCTTCGCCAAATTGTCGCCAGAGACTCTCATTGAATCCGCTCACACGATCGTAAGCATCAGCAGCGCTCTCTCCATTGGGTATACGGTAGAAGAAGTGGCCATAATCGGCCCTCTCTTGCCACATACGCTCCATTTCAGCACTGCATGGTTGGAAGTTACCAAAATCCTGCTCACGTAACCGAGGCTCTTCGTACACCTTGATGTTAGCTCGGCGAAATGGCGACGGGGAGCCTTCGTCCGAGGTCAGGCTCTCGAGGATTCCTTCTGTTGTTTCACGTGTGCGGCGGTACGGAGAGGTAAAGAACTGTAAGGTATCGTCGGGGCGGAGGAGACTTCGGAGACGACGTCCGGCATCGTGGGCTTGGTTCCAGCCTTCTGGCGTAAGTTTGACTCGGTGATCGGGAACGGTCTGGTGAATTTCTCGGTTCTCTTTATAATTGTCAGCACGTGTTTGACAATGGGGGACGAAAAAGTCAGAGCATCAACGTACTATTGCCTTCGGACTGGCCGTGGCGAACTAGAATGATCAAGCGTGGCTTGGTCATGATGCTTTGGGGATGTGATATAGAGGGGTAGTCTCTAAGTGACTGAGCGTGTCTCTGATAAGTCGAAGGACGAGTTTGATATTCCAGGGGCCTAAGCGTATTCACAATAGTTGTAAAAGTTGAATGGAGGTTTTCAAGTTGTGAGACACGTTGGGTCAAGACGGGATAGAATATGGCGGAGTAGGGGATAGATAGTTTTGCAATTGGTCAGCCAAAGCATAGGCAGGAGTCACCAATTATGAATACTAATAACAGAGAAGAGGATGGAAGCTTGGGAGAAAGAGGAGGAGCTAAGCGTCATAAAAAAAACAAAGGAAGAAAAAAACCAAAGGAAGATGAAGCGCGGATTGCAACGTCTTTTTTTAGTGAGGCATGTCTAATCCCGTAGTCGTTGGCTCAAGCTCACGAGACATCCTGACCTGAAGCATCAGAGTGAGGGCAAGTGCAAGCCCATGCCATACCATGCAACCATGTTTCCGAAAAAAAAAAAAAGCGCCCCGCCAAAAATGCCGGGATAACCCCCACCACCACCTCAGCCCAGCTGGAGGAAGGAAGGGAAGGATGTGTCCGCCTATCTACCTGGGGACCACGTATCGTGCACTTTGAACCTTCCATCTGAGCGGAGAGGCGGCGCCGGGAAACGGGAGGAAATTCCAAGGGTGCTGTACTTTCGAGATGGGGGGGGGGGGGGGGGGGCCGGAGCCGCCCCGCCATCTGTCGACCGAAACAGAAAAACAGCTTCTCAGTCGTCAACGGTCAAGCCTCCAAGCACACAATGGTTGACCAATGACAATAGAGGCCATATTCAAGCTGGTCATCACACAGTGACAGAAACAGCCCATAAGAGTTCTTGGAAGATGTACTACGGAGTAGTCCCAACCAAATCTTTCCGAATCCCTGCCAATATTACGAATGAAGCAAAGGCACAAGGGGCAGTTCCCCTCCCCATGGCACGATCTGGAGGAGGGGCCCGCAAACGGTTCTTGCTACCTAATCATGGTTAAACAGTGAAAAGCGTGCTGGGACAATCTGGCGATACAAGTCCAAAGACACACGATTTGGTGTTTGACCTGGGTCCTGTTCATGACTTTGAGTTGTTCCGCCCGCAGACGGACATCGCATGGCGGCGGACAATATCCGCTGATAACAAATCATATGATTTACCATTCCCGTATCCTTGGAACTGATTTGATCCTTTTTTTTTTTTTTCGCTTTCCCTGGTCAAAGATACTGAGAATCTGGCAATCTGGTGTTGGTTAGCCAATCCTGGAGATCTGCAGAGCCAGATTGAGTAATCCTGGCCACTGTGGCAGACAGCATGGGTCACGACGGCACCCAAAGTTCATGTTCATGCCTTTCCCATGCATGTATCTCGTTTGTTCCTTTTCATTTTCTTGTTTCCTTTCGGACCTCCCGCGGACATAATCATGATTGATTTCGTGGTGTTCATCTACCTAGGTATGTTCCGCCGGCTAATTACCATCTATTGGATCCAGGCGGCCTCTTGTTTGTCTTGGACCATCTGGATCCAATCTCATCACCTGAAGAATGACGGCTACAGCGGAGCATGGTGAGGTGATGTGATCTGCAACGGGAAGCGCCCAGCCGCCGATTGCAACATCGTATATCTGGATAAAATCACTCAGAGACGATCTAATACTAACTTTGGCCAGTGGTTTTGTCTTGCATTTCCCCGTTCTGCTTCCGCCTGCAGTGCTGATGCACTCTGCAGCGAAAATAGTTGCCTTTCCTGACTGCAATCAATCACATGTGCATCACGCAGAGTCGCTTTGTGGCTTGCTGACGCGGCTTGGAACTATATTGTGCTTGACATGTCAATTCAATTGCCGCGCGCTTGTCAGGCGACCCTCAGACACTCATTCCGGTGCGATCAACCTTCCCCCCAGCGGCTACTTACCTAGCAGCCTAGGTACCTAGGCTAGGAGAGGAAGGAAAATTCGAGACCTCGATCATATGTGACAAAAAAGATTTAGGTACTTTATAAAACTTCAGCATGCCTTTTGCCGAATTTATTTTGATGTCCCATATCAAGGTATGGTGTTTTCTTGCTTCCTGAGGTTAGGCTAATTCTTGGTAACCTTGTACCCAAATCAACGCCACTCTCATCAGATCCTGGCTAGCATCCACTGTCTTCAATTTATCCTACCCAACAACAAAACCAACACAACCATCTGGCATCTGCCGCCCATTGCTCTCTTCACGTGCCAACCATCTGACCGCTCCCACTCAGAGGTTCTTGTCTTAATCAATCAATCTTCCAACGGACTTCAATTCACCCGGCGATCCGCTACCTATTCAGGCTATCTACTACGCCCGCCGACGTCTCATTCTCACGCGTGCCTCAGCCCATTTTCATCTTACCTTAGATCAGGCATCGGATAACCAACATTTCTTTGACTCATTCTTTTTACCTCTTTTCTCCAAAATGTCTGCTCCTGGTCCCGAATCGGTACCAACGTCGGCCGATCCCCGATCCCATCGCCCTACCAAGAAGCGCGCTCTTACTCCCGTCTCGGCGCAAGCCGCTTCGGTAGAGGCCCTCTTCTCAAAGCCCGACCAAATCATCCGTATCCCCGAGTCCTCTACCTCCGGCTCCGGCAGTTCTGTCTTGCGGTCGGCCCCTCCGGAAATTGTCACCAATGTTCAAGGATCTAGTGCAGGTGCCGGATCAGGCGAGTTTCATGTGTATAAGGCGAGCCGTCGGCGCGAGTATGAGCGTCTGCGCAGTATGGATGAGGATCTTCGCCGCGAAAAAGATATCGAAGAGTTTAATAAGGATAAGACTGAACGCGATCGCAAAGACGAAGAACGCACGCGCAAGAATCGCGAAAAGAGGGAGAAGATGAAGGCCCGCAAGTCTAAGAAGGGCAAGGGCCCTGCCACCACTGACAAAACACCCAACGCGACACAGTCCAAAGATGCCTCCTCACTCGCGGAAAACGATGCTGAGAAGGACACTGCTGATGTTGATTCTAAGACCAAGACTGAGCATGGTAGGGATGATACAGAATCGACGCCATCGATACAACCTACAGGACTAGTCATTCACGACGAAGATGACTAAACAAAAAGGAATACAAAAGACCAGAAGCCCAAGAAGTCGTGCCCAGTTGCACTAACGTGTCAAGGGCGAGAAGGAAGCTTGATCGGAATCAGACTCGAGACCTAGATTATAGGAGAATGACTCGCAAGGGCATTGTAAGTAGATGCAACAGTATTCCTCAACCAGGTAATTTTATAAGATACCCATTTCTTTCCTTTTGAGAAGAGCCATCGGAGCTATATCATGCTCGTTCCGACGCCCATTGTGTTCATATTTTCCTTGTTTGTCTATTTTGCTCTTTCGGCTAGTACAGAGGGGTATGACCAGTCCATCCAAACAGACATTCGTATAAGCAGTCCGAATTACACGCCTGCCTATCCCACTATCGCTCACTCACATACAGACATATCAGAATTGTCGTCTACAAACATATTCTTTCTCTTTATTCTTCACCGCCCCCGCCGCCACCAATCTGCGCAGCCTTCTTGGCACTGCAAATGTCGTCAACTCGGAGCAAAAGGCAAGCAGCCTGTTCAGATCGTCAGTATCCTCTGCTGTAGTTGTAAATGACAGGGAATTTCGTGAAATGCTTACCTCAATGGCGGTCTTGATACTCTGGAGCTTGATAGCCTGAGGCTCCCACACTCCGTACTCTTTCATATCTGCGATGGCACCTGTGTCACCATTGACACCCCAGGTGCTCTTACCCTCGGCCTGCTTGGCTCGGAGATCCGTCAACACACGGACAGGACTCTTGCCAGCATTCTGGACGAGAGTTCGAGGAATAACCTCAAGAGCATCTGCTACAGCCTTGTAGGGCCACTGCTGGACACCCTCAATACTCTTGGCGAGTTGCCCCAATCTCACAGATACGGCCATCTCTGTAGCACCGCCGCCAGGCGATAATCGAGGAGAGAACATGACATTTCGTGCGACACCCATGGCATCCTGGAGGTTTCGCTCGATCTCGTTGAGAACATCCTTGGAGGGACCTCGGAGAAGGACTGTGCAGGCCTTAGGGTCCTGGCACTTGGTAAGGAATGTAAAGTACTCGTCTCCGATCTTCTCGATCTCGAACAAGCCACATCTGGTACCGACATCGGAGTCCTGGAGATCCTCTACTCTGTTGACGATGGTGGCACCGGTAGCGCGGGCTATTCTGTTGTTATCGGTCTTGCGAACTCGGCGGAGAGCTGTGATGTTGGCCTTCATGAAGTAGTGCTGGGCAAGATCTATGACAGGGATTAGTAAGGCATGCTCCTCAGGAGTCATGAATTCAGAACGCACCAGACACTCCCTTCTCCGTGATAACAAGATCAGGCTTGACGGAGACAATCGCCTCGCACAAAGCCTTGACCTGCTCCTCCTCAATCTGCAGGATTCGATTCCAGTCATCCTCCTTGGTAATCTCGATATTGGTTTGAGATTCGCCCTTCTTGTACTCAAGGGGGCAGTCGAGGAGAACGATTCGGGGGTTCTCAATGCGCCGGCGCATCTTGGGATGTGTGATATCCTTGTTGAGCATCAGACCGTCAAGAACTCTGCTGTCCTCGATCTCACCGCCAGGGACCTTCTCCACTCTAGCATATCGCTTGATGTCGACTTCAGTCTTGCCGTTGCCAGCCTCCCATGTCACAGTGCGGACAGCCTTGAGGGCGAGGTCGCACATCTGATCCATCCACCGAGAAACGAACTTGGTGCCAATTGAAGAAGAGATGAGCTGGTACATGGCCTTGTCGTCGTTGACATCGATTGGCAGAGAGATCTCCTCGATAATCTCAAGGGCGTCTTTGAGGGCTCGCTTGAAGGCGGAAATGATGACGACAGGGTGGATATTACGGTCGAGCTGGGGGAGAGCTTGGGCGAGAATCTCACCAGCTGTTCAGATGATATCAGCGATATGCTCAGCTAGCATTGCAGTATAGCCATGCTCTCTTACCCAGAATAATGACGGTTGTTGTTCCATCCCCAACTTCCTCATCTTGTGTCCGGCTGAGCTCAATCATGCTCTTCGCGGCAGGGTGGGATACCTCAATTTCTCGGAGGATAGCATGTCCATCATTTGTGAGAACAATGCCGCCCATAGGGTCGAGCAGCATCTTTAGCATGGCCTTGGGACCGAGGCATGATCGAATAATGTCGGCAACACTAAGATCGGGGGTTAGGATCGAGCACGCGACTCGAGGATAGGGACAATGGCATACGTTTTGGCAGCAGCAATATTGGACAGCTGGGCTTTCCGGCCAGTCTGCCTCTCACCACTGTTGGTGTCTGGAGTATCTCGGTCAGCCTCGATTCCAATTTGAAAGAGATACTGGAAGCTACCCTCTCAGGCTCAGGGCCCAGGGGTTCGCCCTCTAGTGTGGGGGTTATATATTTTGTAGAGGTATAGACTCACTCATAACCACCACCGGAGCCTGCATGATGGGCGAGGTTTTTAGTGCTTCTTCGGCTCAAGGGTATAATTATCTTTCAAGTGACGGCAGCAGATTCGATCAGGCGTGGTTCGAAGAAATGAAAGGTGCCAAGTTGTCGGTGTCGGAGGGGCAAAAGGCTAAAAGAACAGTTGTTGAGGGGCGGGCGCGCACATACAGAAAAGTTCAGTGGTGGATGTGGATATAGAGGATTTTTGGCGGGGACCTGGAGGCTCCCATCCTGCTTGCGCTCTCTCGGCTTTGATATTAACCCGCCCCGCCTTGTTTTGCTTAGTAGCTCCTGGTAACTAACGGCAATTTTGACCAGCCCATGACCTGTCAGAGAATCCCCTGGTAAACAAAGGCAGCCAATCATATAAGCCTAGAGCTGCTGAGTTTTGGAGCTCCCCTCCATCAATCGAGCTTGCAGTTGGAGAAGAATTGTCCATGATTCAAAAGTTTCCCATAATCATGGTGGCTGCTTCGAGGTATCTACTACGTACTGAGCTACTCCAAGACAAGGCATAAAGCAGTCCAAGACATTGAAACACAACATTAACCTCCTTCTTGTCTGGGTTAACCGTATCCTGATTCATTGTCTTCCAACCGCAGTACATGATGGCTGCGAAGAGAGCAGTCCAATCCATTCTGCCTAAATCACAGCCCCCAGCTTGGACAGCCTCAAAGCGCATCACAGAGTTCATAGCACACGTTACCCCTGTAACATCTCCATCACAGGCCAATCTCTACGTTGAGTCTCTTCTTGAATCGGATAAACGTATACGCAACGCAACGCACAATATCACGGCGTGGCGTATTAGAGGTGAGGGCACTGGCCATCAGCAATTCAATGACGATGGTGAGACGGGAGCCGGATCCCGACTGCTGCAGCTGATGCAGTCCATGGATCTTTGGGATTCTATGGTCGTGGTTACACGCTGGTATGGGGGTGCCCATTTAGGATCCAAAAGATTCAGATTTATCACTTCCGTGGCCAGTGACGCCTTTGCGAGAGCTGGTATGCCTGGAGACAAAAAGGATGATGCACGTAAGGGGAAGAACAAGAAGTAGTGCGAAATGCCCGACTGTGCTGGCTGACAATGAAAGAACAGGCCAGGCCTAATAAATTACCTGCGTAAGCCATCTAATTCTTGGTCAAACTTATTTATATGCTAACATCTCCACACCAGTTACCAAGACCAAGTCTCGGTCTCTATAGGCCATTCTTTTCTCCTTCATCCAGTGTCTCAGTCCGGTTAAATGCCGCCTTCACTCCAATCTAATTCCAATGGGTGTTGTAGCGGAGTCATTCATCTGCGTCTCGCCTCTGCGCCTCTGCGCCTCTGTAGCAGGCCAATGCTGATGATCTCTACGTCCGACTTGGTGTCAAAATCTGCTGGTCAATCATACTCAAGCTCGCTGAATCTCATTGCGCAACCCAGATGCTGCCCCAGATGTCTTGGATTGATAGTTCCCGACACCTGGATTGGACATCGAAGTTCGCCCAGTGTTGCCCTGCGGTACTTGAGGTGCGACTTTGATCCATTTACCTCCTTTCTTGGACTTGGCCTCAACGAGGCAAATATCTCCTGAAATGAGTGCTTGGACGTAATGCCAGTGGTCCCGATCGCTGATGGCTTTCTCACCAAGCCGATCCCACCAGGACTCGTCAGCAGAGTAGGTGGGAGCATCCTCTATCCAGAGAAAGTCTGGAGGGAACTTCTTCATGAACCATGGATGGGGCGTTACTGCAAAGGTTGGAATGCCCTTCTCGCTGTATCTCCATTCAAGCGTCAGTTGGCGTGTCGCTTCTTGGGTGTAAGATTCCAAATTGAGTCGTCCGAAGTCTCCAAGCTGTGCAGAGGCATCCTGCTGGGATGACCCTTGGCTTTTGGCTTGAGAAACGGCCAAGGGCGGGCCCCATTCCTCCTTGATCTTCTCGATCTTAGACGTGGGAATGGCAAACACCATGGTGGCATCGCCCGTGCGATACTTCTCTGGCACAGGCCCTATGATATCAAGAACCGGCTTGACAATCTTGAACCATGTCCATCTCTGTTGCTGCAGAGGGCTTCCGCACGTACTTCAGAACGGCAATCAGTATCGTGTTCATATTCACCCTGGAAGGTAACTCACACGTTTGCCTCATATAGAGTGATGCTGCCTTTTCGAGCATCTAGCTTGAGGGCATCCAAACTGTCTGCAATTTCAGCCGATACTGGACTGTGTGTACCGAGGCTCACACTCCGTTTCAGCATCTTGTTCCTCACCATGTCATGCTTGAAATGAAGTGAGTCAAGCTCAAGTTTCCAGTACCCAAAGCGGCGGCATGCCCATTCAAGCCACGCCATTAATCCTTCCGAATTTAGGGGAACAATGAGGGACGAGTCGTTTTTTTTTGGGAAAGGGCTCAACACGCATGAGGTGCTCAGGGTGAAGATCGAGTATCAGGAAGGGTGCATAACGGTTATTGTTGGCAGATCCAGTAATGACATGGAGACGCTCACTAGCTACTCGTCTAGGAAGAATTGTGAGTATGGGCTACCAACACGGATATACGATGACGGTGGACACTCACACCGGAACCTCCCGAGCCTTGATATGCTGAGACCTCTTCTTAAGAAACTCGGCTCGCCCAGTGGCTCCAGGCGCGCTGTTAATCAGCTCGTTGTTGACCATCTCCGCGACCTTGCGATTGTTGACTCCTTTGGAGTGAAGACGAGAAAGGTCAGGCATCATATGATAATGCATATCCATTTTCGTCATCATTCCACTGATCGTCATGGTATCCATGGGTTGCGGTCCTGGGCTTCCTTGCGAGCCTTGTTGAAGCACATCTTGTGTGGCATTCGTATGTGCTAGGTTGTTGGCAAAGCCCATGGCGATGCCCTTTCGGAGCTTCTCGCGAACAGACAGAGTGCTAAGATGCTGCTGGGAGAGATCATGGTTTGTGTATCGATAAAGAGTGGCGTGGTCCTCATCTTGTTCCTCCTCTTGTTGTGGCGGGTACGGTCTCTGACGGCTGGCGGCAGGACGAAGCGGAACGCTAGCAGCGAAGCGTCCAGTAGTTGGTTCTGGGGCTGGTTCCACGATCTTAGGAATTTTGGCCTCATTTGACTTGCGCTGCGTAGTGGACATGTTCGAGAACCTTGGCCGGTGGAAAGCTGCAGGGGCTGTTTCTCTCATCGTTCCTCCCGGCGACTCAACAACATATATAGCCCGACACCTCTTCGTGTTTTTGGGTTCAGGCCGTGGGCTGAGCAAACGCTTGCCCTTGGTATTCAGCAAGCTCACCATATTTGTAGCGGCGGAGACAAATCGAGTGTTGGAGAGTTGTTTAGAACAATAGAGTCGCCACGCACACCTGTCTCCACTATAACACCTGCAGTATGTGGATGAAGGTATCACCAGTTTGCGAAGAAGAAGAACAATGGGATGAAAAGGTGGGCTGAATAATTGACAATGGATGAAAAAGTGTGGAGCGAGGTTATCTTCGGGGATGAAGGCACGCTCTGAATCGTCCACTCCCTATCACTGCCCTCGGTCGATGAAGGCATTCATTTTATTAAAGGGACCAACAACTCCTTTACTTTTAAAAGCGTGATTGTGAGAGTTTATGAACGTGCATAAATTCTCTGCTACCTCTTGTTTTCGAGAATACCGCCACAGTACTTAAGTATCTTAGTAGTCAGCCAGCTGTTTCCTATATATCAAGTTCCATTATTGTTGCCCCCCTCAGTTAACCCACTAAAACTAAACAAAACACAAATGCTTCAGAGCTGCCTTTGCCATGACGCAAATTATAACTAGGTATGCATATTGATTGTGATTCACGGTAATAAGCTACTAACAGAGTGAACATAGCAATCTACCTTAACACTGAGGCTGATACAATGTACCAAACTCTTGAATTGGAGAAACAAGATGATGTCAATTTGCTTCGAAATACACCTTCAACAATAGAGTGGCCATTTATAGATAAATTATTATCTAAATTGTGATGGTAAGTAGGTAATGAGATGTTACTCAGCCGATATCTTCGGCTCAAGCTCTGAAAACCACGAGCTGGCCCATACAACAACGTGACAGTGCATGTCTTTCAGACGATTCTTTGCTAGAACATTAAACTAAATCCTCATCAGTTCTTGAATAGGGTAGCGGCCACTTGACAGCAAAATATATGTCTTCACCATCAATGCCAGTCGCCAAGCAGGCCAATTTGGACTTGTCTTGGCAGAAAGCTCACCGTGGTCGGAGTAAAGTTCTTTTCCCACCTCTGAACTGATGATAATCCCTTGCTTCTTCAGAAGAGTCTAATGTGCAAAGAGCGGTTACAAATGCTGTACACTCTGCAATTTGACCTACTTCGAAAAGCTATTCTCTGAAGGCAGAGCATAAACACAAGTGCTATTCAATTTTTGTATCAGGCATGACGGAGTAACATGCAGGAACATCACCTATATCTTATTCTGCAAAGCTTCCCTTGCATGACGGTCGTCATCCGGCTTGGTTGTCTCTATTGACGGAAGAACTTTTAGCCAAGATCTTATCTGATGGAAATGATATATAGCGTCAAGAACCAGGGCTCCGGGATGAACGGACAACACGGACATTCTCCACAAGGGTCAAGCTGACGTAGTCTATTGCCACCTACTTGAATATAGATTCATACATATTTACCGAGGTTGATTTTCTCAACTTCGAGGGCACTTATAGGTATGCGAGGCAATGGGTAGACATGACATGGCACAAATGCAGTGCCTTACCTTCGCATAAAAGAGCAAAAAACAAGAGCACCACTCTTGGATTCCTTTGAGATGAGGTATTTAAAACTCAGCCATGCCATGACAACAGTGCTGAACTAAACGTCTTAATGCCTGTCGATCCCCATCTGATAACTTTCAAGAACAAGCTTAATGTTACCCTTACCCACTGGCAATCCACTCAGCGTCGGCACTTATGGCTCGATCCAGCAACCATATGTGGGGAGTTTATCAATCTCATCTAATCTCTTACAAGATCCTCTGCCCACGATGGATATAAAAAGGGCACTGGCAAGCCTTCAAGACTTGCTTCTCAGGCTATTTCCTCTTTGTCTTTGCCAGCTCTGAAAATGAAGTTCACCGCTTTTATCGGCTCGGCTTTGCTGGGCCTTGCTTCTGCTGGTAACACCACTACCCAGAAAACCACATACGACTACATCGTGGCCGGTGCCGGCGCGTCGGGTCTGGTTGTTGCCGAGAGACTTGCCAATGCTGGCCACAAGGTTCTTCTTGTAGAGCGTGGTGGTCCTTCATTCTACTCAACCGGTAACCGGGATGATTTGATGAAGTGGAACAAAACCGTCACCGCATACGATGTTCCAGGCATGGCTTACTACACCGATATCTCGCCGACCATTCAGTGGTGCACAGACATTGCTGCCTCAGCAGGTTGCTTGCTCGGTGGATCTACCATGTTGAACGCTCTGATGTTTGTCAAGCCGCGAGCTGCTGACTTTGAGGGCTGGCCTAGGGGATGGCAATGGGAGGATGGAGTGTCCGATGCTGCCAAGAGCGTTTTTGAACGTATGCCCGGGAGTATTCTTCCCTCGGCCGATGGAAAGCGCTATGATGATGGTGCCTTTGAGGTTATGTCAAAGTTCCTTGGAAGCAATGGTTGGGATGAAGTCAATGCTCTTGAGAACGTCGAGGCGAAGGATAAGATCTTTACACATCCTCCTTGGCTGGTAAGTTTGATCACTATCCTTGGGATAAAGCTCTAACGTCATTTAGATCAGCAATGGACTTCGAGGTGGTCCCGTTCGTGATATTCTGCCCGCTGCACAGGCCCTCGACAACTTCAGCTTGCAGCTTCACGCCAAAGTCATCCGTGCTGTTCGCAAGGGTCCCATCATTACCGGCATCGAGGTGGAGCATGACGATGGTTCTCGTGAGATCATCAATCTGAGTAAGGGTGGTTCTGTGGTCCTCTCATCTGGTACCCACTCGACACCTCGAATCCTCTTCAACTCGGGCATTGGACCAAAAAAGCAAATCCGCATTGTGCAGTCCGGCTCTACGAAGGTCAAGCTCCCTCCTGCCTCTCAGTGGATCGACCTTCCCGTCGGCCAGCGCCTGAGAGACCATCCCATTGTTGTGGTGGATTTCCAGACCAAGAACAAGCTTCAAGCTCTTCCAAGGGAGGCATTCACTGAGCCTAGCGATGAGACTGTTGAGTTGTTTGCCGAAGGAAGTGGCCTTCTCTCACAGTCAGCTCAGCGTCTTAACTTCTGGAAGAGCGTCAAAGGCAGTGATGGAGTGACCCGCTATGTGCAAGGCACAGTCAATGCCCCTGAGAACAACACCATCTCAGCCAAGGTCTATCTCACCCACGGTCTTACATCCCACGGAACCCTCGAGATTACTCCTGAGGGCCACACCAACATCACCCAAAAGCCATTCCTCAATACCGAGGGTGACCGCGATGCTCTCAAGACCTTTGTCGCCGACCTTCTTAGCTACGCGCGTAAGCCTGGTAGCGTTCTGAGTGTGCCTAGCAATGTCACCGCCGACACTATTCTCGAGGTTTCGTACAGTGGCAACCATCATCTCGGGTCGGCTAACATGGGAGCCAAGAACGATGGCAATAGCGTGGTTGGGCCTGACACTCGAGTTTGGGGAACCAAGAACCTGTTTGTTGTCGATGGTAGCATGCATCCTGAGGTTCCGACTGGAAATACCCAGGCTTCCATTATGGTTGCTGCTGCACACGCCGCTAACAAGATCTTGGCTGCGTCCTCCAAGCGACACTAAATGAATATTCATGCCCTTGTGGTCATGGAAAACAGAATAGTGTCGAATGTTTCAGATGTATAGTATAGTTCGGTGTCCACCATTAAGAAATAGACAAAAGCTAGATATAGGGCTTGCAAGTGTTGAGTATCAACCTGATAAAGTCCACAGTCTTGTGGTGAAGAAACAGTCATTGCGTAAAACTAACAGACCAAGGCTGTATAGAACCACTATCTCTTGCGTCGTTGGTCGTGATTCGTAAAATGCCAACTCAAATGGCTTATTTCAGAGCCATCCCGCCAAATACTCGGTCCAATTCTGCACCTTGATCCTCTGTCGTATTCGTATTGGTTCCGCTCTGAGTGTTTTGATGCTCTGGTACGTTCCCAGCACCTTGTTGCTGCACTGGTGTGCTCCTCTCGGGCTCCAACATGTGCATCTCACTGTCGAGCCAGCCCGGGGCAACTCTCCTCTTCTCCGCGAGTTCACGCGCCTTGATATTCTCATCAAATTCTCGGAGTTCACGCTCTGCATCTTCTTGCATTTTGGTCACGTAAGCTTGAAGCGCACGGCATGAGGCTATGATGTCTTCTGGGTGTGCCGCATGACCAGAGTTAGATACCACGTATTTAGGCTTAGTTTGGCCTGCGGGGTTATCTGAAGCTGCCTCGATGCCCAGGGACGAGGGTGGGATGTTTGAGGGCATAGTCTTGTAGTTATATGAGAGTGTTGTCGCAGTTGGAAGTGACACAAATGGAGAAACCGTCAAAGGGACTTGTTCCAGAAGGGGATGGGATCCTGAGGTCGAATTAGCTTTATGCTGTGCATCGTGCATGAGTGAAGCCTACGCTTGTTGTCACGCATGTTGGCAATTATACCAATCTTGGGGAATCAGGGTATCGGCTCAATTACTTTCATAAGAACTGGCAGATATGTTTCTCCCGTAATATTTAGTGATGGTTACTGTGTATGGAGGCGAAGAAATTTAGAATCGTGTAGAATTAAGTGTGTAAGTCAGTTTGAGGTTGAGGTCAAGCGACGCGCCTGTCTGGTCAGTCATCAAAGTGAGATAAGCTTATCGATAAGCCTCGGCCGACGATAAAGCTCTCCCACCTTCGACGTAGTTACATTTTCTTCAGCTGCCTGGTGAACCCCTCCACCCCCAAACAAACCAGTTTACGCCAAACACACAATCATGTTGCCAACGATAATCCGCACACCGCCAAAAGCTGAAGACTACACGCCTCTGGCCGAGTACCAGTCAACAACGCCCGAAAGCTTCGTTAGTGGAAAGCCTGTTCTTCACTACCATCTCGAAGGCTCAAAGGCATGGATTCCCAAGGCGCAATGCGGTAGTCTAGCCATATTTCCTGCCGACTCAAGCGAGAAGCCCAGTGCTCCTGAAGGCGACAGCATTAATGGCGATGTCGAGGAGCTTGTGGAGCAGGCAGTGGATGTCTTCGTGAACTCAGAGTACGTCTAATGTTTTTAATGGTACAACTCAGACTAACATCACAAAGGGCCTTGACTATCTTTAGTCCCAAGGTTGAGGCAGGTGTCTCAATTCCTTATCCCTCGATATCCATCCACGCGATCAAACAGCTAGGTCCCGAAACAGATGCGCCTCGCACCCAAGCCGTATGGATGCAGCTTGAGTTCTCAGACGGTGGTGCCGAAGACGACGATTTCAGCACAATAGACCTTACCATCATCCCACCCAAATCAGACTCTGAGTCTAGTGTCGCTAGGCAACTGTACGACGCCATGGCCAACTGTTCCGACCTTCACCCTGACCCCAATGATGGCGAAGAGGATGAGGATGAGTATGATCGTATTGTCTTTGAGGGCAGCGAGGAGCACCAGGCCATTGAGGGTTTCACTGGCGTTCTGCGTGGTGCGAGCAATGGTGGCCTACCGCCTCCTATGCCTGGTAGCGGTGGCTGGATCACAGCAGATAATGTAAACGAGTATTTCGACGAAGATGGCAATTGGATTGGACCTGGCGCTGAGGGCCAAGAGGAAGAACTGGGAGAGGGCGCAGGAAGAGTGCGAGATCGCGATGAAGCTGAGGGTACTGATGCCGCCGAAACCGCAGCTGCTGATGATCCTGAGAACAAGCGACCGCGAGTAGAATAATAGATGATACCTCGCAAGAGTATATGGTATGGCGTTATGGTATAAAAGACAAAATTGATCGATGCATTATGGGTTTCAGTTTGATGTAGCAACTCAAGAAAAGAACCATTTCCCTTTCTCGCAATGGAGCTAGAATAGATACGATATTCTATTAAGATTACGTCCGAAGGGTATATAAATCCAACGAGCTTCTACCTAAGCTACCTACAGATCAATCCGATAAGACCTACGAGTCTAAAAAGCTCCTCGTAAATCCAATCCTCAGTAGAAAGTGCATAAAGTACCTTGGTCTGCTGATGTTACATGAGATGATGAGCTCGACAAACAAAAGAAAGCCCAAAGAAAATAATGGAGAAAAATTAAAACTTTCCGTTTACATGCGTAGACATCGTCCCTTCGCATCCACAGGCGAACTCTTCAAAAATCCATCCGCGTCGTATAATCCAATCGAATCCACGCTCTTGCGCTTACTATCGCGTTTGCTTTCAGCAATGAGCTCACTCACAGTTCCAAGTTTGGTCTTGCTCGGTGCCTGGCTCAAGTCGCGAGTATCACGTCCCATGTTGGCACTTCTTCGTGTTTCTCTGAGCCCACTTGATGTCGACGATGGTTCTTGATTCTCTTTCCCCTCATCAATATCATCCTCGCGTATTTCAACTCCTAAATTTGAACGATTGCTGCGGCTTTGTGGTAGTGGACGAGTTGGCATAGGTGGCACAACTGATCCCGACGAGTTCTTGTTAGGACTTCCGAGATTGAGATAGTTTTGGCGGCCAGACATGCTAGCTCTAGGTGTGACTGGATTTATAGTTCTTCGCGAGAAGCTGCTCGTCAAGTTCAGCATCGGCAGTGTCGGCGAATCAGGTTCATTGACAGAAGATCCTAACGAGTTACCGCTATAAGAACTAACCATGCTGTTCATCCTCCTGAGCTCCATGATCGAATTGCCGAGGGATCCCATGCTTGGCACAGTCGGCGGTGCAAGTTTCGGCATATCCTTCTTCGAACGTGAGATGGAACGACGAAGGGGTGATCCTGTAGAAATCGCGCTTGGGGAGTCTACCGGTGGCTCATCATGATATATGGTATTCGCTGTTGAGGACATTTGTCGCAGATGCTGTGAGAACTCTCGTCTCGGCATTGGCGATACTGGCTTGGGCATGACGATCTGGTCGACTTGGGCGATATGTTTTGGTGGCTCGGGGAGTGCTCTCTTGGGTGCAGTGCCCATTAATAACGATAACATATCCTGCTCGTCGAATGGCGACGAAGTCATTGTCGAAGGGCTCGGCACTGTCGCCACGCTATGTCTGTTCTCTTGCAGTAGTGGCCTCACACGCTCCGGTACCTCAGGTTTGGGACTCTCGCTCATCCTGTTTCCAAGTGAAAGTGTGCTATCTCCCTCGGTAGTCGTCACAGATGGTGCCAGGATGCTAGTGTATGAATTGCTGACCGGGAACGCAAGAGCAATACCATCTTGATCGCGTGAGTACGTATCATTGCGCTGGAATCGCTCTGGTGGCGGTTGCAAGTATGAGGAGATAGGAGGCCCTCCGACAGCTTGTGTGCTTACAAACGAGGGCCGAAGTTGCCCTGTTGTGTTGAAGATGGATTGTCCGCCTGGGATCGATATGCTCAGATTCCTCCCTCTTTTGTGTGATGCTCGGTTTCCAAACAAAGATCCTCTGCTTTCTGAACTCCTAAATCCAGGTGTCTTCCGCTCGACAAATGGATCTGGCTGGTCCTTTTCTTCGGGGTCATTGGCACTATACAGTGTCGAAAGTGAACTTGATGCCTGACTGTCTTGTGACGCCCGTCTATCAGGGCTATCCTCTTTTGCAGACTGTTTATTTGAAGACGTCTTCTGAGGGTTTTGCTTTTCGGTCCTTGGGTCTTCCGGAGCGTCCCACTGACGCCCTCTCATTCGACTTGGGCTTGACAGTCCTCCTGGCAACACCAGCTCTTGCGTCGCCTCGGCAATCAAGCTGTTTGCAGCACTTCCAATCGAGCTAGTAGAGACCTGTCGACTTTGCGCATCTGTAGGTACAATATGGATAGTAGCTCTCTTGGTAGGGCTGGCTGGAATCTTCGAAATGCGAACTGTTCCAGTGGTGTTGGTCGAGTCCTCAGATGACATGGTCTTGTGGCTATGTGGCGTTTTGGTCGGAGAGTTCTTGCGTGGTGTGCTTTTCACTGATGAGATCTTCTGTGGTGAACGTTTTGTTGGTGAGCTGCGCGAGTTCTTGCTTGGCGAACGGCTTGTCCCGTCTCGGAGTCGCTGTTCTGTACTTCGAAGGATATCTCGAAGATCTGTATCTGTTACAGAAGCTCGTACACGAGCTCTTGACGGAGCTCGGACGGGACTCGTCTGAGCCTCAAATTCTGGCATGGGAAGTTCAGGTGCAGTTTTGCTTGGCTTGAGAGTCTCAACACTTTGTCGCTTCTGAACTTTGATCCCTTGCTCAGGCTCCTGGCTATCCTGTGCCTTTTCTAGGTCATCATCCGTCATGAGAGTTGGAATTGTCGGTGCTCTTCCCATCCATCCATCGCGACTAAAGAGACTATCGCGACGGCTCCTGCTGACTCTTGGACCATGGAATCTATCCTCTTCAACCCAGCTACTCGACCGTCCTCTTTTTCCGTTCCCGCCGAAGAAGGTAAAGCTGTTATATGTCGGGAGTGGTGGTAATACTGGTGGCAGCGAGAGTGAGAGTCGACTGACTGATCTTGACATGGCGTATTTGCGCTTGACCAGACGCTTTGTAAAGATGGATCGTCTATGGTCCTCGGCGTTTTCCGACACTTGATATACAGTAGTCGCGTCCTCTTTATCTCGAGACTTGACGCGCCAAGTCAGGAGAAAGCCGATCGCCGCAAAAAGAAGGATTGCACCACCAATGGAAATTGTGAGGATCCATCCCAGGCCAAGTCCGCCAGCTCCATGAATGGCTCTGCGTGAAATATTTGAGAGATCCATCATTATTTACACTGCCGCAGCTGAATCTTGAGAAATACTTAGCCGGCAGCAGTGCTTCATGAGTATCGAGAATTCGTAAGTTCAGTACACGAGGCTTGAAAAGGACAGACAACGTGCAATGGAGGAAGCCAAATGAAGGAGAAACCCTCCAAAGGGAAAAAGCCCGCTTTCATCTTAATTCTTGACTTGCGTGTCGACGTTTTTGCTGAGGTTATTTCCAGGGTCTCAGTTCAATATCACAAGGAATGTGTTGCTAGGTGTAACCCATTCCAGTTTCAGCAAACCACGACACCGGCTTCACGACACTCTAAGATAGCTGCACCGCCTTGGCTTCGGAAAATTCAAGGGACCTTGAATGAATTCGTCATTTCGGCAGGCATATGACCATAATACATAGATGGTAAACCAGACAGTTACAGTCTGCTTCGAAACAAGTAACATATATGGATTATCACACCGTTTTTCAGCTGGGAATATCGGAATACGCAATCACCAGGGAGATTAATCCTCGAAATTGGCTGTACGAGTTGTGATCATTCATCATTCCTGTATCTGTAGCAGGTTGTTTCTCTCTAAGTTTAAATACATGTTCCCAAACTCGTGGGCTGCCATTGTCCTCCTATGAAGAAAAAGAAAACCTCCAAGCCAAATGCTCCTCTTCCAACCATGCATAACATACGAACACCTGGAACCAGCCAGACAGTAGAAGCAAATGTTTTTGTCCTTTTTTTTGTTTTCCTTTTCAATCCCACTGTTAAATGTTAGAAATATCGATGTCCATGCCCATGCCCATGAAGGTGAGCTCCACGACGTCTCCTCCTGGGTGGTACCGCTGCTGGTGCTGCTGAAGGTGTGACAACAGCAGTTGATGTAACAGTAACAACCACAACTTCCTCTTGAAGATCGGTCACATAGACCACTTCCTCATCCCAGAGGATCTTGCTCACGAGGTTACCGTTTGTTACAAACTGTGTGCTGAAGTAGCTCTTTGTGTCTGTCACAGGCTGCAGTTCAGGTGCTGGGGTGGTTGTAGGTGCCGAAGCAGGGACAGGCTCAGCAATCGCAGACCCCTTGAAGGCAGCCGCGCCCACATGTCCAGCGTCAACTGTGGGGATGAGGACTTCATCTGTGGACAGAGATGGCTTATGTCCAACAGATGATGGAACATCTTTAGCAGTGGTCTTAGAGCTTGCGCCAGGAGCCGGAGCCCCATAGGCTGACGACACCTTGAAAACTTGGCCAGGAAGAGGTGAAGCAGAGTTCTCGGGTCGGTCGCCTGGTGAGTAGGTCAAGGTGGGTGCATGAGCACCATTGGTTGGGTCAGGCTGCTCGACGTCAGAGCCATCTCCATAAGTAACTCCATCGCCGCCTGGCAGCTCTTTCATAGGACCCTTAACATCCTCGTTGGCCAAAGCTTTTGGAAGCTTCATCTCGCATGACGTAGCCTTCTGTTCGCTGACAACGTCGAAGAGAGGGCAGTCCTCGATTCTTCCTGTTTCGCTGGTGCAGGTATTGATGGCATCCTGAAGGAACTCTTCCTTCCAGCCCATGACGAAATCTGCATGTAAACCGTAGCCTAATAGAAGAGGTCAAAAAGTGTACTATTTTTTTAAGACATGAGCTTAAACATACCGGTAGTGTCTCCGTTAGCAAAGACAAAGCGGCCGTTACGATCGGAGAAAGCGGCCGTGTTCCAGATGACCTCATACATGAGACTAGGAAGCCGGACAGGATAATCATCAGGGCAAGTGCCTGTCATGACGAGATCGGGAAATGCGACGTGGTCCTTGTGATTTGGACTGTCAACAGCATCGCCGCCTTTCCAGCACGATGGGAACATGATTTCAAGACGGATGCCATCGGCACAGTTCGCATCGAGATAAGCCTTGTCAGGCATGTAATGACGATAGAGTGTACCCTCGGGGGCTTTTTGGTAGTTCAGACAGTTGAATCCGAGTGCCCGTTGAGCTAGATCGCTTTGCGTGGTTTGACCGAGAGCTTGCCACATAGACTTCTCCGGGTCTGGCTTGCTTGGATCACCGATGGTGTAGCTTCTTCGGTCATTTGAACCAGAGAGCATTCTGAAATCAGGAGGGAAGGCCGTCACGTTATCTCCAAAAAGGAGGTAGTAACTGTACAGCATTAGCTTTCAGTTTGTTGTGTTTGATCATTCAGGGTCATGGATATTTGCTTTCCAGGTTCCTACAAAGAAGTACTTACGCAAGCATACCACCCACTTGAGGAACAAGCTCAAACTCTCCGGAATCACCATCTTGGAAATACACAGCAGGATGCCAGTAAGAAGATTTGTCTTGTGTTACTCGACACGATGTACAATCGGCATCTAGGAGTTGTTCGGTGGTAACGGTTTCGGCGAAGTCTGTGCGGTTATTAGCGAAACTCTTTAGGCGTTTTATTGTTGACTGTTTAATAGTACAAATAGCATCAAAGAGAGATCTTATTTGTTCATGACTTACTGGAAGATCCATGAATTGCGTGGGCATGCTTGGAAACTGTGCCAGGATTGACGATGGGATCAATACGGGCAAGTCCCACACGGCCAGGGCACTCCATGCGCCAGAAAGCATGGGCGCTGCCTACTAGGCCGGCTGAAAGAGTGATGAGTGATTTAAGCATCTTGATGGTATCGGCCTATTCAAGCTTGAAATTCGGCCTTCGAGAGGCGATATTTGAAGGAGTGGACGATGCAACGAGGCGATCTGAATGCGAGATGTTAGAATTGTGATGATGATGAATGATGAATGATGAAGAAAATCGCATGTATAAAGGAAAGTGCAAGTAATTGTCCAGATTTGACAAAGGAAGGAAAGAGCATTGCTGTAGAGCATCAAACGGAAGGAGGGACTCAGACGGAAGCCAGCTGGCAGCGGATAGCCGCCGCAGGTAGGGCTCAATGCGCGAAATGGGAAAGAGGCCTTTTTGAAAGACTGTTTCCCCCAGGTAAGATGAACGACATTGTATTCTTTGTGTATTCCAAAAAGACAGGTGCTTTTTTTGTGTCGTTGTAGTCGAGTTCCGATCATGGTAAAGTGAGGGTATAAGTGGAAGTGGAGTGTACTCACCGTCAGTGTGTTGTGGAGTTTCTGTCAAATCGATGATGAGTTTCTGTAACCCTCGAAATTCCCTTTCCGAACAATATTGATTCAAAAAGAAACGAAAGAAGGGATCAAAGAGGAAATATTGAAACCAAAAGTTGCAATGGCTGGGGATGCCTTTATTGCTCGACGGTCGCACACTCTTGCGAATAGTCTGGCCAGCCCCGCTAAGAATCCGAGACCCTGAATTCCAATGCGTGGTTCAGATCTCAACGTCGAGGTCACTGCCACACTTCCGGATTGAGCCACCAGGTCCTTTAATGGTGCTGGGTTGAATCAAGGACAAAGAATGCTTGTCCAATGGTGCCGCTTCCGGTTTATGGACGCCAACTCCCGCACAATCGGTGAACTTGTCTCAGCGTAAAGTGGTCGACAGACGCTTCGGGAAACTTTGGCAGAAATTCAATTAAACTGAACCAAAAGAGTCTCGGTACTGGAGAGTAATGATGTCGACAGTTCAGATGAAAGCCGTTTTCGAAATGAACGGTTGACAAGCCTCGTTGATAAACTTTAGGGAACCGTTGGAGCCTATATCAGCCTGCCGTTTTCAGTGACGACTTGACAATCAACGGTTTTCACTAGGTCGGTAGATCCAGGTAAAGTTATTGCAACAGAATGGTTGTAATACAATCGTGGTTCTCCCAAGTCTTGTGAGTCGCGTTGTTTTCGCAAAACGCTTCACCTTTCAGGATCTCGAGCTGCCGATACTCTTCACAATATAAGAAACAGATAATCGGTATTTTGAATGATAAACGAATGAGATTGAACGGGCAGTATCGCAAGGAACGTGGGTATGGTCGAACCCAGAAAAGAGTGTAGATACGAATGTCAGAGACGGAAAAGAGACTTGAATGAGTGTGAAGTGAGCCAGCCCGAACTTCAAAAGAGTGAATGGATAAAACCCGAGAATAAAAGCAATTGAAAAGGAATGGAATAACAGAAGGGAAATGTACAGCTGAGAAGATGGAGAATGGAGAGGACGATCGTCCGCGAAGTGGGAGCACACGCCGCTAGAACATGGCATTGACAGGCAAAGCAAAGAGCATGGGGTGTTTGGCTCTAGCCCGGGGGCAATTCAATTCATCTTGGCACTCAACGGGAGCATTTCTCTTCTGAGAGGGGAGAGGATAGTTTGGTTGTGTGAGTGTCGCAGTCAAAATTGCATCGGTTCCAAGGGTCAGCCTATAACGCACAGGGGTATTAGAGTGGTCTTGCGTGGTGATACCGAACTAAGAAGAATACTCTGGGGTCATTGGCCGATCTTGAAGATTGTAAGCGCTGGCAGGGTCAAATAGCATGTCGTAAATACCTCTCCGTGGATGAACGGCACGCGATAAATGCAGGTACAAGGCACCCGGCAGCTGATGGTCGGAATGAATACATGGAGATCTTCAAGGCTGTCCCTGGATAATGCCAGTCAACAACGAACCCAGGGGACGTCTCGGCAGAAGAGTTGCCGAATCAGAGCCTGTACGCAGCATCAGGTCACATTGCGAACGGCGCCAGAAGGTCTGGGCTTCCATCATTTCTCCTGTCAATCGCAACGGATGAGCAACTGGAATCTACAGATCTTCACTGTTAAACCAAACATTGATTGGATTCCTGCGCCTCGCAGAGTCGCGCGAGCTCCACCACGTGCACAATTGCTTAAATGATTGCATAACATCGCATGGCAAAAACTCCTTCGTACGGCATTCTATTACACACTAAAGAGAAGGCTAGGACATGCTGGTCATTCACGGTTAGATCGGTCGCTAATTATTCTCTCATGATCCGTGTGGCTATGACGCCGTTGGACTGCTTCTGGTAAATTGTCTCAGATTGGGTGTCGTCAAGTTTACGGGTGGCTGGTTTGTTAGTGTTGTGAGCGAGGCAAGGGTCCAAACCTCAAAGACAAAGGGAGAGACAAGGGGGTTCTCAGTGATAACGAACGAAACCTCAAACCTCCCTGGATGAGAGCTGAGTGATGGCCATGATCTTCAGGTCCTGAGTGTTCGTCTTCATTTTTTCTGTTTCGTTGGTATGTTTCCACGAGAGTTTCAACGTTGTTACTTCCCAAACATTTATTTGCTTTGCATAAGGACTTATATCCAGGGGTTGGAATATCCGAGGCGCCAAGATGCCTGAAACGGGTTTCACTTCCAATGCAAGCCAATCAGAGGCTGTCTTTTCCTCACTGCGACCCAAGCCCCTATCATAATCGAGAGTGGCGTTGGTCGTTTAATGCCGGGATGACCTCAGTCTGGGCTCTGATGCTAGCTAATAAAAGTGGTGACGCTGTAAATATCGTAAAGAAAGACCGACATAATTAATATCTTTCAACTTAAGAACCTTGGCTTCCTTGACCATGTTTGTTGTTGGATTTCGGGAGATTTCGATCACTACGCTTTGGTCGTTCAATGTTCATACCAGTCAGTTAGTTTTCGCTCCCTCCAGTTGCTCCACGCTTCAACGAAGATCTGTTACAGTATGATTTACTTGTCCAATCTCCCTTGACGTTGAGTGCCAGCATGAGGCATTATTGAATTGACATTACAATTACGTATACAGGCGTGAGTTGAACAATCGATCTGCAAATCTTTGGCTCATTGATCAGAATGAGGTTTCTGGATGGCAGTCAACTACATAGTCATGGCCACGTTTCTCGCTTGCTTCGAAGCTCGTTGAACCAGCACCATGCACGTTTGCAACAGTAGAAAGTCCAGAACCGCCCAAAGATCCTTGGCTGTCCTATTTATTGGTACTACTATACCTGTTGTAGCGATGGTGCAATCCAATCAAAGAACACGTCCTGGTGCCCAATATCCGTGTTGTTTGGGCATTTTGGAGACCATCGCCTCGTTTCATCACGAAACATCACTGATAGCACAACTGAGAATGCAGTGTTAAATTATAGGATCCTAGCGATAATGTCACTGCTTTCATGATCATGCATCCGCGCGACCTTTCCTATCGTTGAGGCACGGTGAATATGGATGAAAAATCACGCTATGACGGATCAGCTCGTGGCTCACATCAACGACTGTGCGCTGTTAGCTCACTTAGACAAACAACACTGTATCGTACATTTGCGTACCTATAATGTTGTCCATGTCGACCATCAGAGTAGTGCAGGGTAGGCCGTCATGCTATGTAAGTGAATCAGCTTTGTTAATGGCAATAAGCATTCGTCCGGAATACACTACGCTTTTAAGCAGCGTCATATTTCCCTTTGGTACTGGCCAGTAATTACCAGTAGTTCTTTTAAGATAAGCTACGGCTGCGTATGAAAAACAACTTTGACTTTTTTAACATCAATGTCTTGCTTTCAGACATGGCTTGCTGAGTGTGCATGTCCCATGGTTTGCCAAGTTTAATACATTCCTTCTTCAAAATGGCCCCGAGGTGAGATATCTAATTAAATATATAGACTCCGCTTCCGCTTCAAAGTATGTCGTTTCACTTGAATGGATTTCATCAAGCAAACAGGAGCCAAGGCTCTGAAACTGATCCTCTGTACATAATCATGTGATAAGCCACAAGCCATGCACAGCCACACAAAAAACCCCACACCCGAATGCGGCCCCTGGCTGGGGTCGCATCTCGCAGTTGCGATAACAGACAACTCCTTCACTTCTCGTACTATGATTAACTATTTCCAATAACATACCAGATATTTCACGATGGACGACCTATCAGGCCTCGATTGGTCTTCTAAGCCAGCGGGTGGCCAACCGAAGCCGCCTATCATGAACTCAGCGTTCGCGCCCATGCGACCTATACCATCCCCTTTGGGCTCAGGCCGTAACACGCCTCTGTCCACACAGGGCTCTGGAAACGTGGCCCCGAAGCCAGCACCGACGAAGCCATCGCAGGATAGTTTCAGCAATTTGATGAATTTTGGGCCGGCAAAGTCGAAGCAGAACTTGAGTTTGGCTGAGCGACAGGCGCAACTTGAGGCTGAGAAGCGACAGAAGGAAGAGGAAAGGAGGAAACAACAGGAGGCTCAGTTTGGTAATGGACAGTTCTGGGATGCACTTGGAAGCAGAGGTGCGTCGACAAGCCCTGCTTTACAACCGCCACCCATCTCGAACACGCCAAAAATCGACGACGACGACCTCTTTGCCGCCTTCAATAAGGATACCAAAGTCGATAATTCGAGTTATTATCCCCCTCCCGAGTCGCATCGATCGACTCCAGCGAATGGCGCCCCAGCAGCTGCGTCAATGAACTTGAGCGACCCCAGCGCATGGAATCCCAACGGAAAAGGAGCTAATGGAGGCGCCTTTGGAGTTGAAGATGATGACCCCTTTGGCCTGAACCAGATGAAGCCCGCTGCTGCTCCTGCAGCTTCTACTCAATTGGCAGATGATGACGACTTTTTGGGAGATCTTGCACGTCCAGTTGAGGAGGTACGACGCAAACAGGAAGCCAGTAGACCCTATGCGGAACCTGGAAAGCCTATTGAGGACGAGGACTCAAGCTCATCTGAGGAGGAAGCTATCCCAGCCCGTGAGCAGTATGTTGAAAGAACACCTCGAGTCAACAAGGATCCTTTTGATCGAGCTGTGGCACAACTTGTGGACTATGGATTCTCCGCTGACGATGCCCGACGTGCTTTGGTTGAGAGCGGCGACGGTTACAATGCTCAAGCTGCGGTCAATTGGCTTCTTGACGAGGCGCACCGAAAATCCAAGGAACAGGCGCAGGCGAAACCCTCGTCTGCTAGTTCTAGTAGGCCCGGAAGTCGACCTCCAAGAGGTGATAGCAGGTCGCCTGCTGCAGGCGACCAGGACTTGGCAAAGACAGCTGCTGCGATGGGCAACACTCTGTTCAAGACCGCTAACTCACTTTGGAAGACTGGACAGAAGAAGATGCAGCAGGCTGTCGCCGATTTCCAACAAGAAGGCGACCCAAGCCAACCTAAGTGGATGCGGGAAGCACAGCAGCAGTCCAGATCGCAGAGCGCAGGAAAGGCACAAGCAGACGCTACAGACGAAGCTATGATGCTAGAAGCAGGTGGCCGTCCACAGCCTCGTCGGACTAACAGCCGACCTATTGAGCAGAGGGCTACTCCTCAGACGTCGAGGGGACAATCACCCGCTCACTCTGCTGGTAGTCGTGCCAGCCCAGCACCTCGATGGCAACAGCAGGCGCCACCACCGACATCGACTTTTGATTCTAAATCGCGACTCAACAGACTAGCGGCAGATGATGAGATCACTGCTTATAGAAGCCCCAATAGGAGAAATAAGACATTTTCACAAGCCTCTTCGCCAGCGCCGACACCCAAACCAGCGGAACCAGAATCAGATCTACTATTTGACTCTCAAGAAGTTAGACCATCCCAGTCTATGCCTTCACGACCCGCTCAACCTTCTCCTCGACCAACTCCACAGGCTAAGCGACCATCACCCCCTGTCTCAAGACCATCACCACGACCAGCTCGGGAGATCCCATCTATCAGCCCCATTGCGCTCCAAACCTCTACACAGCACCGCCTCCAGGGTACAGCTCACTTCAAGCGAGGTGACTATGCTGCTGCCCACTCATCTTACTCGTCTTCGCTGTCAGCTGTTCCACCGACACATCCTCTTGCCATCCTCCTCCTCTGCAATCGTGCTTTGACAGCGCTGAAGACCGGAGAGCCTAAGCAGGCTGTCGAAGATGCCGATAGTGCACTCAAGCTTATTGGACCTGGCAATGGTCAAGGAGAAGTGGTGGCTGTGAAGAATGAAAGTGGAGTAGACGAAAACCGAGACCTGAAAGACCTCTACGGTAAGGCCTTGAGCAGGAAAGCAGAGGCTCTAGAACAGATGGAGAAATGGGGCGACGCTAGTGCGGTCTGGCAATTGTGTGTCGAGAGTGGCGTTGGTGGATCGAATGCCATCAAAGGTCGCCAGAGATGCCAAAACACTCTGGCGCCCAAGCCCAAGCCAGCACCGAAGCCAGCAGCCGCCAAACCTCGACCTCGACCCTCCGCAACAGCCAGTCTTGGACCCCAAAAAAGCTCCGAGGCCGTCACGCGTCTTCGCGAGGCGAATGAAGCTGCTGCCAAGGAGGATGATGAGAAGTTTGTGCTCTCGGAGAAGGTCGATGCCAAGGTATCTGCCTGGCGCGACGGAAAACGAGACAATATTCGGGCTCTCCTTGCTAGTCTCGATAGCGTACTGTGGGAGAACAGCGGATGGAAGAAGGTGGGATTGCACGAACTAGTAATGAACAATAAGGTCAAGATCTCGTATATGAAAGCTATCGCAAAGACGCACCCTGACAAGGTAAGCATTATATCACACATTGCCTTGTCTAAAGCCTCTCTAACATATCGCAGCTTCCTCAAGACGCAAGTACTGAGGTTAGGTTGATCGCAGGATTGGTGTTTAGCACGCTCAACGAGAGCTGGGACAAGTTTAAGGCGGACAATGGACTATGATCTATGCATGAGCATGAGGGACGGAGTTTGTAGAGCGTTCACTTAGAAGCGTGTCTTGAGACGGATGCCGGATGAGTATATGAATTTTATTTAAGCAGCAATACCGCTGCCGAACACCATGCTATGCCATGCCTCGTCGTGTCAAAAACGTGCGCCAATACTCCTTGCTACTAAGCATTATATGCTATAGACCCAGCATTTTTCGGACACCCTCGCGGACCTTGTTCTCGTATTCGGTGCGCCGCTCACGCCACATCTTCGCCGCCTCAACGTTTGCAGGAGACTCGTCGTTGGGCTCAGCGAGCATGCTCATAACAGAGATTAGGATCTTCTCGACAGACTGAATAGGTGACCATCGTTCGGATGCGTGCTCGTAATGGTTGGGATCGTCGCCGGGAGGGTGAAGGATCGAAATGCATACCAGTCCACTAGGGTACACTGTAGAAAGTCAGTGTGAGCAGGTGAAAAATTGAAGAGTGGACGAACCATTTGGGTGCCACACGTCGGCGAGGAACTTCATTGATGGCGGGGCAAGCGGATAGTCCTTTGGGAACTTGAGCTCCGCGGGAAAGACGCCGCCTTCGAAGGGAGTGCCCTCAGGGCCTTGAATAAGGCATTCCCAGTGAAGAAGATCGTCCTCGGAGATGGGACCGGCGGTGATGCCCTCTGGTGGGTTGTTGGTGAGAGCGCGATACTCTTGGAGTAGGCGGCGGTGGGCAGTAGACGTCATGACGCGGGGTGCAGCTGATAGGGGGCAGTACCTATGCCAGCTAGTCACGAACAAAGTAAGGATGTATCCTAAGGAATCGACGTTGTTGTAGATGCTAGAGAAGAATTGCAATGATGTTAGAATAGACTCAAGAGAAGCTGAAGGAAGGTACGTTTCGGACAAGGTGGAGGGAAGGACGGCTAGTGGGGACCCCGGGATACGGGCCGCCCCACAATTTTATTTCGGCGTCGACGGTCTTTTGCCGTTTTTGGCAGATGTCAAAGAATCATGGATCTGACAGCTGGGAGCAATAATGAGGCCAAATTGAGAGCTGAGCGACTGAGCCGGATAATTGGATAGGTTGGGATAGGTGAAAACACGTAAGCGTCGTGGTTGTGCAAGTACGCTGGCTTCGACTCCATGAGTGAAGCTGGCCGGGCAGTGAAACATGACGAGGAACAGAGCAAGACGAAGTTCCCCTACTGGAGTATACAAGCTTATAGTTCGTATCATGGGACTCATATTTGCTTGAAATGGTCTGGCCTCTAAGATAGTACAGAGTGTTTGAAGATGTTCTACCCGCGAGACTTAACAAGAACGTTTGGGAGATATTCTTATACACGAGTAGTTCATCAATCGGGATTTCTGTTGTCAATACAATAAGGAAAGCCATGAGTAAGCTGTTTTGACGCTGAGGAGGGAATATACCACCAAAAATTCCCGCTGACTCTTACTATGGTCAACATGCCTCACCACGAATTGCAAAACACCACAAAAAGATCACGAACTCATACTGAGATCACTGAATTCTCCGGTGCGGGGAGTCGAACCCCGCTCGCCGCGGCATTTATTGCAGTGCAATTGAAAACGCGGAATGATAAACCGATACACCACACCGGATGTGTTCGTTGAAGACCCTAGTTGATCTTGAACAATATATTCAGCTGACCAATTTGTGGAGAGCTTAATGGATCAAGACCCACTTAGTCCACTAGCTGACTGGCTCCTCAAAAAATCCGTTGCTTGGCTGTTTGTCTGTCAACTTACATTGGACAAGCGTGGTGTAAGTCAACATTCTTGTTTCTCTTGCTTGACAACCATCAGAGTGACAAATAAGAACTCCCTTTGAACTTGAAAATCACCATTGTAATCTAGGTGATATCCATAAATGGGCCAGATATTTCTTGTGGCTTTACTGGTTGTGAATGGCTCACTACCTGGCTTAGAGTCTATTTTTATTTTTCTGTGATGCGTGCATACTTCACTCTGGTATTCCTGTATAATTCATGCAAACTCACACAGCTAACCTTTTGTTCTTTACCCATCTCTACTCCAACCTTCATCCCTCACTCCCCTTCAACCTCCAGTGCCTAGTCCTTACCCTTTGCTCTTTATCACATACCACTTCCATGCTCTTGATTTAAACCCCCATTACTTTTCAAGTCCTTAAGAACCACGAGAACCCTCTGATTCTTATCATCTATTCAGAATGTCCAGTCAACATCACCTTAACCCCACGGGCTGAAGTTATGCTACTGGACAGAACGGCCGAGTTCGACGTTCTTTTATCCATTACAAAAAGTAGTCGCTGTCTCAGGGCGAAGACTTCTAAGCGGAAGTGGCGTACGGGATCCCCAGGCTCTCGATTTCACGGATGCCGAGAAGGAGACAGATGGAATTGCATGAGTCTTCAACCAAGCATCGCCCCATCTAAGGTAGCGAGACTGGACGTTGTCTTGACCTTCATAGGAGCCAGCTGGGAGTTGTGGTGGGGCTGCTTCTACTTCTCCATTGCCAGACCCCGGTGGACATTAACCTCGTCGGGACCTTGGATGCCGAGACAGGTCATATCGTCCCGTACCAAGCCGGCAGCTTGCTTGTCACTTCCTCCTCTGGGCCGTAGTAATGGAGAGTTCCATGTTCTCTACAAGAACAACGAGCACCGACCACTTCGACTTTCGATGAAACTTCCCAGGGCGTTGGCCGACTCTCATCTCGTCTACTACGACGAGTGGGCGACCTCCCTCAAGAGTCCAATGAAGTTGGATTCAGTTACGAAGAATTAGCGTAGAGAGACGGCTAGCTTTTAGAGCGAGCATATGAGAGTTTACAACTAGGTGGTCAACTTTGAGGAACAGGATAAATACGGCATAGTAGTCACAGATACTCAGGCCAATCGATATTCTATTAATATTCACCAAACAGAGAACTCAATTTCTAGTGATAGATTTGAAACTGCTGGTTCTCATACTGCTGACAGTGGAGAAGGGGCTCCGGCCATCCGTGATGGTGATCGATATTGTCCCAAGCACGAGAACTGCCTACAGGACCATGATATTTGCGGCACGGGGCAAAAGGTCAATGTCAATGTCAACATCATCTGATCTCTTAGGATGGGTTTAGTCTAAGGTAGCCTAAATTATCATAAATTTAGGACTAAGCTTTCCTAAGTTTATGCAATCCTTATGATAATTCATGCCGCAGCCAAAGTAGAATATAATAACTTCATCTTTTAATTACATGTTCACGGCCAGAACCCTTAAGCCTTGATACAGTCGTGTTCAGCTGCAATTACAAAGACCTGGCGAGTGCAGTGTCGAGGATGAAATTAAAGCTATAGAGTTTATCAAGTGATGTGCTCCTCGACCATTAAAAGGATTTGGTCAATCCGCCCGGCCATTAAGCCGCATGTGTTTTCTCCAAAGTGAAGCCATTCGCAAGTTGAAGCGGGAGGCATTCTATCAAGATAACAATGCCCAACTTCTACGAGATCAACCGCAGCAACTAATATCAAGTCTGGTTTGATGCGTCCCGCCTATCCTGCCGCCTTTTAACATCAAATAGCAAATCTTCTCCATTATGCCCCTCAATCTTGAAGGCCTCGCTGTTCTTGTCAATCATGGAGCCTATGAGGGGATGTGAGAGTAGATTCAAAGCTTCTGATGCTGATCCTGGATGCCCGCACATCTCCTTGATGTTAGACCCTCACAGCGTGGTAATATTCAGGTCAGTGCTTGAAAATACAGAGTGGTCGTAGACGGGGAACACGATCCATAATGAAACGTAGCACACGAATGTACCTTTCATGTATCGTCATGTCCGCCCCTGAAAACGAATGACTCTGAAACCTGATCCCATCACTCAATGTGCACTGGTGAAGAGTGATAGCTAAACACACGTGAGGTGTTTGAAGTCCTTCTCTAGCATGACGGTCATAGCCTCGAGGTCCGCGTCCTATAAATAACAATGGTGAACCATGAACCAATAATGATATTTTCTTTCCTTCATTAACCAGAAACTTACAATATCAAGGTCTGCAAGCAAGACGGGATGTAGCATCAAAGACTCATCTGGTACGGATGTCTCACGTAGAGCGTGCTTGTGATAAAGAGCCAGCCATTCAAGGTCCTGGCATCTGCGGGTGATAAGCTCATTCAGGGATCTGACCGGAATCACCCCCCAGTCTGACCTGTCTTCATTGAGAAGACAGATTGGCGCTTGGGATTCGGAAATCTCACGGTCCGGATGAGACTCGTGAAGGTTGGGTCGATATCTTCATGCACATGCAGTGGCTCTTGTGATCTGGGGTACATATGTCGCACATTATGCGGTAAAAGTTCTGCGCGTCACTATCGAGTGATGGTATGCCTGAGAACATGTAGACTTTCCCATGTTGGCTTTCTGCCTACTTAGAGGGCTCCATCGGCGTCTAGCGGCGAAGACTTCGCGCCAGTCTTCTGGGCAAGGTGGGGGATACCAGTCCGAGATTGACAGATGGATACGAGTGGCATCTCCTGCAAGGTTTGGCGGAACAGTGTCGGGAGCTTATAGCTGGGAAACGAAGAAGGGTAATCTTGTGTTTGCTGGTGGCTATGTTGACCGGACTGTAGTGGTCGTCCTCCCAAAACGAATAATGCAAGATGACTTTCCACGTCAGGAGCTCATCAAGACTTCCTGAGTGAGATGAGCATAACGGACTTGTCATAGAGGTCGGGGTAAAATATCAACCGATGGTCGAGGAATTGTCTTGAGCTACAGCCTCTGAATGCCCTTAGGCAAAATGATCGAGAACCAAAAAGTTGTCTACATTGCATGTACGTTCTCGTCAACGCAACACAACAAGACAGCTTGCATCCAGCAGCTTGATAACCATTTCACGCAACTCTGGCGGAAGTTTGTCGATGGGCTGCCATATTTAGGAGCCATTTTGGGAATAAAATCGATTATATAGTTGTCCAGCAAATTTATAAATGCTTCGCTGGGTGTTTGCCGGGGAATTATGGGATTTCCAGCGCATCGCAAGATGAACAATGATTCGGTGCTGAATTGTTCTCTAGTTAGTGTCTCTGCCCGTCAGAGCACCCTTTCGCAGACCAGCGGCAAGTCTCTGGAAGAGAACAGAAGAGGCGAAGCTCGGGCTGCGTTCGGGGTGTGACAGTTTCCAGCGCTCCTAGCGTTCTGTCAGCTAAATTCGTCGAAGCAACCGCGAATTGTAATTTACCATGCACCCGGTGGAGGTTCGCTGGCAATCATGGAGGGTGAACATGCTTGGGTAGTCAAACAGATTGCGAATGATCCTTCTCTACTGCTCAGGAGTAGGCAACTGGTAGTCAAGGGGACCGTCTTGGTCTACCTTGACGTCCCAGTAGATGGGGCTGGGGGCGACCTGTGGACGGCCCGCCAATGCTGCAATCTGGCGACTTGGGCCAGCATCTACAAGAAGATGAGTGCTTAAGCCTTTGAGAACCACAGCGATCCTCTTCTTGTCATCTGCTCAGCGTCAGGATATTGCCCTTGACCCCACTGGCTGGAGTTATGCTACTGGGCAGAGCGCTTGTTGTTGCCTAACACATTCTCTCAAAGACTTGAAGGCTGGTAGAAAATTTGAATCAACAGTCTAAATGGCGTATGCGATGCAGAGAGAAGGACGATGACTAGCGCTTTGAGGGTGCCTGCAACTGGAAGATTTTGTATCGCTAACAGTGTTGATAGGTGCGACTATTCCTAAGACTCAACTCCAGATCTAGGTAGGTGTTTTTGTTTTTTTACTTTTTTTTTTTTTTTTTTTTTTTTTTTACACCAAGGAAGAGAGGATCATCCGATATATCGTACCTAGCAGCCGAAGCCCGGGTTGATACTGTGCCCTGAGATATAATATATATATGGAGAGAGAGAGAAGATATCCCGGATGAGTGTCTCATCTTGTGTGTAGGATGTAAAAACAAAGATACAATGACTGGAAGGAGAGAAGATAAAGATCCGCAGTGCACGAGGGACGCGAAAGATATAAGAAGGTAGGAGGGATGTTGGTATCCAGGAAGATTTATAAGGTACTGTTAAAAGTTTGCGGGCTAACAGAAGCGAAGGTAGGAAACAAAACAAATATCAAGAGAAGTTGCCCTCGTCATATGCTAGCAACTTCGCTTGGTGTATGGCAACAAACACTGGAGAACTGTCGTTTTCAGAGTCTGAAAGCATCGTCACAGATCAGCTCAAACGGACAGATGAGCGAGCATCATCCCCTGGCTTGGGGAGAGGTAGGAAGGAGATTTTTGGCGATAGAGGAAAGTTTCTGAGGTGAGAATGCAATGGCGTAGTAGTGAAATCAGAATAAGGAGTGAGCCTGGCTCATAAGAACTTAGAGATAATCCTAGGCTCAAAGTGCCGTGCAGTGCCAGATCACCCGGTCATATAAATCATGCTGCTCCAAACTTCTCCAAGTGCATGTCATTATGCCTTTCTCGACGCCCTAATTCGATTCTATCCAAGCAGAGTCAGGCTGTCTTAAACCCAGTACAGGATCTTGGTCGATTTCTAAAGTGAATGCCATGCTAACGTCCCTTGTCCTAGATGCTAAACTTACATACCTAGAAACGTTCAGGAAGATTTTGGGTCGGCTTCTGTATTGTTTGTATTATCGTTAACTTAAATTGTATGGGCTTCTTTCAACTTCAGAGTTTACACAAGACAAGCATTCTTAGGCAGGTGACCCATCTCTTCCAGAACAAACATTGTCTTTGTGTGAGTTGCTGAAAACACTCCTCAGAGCGAGCGGGAGAATGTTGCGCCGATTGTTTTGAGCTTGCTACTACAAGGACAAAGTAGTCATGAAAAGGAAGTCAGACACCAGCAAACAATTTCGATGTCTATAACCACCAGAGGAGTCAATTACCAATTCTTGATTGCCGACTACTAAGTTTTCTATCTAGATTTCCCCAATTAAGTTCCTGCTCTTAAACAATCTCAAACCTGTGACAATAGATAGTGGACTCCGCCATATGATCGCTAAGAAATGTGAAGCAATGTATTCAAGACATCAGTAGTCCCAGTCATCGTCATCTCCCCAGTCTCCACCAGAATAGTCTACTACTGGTTTCTTTGCCCATTTGTCTTCTGCGACTGGGGCCGCTGGCTTGGTAGGTGCCGACTGTGGTATATTCGAAATTGGTTCGGTATTATTGTTGCTGTGTTGATTCTGAATACTGCGGTCTGCATAAGCCGCAGAGTGACGATCAGCCTTGTGTGGTGCTGACTCCTTGTTCGTATGTTGCTCCCGTGTATGAGGTTGGACAAGGGTAGGCTCTTCGGGTTTGAGGGGCAAAGGTGCTGTAGTGATATCGTGCTTGGAAGTGTTGACCTGAGGTATGGGCTCAGGCCTAGCGGCAGGCTGCTGATATTGTAAGTTTGAGGGAAGCGGAGCGGCCTCTGTTCCCACACGAGCAGTCTCTGCAGATATTCTCGGAGTCACATCCGAGCTTGACTGAGACTCATTATTCAGATGGACTTGAGGTTTGCTAATCATGTCAGTTGATCTCCTGTGAACCTGAACGATGGAAGGTTTCAAAACAGGCTGTGGCTGGGCCTGAGCCACCTCGATGGTTGTGATTGACCCAGCGTCTGAGAAGCTGTCCCTTCTGTAAGAAGACATGCGGCTTGTCGAGGAAGCAGCCGCGTCAGACAAGCCGGGGCTTACTGCAGGAGGGGGTGGAGATATAGCTCTCTGATTGTTTGGCTGAGGCTGAAGGGTGTTTGACGCAGCAGTTTGTGGAGGTTGAGGCGGCTTGGGAGGTTTAGACTGAGGCATAGGTGCTTGTTCCAAAGCCGTTGGTTGGGCTGGGAATGGTTGTTTTTGAGGTGGCGGTTGTCGCTGGGAAATGTTGCTCGGTTCAGCCCTGACAGGAGGAGCGATAGAAGTTTCTGGCACTTTAGGAGGTAGAGTCATAAACTGTGTAGCCGAGACTCCTACAGATGGCCCTCCCGTCGAGTATCCTCTAGGCTCGGGCTGTCGATCTCTCAGTGCTGGACCCGGGGGAGGAAGTTGGCCAGGTCTAGATGTCATTTGATTAGACTGCGTTTGCGCTTGAACCTGTTGTGTAGACATTCTTTCCTGTTGGGGAGGCGACTGTCGGTTCTGGGGCGGTAACTGCATTGCTTGAGGAGGAATCTGGCTCGATGGAGTCGGCACTGGTCCTGGACGGGTATTTATCTGTCCCTGCTGTAGTGGTATTTGTCTGTACCGAGGTGGTTGCCGTTGTTGAGGAAGCAATTGCATAGTTTGAAGGGGGACCTGGCCTGGCTGGGCTGTAGGTCCTCCTTGATGAAGTATCTGTCCAGACTGGGGAGGCAATTGGTTTGGCTGCTGAGTCACTTGACTCGTCTGGGGAAACTGAGCAGCTTGATGCGGTAGTGGCCCAGTCCGAGGAATTGGTTGACCAGGTCTGGAACCCATTTGGTCATTCTGAGGGGGTGTCTGGACGGGTTGAGTTGGTGGTTGAGCTGGTTGACGCATCTGCCCAGGTTGAGACTGAGGAGGCATCGTATTTCCCTGGAAACCTGGCTGGACAGAAGGCACAGGCTGCCCGGGCTGCCACACAGCTTGCTGAGCATACTCTCCACCGCCCCAACTCGGACGTCCAACAGCAGGTGATATAGGTGAAGAAATGACTGGCGTAGTTGGGCTATGCGAAACAGATTTGGAGCCACCCTTCAACCACTTGAGCCACTTCTTTCCCTCCTTGCCTTCCTTTGCCCCAGCGCTTTGTGAGGCCTGGGTTGGTATCTGCATAGAGACCGGGCGAGATCCCTGAGGTGTCATAGGCTGCATGCCAGGCAGCCATTGTTGTTGGTTTGAAGGAATCTGGACTTGCGGTTGCACTCGCCCATTGAAACTTTGGCCATGATGGGCCATTGGTTGCTGTCCTTGTGGAGGCATTGGGCCCGTCACTGGACCTCGTGGCATTTGCACCGGAGGAACAGGTCCTTGTGGGAATTGGGGCTGAGGAGGTAGTTGTCCTGCTGGGCTGGCTGGATAAGACGAGCGCTTTTGCAGCCTCGTTGGTGTAGGCTTAGGGGCCAGAGCTGGAGGCGTAGGGGCAGGTGCAGGTACAGGAGGAGGTTTATGGAGGACATTCTGCACCGGTGTAGATGTCTGCCCAGGATGGGGAGCTTTCCCTTGAGCCTGGGGTGGTATCATCTGGCCTTGCATAGGTTGCCCTTGTGATCCAGGGTCTTGTTGTGGAGGCACGCCCTGAGGTGCTCTCAAATCTCGGGTAGACATTTGTTGGGTTTGAGACTGGGGCGCATGTCCATGTGAGGGTTTTCGTTGCAGCTGCTTATGATTCTGAGCTGCCACAGGAGCACCTGGAGGAGCTTGCACTTGATGCATAGGCTGTCCTGCCTGGCCCTGTGGTATTGGGCCTTGCTGTCCTTGGAACTGAACAGGTGAAACATTTTTCGGGCTTTCAGCTTGCCAACTTGTTCTTCGACTTCCCATCGGGCTTGGTTGCACAGACGAACCTACTGATCCCTTCCTCATATCTGTTGATACACTCACAGTCGAAGAACGACTCACTGTTGCGCTCTGAGCTTCTTCGTATTCCTCGATACGTCCCAAGCCTTGTTGTCCCTGTGGTGGTGGCGTAGGCGCAGTGGGGGATTGATTCTGTACTGCAATATTTCCTTGAGGTAATTGTCGAAGGGACTGCGAACGTGATACTCCCTGAGGTGCAATATTATAAGCCTGCCCAGTTTGTTGCGCCAAAGGTGATCCACGTTGGGCAGCAACAGGGTCTGCCCCGACCGAGCTACGTCTAGCATCCGTGCTTCGACTCAAAGATTTCTTGCGCAGCACGTCTCGGGCAGCAATGATATGGCCTTGACCTTCAACATCTTGCATAGTAAAGTACGATCCTTGTTGATACTGATTGGTCGGAACAGACGGAGGCGTTGGTGAGAAACTCTGCATTGAAGACGAAGTTTGAGAAACAGGAGAAGGCGTGTAGTTTGGATTAATGCTTGAATTGGTTGATGCGCGACGACTATGTTCCATGGGAGATGGTGTCTGAGTGGGAAATGACATGCTGCCATGTCTCGAATCCGGCGAGATGACTGCAGAACTAAATGATGAGTGTCGCCGATTGCTGGCTATAGGAGGAGATGGATCAGAAGGGCCTTGGCCTGGTATTTGCTTCTGTACAAAAGGTTCTTCTGGGTATGGCGGGTTGTCTCTGCGATAAACTGGTCCGTCATCAGGATAAGGGGGGTTGTCAACGGGGTATGGAGGAAATGGAGTTGTAGGCCCTGCAGTTGCTGATCGCGGAAGACCTTTCGGCGGCACATTCTCAACTGGACTCTGGTAAGGTAGATTTCCGCCTTGTTGCGGCCCGGGACTGTCATGGCCTCGAATCTGTTCTTGGGGCTGTCCACCCATCATATCAGGCATCACACTAGTTGGTCGTTTTGGCACATGTCGCTGATTCATTGTACTAGGTGGTAACACCTGATGTCCAGTTTGGATGGTGGACTGTGGTCTTTGAGAAGGCAATAGGTCAGGCACAGTGTTAACTCTTTGAACACCCATTCGCGGTTCTTCAAGACGCTGTTGCTGAACAAGAGGTGCTGGAGTCATAGATGGAGGATGTTTCCCTTGCGTAGGTGGTACGTAACCATGTCCTTGTGGTGGTCTTGCAGGGCCAGGCATAGTTTGTTGGCCGGGAGCTTTTCCTCGAGCTGGCTTCAGTACAGAAGGCATATGGGATAGCTCTGGTTGCTGATCCGGAACCAAAGATCCATTTTTGGTGATGCTCAGAGGAGGAGGTTGTCCAGGGTGCTTTGGCGGTATTTGAGGACGTGTAGGCTCGTCGAGAGGACGCTTTGGTGGTACCTGAGGCGGCGACAAAACATTGGGCGTACCAGAATGACCTCTATCAGGTGGTCGAACAGGGCTTGCGTCCATAATTGATCCCACAGGTTGGAAAGTCGCTCGTCGAAGAGGCGCTGGGTTTGGGGGTATATCGACAGAAATATCTGCTGGCTTATATGATTGAAAGCCAGGCGGCGTCTCTTCAGCAGGCGTCTTGGATATCCGTAGCGGCTGCATTTGTGCGCCATAGTTTCGCAGTGATCCAGGCGCAAGCTGTGGTTCCTCCCTTTTCTTGATCTTCGGGCTGGTTCGCTCTGGTAGCTCAGCCATCATAGAAACTGCAGTCTCGATAGGCGCCAGGACCATGTTATCCGCCATCTCGATCGGCGGAGGATGTTTCTCAATATGGGCCTGAGCTGTGTCGTCTGTTGGCATCTCGGCGATGATGCCCACCGGGTCATGCAGCGGAGGAGGCTCGACAACTGGCATCTCATGAATCTCTTCAACTGTAGGCGGCACCAAGACGGGTTCTCCTGTGACCGGACCCGCGATTGTCGTCCCTTGAGCAGGCGTCGTCCTCTCGCTATTTAGAGGACTCACACCTTTTGAGGAGCTTTTCTCAACTCTTCCTTCAATTCCGCCCGCAACAACCCGTCTCGCAGCCTCCTCTTCCTCCTCTGCCAGTGGGCTCACATCATTGTAAGTGCCAGGCCCCAGATACATAAAGTTTTCTGGCTGAAACACTCCATTCTCCTCATCTTCAAACCCACCATCCCATGTCATGCTTACAGGCCGCGCCGTAGCCGACATACCATAACCTCCATCTTCCTTTTTCGGGCTCAACCTCGCAGGTGTCGTCGTGCTCGCATATCTTCGGATCTGCTGCTGCGATTCGAGACGTTCTTCGGGCGCAAGGACTGGCGCTGGCGAAAACGTATCTATGAAGTCGGGAAACTCGTCGCCTTCCTTTGGGAAGTGGTACTGAATATGGCCCGTTGGCTTGTACTTGTAGAACCAGCGTCGGCCATCGTAGTCGGAGTCCCAGCCTTCTGGTAGGCCTGACATGGTTCTATCGCTTCGTTTGCGCTAAGGAGAGGTCGATATTATTGCGCCGCTGCGATGGGCATGGCTGATGCTTGAAGGAGTGTAAATTCCGTCCTCGGAGGTGTAGAGAAAACGAGGCTTTGGTGATGTGGCCGGGCGGTTAAGGGCGAGCTTCAGCTGAACTACGCAGCGACCAACCATTGGATGCAAATGACCTCAGGCAGCGATAGCTCCGGAAGGACAAAGCACAAAGATATTACAATAGTGATTCGGCGTCTAACGTGCAGAAGCGATACGTGTATTAGTGGAGATGAAATGAGCACTGCTAACTAATATGTAAACCAAACCCTCAGGTACACATTCCTTCCTTCGTCAAACAGGTGCCCAAGGTTTCAATTGTCTAGCATGATGATCCTACGCGGGAGCTGAGCGCACTCTCCACTTTGGCCGACGAGCTATGGGTTTAGCTATTTTGCTATTGGATACAGGCCTTGTAAGGCGGATTTAGAGGACCCTTTAATTACGCTAATGGCTCTAATTACCACCATGGTTTTGGTTCCCTTAGACTAGGGTGTCAGCCTTGACTGAGGGGTCAATGGACCTGGAGTTGGAGTTCTCCTGAGAGACAGTACGATCCTCCAGGATGCGAGCTCTAACAATGATATAGAGCCTCTCAGGCCATGCAAGATGCACAACCCATTAAGACTACCAGACTCTGAAGCCCGATGCTTATGGTTTGCCAACTCGGCATTCTCTCTATATCAAACATGACATCACTTCCATCAGTCCAGGATCATCCCTGTCTGTCCTCGCTTCCGCAGGTTCCATCATAGATTCCAAGCAATGGCACCTCCTCTATGATACGGTCACTTAGATCTTCAAATGTTCATCCCCCCAGCCTGGGACATTTGTCAGATGAGTCAAGTCAACATTGTCGAATATTCGCTGTCTATACTCGACAATCCTATCTGACCAAAATATCAAAGCACACTCAATGTGCATGACACAAAAACGCAACTAAAAGAAAATTATGCACCTCTCCAGATATACCAATCTGGTTCTCTATAATGCTAGCTTTGTTCATAATCTCATAACGGCCCTCAGACAATATCGCCCGGACGTCGGCTCTTAGACCCAGTCCTAACGCGACCGAACACGCGGGATCGACTATCCGTCGAAGTACGGCGATCCACTCCCGAAGAACTGGCAAGCGATTGACGTTCCTTCTCATCTTCAATTCGGGAGCCCCGTTCCTTTTCTCGGATGGAAGCAAGTCGATGTGCTTGGATGTTGTCTCGTCTGTTTTCGAAAACATCTTGGAAGTCGTTCACATTGTTGTCGATGGAACCCATGCGATCGACGCCTCGGCGGCTGTACGTCGAGGAGACATGGCTCAGGGGAGGTCCTTCGGAGTGAAGAGGCCGATCATGGGCGGGCTTGTCGTGAAGCTCAACACCACCATGGTCGGGCTCCTTTCCATACGCAGGAGGAGGCTGGAGACCAGACCAGTACATGGGATGCTCGCGACTGCCACCAGGCTCGATGCGGAACGGTGACTGGATACCAATGTTGACCATCTGAGTCATCAACTCTGTGACAAACTTGTTATGACGGTTGAGACGGAGCAGTTCGTTCTGGAAGTTGGTCTTATGGAAGAAGATCATGTTCATACTGCACGATCGCACTTCATCAACCTTGGTCATCTCAGTAATGATGCGAGGCGCATAGTCACGCTTGTTCGCCAGACAAAAGTCGGTCATACGGGCCTTGAGGTCATCAATCATGTGCTGAGGGGTACCGAATCGCATCACCAGAGGAAGAACATCGGCTAAACCGTTTGATCGTCGCTGGTTCAGAATGAAAAGGTTGTTGAGGAGTGAGTTGGGCGCCTGCACAATGTGACCCTGCATCTTTTTGAACTCGGTATAGAGTAGAGAAATCTCAGTCACGTAGTAATCATCACCCATCATGGTGTCACCGGTAGATCCGTAGACAGTCACACGATCACCAACATCAAAGGGATGCTTGACAAAAACGAAGATGATGGACTGGAGGAACTCCTGGGCTGTGGCCTGAAGAACCCATGCCAGACCAAGAACCACAGTACCGGCGGAACCGAGAGCGGCGGCGGCTGAACCGGAGAGAATCGAGATGAAGACAATAATGGTGATGACGATGATGATGAACACAAAGACCTTGTCGAGCTTCTTAATTACCGAATCAAGGTCCTTGAGCGATGCGGCAATGGCCTTCTTTTCGAGGTGGATCTCATTGCACACAGCTTCAAATTCGTCGAGTGAGATGTCGCCGTTCATGTCCTTGTCAAACATCATAAATGCAGCTTCGGCCTCTTCTTCAGTTTCGAAGATCTTCTCCATGTCTTCAAGATATACAAGGTCTTCACCCTCCTTGACGGCACAACGATAAATCAGACGGGCCAGGGTGTGGGCGGTAGACATGGTCTTGAGCAGTTCATTAACAACTCTGCGAGGATGGTTGCTGTCGACCTTGCGGCCGATCAAATCATTTCCAACTCGACCAGCAACATAGCCAACTTTGTTCCAAGCGTTTCGGGCGTTGTCCTGGAGTGTCTGTAGGGGAGTTTGCGCACCACTGGCCGAGTTGCTGCCACGCTGGAAGAAATAGTCGGTCTTTTCATTGTGAGCTTTGGCGTGCTCATAGAGACGGACAAGCTGCCCAATATCTGCCTTGTTATTGTCGATTCGAGTGGCGTAAGTTCGCTGATGGAAGGTGAAAGCGATCCATTGAATAAGGATCTTCTCGACAAAATTGAGTGTTGCCAGGGTAAAGAGGGCAATGATGACCTTGTTCATGATATTGACCCAGTTTGGCTTGCGATCCCGGAAGTTGTGGTTCAGCATGGTCGGTTCGAATGAGATGAGAATTGCAAGGAACCAAAGGAAGACGGCTGTGTGGAGGTCAAGCTGATATCCGATATCCTTCCACTTCTTGGCGTTGGTAGATCCAAAGAGCTTTGCAACGAGTTTGAAAGTTGGAGGCAGGAGACTTGTGATCATACGAGAAACCCAGAGAACTCCCCAGACAATCTCAAGCCAAATACCGAACCACATGAGATCGACACCGTTGACGTCTCGTCGCTTGCCATCGGACTTGAGTGCGAACGCACCAAGCAGGACAGGAATGAGAAGGATAGCAGCACCGGGGATCAGATACACAACATATCGAACGAATCGGGGAAACTTCCTCAGAAACATCCAGAGTTTTAATAAAGAAGCATCGGGATCCACCTTCTTCTCGTTATGATAGGTCTCGGCGGGAATAGGTGCATTGAAAGCATCTTCGGGCTCAACATTATGAGCACGCTTCCTCATTTGACTTGCATCATCCGCAGAAACAGCACGCTCGATTCGCAGAAGTTCGATGTTATCGTCAAGTCGACTGGCATCGGCGCGCTGTCCAATAGGTGATCTGATCGAGGTCGAGTCGTTTGTTTCATGCGGTGCTTGAAGAGTAGGGAATGTGTCGAGCGATGGAGCAGATTGCTTTTGCTCGGGTGCTGGGTTTGGTGAGTCTGTTCGTGCTGGACCTTGTTTCTGCGAGGCGCTGAATTGGGATGGGTTTCGTGTTGGAGGTGGCTGTTTGAGGTTGAATTCTTTCAACTCCTTCTCCTCGAAGCCATGAGGCGGAGGATCGGAACTCATTATGGCCCCTTTTGGTGATATTCACAACTCAAAGCTCCGTGAAGGAAGATATCCCAGAAAGTGAGATGAGAAATATCGCCGCAAGCTAAGTCCAAGAAAGACCTGCTGAATGATGGTTGAGAGTGAGTGGTGAAATGTCCTCGAGAGCAGCCTCGTGAGGAGGTGGGATAAAGAAGGAAAGACAAAGACAAATAAGAAAAAATTAAGTGAAGCGAGGTCGACTGATCAACCGATGATCTCTCACGGCGTTGATCGAACAGATTGATTCTCGCCTGGTGAGGCGATCAGTGCACGTTTGTATACACGCAAAGGTATATTGCTTAGTGTTGAGGTGTTACGATGTCGTCACTCCGAGTATATTGGTCGACTTTTTGTCTCCCACATAATTTGTATGAAAGAGAGAGATGTCTTTCGACAAAAGGAAAAGAAAACAAAGTAGTAGAGAATCTGGGGGAAATGTTGGAAACCTTGCGAGTGACGGGGATCCTGTTGAGCTTTAAGAGATCGACCTGCGACCGTGGAGCACTGGAGACAATGTACTGTAGCCAAGATGGAGGAAGAATGGGTCACCTCAGATAGGCTTTCTTGCTTGGTCAGGGAGTGAAGAATGATTTTATGAAGGGAGGATTTCTTTCATGGATATATTCATCCGAATCGACTGCAACATGAATATGTTATATCTTTTGCGTTGTAATTTTCCTTCGACTTTTCTCTTTCATGTTCCATCATATTTTTTTTTTCCTTCCCACCATCATCATCAAGAAAGGGAAACATGTCCACACCTCCATAACCAAATCCAGCCAACACAGAAATCTTGCTCTGGTCTAGTGGTGATAAGGTCGGTCGGCCATAGCCCGTAGCCCGTCGAAAGTGGAACCACGGGGCTCAGGGTCAAGGCAAGCCACCGGCCTCCATCATCGAGTAATGTTCAGTATCCACGCCGTCTCGCCGGGAGTCAAGACATGGGGCCAAGACGGTGTGGATGGTGTCACCCGTGGAACTCCCTAAATGGAAACCCCGAGGATGCCGCCGGGCCATTACACCCCCCAATTCAGGGCTTGGTTAGTTCTTTTGCTGATAGCCTGAACTTGTTTGGCCAAGATCGGTGCAGATCATGACTGAGTTGTCACTGATGAAAACCCGACGAAAATCAGGGACGAAAAATGTGGATGAATACTTGTATCTGCAGTACAGACAAAAGATAGGTCGATCTGACGCACACAAAGGACGGGCGCAAATCCACTGGAGATGCACTGGATCAGGGGCTTAAGCAAGACACCTCAGAAAATCATTGACCAAATCGCAGGGTTTAGAGAGCTGACGTCACAGCCAAGAAAACGACCGAAATGCGCTCATGATGGATCCTTGCTATTATGCAAATGAGGTAATCTGAGGTCAACATTTTATTTTAACTTTACTCGATCTCTTAGATATTGACGCATTTCGCCATCTCGTATTATTAGTACATTAGCTGAAAATAGTCGGCAGCCATGATGTTGACGATTATTTATGATGATATTGTGGTGGATGGCTGGTGGCGGATTTAAAATCTTTTTCTCCCCGTTGATTCCCGTTCCCGTTGAGAAAACCAATCTTGCAATGATTGTGCATGTGCGTGTGTGGTAGGAATGCAGGGGACAGTGGCTTGCCGCCAGGCACTCCCGTCTTCAACTCAGCGTGCTACCATCCGCGTCAGCGTGGGGGCTCACCAAAAACAAAATCTGTAGGGGCAGTTTCAAGTGCGCCAAAAGAGCCTCAGATTGTGAAACCATAGAAACTTAGGATCCCTAGACTGCCACTCAAATCCTCTGCCCACCCAGCCTCTAGACGATTCATGCTTGCTTCCGTCTTGCCGATATCAAGAGCAGCCACGACTAAATGAATTTATAGTATAAGAGAACTTTACACATCCGCACAGGCGCGATAGGCTCTGGAGGCCGGCTAAAAAGAGGATTTTTCGCGCATCATAACTTACCTTGTTTAAATAACTATAATCACATTATACTAAGTTTAGGACCCAGTCTCATTATAAGCTTTAGTATATATCATCATAAAGCTTAGGACTAAGAAGCATAAGCTTAGGCTTGAATTACATAAACTCATAACCTTACATAGGACAGTTAAGGAAGCCATTTCCAATTTAATACCAAGGCCCATTATTTAGAATAGAAACCAGCCATCTCTAATGGTTGATCAAAGCTCAAGCTCAGGGGGTTTGAATCACTGGGAACCAATGTTAGCTGTCCAAAAAAGCTTCGCAAACGCCCGCAGCGCAACCATTAAAGCCCCCTGTCCCAGCACATGTTCGATATCAACGGCTGAGATAACCAACCATGAGGATCATGATAGCTTTCATCTGAAACAACCAAATTTACGTTATCATGATACCGAATACAATCATTATTCCCTGTCATCGCTTACATTTATCGAGATTGTCTCGCTATATATGCTGCTCGGTAGAAGTTTAATTCTTGTGGTGAGTGGCAACTGAGCTCCACTGGATTTCAATTGTCGATGCAGACCCCGTTGGGGTTTCCTTGGAATCAAGCAACTAATCATGCTAATTTTCAACCCTGGCCTTGACTTCAATGCATCTCCACTCGTTCGTTCTGAAATCATCCGTATTTCCGTGACGCGTCACTGTCGATACTTGCCTCGTTAGTAAGTCTTGATACTGTATCCTTTTGTCGATGGTGATAGTCTAGTACACATCATGGTCGCAATTCTTGCGGATGCTGCCGTCCATAGTCCATCCGTGAATCAATTTAAGGTCCAAAACTGTGTCTATTCTTAGTTGCACTCCACCTCTAATCAACCTAAATTCATGTCTTTTAAGCAAGCTTGATGCTCCAATCCTCGCCAATTTTGGCTCCAACTCGGCCCACAACCGCAAAGGCTGCGCGGCTGCCCTTAGCTGCATGATATTGAACCTTGACTGTCCATGTTCGTCCCTCAGACTCAATCTGCACCTCCTTCTGGTCCCAGGTCTTGGGCGCGCCGATAATGATGATCTTGTCGACGTGCACCTTCTCCATGGCCTTCAGCCAAGGGCCAGACCTGATAGACTTGGTGTCACGTCCCTCGGCCTCAATAGAGGTCAGGGTGTTTCCACTCAGCGTAAACTTGCGGTGAATGTATTGACCTTGCTCGTAATCAAACGAGTCGCCATCATCCGTATAGAGCTCACCCTCAGCAGCACCAGCCTTTGAGGCCGAGACAACAAGCGTGTAATCATCAAATCGCATCAGAGCGCTTGATCGTCGGGGAATATCTCGTCGAGGAATAATATGACCACCTCGCAATAGAACAGGGATTTTGTCAAGGGGAGCGCTCACTGGAAGATACTTGCCCTTGCTGGTCTTTTGAACATCGTAGGTAAAGTAATCATAGTAGACCTCGTCATCGGGAATCCAGATATCGACGGACTCCTTGTTCTGTTCTGTAACTGGCTTCACCAAGAGGCCAGTTGAGCCGACGAAGAACTGATCTTCAAGAGCAAAACCAGCCTCTTCTGAGGGGTGGGTCCAGAACATAGGTCGAATAATGGGGCTTCCGTCCTGGGCAGCATTGTAGAATGCAGTATACCATGCAGGGAGAAGCGAGTATCGGAGTCGGATTGCGGCGGTTGCAATTGGCGTGTAATGCTCGCCAAGGAGGTAAGGCTCACGACGGCGAGCATCAATGTGGGCATGGGCTCGGAAAAAAGGATACCAGATACCAGTCTGATACCAGCGGACGAGAAGATCTTTTTCGGGGTTGCCAAAGAAGCCTCCGACATCAGCACCTGCAAAGGGAAAGCCGGAGATCCCTTGGTTGATGGTCATGGGAATAGATGTAGCCAAGTGTCCCCAATCGGCCTGGTTATCTCCGGTCCACATAGCACCAAGCTTTTGCGATCCGGCGTAGAAGGCTCGGGTCAGGATGAATGGTCGTCGAAGCTGTCCCTTCTCGCGGTGAAGGAGAGCCTGGAACGTCGCATTCTGGAAGGTCAAGCCGTTCAGGTTGTGGACATCACGGTGTTCCCACCCTCCGTGGTGAATGTTGTCCTTGGGCATAGTCACCTCGGGTCCGTTGAAAACTGAGGGCTCGCTCATATCGTTCCACATCCAAGTGTTGGACATGGTTCCCTTGAACTTGTCAAACTTGAGCATAGTCTTCCACCATTCGATGGCCTTAGGGTTGAAGCAGTCGATCCAGTTGGACGCCCCAGGCCAGCACCATCCTTCGTAGAGCTTCTGCTCCTTGTCATGAACACCAAGGTCTTGAGCGACCAACTCTTCAGAAGCAGCATAGTTGTCAGTTTTCTTGATATGAGGGTCAAGTAGAACAACCAGTTGACGGCCATGAGCGTCGAGGTGCTCGCCCATGTCAATGGGATCGGGGAACGAGTGAGGCTCCCAGGTAAAATACTTTCGATCATCTGTATACTCGAGGTCGAGCCAGATGACGTCGTATGGAATCTTGTGCTTGTCCATGTTGCGATCAACGTTTCGAACATCGTCGCTGGAGATGTAGTTCCATCGGCATTGGTGGTAGGCAATTGCAAATTCTTGAGGCATAGCAGTATAGCCAGTCAACTCACCGTAAGTCTTGGTGAGGTCCTGGGGGGTAGGACCAAGAAGAACAAAGACATCCAGAAGACCAGCCTCAGAGATCCAATGAGTATGGGTGCTAGTCTTACCACCAACTCCAAGGCTTAACGGGTTCATTTGGTTCTTGGCCTTGGTAATATCGACCCAAGTCTCGGCGACGTTGAACCAAAAAACGCCAACTGACGAACCTTTGCGATGCGCCTGCATGAAGGGAATGGAGCCATAAAGCGTCATTGGGCTATCGAGAATGTACTCGAAAACGTCGGCATTGTACATGCGATAAGGCTCATCATAGTTGCCGTCTCCGCCACGCGTCTGTTTTAGTGATAGAGGACCAGTGTGTTCCGGGATGCCAAACACATGCTCGTACCCGTGGAAAGTGATGTCCAAAGCAACACTTTCGGGTCCTCGGGGTTTGGTGTCGGTATTTCCGCCGAAAGATTCGTCCCACCATGTACTCTCATCTTCAGCGGCTTCCTCGCCTTCCTTGTTCTCAATCTTGGGCCTCCAGTGCTCCATGTTGAGCAAACCGCGGTCGTTGAACTTGACATGCGAGTTGCCATCACGTCGGAAGTCAATTTCGAAAGGCGAAAACTTGATAATGACTTCCTGCTTGGCCTCGGGTCCATACTTGATGTTGATCTGAGACTTATCTTGGAAAGCAAGCTGTGCCTCCTTGTCAAGATCCAAACCACCGACGAGAACCCAATCGTCCGCCTCGTTATATCTTTCCTTCCGGACAGAGCTATCATCGCGCAAAACCACATCCTTGTTGCGTCGCTTTTCTTCGTCCATTGTGACTCGGGCGGCACCAGACTTGAGGAATGAAATTGTAAGGGGTAGACGGACGGTCCCTCCATGGCTATTGATGGTCTTGACAACCACGGCCTGCAATTTTCCATCCTCAAAAACTGTCGAATCGGCCGAGATCTCATATGGGGCTTTCCAGCTCGAGCCTTGGGCAACAGCATTGTCGGCATAGGCGCGATTTCGTTTGCAGAAGCCGGACTGGTCGCATTTCTTGAAGTCCTTGTCTTTCACGGCAACTGGGAAGACTGTGAGCAGCGCCTTTCGTCAATACACACTTGAAACTTACTAGCTGATTGGAAAAGGCACGTAAAGGTGCTCAGCAGCAGCAGTAGCGCCGTCCAGCGAAAGGACGACGCCGTATTCGACTTCATGATGTTGAGACGGTCAGGAACCAGAGTTCAGGTATGAAGAAATAAATGAACGAGAAAATGGTCAATTAAATTGAGAAAACACGTAGACAAAAGATATGGTCCCCTGGCCTATATCCTCTGTCCAGTCGCTGGTCTAAGAGAATGTTATTGTTGATGCTGGGATAACCTCAGCTTTGATGATGTCGAAGTCAAGTCAAGCTGTCCCTAAGCTCCCCCTGTAAAACTCCATTCCGGATTGGGGTTGGTTTCAGACGCAGGAGAGTGGATACCAACATGGCGGGGCAGCTTCGATAGCAGATTAGACCCGTTAGTCAAACATTTCAGTTCCTGATTTCTGAGCTCAGCTTTTACGTTGGATGCACTGTAAGAAGCTCTTTTTGATGCAGGTATACTGGTTATAGTTTATTTGAACGGTCTGAGTTTTGTAAGTAGAGAGATTTCACTGCTCTTCAAGTTCTTTTTACATCAATCCAGTCTTACTTTGAGTTATACTAACTCTCACAGTATCATTCATTTGTCTTTTTCGCTAATCCTCTCCTTACTCCTGTTCTCTTGTTCAGTAATTTATATCTGTCCTCGACAACTAATTAAATCACGTGTCCGTGTGAATTCTCCAGATCTCGCACCCAAGACCCCTCAACGCCAGCTCATCATGGCTGCAGAGGAGCCCCGCCAACGAGAAGACCCCGCCACCAGCGGCAAGAATTGGAAGCAGCAGCAGGGACGGAGAAGTGCGGAAAATCTGGCCCCACGATTTTTTGCTCTTCTCTTCGCCCTCCTCGCCGTTTATATCCTCTTTTCACCGCCTTCTTCAAGCCTTTCCCCTCCAGTCGATCTCTCCTCTACCTCTAATTCTCACTCTGTTCCTACATCCCAAGTCATACCAGACAAGAATATCGCCAAAATGTCCTCCTCCGAGCAGACGTAAGCTCCCCACCACCAAGCTGCACCCCATTATGGTTGATGCTCCTGTTTGGATATGTTGCTAACTTGGTTGCAGCTTCATCGCTATCAAGCCCGACGGTGTCCAGGTAAACAAACGTTGACGTTTATACAATTGTTTTGATAAGAGCTAACAAGGCTCCCATAGCGTGGCCTCGTTGGTCCCATCATCTCTCGATTCGAGAACCGAGGGTGCGTAGTTTTGTATGCCGTTGTTGTTATAGCTATTGACTTTTTACAGCTTCAAGCTTGCTGCCATCAAGCTCGTCACCCCTGGCAAGGAGCACCTCGAGAAGCACTGTGCGTCATTCCCAAAGTCATTCGATATATCAATCCGCCCTAACATCGTTATAGATGCCGATCTCGCTGGCAAGCCTTTTTTCCCTGGTCTGATTGAGTGTATGGTTCCCGAATCCAATTGATACAACCAAATCTAATTCTATGTAGACATGAACTCTGGCCCCATCTGCGCCATGGTCTGGGAGGGCCGTGATGCTGTCAAGACTGGCCGTGGTAAGTTTCCAATCACTAAATATTGCTCACCATTTTCTAATTGCACATTCAGCCATCCTCGGTGCCACCAACCCCCTTGCCTCCTCCCCCGGTACCATCCGTGGTGACTACGCCATCGATGTCGGCCGCAATGTCTGCCACGGCTCCGACTCCGTCGAGAACGCCCAGAAGGAGATTGCTCTCTGGTTCAAGGAGGGTGAGGTTGTCTCCTGGAAGTCTGCCCAGTTCAACTGGGTCTACGAGAAGGCTTAAATTGTCGATGTTGTAACGCCCTGAATGACGGAATGGAAAAAGCACACACATGTGGGATGACTTCATCTCTGTGGGTATAACAAAATTCAAGACAGAAAATCTTCTCAAAACTTTTCGTGCTCGATTTCAGAGTGACTAAGTTTTGCTTATGAATATTCCTTTGGCTCTCATGAGTACTCCAGCAAACCATGGTGTAGCCCATACACTGCCGATGATACGAACCGGCAGTAAAGCTTTAGTGATTGCGTACGCGAGAGCAACCTCAACTACCACTTTGTACCGCCCATCTCCACAATGCCAGCGCTCCACTGCGTCTTCAGATTTGGAGTCCGGGTGTGTTGTAGCTACATTGGAGGCCTCACCTTCTTCGTTTTGACCGAATCCAAACCACCCCTTGCGTGTGAAGTACCTCTCAAAGCGGCCAACTCCATCTTCGACATAGCTCCCAAAGTGACCCGTTACGTATTCCACTGGGACATAATTTGTGTAATGAAAGAGGCCAAATAGGCCTAGGACGGGCACAATTGCTGTGATTTCGTGAAGGATCAAGAATGAAACAATGTGCGAGACTGGAGCATTGCGTAAACCGCTAGTGTATCTTTGTAACCGTCGAGGAAGCTTAGATGTGATGCGGTCGAGGCGGGCAGCTTTCGTTGATTCAGCGCGAGGATATGAGGTGTTGATGCGCGGGGGAGCACGAGCACGGAGGCTAGGGCGGCAATTGACAGATGTGAAGATGCGGCGCATATTGAGATTGGATATTCAAGCTTAGGTGAGGTGCTTTGTTGATAGCGTTGAGTAAATTGAGAGTTTCGACAGCCATCGTTGAATTCTATGTGGAGCTGCTGACGGCTTGATTTGGCCCGCGCTCCGGCTATCGTTCAGGGTAACCATTTTGCGAACAAAGCTATAAATTCGTCAATTGTTTGCTTTACATTCGTCGATCTGAGCTTCTTTTATGCGACAACAAGGGTCAATAGTTAATAGTACTCAATATAGTAGGGGAAATACCGTCGGGGGTTCAATGAAAAGGACCGTACATCAATTGCTCTTGTTGTGAGATTCTCACATTGTAAACACCAACAAGTCACCGAATTACTTAAAATTTGGATCACACTTAATGCAACATCACATCGTAGACATTCATCCAAATCTAATATTATTAATGAAAATAGCCAGGCTAAGCTCTGGATTTCGAATGTTTGGGTAATGTTACTCTGCTCAAATATACCTACAGAGAGTGAGGCCATTGTTGTCCTCGTCCTTTGAACGAACACAATTGATGATCTCTCTTTCCGTAATGAGATATCTACTCACCCGTCGAACCACAACAGCCTTCACATCTAATGACGCGAGACATCATGTGGTCATAACAAGTTATAAATTCTGAAGGCAGGCAACGAGTGTTGACCGCGTCATTTGCATCTGTGCTCTTTCCTCCCCAGTCCATATCGCCTGTTCGTGGTGGATAGGCTCCTGCCCAAGACGCAAGACAATGACCTCAGAGGTCCCCAACAAGGTCCTCAAAATGAAGCGACTGTAGGTGAAGCAGGAGCTCAGTCAAAGTCCTTCCCCATGACAGAATGCTAGTCTTTTTAAGATTCTCACCTGTCTATTGTCCTCTCTTCTTCTTTTCATCCTCCTTCATACACATCTACATGTCCTCAGTTCTCACAAATCCTTCAACCTGTTGCCTCAGCTCACTCATTAAATCTCAAAAGCCTGCAAACAAACACAATCACTACATCCCTGAAGCAAACCTTCTTTCAAAAACATGGTCTCCGTCAAGTTGGTGGCCATTGGTGCTCTTCTGGCAACTGCCCAAGCCCAAATTCGTCACCCCAATGAGGACCTGATTCTTGCCGATTGCGGCATTGGCGACAACAAAGCCCACCCTGGATGGTCTACTTCTCGCCAGGTGAACTGGTACCAGGACATTCAGTGGCCTGACGATGTCTCCAAGTTTCCCCCTCCACCCGACCTGGAGGTTGAAGTTCCTTACGCAGATGGAATCTACCCCTGGAATCCCAAGGGAACCACTGTCAAGCTGTCTAACGGAGTCGTCTGGACAGCCTACATCAACCCGAGAATTGCTGACGGCCAACCGGCTGGATCTGCCGTCACCACCAAGGAAGGTGGTCAAGAACTTACCTGCTATGCCTACCGTGGCCGTCCTGTCAGCGCAGCCATCAACACGACTGTCAACGCTGATGCGGTCTGCTTGACTGCCTTTGTCTGCAACCGTGATAACCGCGCACCCCCTCGTCCCAGTGGCATGGAAAATCCCACTTCTACCTTGGAAACATCTTCTGCCCCGCCTGCCACGACTACATTTGTCTCGCAGCCGCCAACGACGCCTACCCCCACAGGTGGTGAGCCAAACCCTCCAGCTGACCCCAATGCTGGCAAGCTGTTTGTGTCTATTCTCCTCAGCCCTCGTTTCGTCAATTGGCCCAACACTTGGCAAGCCTTCATCGAGAAGTTTTCCTGGGATCGGGACTCTGGAAAGTGCGTGGGTGAACCGGTGAAAGGGGACGGGTACACCATTAACATCGACTGTGCTGGAATCCAAATTGATTCTGACTCTCATCTGACACTTATCATGATCAAAGCTCTCCATGACCTTGGCATGAACAGCACATTTTTTAACCAGAACCCAACTGTACCAGGAAAGCGCAACTCCACAGCAGATCATTGGGTGGTTATGCCTGAGTCTTTCAGTCTACAGGCCATTGATGTTTCTCATCAGAAAACCATCGGCTACCTTGCGTACAACACTACATACGACAACTTCCTCACTGGCCCCTGCTCATCTTGCCAATCTGAGCGATTCGACAAGGAGTTCTTTGATCCGGTTCTGGAAGCTCTCAAGGGAACGTACCCTCTTTACAACAGCTACAACATTCAGGCCCAGTGCAGTCCGTGGATGGCATGCTGGTAAAATGGAAGGGAAGCATCTTTCATATGTGTCCTGTGTGTAATGAGTTACACGGCTTGTGGTGGTTATATGGGTTGTGAGGAATGAAAGAGGATGCTCAATTTTGGTGGCTCATGTGGTATTAATTCCTTCGCTTCTCGATATGTATTTCAAAGACTTTACTCTACCCTATGATGGGCTATAGTTATAACATTCACTAAAAACACAACTGAACTGTGGTAAGAAGATGACCGTGATGAGCTGAATGGTGCCACTTTTCAAACTAGATGAACACCTCTCCAGGAGGACTCGCCAGTGATGTGCTCTCCAAACATAGCACCGTGAACATAAGCATCACCGACAAGCTGAAAAGAGCTCTCTGAAGGACCCGATCTTCTGAGGACCAAGGGGGCTGCACAGCCAGCTGCAATCATAATTTTATCCCCCGTCCTGGCCTGAAGTGGAACCAGACATAAGTAGCCTCGAATGGTTCTCGCGATACGTCTTCTTGCAGCGAGATTGACTCGTAACAAGGCTTCGAAAGGAGCTGATATCTTACCCCAAGAAGCGAACGTAGCAGCCTTCTCCGATCCAGTGTCAACTCGCACACCAGGGTCGTGGCGTAAGCCAAGTCCAAACAATAACGGGATAATATAACCAGATTTGGGGAGGGTATTGGTAGAATCTCGAGTGTTAGCCAGAGTCCAAAGAGGCTCTAGGGCATCGAATTGATCGTATATAGATGGATTCTTGTGCTGATAAGCAACCAGGCCTTGGATAGTGACAAGAAGCATCCACTTAGAGAAGGACTCGGCAAGATGTGATGGGGCAGGCCTCTGGGATAAGTCGCAGTCCATTATAAGAGTCCGCCAGAAAGCTTCGACTATTGGCTGGCCTGTAGGTATGTAGGTTGTTCCGCAGTGAAGAAGCATCTTCATCGTGTCGTTAAACTTCCCTTGAATAACATCAGACCAGCTCTCACCGAGCTCTTCGATTGTACCAAGATGAGGACTAAAGATTTCAATGTTTAATTGGAAGAGAGACCTTTCTATTGTGAAGGATGCTTCTTTGCCCGCGGCGGCATCGAATGGAAGCATTCTGGTATAGTTGGGGCCAAGAATGGGGACGTGAACTGTCTCAAAAGAGGGGATCCAGGTTGGCAAGTCAGCTGGTACGGCACGGCTAGTGATACCGGCAAGGGATAGGAGATGTAGTGATTTCGTTTCCTTAAAGAAGCTGATGCCCAGATCTATAAGGATGTCATTGTTGGGAGATTCGTAGTCTACAATGACGTCTAGTCGCGGTCTCCCTTTCCCACGCTCCATGAAGTTTACAATTCCAAGTAGAGAGTAAACACGATCTCTGGGAATAGTCGCCTTGAAGCCGATGCTACTTAGCAATAGCTCGAGCAGCAGCTTTTTAGGATGATCCTGACGTATCCCAACAGAGTAATCAATACTCCTCAGAATCTGCTTGTACCGACTGTTCTTGTCTTGGGCCCATTGGCGAGTAACATGAAGACTAGCAGCATGAACAAGAGAGTGGATTAAAGGCGCGGTTTTTGATCCGGAGCCCACAGTAAACAAGCCTATAAGGGCGCCGGACATGTTGATCAGCCCAGCTGTATCGCCAACCGAATCCCACGCTGTCTCGTGGTGGCCGATGAGAACTCTTGGATTGCGAGAGAGGGCAACTTCTTGAAGCATCCAGACACGTCCGAACCACGGCCTTGTGTAGATATCACGAAGAGTCAGCCAATCGTTCTCAGTAAGATTTGGAAGGCCATTCCTCTTTAGAAGCTCAGGGTCATCCATGATATAAGCATCACCGTACGACTGGACCCTTCCCCATTCTATGATCTTAGACTCAGCGCCTTTTGCAATCCTTTGAACGAGCTCGATAGCCCTAGCTGTTTCATCTGTGGCGAGACCAAGCCATATTATTGTCTCGGCGGCTCCGTTGTATATGAGATCCATTATTGCGACTTGAGCAGAGCGCTCGGGGAGACTTCTCTGGTTGATGCAGATTCCATCGACCCAGAGGTACTGGTCTGGTCTTGAGATGCATAATTGCTTGATTGCATGGTGTAAGTTTGGTAATACCGGGAATGGTCTTGCATTCAGAAGAACTCTATCCTGGCCGAAGATAGTGTTCTGCGTAATCGGACCCCAGGTGTAAGAAAGGGCGATGTATGGCGGACATTCATCGAGTTTGAAGGCTTGGAGTGTGAGGCTAGGAGATGAGCCGGACGCTGAACCTGATAGATGAATCAAGCGTATATGCTGATCGGAAATGCTGTCATCGTACTTGAAGCCGAAGAGCGCCTGAGAAACATCGAAAAGAGCATTCGACAACAACTCGTGCATATAATGTAATGTTGTCACAAGGATCCTTCGGAGATATTGAGCGTTGACGATGAGCGCTATTACGGTGGCACCAGCAGCGAGACGAAATGGCTGGGCCTGAGCTATCAACTGAGCACTGGATCTCAATCCGACCCCCATTTTGGCAGGAAGTTGCAAAGTTGACGACTCATATCCCAAAGCCTCACGGCTTTGTTGTAAGTGTTAAGATGTGAGCTATTGAATGTGCTTAGCCGCATTTGGTGACAGGCATTGCGCCAGCTTAAAGCCGAAAAGATCAAATACCAGAACAGGGATTGGGCAAGCGATCATACCATCTATATAGTTGGCATAAATATATCTTGCCATGAATCGTATGAAACAAATCGTGCTGACTTTGACGGAAATTAGATTAAAAAAAAGAGTAGTACTATCCCTTGTACAAGCGATATTAAGACCTTGTTCACAAGCAGACTGCCTCTATAACATAGGTCTATTCGTTTCATCGTATGAATTGTGAAGGGCTATATAGTCGCTGTAGCCCGCAATTTGAAAGCCATCTGTCACTGGGCCAGATTCCTTTCTATGTCTAATCATCAAGCCCATCCGAGTAGTAGTCAAACTGTTTTGGCACTGGTGCATCTTGTCCACCAGGTCCATCTGCGTCAACGTCTTCGTTCTTTGCTTTTAGACCACTTTCTACCGCCGCCGGTTGTACTGGTTGTGTAGCCTGTGCAGGTACCGACAACAAATGCCCTCTCAACAACTTGGTCATCTCTCTGGCCCACTCCCATGGTCGTTCTTTTCCTCCAGGCAAACTATTGAAGTACTCCCAGCCCATGATTCCTCCAAACGATCCATATCGCCCCCGCAATGTCGTGAGCACCATGTTGAGAGGGTTCATCGGCACATAGCCGCTTCCGTTCTCAGGGTTGGTGACAAGTCCGATGACAATCTTCTCGGGTGGCCAGCCCTTACGGACCATGAGATCGTACATAAGGGGGGTACTACAATCTCCCCAGCCGCAGTAGAATTGTGTGTTGTACCAGGCGATATCACGACCGCGCATCACTTCGAGAGCCTCATAGTCGAAACCGCTGAGATTCTTGGTGAAGTCAAGAAGAGACATGGCGACTGGTGCTAGGGTGATGATGAAAGTAGGCCCAAAATCGCTGCGTAGACGGTCTATCAACCGCACAATTCCTCCCAGAGTCATTTCCTCTTCAACGTCCAGATCCAGGCCGTCCAGACCGCGCTCTCGAATCATGTCTTTCACGGGGCCGTAGTACCGATCAAACGTCTCTTGGTCGGCATCCAGTCGTGCATAGCTGCCCTTACAAGCACCACCTAGCATGCCCATCACCTTCACATCCGAGGCTTGTAGCACGCGTAGCTCAGCCCACATAGTCTGGAAAATGGGGTGGGACGGGTGGTAATCATTGAGTGTAATCTTTTGAGGATCATCGTTGATGTGAATGGCGGCAACAATGACGTGGGTTATGGCGATACCGGGTTGTGTGATGAGATAGAGGGGAGAGATGAGATTTCCCGAGGAGTCATGATGAGTTTGGTAATATGTGATCAACCGCGGTAAAGGGTTGGCGGAAGGGGGGAGAGGGGGCATCGTGCATTTGTTTGTGAGGTTGTTGATGATGAGGATGAGCTGGCATTCTTGGAGCTTGTTGAAGTTGTAAGCAGCCCTGGAGCTTAGGTGGAGCTCCGCCGCTGAAGGTTTCGGCTCCAGCGGCTAGACAGCCACTAAGTGTGACAGCTACAGGGCCTAGTCCTGTCTACCTAGCTGAAGATCATATGTCTATCCAACAAACTTGATGTAAGATTACTACTATGAATTATCTGACATTGGGTATATCTTTCTGCAAATCAAAAATCCTGAACTCGAGCCTGTTCCTTTTCCAAATCCTGCACCCTGACCTTCTTGCCGACACATCTTCCGGGATGCCAGATAGCAAAGAGCAAGACAGCCAATGCAACAGGAGCAAATTCCAGACAAGCAAAGAAGATCTCGTTTGAATACAAATGTCCCCCAAGGCCTTCAGCTGTCTCTGCCAGACGGAAGCAGGTTCGAAGATAAATCAAAATGGTAGCCACTCCGAAAGCAACGCAGAACAAGCTGAGCTTCTTGCCGCGCGAAGTAACCTCCCTTCGAGCACGGAAAAGGAATGAAGCCGTGAGGATAACGAACACACCGAGGGAGAAAACCTGGTATGCCAAACCTCCAAGAAGAATGTTGTTGGCGTCCGTTGGATCATCACGGTTCGACTGTCTTACACCAATCAGAGCAGCACCGGTGATCTGCACAACAGTAGCAATAACATCAGAGGTGATAAAGAACCAAAGAATAAACTTTGGTGGCAAGAATGAATATCGTCTTCCGAGTCGAGGGATCAGTGCGGAGAGGATAGTGTACACGCCAGCGGCAAGGAACACAGGCGCCGTGACGATGAAGAAATAGTTGAGGATAAAGTACAGCAGATGGTACGGATCCTTCTTGGCTGAGAGTGAACGAGCAACATAGCCCACGATCTCAAAGAGAAGACCAATTGGGAATGTGATGAAGTACCAGCTGCGAAAGCGGATTGTCTGTACCAGGTGGATGACGAGGAAGAGGGCGAACCAGGCTGCAGCGAAAACGGCGAGAGAGAATGCGGGCGTGTAACCGTAAATGATTACAGGCGTATCCCATTTGCCGTCAGGGTTGGGAAAGTTTGGGTCGACATAGCCATCAATTGGGCGTTCTCCTGAGGTTTGTCAGTTTTTAGGTATCCTATGTCCAGTGCAACTGTGAACATACCAGAGCTGCTCATGATGAAGATGAGTGAAAAGTCAAAGCTAATACTTGATAATCACGAAATGTTCAGATGTAACACAACATTCTTCGGCGGTTGACGTTGGATCTTTAAATCCTACGACAGGACCCTTCACATTCAGCTTTGGTATAAGCTTCTTTAGTGTATGGAGAGCCGAGCGCCAAACCCCTGGTCCTGGCGCCAAGTCATGAATCATCATTCTGAAGCTATTCCCCAGAATGGAAATGGTGACCCTGGGCCACGCACCCGTTAAGGTCCCCAAGGGTCTCAATAATCGTTTACATTTGGCGAAAAACGGTCCCTGACGATTTGGTTTCCTTTTTGAGAAAGAGGGATATGTCTAGAAGACTCTACGCTGTGGGAATGAAAGACGCATGTCTTGGACAGTGACATTCAGAGGGAAAGCCACTTAACAGTAACGAGATGACAATCTGTGAGTAAACTGGCAGCTGTTACAGTAAATTGCCCAGACTTTTTGTTAGTTGAGGGAGAGACAAAGAGTCTGTCGCCTCCTCAATAAAATAATTCTTGAAAATGAAATATCTTGCAATGTTGAAGGGTCCTCCAGATTTGTTGAACCTCAAGGGAGCTTCACATGAAAAGCCTGGCCCTCGGGAGCAAGAAAACACCGGACCTTGATAGAAGGTGTCAAAATAAACTCAGCAAAGACTCCCCTAAGTTTAGGCTAGATTTACCTAAATATTTTTGTTACTTAGGGTTAAGGTCCTGTGTTTTCTTTCCTCACCTAGCCTGGTAGCCTTCTGCACAGACACTAAGAAATTAATCAACCGTTGTCAAATCTTGGCGTTGTGTCATCGACATTAGACCCATAGCTGTCAAAGGCTGGGCTACTTAAGCGACCGTTGCCGAAAAGACGAATCACAAGCATTCCTTTAAATGACAACCTCAACTTTTGTGGATGCTGAACAATGCTTTCTAACTGTGGGTTGAAGACCCTCTACCAACCGAGATCCCAGTTGAATCTAATCTTCCCTGTGTCTATCCCGAATGCAACGCCAGTCTATGACCCTTTGACCAAATCATGACCCATGACCTCCTCGAAAATACCCTTTCTAATCTTCTGCAACTCCGTCCGGGTTTTATCCATCTCTTCGCCCTTCCTCTCGAGCTCTCTCCTCAAGTAATGCTTCCTCTCTTTGGCCTGACTTAAGCAGTTGTTCAAAGCTGCTGTGCATCGCGCGATCTCCTGTCTTCCACCTGTAATATCTACCTTTCCCCAGACATCGCCCAGGTTAGATGTGACCTCCATAGTGCGGGGATTGGCCTCGGGTGGCAGCTCAATCACATCCGCACCAAGCTGTACTAGCTGATCAACCGTTATCTTGCTCTGTTGAACAAGCTCTCTGCCCTTATTCAGAGCTCGGAGATGGTTCATGTCTCCGGATTGTAGAGCCTTGTCGACCTGTTGCAGTCCAGCTGTCATTGTCGCTGTCGCTTGCTCGAGCAGATCTAGTGCTTTTTGATGTAGCTCTAAGGCTGTCTTTGTAGCGACATAAGCACATAGCGCATTATTACTCTGCTGTTCCTTTGCGTCCTCTTCAGGGAATTCTGGCGTTGGACCTGAAAAGATATCATCGTAGATATCGTCGAGCTGCTTCTGAAGATCAAGGTAACCCTGCATGCTCTGGTCGAGGTCATTCTTTTTCCGAAGTTCTTCATCCAGTTTAGCCTTAACACTCGAATTGTGCTCCGATGCCAGATGCGCCCGTTGAAGTGTGTTGTGGTAGTTTTGCTCCTCCCTCTCAGCCTGACCTGTAAATGAGTTCTCGTTACCGCTGGCTTTGTAAAGAAACTTCATTACATTGCCATCGCGGTATTTCCTATGCGACTCAAGGTCGGCTAAACGCTCGCGATCTAATCCATCGAGTTCTCGGTTGGATTCTGATAATTGTGACTCGAGGTCTGAAACGATCTTTTGTTGTAGAGCAAGCTCAGTGCGAATATGTTTTGTTTGTTCTAGCAGGTTGAACAACTCTGCTGTCCTTGGAAAGTCTGCTTTTATCGCGGCTTTGATGTCCGGGATTTGGCTGTGAGAGTTGAATGGAGGTGGTGGGTTGGGTTCCATGACTGCAGCCATGACTGAGGTGGAGAATGCTTTTTGAAACGTGAATGCGCTCTCAGGCTGAGATTCATCGGATGATAATGGAATCAGATGATGCCTAACAAATGAACCAACAAGGCGTTTATAGCGAGCGGGCACGAGATGCACTCGAGATACAAGTTGAAAGTATAAAAGTTTACTTGGATCCAAGTTACTTGTATTTTGTTTCGAACAAGATGGTCACAATAACCGCCTCAAGCAGAGGAAATAAACCTTCATAAACCGCGCAGAATAAGGCAAGACATGAGTCGAACGGTGCAGGAGGATTCACTATCACGACCCAAAATATATGCAATAAAAAGGCAGAACTGCGAAGCCTGTTCGCCTCAGATTATTACTGCAACCAGTGATAGTGTATGTTCTAGAAAAAAAGACAGGCAATAGAATTTTCGGGTCGCCTAATGCAGCAAGAGAGCCAGCGATCAAAGCCAGGGATTATTCCATGCAACTCCTTATCTGCGCCGCCTCCCCAGCCCTATTAATTCCCTTCCATTCCATGCATAAAAGCATTAAGCGACAATGATAGTTGAGAGTAGCGGCTTGAAAACAGAGTTAGCAACTATCATCTACAATTTAATAATAGATATATACCTTAGGCCTGGGCGGCTTCAAGGTTTTGAAGGCGAAAATGCACAGACTGGCGATCCTTCAGCCACGACTCGAGAGGGCTGGCAGTATGTCGCACTGTGAAGACACTGTGGAGTTGTACCGCCAGTTTTACAGGGCAACACCACCGGGTTGAAGATGCGTTAGATAAAATATGTTTTGCGATCGTTATGTTGGACATTATGTGAAATAAATATTGTTCTCGCGGAACGCCAAAAGAAGTCGTAAGAAGTCGTTTTCGTCACACTTGGCTGATCGTGCTTCAGAGAGTTCAGTCTTCTCAAGGACATGCTCAATCTTGTTCCGGATGAAGGTTTTGAGAGTGGCCTTGCTAACTGGAATTCCACACACAGACTGGTGAGCGTCTATTGTGTCTTCGCTGTCACGGAAGAACTGCAAATCTTGCTCGCTGACTTTTTCAGGGTCCATAGCTGCCCAAGTGATCCAGTTCCGCTGGCAGAGCTCCTCCGAATCAATGAAGCTTGCTCGTAAAGTCTTGTTCTTTCTCGAGAAACAGATACGGAGCATGCCGTCTAGCTCCTGAATGTTGGCAGCAGGTACTTCTGGTCGTGGCTCAAGTCTCACGACAACGGATTCGACTTCGGGTGGCGGCGAGAAGTTGTTTTTACCGACCTTGGCGATCAGGGCGACTTTCGAGGTGAATTGTGTGTTGACCGAAAGGCGAGAGTATAAGGAATCGCCAGGTCGAGCGCATAACCGCAGTCCAAATTCTCGCTGGACCATAAGAATGCTGACGCGAGGAGGTCGAGGTAGAGAGATGAGCTTGGAGATGATGATGGACGAAATCTGGTATGGGGTATTGCTAATGCAAACGTCGAACGGTGGGAGTGCTTCTGGGAGATCCAATTTGGCGAAATCGCCCATGATGATTTCCAACTTTTGCTGCTCGGGCTTGCCTTGGACTCTTTTTGTTAATTCGGCTCCCATGCGTATATCGAGCTCTACAGCCTTGACCGCTTTGGCTTGTTCTAGAATGCGTGTGGTGAGGACGCCGGTTCCAGGACCGATCTCGAGGACGGTGTCGGTGGGCTTGAGGTTTGCCTTTGCGACAATCATATCGGCGATGCCAGGGTTCTTCAGAATGTGCTGGCCAATATTCGTGTTGTATTTGAATATGTTCTTGCGTTCAGGCTTATCGTATGGCCCCTTGCGGGCGCCACCGCGCCTGCTATCTGACGATTTCGGCATTGTGATCTTGACTGTGAGCACGACTGCAGGATTTTCCTCTTTTTTTTTCTGGTGGTGTACTGAAACATCTCGTAGGGGTGGGGCACCCCGCGATTATCTTTTTAGTGGGTCATGATATGCGGAATAACCGCTACTCCGTGTGCTATGCACATGGAGCTACCATCTCAGTCTCTACCAGATAGCATATCGCCTTGCCTATATTGAAGAGACAAAGCATTGTAGAAGTATTTGAATTACCTCTTGAAATTTAATCTAGGTATATAGACAGGGACATCAAGCCTGGCTCTAATCACCTGTCTGGAATCACCCATGGTTGGATAAGAACCTCGGAGCACAGGTATTATCGCTACAATTAAAGACAATCCACATCCTTCTGTGTCTGGTAAGCCGCTATTAACAATTATAAGAACAAGTGATCGACAGTGACCTTCCTAGGTTGTAAGGCTGTTGCTCGTTGGTAGGTCGTTGAGTCAAGATGCTTGTGACGACTTTTCCGTGATTTGCCGACCCTTTGCCGCCAACGAAGCTTCCCTGCTTTTGTAGCTCCATCTTCAAACCTATAGTGCAACTTGTAGTATGAGGTAGAACCTCGCATCGCCAATCATTTCTCAAAGGAAATGGCTTCACCGAGAGCCCGTCTGCCTCGTGCAGGAAAACTCGGGGTTTTGATACCGAGATCGAAGCCTCACGGTGTCTTGATATGTCCATTTTGCAGCATTACATCACGGCCGCGAATACGACCTCGTCGCGCTATCCTCGGAAAACGTTTCTACACTGTGTCGACGAATCCTCGTGCCGAGCTTGAACAACATCTCCTCGATATTCAGAAACTTGCACCGTCTTTAGTGAATCTTTCAAGATTGCAATTGGCACTACAGGGACTGCGGCAAATACCTGGTCAGGAAGCTGTGAGGGTTGCGATATTGGGACTGGCACCTGGTTCGAATGCGGGACAGACTGCGAAAAGCGTTCTGAGGGTTTTAGTAACGGATCCGCTGCAGGATGAGCAAGAATGGGAGCGCCAATTGAAGTGTCATGATCCAAAGAACCCCCTCGTTGTTCGAATTCGGCCTACTGCAGAGCAGCAGAGTGCTTTAATAGTCACCAGAACAAGTCTTTTGAGTGAGGTCAATGTATCCTCGGCGGAATGGAATAACCTCAACTTGGAGCTACTGTTCATGGAGACGCATCTTCCCGAGTTCGCCAGAGATGAGCAAACACGGGCTATCGAGGTCGAAGAAGCTGTGCTGGTGCCCAAGGTCGGCATTCCATCAGCTGAAGATCGGGTAACGCCAGTCACTACACCTGTGCATAGGGTGATTCTTGTCGGTGATGGGTTTGAAGGGGCTGTCAATGTCACATCGGTACCGGTTGCCAAGGAAGAGGAGTCTGTGCTAAAAGTGGTCGATTTGAGAGGAGTTGACTCAAAGCAACTTGATGCACCCTTTGCGCTTGTTGATACATCACTTGCCGAGAGGGGAGTGTCACTCTTTCGTCAGAGTTCCAGCAATGCCATTGAGTATGAGCGGTTTTGGTTCAACAGTAACTTCCCTGCCTTGACAACGTGGCTTAAGTCGGGAATCAGCTCCTCCGACGGCACCACGAAGCCCGCAGTGCGAGCGCTCATTACTTCTTTGTTGGACAAGATTTTGGCGCGATGCGAAGAGGAGAACCGTCGTGAAATCAGGGAGACTTACCAGACTGCTCCCACTCTCAGCGGTAAAGAGCCAGAGTTCCCCCCTACACTGATTCAAGCAGCTGGTGCATGGTCACAGCAAGCTCATGCAGAGTTACAAGACGAACTTGACTTGGCGTTCACAGGCCGAAGGTGGCGAAAGCTAGGATGGTGGCAACTATTCTGGAGGGTTGATGATGTTGCTATGCTCACAAACGATATGCTCAACCAGCGGTTCCTACCAACAGCAGAGCGAGAACTGGTTTATCTAACCGGGAAGATCGCGCAAGCTGCAAATGCAGACCAAAAATATCCTCAACCACACTCTGTGAACAATAGCGACACAAGCCTTGAACTGAAGCGACTTGGCCCAGGAGAGTTGGAACCAGTGGCACCAGTGAACAATCGATCAGCATTACCAAAATGGCCTGGTCATATTGCCTTTACCCGAAGGTATCTCCAAAACGAGACTGTCCCTGCACTACAAGCTCTCGCACAACGCTTGGTTGTGCAGTCGTTGGGGACTTCTGGACTTACAACATCCCTCGCCGCGCTCCTCTATATCTCCTCCTTCTCCTCAACAGTCTACGAAGCCGGTGCTGTAGCAGCACTAGGTATAGTCTGGAGTTGCAGCCGGTTACAGAAGAAATGGGACGCAGCGCGAGCATTTTGGGAGGGCGAAGTACGAGAAGAAGGCCGTAAGGCTCTCCGAGGCGTCGAGGACAGTATTGCAGAGGTTCTCAGCCACGAGAAGCAACAGGAAAAGCCAGTTGTAGACCAAAAAGGTGATGAGATTAACGAGGTTCGCGAGCTGGTGGTTAAGGCCCAGGAAGCTCTTGGCCGAATGAAATAAAAAGGGAACCTGTACAATATGGACTGAAAAGCATTGGACTTAGAAGGTGACGAGATACCAGGCGCAAGAGACGCCTTCATTTTTGTAATCTAGTCAATCTCAAAAAAAACCGCCCTCTACTGCGAGGTCTTGCAAGCCTCACAAGGCATATCCCCCCTTCTAGACTGGTATCAACCTAAGCCTGTGGAATCCACTCATTTTCCCAAAATCGAGGCATGCCCATTGTAAAAATCCAGCCCGAACGCCAAAAAAACTCGCATATTTCTATTATGTCTTGTTTATCGTCCTCCCCGTCCGCCTGCGCGTGCTCGGCTGACTGTCGCGCGACCTCTGGCAAGACCAACACCACGGCCACGTACGTTGCGGCTGCGGAACATAGGGGCGTTGCGAAGCATGTCGGGAACGATGAAGAAGCGCACGTGTGAGCCACGGATGTAAACTTGGTCGAGATGGGAAACGCGGCCGTCGCGGGCGGTGACAGTGATGTCCTTCAGTTGAACGTTCATGTTGTCCTCAGCTGTGATGTGTCAGCGGAATTCCAGGCAATAAAGACAGCTGAAAAGAAAGTGTAGTGAGAGAGGGGGCGTACCATCGAGAAGCTTGCCGCGGTAGGTCTGTCCGGAAGTGATTTCGAGGGTCACAATATGGCCCTGCGAGGCAAAGTTAGCTTGGTAGCTCAATCAGGAGTGCCGTATGAAAAAGTACAAACCTGCGCTTCATTCAGGAGCTTGATAGGAATACCGATTGTAGAAGTCATGGTTGTGATTGGGTATAATTTTCGTGTTGTCGGGTGTACACAAGGCCGAGGCTGAGCTGGAGCTTGGTATATCGTGAAAATTGGCGAGGCTTGGTGGTGAGGGACGTTGGAGAGGTGGAGAAGAGTTGATCCGAGCCCGCATGAGTTTGGCTTGACACTGTGTGCAGCACGTCCTTCGTATGCTAGGCAGGAATTGCACAGTGCATGGTCTTCACAGTTTCTGAGCGTATAATATGTTTCCCGTACAATTGATGAGATTCGACATGGTCGCTGAATCATACCATTTCCCTAATTAACGCCATAAACCTGGAATGCCGCCCAGATAACACAAGAAGGCCGGCCACACGGTATTATAGAGTGTCTAACCACTTGTTCACTTTCGCCTTATTGCTGACTTGCTTTCTCTTATCCACATCCAACTTCTTTCCATGCTTCTTCTTCTCCTTCTGTTTCTTCGATGTAGTTGATTTCCGCTTTAGTGCATTTGAGTTGGATATCACTACGACAGTTTCTGTAGTGTCTGCTTCTGGTTGCAGTGCTCCACTCATCAACATGCTATCCTCAGTTGTCTTTGTTGAAACGACAAGTTGACCATTTTGCTGGCCATACACTTGTGTAGAGACCTGAGGATCACTAGCTGTTGGTGTTGTCACGGTAGAGCAAGTTGATAGCTCCGGGACTTGACTGGACCCTCGATTGGTTGCTTCATTGACACTCATGGATTGGTAATGAATGTATCCGCCTTGAACATTCGGCACAATCGAATTTCTCCCAGTTGGCGGTATGGATGAGATGTCCTCGAATGAGATATATCGAGCTCGATAGTAGTACAGTCCCGAGTTGTGGAGAGCCCATTCCGACCACCGAGATCGAGCGGGCAATGGCTCAATGGCCTTCGATGCGGGAGTTGAAGGTTGGGGCTCATGCGCAGTGTGTCTTTCGTTCACCATATTCGTGATGCGGCGGTCGCTCAGCACTCCAGAACGGAAGTAAGTGCACGAGAACACGGGTTCGTTAAAGAGATATAATCCAGGGATATCCCTCCAAGCAATGGGCAGCTGCGCCGGGTCGCAAACTCGAGGGTTCGCAGATAATCCTAACGCATTTCCTCACCCGACAGCCTCACTCTTCTCGCTGGGTGCCGAAAGGAAGCCTGCATGCAGGAGACACACCAAAGGCGACCTCTCGTGTTTCCAGGAACCCGTGGGTCGTCGAGGTATGGTGAATGAGTCCCTGATTGGGTAAAAGATGAGCAGATTATCCATATAGTTGGCTGAGAATCGTAAAGGCGAGTTTTGTGAAAGCTATGAGCGTTGGACAGGTGTCACTGCATCTGCCAATTGAACAGCTGCACTTTGACTAATCCTGCGAGGTACCTGATCTGGCAAGTCGAGCATGGATGGCCTCAGTCAAGTCCGCCTTGTCAGCTGCCTGTCGTGTGCGGCGGAACTTCGAACTAGCATGGACGCATGAAGTAAGAATATCGTCCTTACGAATAGGAGTTTTGTAATTGAAGTAACTAACATCACAATGATAACAATCACAATGCTGACTGAAGGCACAGCCATCGACTGGAATGCAGCAGACTGGTTTGGAGACATTGACATGTTGAACTCACAGCCGCTTATCAGCGATTCTCTTATTATTGCTTCTCTGCAGTCTCCTCGACCACTCCCTCTTTCTGGGTATCATTCTCCTGCTTCTGTTTCTTCTTTGCCGCCAGCTTCTCCCTTGTTTGTTGCTTGCGAGCCTGCCTGTTGAGGCTCCCAATCACTCCACCCTCTTTTCCGCATGGCCACTTTGCCTCAGCTGCTGCTTCGTCTTCCTCGGTCCACTCTCGAGGCAGCACAGCGAAGGTGAGATATGACGTGTGAGTCTTGAGATCGTTCTCAGGTCTATGGTAGAGATTGCCATGCATCCATGGTTTGCTATCTTCGGCAGCCTTTCCATTGGCGTCGTTCTTGGGTGAATCGGAGGCAGGGGTATCTACATCCATTGCTGATGAGTCGCCGTCACCGTTCGTTGACTTGAAATGAACCTTGTGGAATTCTTTCGTCTTTCGGTTGATCTCTTTGAGCCTTTGCATGGCCTCTTGCACATTGGCTGGAGTCTGGACATTGCCCCTTTCCGCAGGAAGATTTGCTCCGACTCGCTCACGAATAGTGTTGATCCGTCGAGCTGAGATTTCTACCATGTCAATGTCCTTCCAACCAAGAAGCCGAAGCTCCTCAATTGTTCTTGTGACTTGCTCAATACAAGGAGAGAAGGTACAGATATGGACACTTCTTTTGGGGTCAAGAGGTGAGATCCATTCAGGGGCGTCAGCACCTTTGCTTTCCTTCTTTAGCTTATCGGGCTTCTGTCTTGAAAGGTGATGAAGCGCTTCCCAAGGTGCAGGGAGATCAAGAAAGACTGATGTTGCTTGGGGAGACTTTCCGTCCACATTGAATCCTTCTCCATACACATCACGATGTGTCAACTGCACGACACCTTCCAGCTTATGCTCGTGGATTTCTTCTTGCATCTTAATATATCGAGGTTCGTGGTATTCAAAACTGAAAACCTTTCCCTTTTTATCGTTCTCGTCCTTGGGGTAGCCATTGTACACAGCACGCGCAGAGGCATGTGTAAAGCTTCCACTGCCGGCTCCAGCTTCGATGATTCGAGTACCGGGAACTGCTCGTATTCTTTGGAGGATGTAGCTATAATCGGGAGTATACACGACTTGAGTTCGATGAGGCAGACTACTTGTCCAAAGCTCGGGAGTCGGTCTAAGTATATGGATAAAACCACTTGCAGCTGCGACTGCCTTCTTGGCTGGCTTAGATGTCACATCTGCAACATCATCGTCTGGGCCAGTCGTTGTCGGCGTGTCATCCTCTGTCGCTTCGCGGCGGCGCTTTCGCCCTCTTGAGCCAGTGTCGACATTTGATGCACGAACTTGTGATCCCCAAGGAATTCCAAGAAGTGTCGAGTGAGGAAAAGATCCGAAACGCGTGTTTAAAGTTGCGCCTTCGAGGTATCCATCAACTGCGCCAGTCGACTGTTCCAGTGTAATAGGCTGAAGATTGTCTCTAGAGAGAAGAACAATTGCCAAGTCGCCAGTGGAAGTTGTAGTCCCTGGCTCCAGGAAAGGAGATGGTTGGACCATTGATGCGACTGCACGCACAGGCGTGTCTTCAGAATTGGTCTGGTATAAGATGGGTAAAGGTTAGATTGGATTTGCAAAGACGAGGCAGAAAAATATTTCCAGGATACGCGCGAGGCTGAACAATTAGCGTTGTCCCCACTGGAAGCCTTAGTGAGGGGCACTCAATATGACACTAAAAATTATCATGGGCCCGGCTATTGGACAATCTCGCGGGGACTTTAGTTGCTCGTCCCCCGTAGCTCCCCTGTAGTTCAGGGCTGGTCTCGGGTGGCTCAAAAAGTGATCTACCTATGGCGTCTTTCTCTCCCTTTGACTCGACTGTGACTCAGGCCTCTCGTTGTAGACATTTGTCTTGTTCTAAGGTACATTACCTTGCCTTGAATATACACCTCCTTTTGCCCTCCTACGATACCCTCCCTCTTCTCTCTTTCTCTCTCTTTCCCCTTCGTCCCACCTTTTGGCGTCTGTATGAATCTTTTTCGACAACGTCTTATTCGATCTAGAATCCCCACCCCGTTTTCAACGCCCCGATTGCGACCCCTCCATCGATTGTATTCGTCTCTATCCAGCTCCAACACGAGCATAATGGAGTCGCTAAAGCTCTATAACTCACTCAAGCCTGGCGCTCCAGTGCCGTTTGTTCCTATAGAGAATGGCAAAGTTACCTGGTATGCTTGCGGTCCTACTGTGTATGACAAGAGTCACTTGGGCCACGCTCGCAACTATGTCTCTACAGACATTATTCGTCGCATTCTGATGCATTACTTTGGCTTTGATGTCAAATTTGTCATGAACATTACCGACATCGACGATAAGGTATGAAGAAGAGCTCGCTAGCTGTTGTGCGACTTGCCTAAACCTCTACAGATCATCATCAAGGCACGACGACAACGATTGCTCGAGCTCGAGAAGAACAAAAACTACACAAAGGACGAACTTCAAGATCTGGCTCTGGCCGCTTTCCAGGCATATGCTAAGAGCAGCCTGCCTTTGCTGCTAAAGGATGGAGAGGACATCGATGCGACCAACTATACTCAGCGCAGAGAGGCAGGATATGGACACGTGCTTGCTGGCGGCACCATTTCTGGCGAGGGAAGGCCAGGCGACGATGAGGCCAAAGTTAAAATGCACCTCAGCAACATGACTGCTGCCGCTGAAGCTATTGCCTCTGGCGAGATTTTCCCCGGCATCGACGAGATTCTCTTGCCCTTCCTCGATTCGCTTTACAAGGAAACCATTGACACAAGGGATCAGACCATGTTCACAGATCTGACTCAGAGTATGGAGAAGCTATTTATGGACGACATGGATGCGCTCAACGTACTGCGACCTGACGTGATCACTCGAGTTACCGAATACGTTCCCCAAATTGCCGATTTCGTCAAGAGAATTGTCGACAAGGGATTCGCATACGAATCTGAGGGATCTGTCTACTTTGATATCTCCGCGTTTGAGCAGGCCGGGAATACTTATGCGCGACTGCGTCCTGACAACCGAAATGACAAGTCTCTACAGGAAGAAGGTGAGGGTTCCCTCTCAAAAAACCTTGGTGGAAAGAAGAATCCCGGCGACTTTGCTCTGTGGAAGAAGTCCAAGGCTGGCGAGCCCTTCTGGCCCAGCCCCTGGGGAGATGGACGTCCTGGATGGCATATTGAGTAAGTTCAAATGAGCCAAGGCAACTGGGTCATGAGCTAACGAGTGAATTCAAGGTGCTCGGTTATGTGCAGTGATGTTCTAGGAGCAACAATTGACATCCACTCTGGAGGTATCGACCTGGCATTCCCTCACCATGACAATGAGCTGGCACAGAGCGAGGCTTACTTCTGCGAGCATGGTAAGGGCGAGCACACATGGGTCAACTACTTTATCCACATGGGCCACTTGTCTATTTCGGGATCCAAGATGTCGAAGTCTCTCAAGAACTTCCAAACAATTCAGGATGCACTGGCTACGAACTACTCTTCAAGAGGAATGCGAATTGTATTTTTGATGGGCCGATGGAACGATGGTGTTGAAATTTCACCGGATATGCGATTGCAAGCTGACAACTGGGAGTCAACCATCAGCGTTAGTATGACTCAGACCTCGATGTGACATGACTGACCCATGGCAGAACTTCTTCATCAACGTCAAGGCATTGCTGGCAGAGGCCGGTATTTCACATGATGTCAAGTCTCTGTCTCTCGGCGCAGATGGCAAGGCCAGTGAGGGTCTCTTGGCTGAACTCGAGCAAGCCAAGAAGGACTTTGAGGCTGCTTTGGTCAACTCAATCGACACACCAAAGGCTATGTCTGTCATTCTCAAGTTGGTCAACACTGCCAACGTGCACTTGAGAGACAACAAGGACGCTGATCTTGTGGCTCTTGAGTCTATTGCGCGCTGGATCACCAAGATTGTTGGTATCTTTGGTCTCGATTCCAATGCTTCGCCGCCATATGAAGGCCTTGGCTGGGCCACAGTCATTGCCTCAGATGTTGAGCCAAAGACAGCCGTTCAGCCCTACGCCGAGGTCTTCGCCAAGGTCAAGTCAGACGTTTCTGGCTTGTCTCTAGAGAGCGCCGAGATTTCCTCATTGCTTGAGCAAGACCCTACTGCTCAGTTCGAGTCGATCGCTTCTGGTGGCTCTCGTGATCCTGAGCAATTGGCTTTGCCTTATCTTCGTGGCGTGTCTAAGCTTCGAGATGAGCTGCGCCGCATTGTTTCTACTCAGACACCCGAAACGAAAAAGGCTATTCTTTCCTTGACAGATCGTATTCGCGACGAGGATCTCACAAACCTAGGCGTTTACTTGGACGACAGACCTGATGGCCAGGCCTCCCTGATTAAGTTCATCCCAGCTGCTGAACTGATTGCTGCGCGTGAAGAGAAGGCCGCTCAAGCTGCTGAAAAGGCGCGAAAGAAGGAGGAGGCTCGCCTTGCGCGTGAGAAGGCCGACCAAGAAGCTCGTGAGAAGGCCAAGGTCAGACCCGAAGATCTCTTCAAGGGTGATGAGAGATACAGTGCTTGGGATGAGCAAGGATTGCCTACGAAGATGAAAGATGGCAGCGATGTGCCCAAGAGCCAATTGAAGGGATTGAAGAAGCAATGGGACCGACAGAAGAAGGCGCACGATGATCTCAAGGCTAAGGGATTATTGTAGAAACGGGAAGTGGTGTTGAAGCGGGTAACCTATCTAGTCAATATTTAGAAGGAGGAGTTCGGGGGCGAAAACAAAAGCGTTTGGAGACTTGGTTATTGCACATTGACACTTCTCACATGAATGACCATACCTTGCTGCATGTCGTCGCACGCTACTGAGATAGGAATGCAACACACATTGACTTGTGATGTGGGTTCAATGTCGTGATACCATGGTGGCATTGAGCAAACAGATCCGGCACCTATACCCGGGATACCTGGCAGTGGAATATTCATGCCAGAGTCTCGTTGGGCGGTGTTCACATGATAGCAGGGTAGCAGGATATTTGTGTCTCTTGCGAGTATTTGAGCTAGTTGTAAGCCATTTCTGCAACTGCATACAGACAGCTGAGTTCATGAGTGTATAGACTATTGCACAGGTTGAAGACATGTACTCCAAAATGGCAGAATCTTGCAAACTGTAAAATTTCATGCATATCGATCAATAAATTGCCTTTCGGAAATATAGGTTGCAAGGATGAGCTCGTTGGTCAATTGCGTGATGGGCACTATAGATGGCATAAAACTCCACTATCCCACATCACACTCCCAAGTTCGGCGAACTCAAGACATCTTGACTTGTTAGGAACTGGCAATTGCTGGCTTCTACTGGTAAAGAGAGAACAGTGGAGTTCAATGGTGATGAGAAAGATCAGGCTATCGCCTGGGATGTCGCAGAAATAAAGAGGGCAGTCGCCCGCGGATCTTGGTTCGACTTCTCTAGCAATTGCCTTCTGACTGATAATCCAATTTTGAGTTTTATCTTATAACCGGCCTTCAGAATGGAGAAGAACTTCGACGAGATAGTTGTTGGTAGCCAAGATGGTAGTTCCAGTGATTTGGATCACATTGAGGTTGACTGGACCGAAGAAGAGGAAGCGAAACTCGTTCGCAAGTGAGTAAACCATCCAGAAACTATGTTTTCTTCCCCAATACTAACAATCCATCTTCACTTAGGGTCGATTTCACTATTATGCCACTCTTAGTCCTTGGCTTCTTTGCCCTTCAACTCGATCGAGGAAACATGTACGCTTATACCAACATTCGACTATATACTCGACTAACGTAAATCTAGCGGAAATGCTCTCACAGACTTTTTCATGGCTGATTCTGGGATCACTCAAAGCCAGTTCAATGTTGGACAGCAGCTTCTATCTGCGGGCATTGTCTTACTTGAGGTATGCTTCCAGATGATGTCCGTTGATAGGGGTTGCTAATGATGGTAGATTCCCAGCAACTTCATTCTCTACCGTGTTGGGCCCGCCAAGTGGATTGGATCCCAGATCATTGCATGGTAAAATCGTCCTAATGTCTCCTTTCTGGTAATGTCTAACGTCTTATAGGGGTCTCGTTGCAACGTTTCAGGCATTCCAGAAAGGTTTAGGTGCTTTTCTTTCCACTCGACTTCTTCTTGGGTATGTCTGTCTCTCGATACTTTTTGGAACCTTTCTGACGGTTGCACAGCCTTTGCGAAGCCGGCTTCATCCCTGCTGGACTATATACAATTACTCGATGGTATAAGCGTGACGAGACCAGCAAGCGATTCTCCATCTACTTCCTGGGTAACATGATTGCCTCTGGAGCATCGGGTCTCATTGCCTATGGAATGTGAGCATGACTTGAACTATCTAACTATTACTTCCCATACTGATCATAGCAGTCTTCATATGCGAGGCATTGGTGGACTTGGGGGTTGGCAATGGCTTTTCATTGTAAGTCCACACATACTTGACCTATGATGTCCAAACTAACAGCATCAGCTCGAGGGAATCTTCACCATCTTTGTTGGAATCCTCTTCATTCTCTTCTTCCCAGATAGTCCCTTCAACCCCGTCTCACTCTTCAAGTTCGGTGTCTTCACTGAGAGGGAGAAAGAGATCCTCACAAAGAGAATTCTTAAGGATGATCCTTCCAAGATTCACGCAAAGCCAAACGTCACTAAAGAAGAGTTTCGCAATGTGGTATGTATCTTATTCGGTGTATCATAGTATAGTATGCTGACGGTATGCAGATGACAAACTGGAGACTCATTCCCCATGTACTACTCACTATTAGTGCTCTCGCGCCCGCTACGACAATGGGCTCCTACTCGCCAAGTCTCGTGAAGTCGTTCGGTTATGAGAGACTCAAGTCCAATGCTCTTGTGTCAATTGGATCTTGGGCCCTCGTTGTGACCAATCTGCTATGGGGTTATCTGGGGTAAGAAACAGGAATTCATCATTTGAGACTTTGTACTAACTCCTTCGAGTGATAAACTTCAAATGCGTGGCCCTTTGGTTGCATTTGGAATCTTCATGTTCTGGGCGTTCACAGTAAGCAAATCATTTCTAACCCTACTCATGCATTGCTGACTCGTTAGATCGCTGATCGTGTCATGGTGTTCTCACCCGATGGATATACACGATTCGCTCTGTTGACATTAACTCATGCTTTCGGATGGCAATGGCGTAAGTCGGGCCACATAGATAACAAATTCACATTATACTAATATCCTCATAGATCCCCTGAATGGTTCTTGGATGGCTCTCAACGCTGGTTCCGCTGGAGAAAGGTCCATCACCATGGCCATCCTCATCATGTCAGCCAACACATCTGGAATTGTTGGAAGTCAACTGTTCCAAGAGCACGATGCTCCTCTTTACAAGACAGGGTGGACTGCTATCATGGCTCTAGCTTCGGTTGGTCTTGTAATGGCTGTCATCGCCAACTTGCAGTACTTCTTCCTCAATGGCAGACGCATAGGTCGCAAGGGATTAAAGTATAGTCCTTAATTCGGTGAAAGAAAAATCACTTGCTAGCTAGGTCACGGAGTTTGGTTGGTAGTGGAAATATTAGAACATGACTGCCTGAACTTTTGATCAATTATTAGAGAATCATTAGGGAATCATGGACGAGAGAACCATTCTGTTTACTGGGTCTCCTTCTTAGCGTCCTTCTTAGCCTCGCCGGCAATTTCTTGGGCCTTCTCAGACTTCTTCTCCAGCACCTGTCGCAGTTCCTCAACGGTCTCCTTGAACAGCTTCTCACCCTCCTCCTTGTGCTTGTCCGCAACCTCGCTCAACTGCTGCAACTTCTCCATTACTTCGCTGCCATTGGGGATCTCCTTGATGTACTTCTCAATGTCTACCCAGCCGCCAGTGAGCTCGTTGCCCTTGGACTTGACCTTCTCAGTCGCATCCTTGACGTACTTTTCCAGGTCGCCTAGGTCACCAGAGTCGACAGCGGACTTGGCGCGCTTGAACAGCTCAGCGGTGTTGCCCTCCTTCAGAGCGTCGGCGTTCTTCTCGATAAGCTCCTTGACCTTGGGGTTCTTGTCAAGGTAGGGCTTGGCCTCCTCAAGACCCTTCTTCCAGGCCTGGTCGCCGAGCTTTTTGATCTGCTCCACCTTCTCCTCGATGAGCTTGCGGGCCTTGCTTATGCTGGCGGCACTGAAACCGCCAGCGAAAATGTCCTTGATCTGCTTCCACGTCTCGTCGACCTGCTTCTTAGCCTCGGGGCCATACTTGTCACCGAGCTCCTTGAGCTGATCGACGTTGCTTCCAAGCTTCTCCTTAACCTGGGGGTGGTTGTCGATGATGTCGCCGATGGCATCGCCCGCGAGGTTGGCGACCTTCTTAGCGAGATCGGCGAGGACATCGTACGCCTTTGAGGCGGTCTCGAGGCTCAGGCCAGACTTGGAAAGATCTTGGAACTGCTTGTAAGCGTCGTTGACGAGCTTGTCGGCCTCATCCTTGTTGTTCTCCCGAACCTTTTCCCAGTCTCTGAAGGCGGCATCAACGTAGGCACGACCACCAGGGATCCAACCAACGTAGGAATAAGCAAACTCTTTGATGTAGTTCACAGCCTGATCGGCGTCGGGAGTGTTCTTCTGGAGCTTCTTTGCGGCAGCTTCATATTTTTGCTGGGCCTCCTTGGCAGCCTTGTTGATACCTGAAGCAGCACGGCCAGCGGGTGTATAAGAGTAGATGCCGTAGAAGATAGCTGAGCCGACAAAGCCACCAGCGATACCGGAGGCGAGATGAGCGCTGCTCGATGAAGATGAGGCTGTAGATTGGAATCGAACTTGGCGAGGAGTACGAGAAGCACGTGCAGCACGAGGCACGGTTGATCGAATGAGAGGGCGAGCAGGAAGCATTATGTCGGATTAGTTGTTATGAGAGGGAGAATGGAGAATCAGATTGTGTTGAAGAAGGGAAAGATGTGAGAATTAGGGGGCGAAAAGATTCAAGATGGCATTTCAAGCGCGAGTAAATAACTTTGTTTGCAATTTGCCTAAGGAATGACGTATTCATTCGATCACGACGCAAACAAACCACAAGCTACAGCTTCAGGACCAAAGCTCCGGAAACGTGACGTCAATGACGCTTGTATGCGGACATTGCGGGGTGAGTCTGGCGTTCCCCGTGTGAGACCATGACAGTCCAATTGACCAATTGCATTCCATGTCTACAAACTCAATCCGTGCTCAAGATCGAGATCCTTGTGCAGTTCCTGGTTTGATCCTCGCGTCTAGAGCTGAAGATGATCAGGGGCGCTTTCGTTTGGTGCTGCTTTGGACGGGGCCGGGATGAGCCGCGGATGTTACGTCACTACTACTTTAAGACAACAGCTACACTAAAAACGGGAGGCAAGAAAACTTAGGACCTCTTTTCGAAGTGATGAAAAGACTTAGGTAAGTGTTGCATATCTTAGCGAGCCTCTAGACCAATTTATTTTGACAACCTGATTCAACGTCAGAAGTTTTCTTGCTCCCTGAAACTAAAAACCAAGCTCACCAAGCACCAAGCTCAGCTACCAAGGCTCACCGAGGTTAACGTCGGTAGACCGGCTACACGATAAAGAGCCACTTTTCAGAACTAATTGGTTCGCGGCTAACTCTTTAATGATTTCTCGCGTAACGGATAAAACCTACGTAGTTGGTATAATTTTTGGGAAGTTGACTTTATTCCGTTGTCATTTTAGGCTACCCTAGAGATATTTGCACGGCATTTTGTAAACTGAATACTTGTATAATACATACGGCTCATCTTTCGCCGCCGTACCTTTAGCATCTGGAATACCAAGGTAAGGCAGTAGTAAAGGCAACTCGGGTAAATGAATTATAGGCCTTTTAAATCGAAGGACATGTTGGTTTCCGGGTTTTGGTTAAAATATTCCACGACTAATATATTTACATCCAGCAAATCGTGAAGCTCCTCTCCGAATATCGCAGTACGACCCGTAAGTTTCTCGTGATATGTTACGAGAAGTTTAATATGTAGAGGAGTCAGGGCAAGTTGAAAGCCAGGATGAGGAGCTGATTCACTGTTGGCTGTCCCAGAACGGCATGAGGTCGCACGAGATCTTGAGACCACAAGGGGGCTTGAAGACATAGAATTGGCTCAGGACATCTCTGATTAAGGTGGCAGTTAGAAGATTGGCTCGTCTCGACCCCTACCTGTGTATATGTGGAGATACTGTGACCGCTTGAAGAGAACTGATGTCAACATCGAAATCACTCGTCCCAAAAGGAAGAGTCTGATTATGATGAATGCACGAGGGAGGATATATATAATGAAAAGAGGAGAGAATTATGAAAAGAGACGGCCCAAGGGAAGATTAGACACTTTATTCTACTATGACCCCGAAAGCCGCGTCTTGAGCTACCGGTATTAGCCTCTTGGATCTATACCCTTTTCTGGTGCGAAGGATGCCTTTATGTTATCTATTCATGTTCAAGTTGTGTTGCAGGCTGAATACCAGCTATGTCATGCTGCAATTTTGAAACCTCTCAGAGCCATATATATATCTTGTGTCAATGAATTTCGTGACCGTTTGAGAGAAATTTATACAAAGCATGCCTGGTGGTACTTCAGAACCGATTCAGCCTTGTCAGACCTTATAATAGTTAAGGGGATACAGTAGGACGATGTCAAGTTTGAATACTGTATTCTCAGGAGCATGTTATTACATGGCTATACAACTACGAAGTATGGTTTTAGGTGTTGGTCATAGAGACTCTGGGCACAAGACGGAGTTATGACTGCTAGAGGGGCAGGAAAGCCTAGGACATGCGTCCTAAATTGATAAAAATCATTTAGGTTAGTTAGCTTAAACTTAGGGGATCCTTTAGTGAGTTTATCTTAGCACTTTATTCAACATCGGAAGTCTTTTTGCTCTCGGGCCTTTGTATCGTTTGTGGCATGAAATCCGAGGACAGCTGATGTGCTTGACTCAGGTCCCTTGTCGAAGCCTGGTTGGCTAACTAATTTTAGGCATTTCATGCTGGGATTATTTCCGGAGACTCCTTGCCAGTATAGATTTATGATATAATCAGTCTATCTAATGAAGTAGAAATACAGGGCGTTTCCAACCATAAATTTTATCCCAGTAGTAATAAGCTTTAAGTTTTACAGTGCGTCGTCTCCTGAAGGATGTCGCCAGCTCAATCCAGTTTCTGACGTCACTTTAAGTGGATATCATTACTTGACCATTTTAGAGTTTGCAGCCTTTCAGCTAGAGTCACGGAATCCCATTCAAGTATTTACAATTTGTAGTTAATCAAGGAACTCGCTATGAGAATAAATATGAAAAAGATAATGAAATTGAGGAGTTAATACAAGATGCTGTGGTGAAAAGAACATGACGTTCTTGGGGCTTCTAAATCGTGGTCTCCACACCTGCTGAAGGTCCAACCGATGTGGTGACATATATCTTCCACTATCCATCCAATCGTCAGCAAATTTCTTTACCATTCACAAAACAATAACCATAAACTCTATCAACCACCATATCATAAAATATTGCGATGACACCTAAAGCCTTGACCCGAGAGACGACAACTGGCGCTGCTCTGGAGAAGGTTCAGGGAGCCATCCAGAGCCCAACGACAGAGGTGATTCCCAAGCCGCCTTCTGACGTAGGTGAAACCGTGAATCAACTACAGATAAACGTCATTATGCTGATAGAACTACAGCTCGAGGAACTCAAGATTGATTGCGATTCATTCACTTTCACATCATTCACCACAGAAGATGCCTTTGTGCTAGGTAACCTTCTCTACGCCCGTCTTTACCCCTACGCTGTCAAAGGCAAACCGACGGTGATCTCAATTGCCCTTGCAAACACCTCCCAGGTTGTCTTCCAAACCGTTACCGGACCTGGCACAGCTCCCGACAACGAGCAATGGGTTCGCCGTAAGAGGAACACTGTTCTCCGATTCGGCAATAGCACATGGTTCATGCACAACAAGTTCAAGGGGGACGAGGTTGCTTTCGCTGCCAAATACGGCATTGCAGATTCAAACAAGGGTGACTACGCAATCCATGGTGGAGCCATCCCGATTCGTGTCCAGGGAGTTGAAGGGATCGTTGCTATCGTCGTGGTGAGCGGGCTCAAGCAAGACGAAGATCATGGAGTTATTGCCGATGTTATCAAGAGTAATTGGAGCTGTTAGATAATTTCATAAAGTGGTCAGGCACAAATCTGTCAAGGATGCTCAAGGTATCCCTGACGCAGCGGCCGACCGGATTTCCCGCTACGGAGTGGCCGTTCCCGCTGTATATGCACCAAAACAAATAAAGTTTATGCAGCTAATGAAACCGAAATCCACACTAGCGTGCCGAGACAAACTAAGTTAATCACTCCATGCATGCCGAGCATTGAATTCAATAGTCTATCATATCCCGTCTCTATCAATACCTTGGTAGAGTAGACACAACTAACACGACGGCGACCATGAACACGACGAAATGGAGGATCTCAAAGGCTTGTCAAGAATGTCGTGCCAAGAAGATCAAGTGCAATGGGGAGACCCCCTGTCAAAACTGCAGCATGAGAAATCTCAGCTGCGTCTATCGCGAAAAGGCCCGTAATCGGACGCGCAAGGTCAAACCGCGGACTGCAGCTTATGAGACTATAATGTCTCACGATGCCATGGACTGCACGTCTCTGGAACCCTCCGATGAAGGAACTGTGCCGCCTACGCCAAATGCCGACGACACCGCATCTGTCGGACCTACATCAGTAATGGACAGCGAACGCAGTTTGACACATAATAGTGTTGCTGCGACACATCGCGCATCACCGTCTTGTTTCCTCCAGCTTTACTATGGCCCCTCATCGAATTTCGCCCTACTCAACTCCATCTATCACCAAATAGCAGGGACATGCCCGAATGATCCTCCGTCACGCTCTGGAATTGTCGAAGAAGTTGGTCCGGGTCTAGACCTATTCAGTCATCGGAGACTATTTTTCGGAGATTTGGCCGACAACCAACGGCCATCATCAGTACCAGACGACTGTTCAGCTATGTTGATTGACCCAGATACTGCTCATCGGCTTCTTGAGAGATATCTTCTGACCTATTGGCATGGTCTTCCGATCATGAGTAAAGACCATTACCGCCGTCGCTTAAGTGCGCTATATCAACCGCCAGGTATCTTTGATTATGATGCACCAGAGACTATCATCATCATGCTGGCTGTAGGACTGGGGGCTTCAATGACAGGCGAAGAAGCCATTGCAGACTTTCTTTTCCAGAAAACCAAACAAGGAGTTGCCAAATTGGATGAGGTTGTGAACATGCAGATGGTTCAGATACACCTCTTAATGATAAGTCGTACCTCCTGAACTTTGCTCTCATATAAGCTTACACACTCTCACGCTCACTTCCAATCTGAAAGAGCAAGGCCAAACTCAGGTTTCTTACATGTCGGAACTGCGTGCAGAAAAGCAGTAGCGGCTGGTCTACATAAGGATGGATGCTCACGTCCAGGATACACTGAAGATGATACAAATCAGCGAAGAATAACTTTCTGGAGTTTATTCTTCTGGGAAACGTATGGTTATCAGTTATTCACTTTGACCAATACTGACATGGTACAGATGGCAATGCTTTGTCCTTGGCCGACCTAGCTCGCTTCCTGACCCCGGTTCAATCATACCACTACCGAAAGGCCAAAAATTACTCAAGTCTTTGGTCACTCTATCACGTATCATGGACAAGTGTGTAAAAAGAATCTATAGTCCACGGCATGACTCCCTGTTGCCTGTCTGGAATGCAGCCATCGAGATCCGCCGCGAACTACACCAATTTGCAGAGCAACAACTCAAGGACATGAAGTTTGGTCTTGTTGGAGACCCCAGCACAGGAGAGCTCGGCGTGTGCCAAGCTATGGTTTCAACAAGTAAGGCAACAGAATTCATCTACTGAACCATACTAACCGAGATAGTGTACCATCATACACTACTATTAACATTCCGCCCCTTTCTCATCTTACGAGCAAAGCTGAATCACGACCGTGCTGCTGCTACTTCAGCAGAGAATCTACAGATGCCTCCGCCTTGGCTCGATAGCGCTTGCGAGTATTGCTTGGAAGCAGCGAGGAATTCCGTTGGGTTCCTAACTGGCTCATGTGCCACTAATATTCTCTGTCGTGTACGCTTATCTCTTGTGACTCGGAGCCAGAACCTGCTAATAGAAATTAGGATATAAAGTATCACGGCTTCTTTATGGAGGGAGCATGCTATGCCTTGGCTTTCGATATGCTTCAAGAAAAGAAGACAGCTCACCGCAATCTGCCCTGGATTCACTCTGGTCTACGATGCCTTCGCTCCATGATGGGATCAGCAGGAGTAAATGCTGGTCAGCTTCCAATAACAATCGCCTCAATAGAGCAGATGGTCCGATCTGCTGGGTTTGAACTGAAAGATCCAGTAGACTCGAACCAGCAGAAGCAGCCCCCACAGTCCACGCTCCCTGGTTCACCAGCACCTGTCTCTGTTGCAGGTGGTATGAGGAGTGAGCCTGCGTTCACCTTCCCTTCCATGCCATTCGGATTTGATGTCACTGGTCAGATGAATGGGAGCTCGAGCTCTCCTGCTGGCGCTGCACCTGAAGATATGGCAGATTTCACAGCTGCTGATGTTGGATGGGATATTGATTTTGGAACTATGAATATGGAGGCGTTTCTGTCTCTCGACTCGGCGGAGGCTTTCAATTTTGCTCCATGAGTACACAACTGCATTCCTGTATTTTTTCTAATTAGGTTGGCTTTTTGCTTATGCCAATCCTTCGGACGTTACTAGACGCATTGTCGCTGCAACAAGCGCTGCAAGTTGAAGTTGCATTGGGATGGACGGTACCACTACATAGATGGCAATGATAGGGAGGTTACTGACAGGACGGATGGCAAGCACGGTGAGGAGCATTGAATTTCTTCAGATATACCACTTACTACGATGTACCCCTGACTTATGAGAATGGGCATCGACTCTTGACAACATTGCTCGCATAAGGCTATCAAGTCATCGCACTGTTCCTCCCTTTCAAGCTGTTACTCATTCTGAAGAGCCAAGATAGCAGACAAGCCTCCAGTGAAGGCCAGAAGCCCCCGAACGATATTCATCCATCTCCACTTCTTCAGCAAAGCCACAACCTCATCACGACCGACCTTCTCCTGCTCCACGCTACTAGCAGCAATATTGTTAAGTCGATTGTTCGTAGCCATCATTCCAAGCGCTGTCCAGGGCAACTGAGACACTGTAGCGACAGCAGCAACTGCCCAGAGTGTACGTTGAGCCGGGACAAGATAAGCAACTATTCCAGAAGATGCACCTGAGAATAGAGCAAGCGGAACAAGAGTCACTGCCCCGCGGGTGTAGAAGTCCTTGAAGAAGGGTGTATTGATGGAGGTAGGTTGGTTGTAGAGAAGAGGGACTGTGAGGTGTGACGAGCCAAGGTTTATACCTGCGAGGACAAGGCTCGAGGTAAGGCCAAAGACTTGAAAGGTTCGTACTGTAGAGTCCATTTCGATTGTTAATTATGAGTTATTTTAGAAAGTGAGTCTTACGATCTTATCTCTGGAGTTGAAGTGAGGAGATGTCAAGGCTCGTTGACTAATCTGATATGTAAGACCAGCCTCGTTAGGTGCATGTGGCTTGCTGCAATATCCGTCATAGACTTGGAGACGATGTCTCAGAACTACTCTATCTATTTCCGTGATAATGCCATCTATCATATGATAGCCGGCTTCATCGGAAAGTTTGACTGACTGAAAATGAGGTGTTAAATGTAACCACATCATTATGATGAGAACTCAAATTCATCGTATTCGGTTCATCATGAATTTAAATAGCAGCATGATTGATCAAAGAATGTATGAACTTAGGCATGATGCAGAAACCAGAGCCTAGCAGTGGGATATATCGCCTTGAACCAATTACAAAAATTCCAAGATCTCGATGTCTCCTACTGGCCTATTAAACAGCTCCTAACCCGAGATCTAGTATGAGGATGCTGATCCCGTCTAGCGCTTATACCGTGACGCTAAGATTTCGACTTAGTCGGGATAATTCCACTTGATACAACCAATCACGTAAACTCTATTTCCCCTAATTTTAATCAAGCATACATGGTGCCAGGCTCCTGAACATTCTGACGAGAGAGCTTCCCCTCAGTGAAACTGCTCAAGCTTGTTGAGACAATGGAGTTGTCTTCACTTTACCAGACCGCCTCGACAGCGTTTGGCTCTTTGCCTGTCGCCTACAAGTTCTTATGTGCTGTCATTGTGATTTTTGGTTTCAGCAAAGCATTTTCTGGGGCTGAGAGGAAGGCGTATAAGAAGAATCTACCGAAATATGCTCCCATTGAACTTGCGATTGCGAGTTATATCCTTAGTGGAGATGGCATAGGTCGGCGAATCTTGTACTACACGTTCTCTGCAACACTAGGAACTTGGCTAATTGAAATATAGTTCAGCTTTAAGCCGCTATGGAGGCTCTCTGTTCGGTCTTACTTCAGGACATCAGATCTTTGTTGACTTGCCCGGCGTAGAACGTCTTTTGGCCCAATCTCATCACACTTTCAACTCTGACCCGGCACAGTACTCACTCTGCACCCTTGTCTTTGGCAGCACTGATACCCCAGAGCTAAGAGCCAAATTCGACACATCACTGAAGGATCTTGTCCCTCCTCTTGAGCGAACTTTTCTGAATGATGCCGCAACTACAGCCAATGTTGAAAAGTCTCGTGTAGCGGAACGAGGGGCTTCACTTGTCACATTCTCATCTAATGCTAAGGATATGGCTCGATGGGAGCTTTCAGCAGGAATCAAGGTGCTCCAGCCAGAGACATCTAATAGTTCAGGGAAGGTCGAAGCAAACCTGCAGAGTTTGACACGAGATTTTGGAGCATGTATGTCTGTTCCTCTCATCTACGGCCAAGATATACTCGATCGGAATCCTCAACTGCTAGATGACTTCTGGACCTTCGATAATGATCTATTTCCACTACTCATGGTCGGTGTTCCCAAGTGGGCTCCATTCAGAATGATGCAAGATGGCCTCAAAGCCCGAGCCAGAATAATCGATAGTCTGGAGGCAGTGTACAGACGAGTCGACCAATACGAGAAAGGGGAGCCAGTTGATTTTGGTGCCGACATGTCAGATGTCAGTGCGATGCTACGAGAACGAAACAAGATCTACAACAGAGACGGGTGGACATTTCCTGAGCGTGCGGCAGCGGATCTTGGTACTTTCTGGGGCCTCAACGCCAATGCTCAGCCTGTGTTGTTCTGGTTCTTGCTCTACACTTATTCGACCCCGAGCTTGCTCAAAAGAATCAGAGACGAGATCTCCCCTTATATCACCTTATCAGAAGGCAACAAACCCGAGATTGAGTCAATGGACTTTCCGGGTTTGTTTCGGAAGTGCCAGCTCTTCAAGGCTTGCATCTTTGAAACATATCGATTGGTTAACGAGCCAACATCTATTCGATATGTCACTCAACCCGTTAGCCTCAACGATGGCGATCATAAACATAATCTTCAAGAAGGGACATACATCAGCGTTCCACTCGCACTAAAGAACAAGAACCCTGCGATATATGAGGATCCTGATACTTTCATCCCTGATCGTTTCCTTGAAACAGACCCTGAAACGGGAAAAGCCATGGCACGATACGGAAAATTAAAGCCCTGGGGTCTTGGAGCTGCAATGTGTAAAGGCCGAACCTTTGCAGAGAAAGAGATAATTTCTCTTGGGTCAGCTGTTGTTAGTCTTTGGGATATAAGTCCTGCAGAGGGAGAGTGGAAGTTGCCTTCTATGATCCCAGGCACTGGAGTTAAGAGACCGGCCAGTGACATCCGTGTGGTTCTAAGTCGCAGGAACCCTTCCAAGTCGTATGGGCATGCGGAAAGCTGATAATGTTCGATGAGAGACTTGGATAAATCATATGGCAGATATGCTGCTTAACAGAGAAGAATGATACTCACTCCTGGCAAACTCTATATGTTAGTATAAGATAAGGATTTTAGTAAGAGATTATATATGAGAAATATGCCACATTTTCATGGCAGGTTTGATTATACAGTGACACAAAACGTGATTAATATGTAGGAGTAAGACCAAGAGTTCAATGAACTCATGTTTCATTATTCATTAAGTGTCATAATCGATACTGTCGTAATATCGTGAAGAATTCCCACTAAGACTAAACTCTCTCTTCTATACGGCGATACGCCATACTTCATTACTCTTCGTCATCGTCATCTTCATCCTCGTCGTCTTCCAAGGTAAAGCACGCCACCTCCTTGGAAAGGAGCAAGTTTTCGACCCTCTTGAAAACGGCCCTTCTCTTTTTCTCAAACTTCTCGGAAGCTTCTTGCATTTCTTGCTGTTCACGTGCCCAGAGTTCCAAGCGTGTCATGGAGGTCTCTTGGCTAGCCGTGCTCAGTCCTTGTTCGATGTTCTTTTTGCAGTCCTCAAGCTTTTGGATTTGAGTCGCCGCAGAAGTTCGGATCTTTCGGATCGTATCCAAGGCCTTTGGGACATCGAGACAAAGACAAATGTTGATAGCATGACTCATCAACATTAACAGGTGGTCCACTGTGATGGGTTGCCGGTGAACAGCAATATTTCGGATTTGTTTGGCTGAGTAGAGAAAAGATGTGAGAACAAGGCCACTTCCTTGGCAACGGTTGAGCTGTTGAAGGACTTCCCAGTGCTTCTTAAAATGGTATGTCCAAGCATTTAGCTCTCCTGCTTCTGGGCATGACCACTCTGTCTCTTCGAGGATGCCTGGCAAAGCCTCTTGGGCGAAACTGAAGGAGGCATGTTCCAAGATAGCTTGGATTCGTGTGAGGATGAGTGTTTGTGTGCGGATTGGAACATAGACGTGAAGTCCAGGAGTTTTGACTGGCAGAACGTTTACGACTGATGTGTCTGACCCGGACGTGTCTGAAGGCGAAGAGACACTGGAGGCATCATCGCTTTCAGAGGTTGCACAACGGGATGTCCCAGAAGCTGGAAGCTTGTTCACACGTTGGTACAGCGCAACAAAATCCTTCCATGATACATTATTGACGAGTGCCCAGGGTCTCAAGAACTGATACTTTCCCCTAAGGGTGGTGTCCAGGGGGTTCTTAGTTTGCATCATCTTGACTGCTCGAGAATGGAAGCCGTAGATCAGATAAAATAGGATATGTGAGAGAATATCTGGTTCATACAAGTAGAGTGGTGATGGAATGGTATATGGCAATACCATATCAAATGTCTTAAGAAGAGTAGTGGTAGAATGGTATGTGGCAATACCATATAAAGTGTCTTGAAGAAGAGTATTGATAGACTGTGATAGACAGGTATGTGACAATACCGTATAAAGGGTGCTGGAGAGGAAAAGTAGTTGAAGACTGGTATATGACAATGCCATGAAAAATGAAGTTTGTGTGTGTGTCTTGTCGTAACTTGATGAAAATGTAAGTAAAGCTTGACGAATGCTGTAAGAAGAAGTGTAACGAGAATATCAAGGAGAGAAAATGACTTGAGAAAAAGGAGTAAGGAGACGCTACTTTTATAGACAACTTCTCGTTATACTTTCGTTTGCCCGAATACATAAACTCTTCAGTCTGGAAGCATACGATTATACTAAAGTATGTTTCTGAGTCTCTGGGAACACACCGTGAAGAAAACTCTAGAATGAACATACCCTCATCGTTCTCTGAACGTTTCTCATCGACGCATGGCCGAAGGGAAGAATACTTCTTCTCCTATACGATCAACCCCTTTTTGTACTGTCATGATACTAGATCAATATATTCTTTCTTCATAGAGGCGGGGATGGACACAACTCTTGTATCCGAGGACATATCATAATGGTTTCTCATCTTTACTGCTTCTTCGTCAAGCACGGTTGCAAAGTTGTCGCTGGACTTTGGAAGGACGAAAGCAAGTCGTCGAGTCACATCTAGCAAGGTTCGAGGAGAGGTTCCTACATCCTCACTCAGCACTTGTGGTTATTTCTCTTTCAGTCAGGTGAACCGCCAGTCCTTCATACTGACCAATGTAAATCTCCACCGGCATGTGAGTTATTCACGAGACTATTAAACTTTGCAACATCGATTCACGCACTCCTTATTGACTTTATCATCTGTTCCCAAAGACCAATAAATCACAAGGCATTCACGAAAGCTTAATCTTAGCCACACCATAATACACCAGTCTCAACAGGCTCAATCTTACTGGGTATAGTCATTGATCATTGTAGGTCTATCATGCTTCTCATTTATACTTTTGCGTTGCCCTATACACCGCATCCCAGAGACGTCGCGAACTGCGAGTCAAACTTCAAATAACCTCCCATCTATTCCAAACTAGTTGGTCTTCTCACTGTAGACGAAAGCATCAAGCTCCTGGTACGTCTTCTCCAAATCATCGTTGACCAGAATCTTGTCAAACTCGGCGTTCTTGGCCCACGCAAGCTCATCCTGCGCACGTGTCAAGCGCTGCTGGATGCTCTCCTCGGTCTCGGTGCCACGGCCGCGTAGTCGCTTCTCGAGCTCTTCGGTATCAGGGGGCGAGACGAATACGTAGCGTGCGTCGATGGTAGAGGCCTTGACTTGCTTGACGCCCTCCATTTCGATGTCCAGAACTACAACCTTGCCCTTGGCTGTCTGCTCCTCGATGGTCGCTTTGCTCGTTCCGTAGAGGTTGCTTCCAAATTGAGCACTATAGGTACCCAGTATTAGCACATGCACGTGCTGGTCGTTGATGCGCTTGACTTACTGCTCGACGAAGCCATCCTTGGCGATCAAATCCCGAAACGCATCCTTGGTGACAAAATGGTACTCAACGCCATCGGTCTCGCCCTCACGAGGGTTACGAGTAGTATGCGACACAGAAAGAGTAAAGGTATCGGGGTGACGGCTGAAGAGCATCTTAATCAGCGTGCCCTTTCCAACACCGCTAGGTCCAGAGATGACGATGGGTCGGCGGTCCGAAGGAGAAGCCATTGCGAAGGAGTGTCTATAGCAAATCGGTAAATAAATGTAACGTGAAAAGGCGAGTTGGAGGTACTTACTTTGGAACTTGCGAGAAGGGTTTTGTACTGGGTATTAACAAGTTTGAGTTGCGCTTCGCATAACCTAGAAACCACCGCATCGTGCCCTGGGAAAATGCTAACAAATGGGGTGCTAATGCTGGAGAGCTACCAGGCACTGTGGGGAACTCATCCAATCACGTGGCGGTAGGTGGTCAACATCTTCACGGTGTGAGTGAGACTGCCCCTCGAGGAGCAAGAAAACACCGGACCTTGACAGAAGGTGTTACAATAAACTTAGTAAAGAGTTAACTAAGCTTAGGCTAGGTTTACCTAAATATTTTTGTTGCTTAAGGTCAAAGTCTTGTGCTTTCTTTCCTCCCCCTAGGTAGACTGCCTCTTTCAACAGTCCAATTCGGCGGGCGTTGACCAGATTAGGAAGGCGGTAAAGTATTCCCTTCTGGGAACACAGATACCTTGCCGCTTGCATCTAAGCTCAATTTCCATTAACCACTGATCAGGGCATAATGTGGTCGTCGAAAGAGGTCATTGCTGGCGTCTTCTTGTTTTTAGCTGGCGTTGTTGTCATCGTTATCGCTATTGGCGTCCGGGCTATGTAAGTCTCGCTGAGTCACTCAGTAAGGTATCTACGAGCTCTCTCTAACGCTCACAAGCTTTTGCAATTTTGCTAGCCAGCCAGCTCCTTCACACAACCTGGGCGACGCTGCTCCTCATGTCACCATAATTCGACCTGTCAAGGGCGTCGAGCCTCGACTCTACGATTGTATCGCCGCATCATTTCGTCAGAACTACCCCCAAGACAAGATATCGATTCGTCTCTGTCTCGAAAATGACACCGATCCGGCGTACCCGATTCTACAGAGGGTCCTTGAGGACTTTCCCGATATTGATGCGCACATCTTGCTTGAGGTAGACGACCTTGCGTTAAACACAACGCCGAATATGGGACCGAATCCAAAAATTCGCAACATCAGCCGAGCATACCGAGAGGCCAGAGGAGATATTGTGTGGATTGTGGATTGCAACGTCTGGATGGCCAAGGGAGTCTTGGGGCGCATGGTTTCTAAGCTTAAGGGCCACCATCTTGGTGGTGACAACAAGCCCTACAAATTTGTTCATCAACTTCCCATTGTTGTTGACTTGATCGACTATTCCACACCGGTTGCAGCAGACGGTCAGCCCCTGTTGGCTGCTTCCTCTGTTGAAGACGATGACTCAGATTACATGGGCGAAGGGGGTTCTCATGGTGACCCCAAGGTTTGGGCACAGGGTGGTGGGAGGCTTGACGAGATGTTCATGGCAACATCTCATGCCAAATTTTACAGTGCCATCAACACTTCCCGTCTAGCCCCTTGCGCTGTGGGCAAGAGCACCATGTTCTGCAAGTCTCAGCTCGATCACGCGACCAACCCTTCACTGAATCCCAAGATACCCAGGGGCAAGAACCTCCCAACGGGCGTGGATTACTTTTCACACAATATTTGCGAAGACCATATGATCGGCGATGTTCTTTGGAATGCTAAATTCGACGGTTACAGGAACCATGGGCTAGTCTGGGGTGACATCGCTGTTCAGCCGATGTCGAATATGCCTGTCACGGCATATACAGCACGCCGCTCTCGGTGGCTCAGAGCCAGAAAGTTCACGGTTCTCCCAGCTACACTAATCGAGCCATTCACGGAATCTTTCGTGTTTGCCACGTATTTTACCTTTGCGATCACCACACTGCAGATGTATGACATTCCTCCGACCTGGACTGCTAGGGTGATTACTTGGCTCGCAACGATCACTGTCTGGATGGTTGTCGACTTTTTAGGCTACCGGCATTTGCACTCTGGCGTCACTATGGAGGTTGATGAAGACACACCTCGTTTCGCCAGAGGTTCCATGAATCGAGAGGGCGTCAAAAGTCGCAAATTCTCGGAGTTTTTAGCTGCCTGGATTGTCCGTGAAGCTCTAGCTTTACCCATCTGGGCTTACGCGGTCGTCTTCGGGAATACAGTGAACTGGCGAGGAAGACGATTCCGTATCCGCAGGGATACAACTGTTGAAGTACTTGACCCCGAAGAAGAACGGAGTCGTCAGGTGCCGACTCCTGAGCTCGAAAGGGGATCTTCCCAGAATAAGCAACGGGTTGATTAGGTAAACTAGTATAAGTTAAGCTATCTTCGCAAAAGTCTTATACCTTTTGCTGGGTTTATTTTGACGCCTTATATCAAAGTCCGATTTTTTCTTGCTTCCCGGGGACGAAGGTAAAGCAATGCAGATTTGGGAGAGATTGACTGGGCCTCATTTCATATTGGGTGTCTCTGGGACTCAGGATAATTACACCCCAAAAGTGGGAGTTATTATTCAGGTGTTTCATACTCCACGGGCAGACTTCTAAGCGGGCGTAAGGTGAGTAACTTTCCACTCTTCTACACACATGCCTAATAACACTGCACACTACTTGGCTTCCGCGGTTACTTCCGTTATCTTCTCTTTGAAATCTGTTCTCTCCCTCTCGAGATCAAGTAACCAGGAGAAACAGTTGAAAGTGAAAGTCAATAGACAATTTCTCTTGATCCAAGATGGACATTCTAAAATGAAAAAGACGACCGGCTTCCCATTCGATAGCGATGCAATCCCCAACCTTGGGTCTTGAAGTGATGGTCTTTCCCGGCAAGTCCGCAAGCATCAATTCACGGCAATCATATGATTGGCTGCCTTAAGAGTATAACCTTCTTCGTTGAAACACGGGTCTCCTTCACGACTGAAGTTCATGGTACGCGCATCTCCGAAGCACATGCCATGCTTACCAGTTACAAGACGGTCGATGAATCATTGGCAGACCTGTTTAGAATACGATTAAAAGATATCTGAACAATTCAGCATGGGTACCGCGATGGATCAAGCTTGAATGTCGGAGTTACGATCGGAGACCATTGACAGGCGCAGCAAACGGGGGGATTAGAAATTAGCAGGCACTAATCATAAGCTATTCATAGGGAGAACTGAAATGCGATTTAATTTCATATTGTTTGACTATTATGAGTAGGCTAAGGGATACCCTCAATATCCGAAGGCTGGTGCATCCCAACCACCTGTGCCGTACCTTCTATGGGTTTAGACCAAGGAGCTCGTCTCTCGATAAATTGTTCGACCTGCGGTCTCAATTTCGTGTCTGCGAGGCTGAGATCATCAACAGTACCGGTCCTCAGAATCGTCAAGCCTGGAAAGCGTGCGCCACGACGATACATGAGTGTACCGCATGTCTTGCAGAAGTAATTGGTCATGGTCGCGTTGGCGCGAATGGTCTTCTCCTCACTAAAGGTTGAGAGATTATCCTCACCACGGACGTGCTTGAGATATGTGTCGTCTACTGTGATGTTGGATTGGTAGAAGGCTGAGCCGATCTTGCGGCAGTCGATGCAATGGCAGACATGGCGGTTGAGCAGACCGGGCTTCTTCAGTGGCTATTCATCATCATGTCAGGACCTTGAAGCTTTAAGTTTAAGTTTATACTACTCAGTGAGACTTACAAGTACTAGCTGCACAGCTCCGCAGAAACAAGTGGCTGTTGCTTCGTCCTCAGTTGACCAGCCATCGCTCGAAAGATGAACAACGGGGAAGCCTTGATCATCAAAAGAAGTCATCTTCAAGACAGCCGGTAAATGAAGATGCACTCGGAAAGTTGCTGGGATAATTGAAAGATCGGTGCTTATACAAAACAGCCGATGTGGTGTGATATTGTAGGCGGTGTTTCGTGGCTTGGAGCAAAGTCGTTGCAATCTTGAATTTGTTATATTTCAATGCTACAGGAACTCAGACCCTCTCTATAGCATCTTGATGAATTTCCCTGGTGTAGCTGCATGGTTTTATAGAAGTGATGCATTTCTTATCATGTATATGATTTCCTATGGACGTAACGTTATGACACTATTTGTCGGCAATTGAGGATGCTGACAACTCAATCAAAGCTGATGTACAAATACAGGATAGCCATTGGATCGCGCCATGTCGTCATCGTCGGCATACTTACGTTTGTATTCCGAAAACTTAGCATTCCGAATCTGAATCTGATAGATTTGCTTTCTCATCAGCGAAGCATTTATAATATGCAGCCGAAGGCTGTAGAAGGTCTGTAGCATAAACCGACGTGTTCCCAAGGCTTCTTCACAGGTCTTCAGTTGAAGTCCCTAGTCCTAACGAATATACTAGGAGCGACCCCTTCAAGGAAAAGACTATCTCTCCTCTAAATCAGAAGTTCCCGAGTTGTATTTTCAACAAGACTGGGTTATAGGACCTTGATTCGCCGTCTGACTCGCTGCCCATCTTCTTTCAGCCTACCTGAGCTTTTGGAATCACAGGTCAAATCCTCATACTGAATGCCAGCCGGGAATTTGTAATCGTCAAAGGACTATTGCATGGCAGAGAGTTCTCATTACTGTCCAATAGCCAGGGTCCTTTTGGTGGCACTTGATTCCCGAAGACGAATCATGAGGACACCCTTCACATTGAGTATGCAATACATGCCGAGAAGCTAGAGCCTTTGAAGCCATTCCCGGGTATCAAATATACCACGGCGGACAAGAACGCATGGTGCCGTTACAAGGGGACCTCGACATGCTCCTGTCATGGCCTATGACTTACTTCCACAGGGGCCACTATGGCAACTAAGGTAACGAAATGCAGCGTCAAAGCTGCCAGGAGAGTCCAGGCAACACAAGCACTCGGCAAGAGTTGGTTTGTCAAGAAGCCGGGGATTAAGGTGGCGCTTTTCAGTGTTGACGCATACTTGAGGTCGTTCTAGACCGATAGACATGATGCAAACGATCTTCTCGCCATGCTGTGGACATAGAGCATGGTGATCTTGCTGTAATTGATCACAAACATGACCGGGATACAGGTGAGAAATTTAGAAAAAACAAGTCGAAACCATGCACTGTCCCTGCACTACTGATGCATTCTGGAGGTCGAGGAGCTGGGAACCAAGGAACTGGCGGTCGATGTAGGTCGAGGGAAGAGGTGGCATTTATTGATACCAAGGGAGTTAGATCAAAAGGCCTCTGAGTGGTAAGATGCCGCACAGAGAAGGCAATATAAAACAGCAGTTTGTCATCTCACATATTGTGCTTCACACGCCAACACCTAATTACAGTGGAGTTGTTTGTCAAATCTCCGGAGCGGAGCCAGGGCAGTGAGCGAAATGGCCTTGCGCACAAGGCATCAAAGTGGGGAGCTCCAATTCCAAGAAAAAGCTCGACTTTTCTGCCTCCGTCAACTTTTCCCGTCATCATCCTCACAAAAACCACAACAACAAAATCTCTCAAAGCTCGTGGAAGCTTAAGGACCTCGGTCGGGCTTCACACTTGAGCAATTGACATTGTTCAACTCGTCGAGGCTGAGCAGTGTGTTGCTGTGGATGGCCACGAGGTTAAATACCCAGCCAGCATCGTGCCTGGGTCACGTCCTTGATAGGTAGGTTTCTTTCTCATTTCTTCGTTATGCTTTATCCTTGAGATGCAGTTGCGTTGCAGCTTCTGCGCGCTTCAATTCTCCGGAGCAGCGGAACTTCGTGTTGCGGTGATGACACCATATCAAAATGCTTAGAGAATCCATTCATTTGGTCTCCCATGAAGCTCTGATATTATAGACTACAACGGTATCTGAGCAACACAAAACTTGATCATTAATTTCAGCGACCTTCCGGGAATATAACTGACATCTGCCAAGACCAAGATGACCCCGACGAGAAATGGCTGAGATTCAATCATCAAACACAGTCTCCGTTGGTACCCTGCCTGCCACGGATTCCGCCGACAAACGGCAATTCCAGCAGCGAGGGCCTCCATTGCATCAGATCTACGCCCTCCCGGCACCGATCCGCACATTCCCCTTGCCGGCCTTTTATCCGAACAACCCCATATCCTTCTTCCATGTCGCGTATGCGTGGTTAGGCCAACTGTGGTCTCCGCCCAAAGCGGAGCCATCGGTTGTGCATAATGGTGTATGGTCTGCTGCTACATCATCCGTCCACATCACGGATGATGTTTCCACCCGAGCTCTGTGGGAGCAAGGCTTCTACGGAAAGGGTAGTCTTAGTCGTAGTGAGCCAGCTTGGTTAAAGCGTGAACAAGTTCGTCAAGGACTAGCTGATGCACACGTCAGCGAGATCATGACCGTGCAGAGAAGAGAGGAGCGTATGCGTGCCAAGTGGGAACGAGCACGTCTCGAGCAAGAGGCGATCCGAGAGACCCGCCGCAAGGAAGCGGAAGAAGCCAAAGCGAGAGAGATCAAGGCACGAGAAGCCAAAACCTTTGAAGCCAAGGAGCGAGAGCTGTGTGCCAGAGAGTCGAAAGACATCGCAGAGCCCAGATCCATCAGACCTAGTTCACTTGAGGCTGCCCTTCCAACTTACGAGTCGCCTGTCAGCCCTGCTACACTTTTGGCTCTGCCGAATTCACTAGTGGACATTGTTAAGCCAACGCCTATCAAGCCTGTTAACCTGCCTGTGTCCAATCCCTCGCATGCTTCGCCAGTGTGCCCTGCAACTATCCTCGGCATGCCGAACTCTGCCGCAGAAATTGTCGAAGAGTCTGCCATTGAGACAGCCGAAGAGATTGATGGTCTTGGAATATCCGGAGTCCATCCAACGGCGATGGGTCTGTCTGTGGACACCCTCCTCAATGGCCATGTCATGAAACCAGTTACGAACGGAATTCCTCACCATGATGCGAATGGCACTTCCGTAATTGCATCTTCGTCAGACGAGGAAGACAACACCAAGCCTAAAAAGCGACGTAAGAGTGTACGATTCTCGCCAACAGTGGAATCCACCACCTTTCACTTGGGAGATCCCCCAAGTCCCAAGCGTTCGACATCGAATGGCACGGCTAATGGGCTTGCTGATATTCGCGCCGCATCACCCGTGGCTTTGAACGGACACAAAGATGAGAACTCTTTGGAGCGCACTAGCAAGCCTGTGCTGAAGAATATGGAACACCTCCAGCTAACACCTGAGGAGGCTTTCTTTCTGAACTTCGGTTTGGGAGTTCTGACTGTCACCGATCCCGCCTCCGGCGCTCAGCTCTCGTCTTTGGACCTGTTGAGACTCTTCAGACAACATTCATACTTCCCACCTCGTGTTGAACCTGCAGATGCCGCGCTTCAGCCTGACGATAACTTCCTCATTCACTATGCAGTGTATCATTATTTCAGATCGCTCGGTTGGGTACCTCGCGCAGGCATCAAGTTTGGCGTGGACTGGCTTCTGTATGCTAAAGGCCCGGTCTTTGACCACGCCGAATTCGGTCTAATCGTTGTCCCATCTTACTCTGATGCCCTTTGGAAAGAGGCCGGAAAACAGGACCCTCAGAAGACATGGCAGTGGCTCCATGGCACGGTTCGTGTTTTGTCACACGTCACCAAGAGTCTTGTTCTGGTGTACGTTGATGTACCACCACCTTCGAAATTTGAGAAGGCTTTGGAGCAGGGAGTCGCCGAAACACTGAAGCTATACAAAGTCAGAGAAGTGATGGTGAAACGATGGTCTGCCAATAGAAACAGGGGCTGATCGCTGGACGCTCCACGATGAACTCATGATACAACGGAAGTGGAATGGTATAGTGGTGACTTATATGCTCTTCGGCGTAGGAACAGCTATCAGGCGTTTGCGATCTACTGTACTATGTATTATGCTATCAAATCAATACCAATGCCCTCTTCGAGGCCTCATGAACATACAATATCAAGGACTTGATCATATGCTCTCTCACATAATATGTGAAAATGTCAACCTCGTTGGCGTCGCACTGCATCACCAGATGAGGCCATTTTTGCTTCTGACTGAAGCCATTGCTGGGTCCAGCTCCAAACAGCGCGGGGTTTAGAGCCGAGAAACCCCACATGAAGCAGTGTCTCCCTTTTGGCCGAGGTACGAGGATGGCCGCCGTTGTTGTTATATAGATATCGATCCTTGCTCAGCTTCGATCTTGACTTGCCACATAGAGCTTTTTCGTTTCTTGATTGTACGTTTTGTTTGTGTTAATAGAAGGTCGCTCTACGTTACCATGTTCCTTCGAAGGTTGACAGCTCACAGCTGTAGAGCTCTTCCTCATGGACTCTCATCGGCTCGAGCAAGTGCTCAGAGAATCAGCCTCAAATCAGCAAACTCACAATGTCTTACACATCGACGGACTCTCACAACAAAGAACTTTGGGATACCACCGCTCTTTGAGCCAACAACAACCCTCTCAGCCAAAGACAGCAATCTCACCATTTCCAGCGGAGACCGTTTTATCCAGTTTCAAGATGAGAAGCATGGCGGCTGGACACGTCTTGATGCCACCATTCTTCGCGATAGCTGCACATGTACAACATGCGTCGATCCAGCCTCTGGTCAAAAGAGCTTTGCGACAACAGCAATTCCCTCCGACATCGCCATTGACAGCATCCAAACGACCTCAACCGGTGTGGGCATCTCGTTCAAGAACGACATGTATAAAAATCACAAGATGGTTCTTCCTTGGAGTTCTGTCGACAAAGCACTTGGCCATGCACCAGTTGAGAGAATGCCATACCCGAGACAAGACGCAGTGTATCCCAAAACAGGGCGTACGTTCTGGGACAAAGCGACTATTCAGCAACGTGTACGAAAGATTGACTATGATGAGTTCATGAAGGGCGATGATGCATTCTGGCATACTCTTCTCGATTTATCGAACCTCGGTCTTGTGTTTCTTAAGAACGTACCGCACGATGAGAACTCCATCGTCAATATCACAACACGCGTCGCAAATATTAAAGAAACCTTCTACGGCCGCACTTTTGACGTTCGTGCTAAGCCGGACGCTGAGAATGTAGCATACACAAGCGGTTACCTTGGTCTTCATCAGGATTTACTATACCTTGAGAGTCCACCCGCAATCCAACTTCTTCACTGCATGGAAAACTCGTGCAACGGCGGAGAGTCACTGTTTAGTGATGGGTTATTCGCTGGAAAGCTGCTGTGGCTACAAAACTCCCCGGCAGTCAAGAACCTCGCTCGGGTAAAGATTCCATATCACTACGAGAAATACGGATACTTCTATCGCCAGCAGCGATCACTGTTTGATGTTGGACCAGATGGAAATCTCGCAGCTGTGTACTGGAGTCCGCCGTTCCAGAACCAATTCCAGGTTCCAGCTGTTGACGCAAGAGCTTGGCTTGAACCAGCGCAGTTATTCGACGGGCTGATCAATGATCCAGATGCCATGTTTGAGATGAAGATGAAGCCGGGAGAGTGTGTGCTTTTCGATAACATGAGAGTCATGCATGGAAGGAATCAGTTTGATGTTGGTGGAGGATCGAGATGGCTGAGAGGCGCGTACATTGCACGAGAGGATCTCGTTAGTCGCGTTCTCCATGTGCCTGAAGCTTTGGCAGCGGAGTATCGCAATGGCAAGGAATGGAGTCGTGCGCTGGAGGATGAGGAGTTGAAGGCGTCCAAGTGGTTTGACAAGGTCGGGGGACAGGTTGAAAACGTTGTTAACGGATTAAAGAGAAAAGGAGCCGCGGAGTTGGGAGAAAGGGATTATGAGGTGTTGAACCTGGGATAGCATATAGAGCATGTACGGCATAGCGAAAATTACAAATTGGTTCAATTGATGGCTCAGATCGAGCTGCTTTTCTATTACCTTGCCGATACGCCGAAACAAACCCACCAAACACCGTAGACCGTGAATCATTGCTCAGTAGTCATAACTCAATAATTCCCATTCTTAACTCATAAATGATTGCCATCTACCACTTCTTGGCCTCGACACCCTCAGGGGGCACCGTCTCAACAGTTCTATTCTTGACGTCATCCCAGTCAGTGCTGAGACTTGTACCATTGCTCTCAGTGAAACTCTTCATCATGGCTCGTTGCTGCTCAGGAGTTGCGCCCTTGAATAGTTTCTTGAAGAACACGTTGACGTCCTTTTCCTCATCAGAGTCGATATCGTCGCCAATAGTGTCCCAGTTCTTGGGCCCAGTACGAGACGATGAGGGGTATGTTGGCTTAGAAGAGTCTTGCGTGGCTGGGGCCATGTCTTTCACTTCGGTAGACTCCGCAGCCTTCTTTTGAGCAGAAGCCTCTGCTGCGGCATCGTCCATGGCCTTCTTTCGGGCGTCTTTGAGGACCTTGAGCTTTCTTGAGTGAAGTCAGTAAGTTGAATCGATTGGGAACTTAAGAAACTTACTCTGCCTCCTCAGCAGCCGCAGCATCTGGAGCGGAATCTTCTGCCTCTCCCTTGAGCTGCGCCCACTTTCCAGGTGTCTTTTTCTTGAGTGCTAGCTCAACCTTGTTGGGTGTAACCCTGTATGTCGATGCATCTGTGTCAATCTCACCCCACAGATCAAGTGTAAATGGCTTCTCGTCGCCGTTGGGCCAAATGATGGAGTCAAGGTGAGCCGATTTGGGACTGAACTGGACCTGGAGCTTCTCTTTGTTGACGCCTTTGGAGAAGATGGATACTGTCATAGTGTTGTCGTTCTGGAATTCCTGGAGTCGTATTGGGGTATCAGCGGGCACAGTAGTCTTGGGGGCGGTTTGTGTAGTAGATGATGGTTCCTTAGTCTCGACCTGCTTGCTTCCCACATCCGATAGCTCCTTCAACTCGGGCTTGTAGGCCGTAGTGAGCTTGCGTGCAGGGTCACTCTCTGGAAGCTTGTCCATAGCGAACAGGATCTGCATTCGCAAAGTGCTCGCAATGCGCCACTCCTTAGCATTGGCAACATCATTGCTTTGTGCTCCCAGCGCACCCGCCGCTCCTCCCTCTGACTTGTTGATCTTGTCGGTCTTTGATTCTTCCTGAGCATCCTTCAATGTCACTTTATAGAATCCATTCTCGTCTGCGTTCTTTTTCGCGGGATCTTCCTTCTCGACCGCAGGGAAGCCTTTGACTAAGCGCATAGCATAAACACAGCATGCGTCGGCGTTGGCGTATTGCCCAAGCCGAAAGTAGGCGACAGCACGACGGTAGTGGGCATCGATGAGGAGGGGTCGTTTGTTTCGTTGGTATGCGGTATGCCAAGCAAGGTTGGCGTCTTCAAGGGCCTCTTGGAAGCGCTTCTTGTTGATAAGGGATTTCGATCGGGCGAGGAGCCATGCAGGGTTCTGCGAGGCCTTCAAGGCGGTTGAGAGCTTCTCGATAGCTTCGTCCCAGTTGCGCGCTTCGGCGGCGGCGAGACCTTGCTGGGCCAGTGTGATGTGTGACATGGTACACTGCAATAGGCGAATTTGAAGAGAATGTTTAAGGAAAAGAAGTTTTGCCGTGTGACGATGAGGTGAGATGGTATTGTTAACAATTGATGCGAAGGCGGCAGTGAAAGGTTTAAAGTTGGAGCTGGGTGTGACGAATGGTTGGTTCTGGAAGCTTTGGCGGGGCAGAGGCCTGCACTGTGTAAGTGGAGGCTATGGTGCGTAAGTTACCTTGGCTCTGAGTATCAAGCTGCAAGATATGGACAAGTACTTTATTTACCTTCAGAGACAATGCTCTTGTGGTTATTGATCTATTGAAGCGGTCCTCTCAATCTAAGAATGAAGTTTGTACCAAGCTGCTATATAAATATAGAAACCACTTTGAACCAACCCAACTCCCCAAGCTTTTGTTTCGTTGCCTCTAGGAAACTGGGATAAGGTTGTGGGAGGTCACAAGAGGCTTCCGCCCTCAGCGCACAAAGGTAAAGAACGCCAATAAACACATACGTGAAATATAATCATCGCCCTCAATGTTGCGAAGGATGCCTCTAGGAAACAGTCCGGTCACTCAATGTTAAATGTGGATGAGGTTGATCGTCGTTCCTAGGTGTTCAAACAGATGTCTACCATAATTTTGTGAACGCAAGTTAGTACTACAGTTGAGCATAAGTCACTAGGGTACCATGCAGATTCTGGTAGAATTGAGATTACCTTGTTGTTCTCTTTGAATAAAGTTTGAGGATTTCATTCTTACTATCCGTATATCCTCCTATATGCACCATGGCCAATTCAATACTCAAGCCCTAGGACCCCAATTACCATATTCTCTCGCAAGATTTATCAAGGCTAGTGTCACGGCCGCCGCCGATTAGTCAGTTGTGTTATTTACCTGTCCAAGCTGGTGATTGGCGCAGTCTAGAGGAATAAAATTCTGGAAGCCTCTGATATCATACCTAGCATAGTTGAAGGATATAAGCGGTTATAACGTGAACTTGCAGTAGTGGCATTGGAAATTGCAGATCATACGGGACGCTGCCTTCTGCATGTATACCTGACTGACTTAGTACCTTGCCTTGCATGACTTGGTTCTCTTTGGGGAAGACTTATATGGTCCGAAGGTAGAGATGCTAATTTATTCATTGGACCCTGCCTATCTTGCCAGTGACATCGATCCGTGACACAAACAATTCATGGACATCGTTGCGTTTGTCTCCAATAAGATGGTTGGAAATTCACTAACATAAAAGCTATCTGAGATTGAGAACCCTTCAAATGGCGTTGTTCCTAGTCGCAACCACATAGCTTATGCTGTCACCGCTCCTCCCAAGCAAAAGAAACCTCCTATAACCACACATAACATGAACACCTACTTCTCCCGAAAGATCTTGGACATTTGACCTGCTGCTTTACCGTTACGGCAGCAATATCCGCGGGCCCCTATTTGGTAGCCACGCAGTTTGTGGTGTTCCACAGAGAATAGTATTCGCCGCTGGGTACAGCAAGACTGTACGATACCATTGTGTTCAAGTTTTCGACAACACCTGATGTGAGCAAAATGGGGGTCATGTTGCCATCATAGGTGAAGACTAGTTGCGGGCGTTCTCTCTCCGCGTCAACGGCGGAAGTGCCATCATCGAACTGGACAGTTGTAGTAAAAGCTCTAGTTTCCGTATCATAGTACCAAGGCCCTTCAAGGCTTTCCACGTAGGCATGACCGCCGACATTTGGGCCCCCCCGGAATCCACCTTCCAGGGCGTGCATGATCATGTACCAGTTCCCACGCTTGTCGCGCCAAACAGATGGATCCTCAGCAGAGTTGTTGAAAAGAGGTTGATCATTGTTCAGCCGGGTAAAGGGGCCGCCTGGTCCTGCAGCTCGTGCGAGCCCAATTTGTTCAATCCATGGCTGATTATCCGGGCTTCCTCTGTATGCCACGAGAATTCCTTGGCCATTGTCGATGATCAGCTTGTCACTACCAGGGCAACGATGTGATCCATCGATATTGTAGCGGTTGGCTTGCAGTGGCCATGCGGAAGGATTGGTGGTGTCCGAATTCCACTTCGCAGAGGGCAACCCAGGGATGGCATAATTGCCTTTGTATGGCCAGGAGTACATGTCGGCGGAAGCTCGTTAAGAGATACCGCTCTCCCCGACGTTTGTGTTTCCAACAATGCACTGAAAACCATATGTCTAGCACGATTGGCCAAAATTTTGAGGGCAGCCGATATGATACAAGAGATAATTCTTTTCCGCCTCATTCGAAACGGTTGTTGGATTGTGAGAAAATGGTGATACGATCAATGTGTCCTTGACGTAGGGTCCGAGTGGACCAGACGTAGAAGTGGCACGAATGACTTGGCTATATGGCGACCACCCATTGAGTGAACACTCATTTGCGATTTCTGCGACGAAAGCTCTCCACAAGCACCGACAATGGGAAGGTCAGAGATACCTAAGGTTAGTAGGTAGCTTCCCATGACAACCTAAGGTGCCTACCTAGATAGGTAGGTACCAAGGTATTTTGCAATTTGCGTGCCTGCCCTGAGGTTAGATAGCTCCTACCCATACCCTACTCCCAGCAGTCCATAGACAGCCATTCTTGCCTCGCTGCGTTCATGTAAGCCACATTCGTTCGCTGTTAGTGGAAGGAAGGAGCTACTGTATGCTGCCGGTGTACAAAAAGATGCCACACCATTCGGGACTGGATCTTTTCTTCTTTTCTTCTTCATGCTGCGCTTCTCGCCCGCAGCTGGATATTGGCTATCCTGTGTGTTGCTCGCGACCCTGGCGACCAACAGTCAATTACCCACTCTGATGTTCAAGGTATCGGAGTGGAAGGGCACAATTTGTTGACTCTCAGTATGCTTCTGGCGTGCGAACTCTCTTTTTCATTGCATTCATCGGCTGGCCTGATGGTGTGAAGAAGAAGCTGTTAGTACCATCTCTGCAGATTTGTCGGGGTATGTGTTGCAGACATGAGTGGGATTGTTACACGCTGAAAGGAGGCTGATCAAATTACGGGTCTTGCAGAAAAGTAAAGAATGGAGATGGACGATACGGGAAACAAGGTCGGGGCGATACTTGACATAGCTTTAGATTTGGATGTGACAGAGGTGAGAACAGTGAAGGATAACGATGATGAAGGGCGAAGCGGAACCGTCCCGTCGGAAAGCCATTGAACTACTTGTACACAAGTCAATACGAAGGGCAGAATCCTAGGGCCAGAAAGTATCTTAGGTAGCCATGGACGTGTCTGAAAGGCATATTCTCGGTGTATTCGTGATTAAGATTATGTTCGAGGGCTTGACTTCGACAGTTGCCTTCTCATTTTATCCTTCCTTGTTATTCATGCATCATGCGTATCCATCCGTCTAGTTTTATTTACACTTGCTCTTGACACTGTTGGTCTTGACGCCATTCGGCTTTGCGCCATTCACCTTTATCTCTACTGTCTTGACTCCATTCGTTCCGTTCTGTGCGACCGCCCAGCTTGGTACCAGCTTTTCCTCAGGAAACCTTTTTGCAAACATGCCCAAGGCCTTGATGGTAAAGGTGAACTTGTAGTTGGGATAAGAGATCATGCATGACTTATTAAAGACACCCTCGATTGCCTCCTGCAACCACTCTCCGTTGGGCTTCTGGCGGTCCATGATGAACTGAATTCCCCGTCTCAATGGCTCCACGTGAGGATACTCGGCTTCCATCAGTCCGATAAGAGCCCAGGCTGTTTGGACAACGAGGGAGCCTGAAGGATGTTCGACGTATGTCATCGTTTCACAGGCCTATGGTTGTTAGTAAGAGCTGTGAAGCAAAGTCTGTGCCACTCACCTTGTAGCTTTCTGACCATCCGCCATCAGCTCTCTGCTTGGAGATGAAGAACTCGCAACCACGCCGAGAGTTCTCGCCTGTTGCGTATGTCTGGCCAATGTGCTTCATGCTTTCAAGCGCAAACATACCGGCGTATGTGTAGCAGATACCCCAACTTCCGTACCAGCTGCCGTCAGGTCCTTGGTTGGACTTGATCCATTCGGCGGCTGTCCGGATAAGTGTCCTGACCTCGTCCGTTCGGTAGTCTGGCCAGTGCTTGTTGAACATGGACAAAGCTGTCACGCACGCTGTTGTGCATTCAGGGTAATCGTACTCAATCATGATACGACCAAAGACCTCAGCAGCATTGAGCATCTCCAGCCACTCGCCTCCCCGTCGCTTCTCGTATGAAGACATGCCACCGTTGTCGTTCTGGTACAGGAGCAGGGTATCAACAGCGTCGAAAAGACGTCCATCTTCGAGGACCTCAGGAAGGCCGCCCACCTTCTGCAGAAGAATAATAGCCTTAAGTGCTTCCGAAATGCAGTCACTGACACCGTAGCCCTGATCCCTGTTGCTAAATGGCCATCCACCCTTTCGAGGCTGACGATAGCAAACTTCCTGGTCGATACAGTCCTCTCGAATCTGGTGGCGTTCCAAGTAGTGTAGTGACTTCATGAGCATGGGTCGGTACTTTTCATTCTTATGAAGGCCAGCCTCGAAAACTGCCTGTATCAAGAATGCCGTGTCCCAGCATTGTACACCATTGGTGCCGTTAGCCAACATGCCTTCGTCCTTGACCCATAGATACTCTTCAAGTCGCTCGATATGCCTCTTGACACCATAATTATCGGGGCCATCGCGAGCATAGCACAGAACAGTGTTCATAGCAGCGTTGACGGGGGCCAGGCATGCATAGTCTGTGTTGGCATCCTCCATATCGACCTGCTTGCTGGCCCAGGCTTCGGCTTTCTCTTTGAGGACATTGGGTCGCAGATAGGGCATCCAGATATTGGCAAGCACCCAATTGGCGGCGTTGAGTAACCATGATTTGGGGTGATAATTGTCTACAACACCAATGCTGTTGCGATGGCTTGACCAGTTTATCTTGGCGTGATCCTCAAGGAATACTTCTTTCCTCAGTGATCGAATCACATCAGTCTCTTCGCAACTCCATCGTTTCGAGTACAGCCAGCTCATCGGTAAAAACACCATTCGAATGTGAATCCACCATCTCCATGGTGCGAAAGGCACCCAATCAGGAAGCAGCCAAAACTCTGGTGGCACCGGGTTGACAATATCCCAGCTCATGAGTCCTATAACAGCCATCCAGAACTTGGCCCAGTGCGGCGCATACAATGCTCCTCCCATCTTGTGTAGAGTTCCTCTGGCCTTAACCAGGACTGGATCCTCGGGCTCGACGCCGAGAAGTCGAAGGGCCACGTAATTCATCAGTGTTCCGAAGACGCTGCTCTCGCCTTCGATATGTAGACCCCAGCCACCGTCCTCTGGATGCGCTCGTGCGGATATGTAGTTATAGATCGCGGTCGCTTTGGCGGAGGAAACTGGCGTCCTAGTGACATACCAGGTCATGACGATACCGGGGAGGAGGAACATGGGACCGCCATATTCGCAACCCCAATGCCCACTGGGAAGTTGAAGCTTTTCGAAAAAGTCGAGACCGTTTTCTGCGGCTGCCGATGGGTTGTCGGGGGTGGGAAGGTCAGGGAGATCCTGTGTCCGAAATGTTAGTTGCGAATGATAAGGGATCAGGTAAAGAACATACCAGAGGCAAATTCAAGTACCACTTCTCAGCATAACTCTGTGGCCACTCCTTCGCCTCATCGTCATTTTCAAGGTAGTGCCACGTGTGGCGACTATCGTCGTCCTTGAGCCTCCATCTTGTCGTGTCCAACTGTGAGCTGATGCGAGGCTGCTTGGGGAATGGCTGACCCTGTTTCAACAGTGGTTCCGACTCGGAGTCAGCAGCGCGCTTACGCGACTTTAGCGCGCTGCTCTCACGTCCAGTAGAATTTGCGACCATGTTTGGGGGAGTTTGATGGTCTCAACGGCAGGTTTCATGGGTCAATTCAGAGAAGAGCAGTGGAATGATTGTGAGCAAACCCCCAGTCGAAAGTTGATGAGCAGCGCATGCTTTAACCAAACTATAACACGGGGCCGGATTGAATTAACAACCCGCTGTACGCCCCGATGCACGGGAGGGCCCGCCATCTTTTGGTGGCACCTGCAGCATATCATGTCCCCCATGTCTAGCGGTCAAGCCCCTGAAAATCAATTAACTCTCGGCATTGGACAATCTTGAAAACCTCCACAGAACAGCATCACGCATTGCGACTCTGCTGCGTATTCGGACAAGATCTTGAACTTTACTTACGAAAATCGTCAAGTTCTAAGCTTGTTTCAACAAGCGCCAAGAAAACATGGACGAAGAGGCAGAAATTGCTCAATCAATTGCTATACCAGTACTAACCCAGAGTCCCCAAGCTAATCGCACATCATCAGCGACAGCGAACGAGAATACTGATACGAATACGATAATCAACAACCCCAATGCTGGAACGGTTGTCACTCGCATTGAGGACATTCTTGCTGGAATCATGGGCGCTTTAGCTGCGGGACAAGAGCTATCAATTCCATTTTCTGCGCGAAGGTCAACACGTCGCGCCGCAAATGCACAGCCAGAACAGGTTCAATTCCCTGGTCGTAACCAACAGGAAGCAGTCAAATTTGGTGGGATTTCGGCAGAGTTGTCTCTGTCAACTTTACTAACAAGTCGCAGCACGCATACTTCTCATTCTTCAACTATCACATGATGCTCTTGTATCTGGCAACGTTCTGACCAAGCGGTTAGTGCATTGGCCCCAGATGCAAGAGATGTACTAATGGGCTCACATGCAGCCACATATTTTACCAACACCAGCATCTCTTTGAGAAGCAAGGCCAAGTGGATGACCTAGTCGATGACATTGCTTTCAGTCTTGGTATCAGTCGCGGGGACTTGAATATTGTGCGTCTTGTTCAATATCCACCGTACTTCAGCTAACTGGACCAGGTAGCAGCATCAAAGGGTGTCCTGACTGGACCGTTGCTAATACGCTTCCATGATGGAAGTACACTGAACCCTTGTTCGGGGGATCTGGTAAGATTTCTTAAGCATGACTCTGCTTGATTCTGAGTGATGTAGGGAGTTGCTATCCCAACTGTTCAGTCGATCTCAAGCATTGACGTTCAAAACATCAAATGGATTCTTGTTATTGAGAAAGATGTAAGACGTACGAAGTCTTTTTCTCTTCAGTAAAGCTGACTCCTGTGGGCCGTTTTTCGATCTCTCTGCTCGTCTCAATTTTGGAGAACCTGCATCTTCGGTCCTGGCGTGCTTGTCACAGTATGCTTGGACAATGTGAATCGTGAAGCCCGAGCTGACTCAAGCAGGCCAAAGGTTATCCTGACTTAACCACGCGCTCGTTTCTGAACTTTGTTCATATACAGTACCCCCAACTGCCACTCCTGGGGCTGTTTGACTACGATCCTGACGGTGTCAAGATCTTGCGATGCTACCGACACGGATCCGAAAGACTGAGCCACGAAGCTGATCTCGGTATAGAAGCATTGCGCTGGCTCGGTATCAGATCAGTGCATCTCTCCCGAAGCCATACTGACACCTCACTCAGCAACTACGGACAGCCAAACCATGTGTCTATCACGTCAATTCAGTGCCGTGATCCTGTCACCTATCTCAATAGCAGAGAGCGGGCTGCAGCTATCTCAACCCTCAAGAAGACCAGCCTGCACTCTCCAAATGAGTTCGAAGCCTCAGAACTGCGCCTCGAGTTGCAATTGATGATAATGCTCGGTGTCAAAGCAGAAATTGAGTGGCTCGATGAGTCTGGGGACTTGTGTTCATGGCTTGATGGTGAAATTGGGGAAGCACTCATTAGCGAGAGAATCTGACTCGCGTGGACTAGCTGAACGTGAATCTGCTATGATCTCTGGCGAAGGAGTCAATGATCAAGGGAAAAGAGGTAGATGATATATGTACCGTACCATAGCGGCTAGCTAGAATTTCTTCATCCTTTTCATGATATCAAGAATGAATTGAACTTGACTACCCTGCAGCGATCTACACTCCACACGGTGCGAAAATAGCGGGGTATCTAACCACACAGTCCCCTCATCTTCATAAAATTTTATATTCTTTACACGAAAACATCACCAAGCGCATCATCATGGCACCCAAACTCACAGAAGAAGAGATCGACGATCTCATTTACTTTGCGCGAGCAGGAGAGCAGGAAGATCTGACTGAGACTATTAAGAGCCTAGCCGAGCGAGAAAATGTCAGCCCCGCTGAGATTGTAGCGGCTGCTCAAGATGCTTCCAACAAGTCAACATGTTTACATATGGCGACAGGAAATGGTCACCTAGGTATGTTTAACCCTACATCGATGAGATTCTGCGAGGCCTGCGGCCCAGATTTCAATCCAATTGTAAAGCAATACCAGGCTGACATCGTGTAGAAATCGTTAAGCAACTCATCCAATATTTCGATACCCAACCAAAGGAGCAGAAGCAGGCATTTCTAGACGAGGCCAACGAAGCTGGAAATACAGGTCTTCACTGGGCAGCATTAGGCGGTCACCTCGATGTCATCAAGCTACTCTTGGAGCAAGGCGCTTCTCCCGCGCTGGCCAACGAGCAGAACTACGTTCCTCTCGATCTGGCGTACTTCAACCACAAGAATGACGTTGCTGAATATTTCTTGTCAACTGCTAAGAAGCTTGAGGAGAAGAACCAAGAAGAGGGTGGGTTGAGCGCTGCTGTTGGGTCAGTTGAGATCGAGGAGGGAGATGAGAAGGCTGAGGAGAAGAAGGAGACTTGATAAAGGGATCAATCAAAATGGAAATTGAATTAGGAGGAATGGATCTTGATAGAGGATTCTCGTGATGCTGGAAATTTCGGAAAAGGATAGGGAGTTTGGGTCTATATGAGAACAACGAAAATACTTTTTAAACGAAAAGTGCAATCCTTGGTAGAGTTGGCTTGAGTTGGATTCGTGACTTTGAAGAATGTGACAGCAAGGAATCAGCTTACAACGCTATGATAGGCTATCTAGAAGGATACACATTCCTGGAGGCTTTTGCCGGTGACTACCTTAATTATCTCTATTAGAAGTTAAGTATTACTCCATACATGCTTTACAACAATCAAATTATCAAGGTAAGACGAGGATGTCTAACGTACCAGTAATGGAAAGGAAATGTGTTTAAGTGTGCTGTATAGTGAAGACCATGTGCTATGTGAAAGGTATGAATATGATAAGAAAACCATCCTCCTCTCGTTATTGCCTCCAACCGTTATACGCAGGAATTTGAAATTCTGTCCTCCAACCTCCAAGCCCTTGGTCGAGTAGCCCATGCCCTATAAATACGAAACCACCATTACTTTCAGCTGACAGGCCTTTTTGTTTGCGGCGTACTGGAGTTTCATACTTTCGAGGCGGCATATGGTATTTTTGGTGGGATATTTCAAAACCAGGCATACTTAGCTGAGATATCATGGGCCTCTCAAACAAATTATCGAAGAGCAGAAATAGCCAATTCAAGCTCATCATGATGTCTCTTGCAGAGCGGAGTAATCTCATCCATGATTTGAAGCCCGCATCCAATTCTACTGCAAGTATGTCGAGGGCAGTATATGGAGTGTTGAAGACCATTCCTTTTAGTAGAGACATCTGAGAGGCAATCAAACTCCTGGGCAGAGCAAGTATGTTTCCTACAGAACATTCCCTTCAAGCCAGTATGAGAAACATGAACAAGATTCTGGCAGAACCCCGAAGAACACGTATCGTTCGGTCGAAATTCGTGTCTAACGTTATCCATGTTTCGCCTCCTGTTACTGGCAGAAATCTCGCCACAACGCCTGATCATGCCTTTGAGATCCTTTTCCGTTCTGCCAACTACAGAAGTCATTTCAACAAAGAACATATCATCCTCCTCAATTTTCCTGGCCTTTTTAGTGGCGCATGTCTCACAATCACCACCAATCTTCACAATGGTGTACTCCCTTTCGATAGGGGAGCCTGGTGGACTCGTGTCGGATCCTGGCTTCAGAGCTAATATTTCCTCTATTAAACAGCCGTGTCTGTCATTACAAGGGATGAATGAACGCTGGGTGTTTTCCAAGTAATGGGGTTTGCCATTTCTCGAGCAAGCATACTGGAGCTTAAGAAGATGACACATACTGAAGTGTTTTCTAGCGAGTTCTTCACGATTGTTATTTGCTACTGAGACCCGTGGCTGAGAGCTTAAATCAACACGGGGAACTTAGAGAGTCCTTCCGGTTTCTTTGGTTTGGGGTTTGCCTCTTCGTGTGGTTGCGGTAATTGGTGGAGCAGGAGGTGTAAGTGAAGGGATAAGAATACTGAATGGATATGTTACTGCGACTGAATGAGAATCGTGAGTTGGGGGTGCATTATATATGAGTTTTGAAAGTACATGCACAACTAACAGAACGAGCGGGTTGTCTAATATCGATATGCTACTAACTGTTCTTCCAGGAAGAAGCACACTAACGTCAGATCTCTCGAACAAAGACGTAGTAGTCCCAACAATAGCAGAGTACAGCTCTAACTGATTTGTTCAGTCCAGGCTATTCTACCAGTTCAATCTTTGAACGCAGTGCTTGAAAATTTGAAATATTTGAACACCAAGGAGGTTCTCCAGTGCCCGACAATATTATAACACATTCCAAGTTCTCCGCGGTAGTCTATGATGCAACTCTGGGAACTGTTGGCTCAAAGTCCTTCTGGAACTCTCCCGTTATAGAATACAACCTTGAATCCTCGGACTTTTCAAGCCATTAAAATTACACATGCATGTACAGAAAACTAAGCCCAGGCACTTCTTGTCCAAACCCTAGATCTGCTTCTCTAGTGATTCTGCCACTAGCGAAAGTGTTTCTCCAACTACATGGACGATCTCGTAGACCTGTATGCCTTTACAAGTTTCTGCCCAAAGCTTCACTGCAGCGATAGCCAAACGTCTTATCCTGCCAGAAAAATCAGTTTTGGGGCCTAGCGAAGCCTCTAGATGAGTTTCTTCGACTAGGCGGTCGACCATAGAAAGCAGGCGCTTTTCCTCCTCTCTGAGAGCTGTCGCACCATCCGACAGAACTAGCTGATAAATGTTTTCAAGCCAATGAGTAAGTAGAAGGGCGCATCCAAAGTGACTGATAGCATGTTGAACACTCCAATGGCCTGTACGACCACGTGCCACGAATGCAATGCCGACTCTCACAGGTATCCTCAAAGCGTAGATAGCATGAAGAACAGCTTGGTCTAGGTGCGGAGCACGCAGGGGCAATGGATTCTGATACGGTTCGAACACTTGAGCTTTGACGATAGGGTCTCGAGATAGCAACTCGCATTGACTGTAGAGGCCAAAGCCAAGGTGGATATGGGCTAGTCGCAGCATCGCAGTCGAGTTGAAAGGTAGAGGCGAATTCCTAGAGGAGGGATCGGGGGCGGTTTCGATAGCAGAATCCCAGCAAGATTGCCAGGCACCAAGTGCAGCAGCATAAGTCGCAATTGTACTCTCTGATAGACTTGGCGATGGAGACAACAGGGCAGACGATACTTGACGCTCAAAGTAGATCTGTATCAGCAAACTCTGTATAAGCATATAATTGCCAAACTCAGTTGCCGAGACTTCTTTCGCTAGTGGTTCCCCAGAAAGTAATTGCTTAAAGCATGACTGAAAGTTGAGCTTGCGTGGGTCGACCTTTCGTCGTACACGATTCCATGTTTCCGAGTCTGGCGCGTTGAACTCAGCTTCGGAGCAAGGAAGCTCGAAACTAAACTCTGTAGCTGTCATCTGAGGCGGTACGTTGAAGCAGATGGTTTGAATATTTAATGTGAAATATGCCGAGAGAAGGGTGCGTCGTCTTTCTTCATCGCGGCCCCAATTCTCCCATGTATCATTAGCATATTCCTCTGGTAGACGTTTCAGGATGTCACGGGTGAGAGCAGTTAGCTGGCTACTCATAGCGAGTGCCTCCTCTGCAAGTGGTCCATCCAGCCATGACATAGTCATCACGGCAATCAGCAAGGATTGTAATAGTTCAATATCGAATTTGGTCAAACCCGCAGGGTGATTTGGAGGCGGATCGTAGACTTCTGTGGAGCTTGTAGGGAGAGCTGCAAAACGGGGGAAACCGTTGAGAATATGGCGATTTAACGCACAGCGTCTCTCCTCTAGCTCATGGTTGATCATAGCTTTGGCCACGAAGTACATGGCGTACCCCTGAGGGTGCTCAAATCCATAAAATGACCCTGTAGCTGCCAGCGTCAAGAGAAGCACAGGTGACATGGATTCCAGATTGGTAGTCGGGAGGTGGACAAATGGCAAATGCGGATGATAGCCTCGTATCCAGCTTGCGATATATCGAGACAACGCATGTCTGCTGGGAAGTGTAAATGACTGGGGTATATCTGATCTGTGCTTCGAGAACTCTATGGAAAGCCTTTCATGAGCAGCAACCGATACAGCCCAGGGGTTTGTTGCTACAATGTCTTCTGTAGTATCCAACAGCCGGTCAGCCTTGTTCCGAACTGGCGCTGCTTGGGTTTGTCGTTTCTGGCAGAAGGGTAGAGTCGACGTTGGCGCATGGCTCAATTCTATATGACCGGGTGCCTCCAGCTGTAAATGGCTCGAGGGAACAGGAGAAGGGATTGGCTCTGAAATAAAAGATTGAGTGAAGAAGCTTGCTGTATCTGGTGTAAATCCTTGATGCGAGTCTTCAGGGGGGAGAACCTCCCCGAGATAACTATTGATCATATCCATCTCATCAGGGAACATATCCGCATTGAACGAACCGAATTGCATGAAGTCGAGACTATCAAAAGCGCCCGCTGGGGTAACACTGCTGTTTTGAATAGGCTCTTTCGGTGGCTCAAAGATATGGCTTAGTGTCTGCTCTTGGTAATCCAGTGGCCGATCATGAATTGAAAATCGACTCATCATATCTTGTTGTGAGGACCTAGTTTGGGGAGAGACTGCCGTAGGCATTAAATTAGATGGGTTTCCCTGAGACTGTAGCTGGTTGCTGTGATGATTGTTTTCATCGCTAGCTTGTGATATAGAGGGTGAAGTTGTCACAGCCCCGTCGGGAGATATCGCCAGATTTGATTCTGTTTGTTTCCCTGAACCGCTGACAGAGCACTGAGAAAGTCGGCGATGGCGATTGAGCAGATCTCTAGAGGTACTATCAGCACTGTCCCCAGAATAGGTGAATTTTGAGATGTCTCACTGTCTTGTAAACGTTCGACCGCATGTACATCCATATGGTCTTTCACGTGTATCTAGTAGAGATCAGCCTCAATTCAACAGCTGCATCCTGTATAGTGGCTTACGTGTACGGATATGCCTTTCCAGATGTTCTTGTCTCTTGAACTCCTTATTGCAGAACCTGCAAAGAGGCACAGGGAGCCGAGGTCTGCCTTTCATGGTGTAAAGTGGGACGTGTAGTCCGTGAAATCATCGGTGCCGTACGGAGTATACTGAACTGCATCATTGATCACAGAAGTGGTGGCGTGAGCTCAGTTTGATGGGAAGGAATACAAGCATTGGTCAGTTTCAACATCCCCAAGTCGACCAGGTCAGATAGGGAGTGTTCGTGGAGGGTAGTCGATAACTGACAGGAGAACTGGGGTTGGTCCCAGGGCCCTCCAAGACCGGCCCGGTCGAGTGGAACCACGTGACGGTATCACCGCTGAACCGGTAACTACGACCGCTAAAATCCAGTGACATACAGTGACCTCACAGCACTATTCCCGATCGTCCAGATAAAGGCCCGTTAGTCAAAGTTTAATCTCCAGGTTACTCAACCTCCTTACATGAATCGAGAGTTTGACATTCGTTTCTTTTCCAATTGTGGTCTCAATTTAGTGTACACTATGATCTACTCTTGTCTTCTCCGGGCCTTTATAACGACTGTTCCCGGGCTTACAACGCTTCCCGGTGGTTGAGCAACCTTGATTACTTCAGCGCCGACCTGGTCTTCACCAACAACCAAATTGATCTCCATCTTCATGGCTTCAAGAACCGCTACAGTCTGTCCTGCTTCCAGGATATCACCAGGCTTGACGAGAACCTTCCAGACATTCGCATTTACAGGTGACTCAATAACAGCAATCTCGTCCGAGTCAATGTCGCCGTCCTCATCCGCACCACCACTAGACTGTTTTGAGATGGTCCATTCATCGAACAGCCTCTGCTCAAGTGCAGCAAGCTCGTCAGCTGCCTTTGATTGACGCTCTCGCCATGCCTGATACTCCGGATCCTTTTCTGCGGAATCAAACTTGGCGATGTACTGATCCATATCGATGGCTGTTTCACTAATGTCAAAAATATACTGACCAGCCTCGAAATCTCGCTCCATCTTGTCATAGTCTTGTTCAGTTACCTCATAGAAACTGACGAGGTCCAGGTGATTGAACAGCCAAGGCTTCTTGGGAGAGAACCCAGGCCGGTTACCTGTTGAATCCCAGCCACCAAGTGTTCGGCCCATGAGTTGGTATCCTCCGGGTGCAGCAACAGGATATATGGCGACTGTTGACCCTCCCAATCCTACTGAGCCACTCGGCGTGTAACCTCTACTAGGGTTATACTTCTGACCAGTCAACACCCGCCATGGGTCGAGAGGGAACAGGATGGGTGTTCCGACGAAGAAACCAACGGCAACAGTCAGCCATGGTGTTTTGAGAAGAGAGTCCAATACGTCTCGGCGCGTCGCAAGAGCATTGTTCTTGCGGAGATATTCAACATTATCTGGGAGATATGCAGCAGTAGGTCTGATGTTCTCCATGTACCGCCGCGCTGACTCCTCAAGGGAAGAGTGGTCGAGGCAGACAGGGAGTCTTATTTGCCGAGCAGGGATCTTCACCCCACTAGTATCGCCAATGTTCGCATCAAAGGCCAGAAGCTGTTGGAGAAGCTCAGAACGATCTATTTGGACTGGATCAAAGCGCACAGTGAGGGTGGCAATGTTAGGATCGCCTCGCACACTGGGTAGTTGTGCAGCTGCCAGCTGTCGAGTGAGCAGTTGGACGCAGACTGTGTTTCGCAAGTCCGACGTCTGGTTGCCATACTGAACGATTATGCTGGTATCGCCTCCTTGGCGATATATTACCTGGGGATGTACGCCTTTTGCGGGTGACTGATGCAGAATGGAGGATGGGGTCTTCGCAGCGATGGCCGTTTGGAGAGTACTTACATCCCCAGATATTCCACTAGCGAAGGCTGCCAAAGCTTCAAGATAGTTGTTTTTCTCATGAGTGATCTTCAGAGCATCCTCGTATGACACGGACTGCAGCCGAACGGTGTCACCGGGCTTGAGTTGGCCGAGCTTCCACATCTCCCCTGAGCAGATTGTCGTTGGGCAGACAAAACCACCGAGATCAGGTCGGTCATTCGCAAATATGATGGGAGATTCTCCAGTAAAGTTGACACCGCCATCGGGATACCCGTACTCGAACACATTAGACGGATGTGATCCTCCGCCTCCTCCCGATGTTCGAGCCCATTTCAATCGTGGTCCTTCCAAGCGTATACCACTCCGGCCACTGTTGTGACTGACACTCCATTCCCCCTCATACAACGTCTTCGATCCCTCCTCTGTCAGGATATCATCAGAGCCGTACGGCCCATCGATGCAATAGATAGTGGTGCTTCCGAATTTGGGTACGTGATGGGATGGAAGGGTGAACGTTGTCGCTTCAGCTGCTTGCGCTTTAGCATCGGGACTTAGAGCAAGGATATCGTGTGTCTGGAGCTTTCGACCTTGGTAGCCACCGAACCCAAGTTCTGGAGCGGTTGACTTGGAGCCGAGGAACGCTGGAACGTCAGGAAAGCCGCCTCTAACAGCAAGATATGCTCTAGCACCACTTCCAGTGACTTTACCTAGGCTCAAAGTCTGACCTTGTTTGACCACAAGTCTGGACCACAGCGGCTGTGAGTTACCATCGATCGTAACGGATAGCTCTGCACCACAAACACTGACAATCGCAGCCTCATGCAATAGCAACTTGGGACCAGATAGAGCCACCTCCAATAACTCGACCCCTTCATTGTTGCCAACCAAAATGTTTGCTATCCGAGCACTAAGATCATCCATGGGTCCTCCTGGAGGTACGCCATGTCCGACAGAAATGCGCCCCGGGTAATCTTGGATCGTGGTGGATACACCAGGCTCAAGGACTTGCATGGAGCAACTCTTGAAGTGGAAAGTTGATAGCGAATTGGTCAGGGTTTTTCCACTTGCGAATAACTCCGAATCGAGAATTGCAGAGAGGTACTCCAGGTTAGACTGAGTCCCCTGAAGTTTTGTATCCGCCAGTACTGCCAGCATCTTGCGTCGCGCAGCTTCTCGGCCATCGGGGCTATGGACCATAACCTTGCCGATTAGGGGATCGTAAAGAGGAGTGATGCGCTGGCCGCTTTGGACCCAAGTGTCAACTCTAACACCGTCGCCTTGTGGCCAATGGACGTGCTGGAGAACACCGGGACTGGGTGCGAAGTTGCAGAGCGGTATCTCAGCATAAACGCGAACTTCAATCGCTGAGCCAACTGGCTGCGGTCTGCCAAGTCGCTTGAGAGTCTCAGAGGGGATGCCAAGTTGGCCTTGAAGTTCGTAATCTGCTTGTCTTAACATCAACTGGACCAGGTCAACTCCGTAGCATAGTTCAGAGATGCCATGCTCCACTTGCAATCGAGTGTTCATCTCGAGAAAGAAGAACTGCGCTGTGTCGTCGTCAACAAGAAACTCGACTGTACCGACGCTCTTGTACTTCAGCTGGAGTGCATAGTTGATGGCCGCGTCAACCATTCTTTCGCGTAGTCCGACATGGCGTTCCAAAAATGGACTCGGTGACTCCTCGACCACTTTCTGATGGCGTCTTTGTAACGAGCATTCGCGTTCTCCAAAAGCGACAACAATTTCGCCGTTGCCTGCAACCTGGACTTCGATATGACGAGAACGAGGGTAGTACTTCTCCAAGAATACTCCTTTGTTCTTGAAGAGTGTACCAGCGCGACTCTCGACCATAGCAAACGCCTTCGCAATCTCGTCTGCTGAATTGCAGATCTGAAGGCCCATGCCACCGCCACCTCCAGTGGCTTTCAGCATCACCGGGAAGCCCAACACTGTCGCCGCTTTGGTGGCCTCTTCAGCAGACGCCAAGAGTTGAGTGCCAGGAATGACTGGGACATTGGCCGATTGTGCGATACCTCTAGCCTCGTGTTTTAAGCCCATGGCTCTTATTGAAGCTGTAGAGGGGCCAGCGAAGACGATGCCAGCAGAGGAGATGGTGTCAGCAAACTCTGCATTTTCACTGAGGAAGCCATATCCGGGAAATACGACATTTGCACCTGTGCGCTTGCAAATATCCAATATGGCATCCCTATAAGACATTGGTGGTTAGATACTGTGGATTGATATGATGATTCTCCTAACTTACCCATCTGTGTAAGCCGAGCTGTCCTCGCCCGGTAAAAGGATTGCTTCGTCTGCCAACATCACATGTAGAGAGGTTGCATCTGCATTTGTAAACACTGAGACAACATGAAGTCCAAGTTTTCGACAGGCATTTATGCAACGGACAGCGATTTCACCACGGTTCGCTATTAAGACCTTGCGAATGTGCTGTAGTGGGTGTAAGTCGAGTGAACCCATTACTGCGACGAAAGCAAATTGGAGAATTTGTTCAAAGAACAAGGTATGATAAGACAAATGTGAGAGGAAAGGAAATTTTTGTATAAATGTCCGAAATATTGGACTTATTATGAACTGATCAAAAGCATGGAATGAACGTACGAGTCGATGAGCAGCAATTTGGAGGTGTTATCAAAACTGGGGATAGCCTCTCCACCTCCAGGTGAAGATGCACTATCTCGATAGCTTAACTACCCCAACGCGGGGTGATCGAAAGAGGTAAGAATTCGGGCACACGGGATTTGTGTTCCTATAATGGCAAGCCATTGGGGTAGAAATTGGGAGTGCAACAGGATCCCATGTCAGTGAGCTCATCGAGGCTACGAGGGATATGGGTGTACAAGTGCTGCGATGATCTATAGAGGTTGTTGCGAAACCATGTGGTAGCAGGCTACATTTTTAGAGCTGAGAGATGCTGAAATCAGCACTGCCACAGAGGCATTTAAGTAACTATTGGAGAGCAAATTGAGAGTATCATGCCAGTGTTTACATGGGACTTTCAGTAATCGCTGGTACATATCGGGCTTCAATGTAACAATTACGACCGGGACATGACTGCGCTCAATCAAAATGCAATAATTCGATTCAAACTATCTAGAAGAACGCGACTGCTTGGACGAGCGACACTAAGTCTCTGCTTTTCTACCACTGAAGCTTACTACTTGAGGAACACAGGATCAATGAGCAGTCGCGCCGTAATGCTCAATAAGATTCCAATAAGAATGCGCGGTCCATCTTCTCAGAGGCTTGCCAACATAGATCATCATGATCGCAGTGCACCAGACAGCCTCTCCCAGCACAGCAATGAGGATGAAGGCATTGCGAAGTCCAAGGTTCTCAATCATTGGAACCACGGCGTATCCAAAAGCGAAACCTAGGTATTGTCAGTAGTGAAGATATGGCGATTGAAGTGTGTACATACCCATCATGTTTCGAATCAAGATAGTCGATACAAGACCTTCGCCGGCGACCTCCTTGTAAGTGTCAAGGATGTAAGTGAAAGCGAGATTGGACCCCATGGGTAGAGTTACGCAGATTAATCCGAGGCCAAAGACAACTCCAAACCAGTGGATGTGATACGAAGCGCCAACGCCATACAGCAGACAGCCTGCCGGATGCATGACAAGCGCGACAAGACAAGTCCAGAGACGCTGCTCGGGTTCCATGACACCTCCATTTCGACGGGCAAGAAACAAGGCCAGGGCATCTGACATCCAACCCGAAAGGAAGCACCCAACAGTGACACCAACAACAGAAGCAAGGTACGTGAGTCCAATGTTGTTGGCGCTAAAGTTGTAAGGGGGATTGCCAAGGATCAGAGCTAGAGAGCCTCCAACGACGTTGTACCAGGCAAGAATCCCACCGACGAGAAGACCACCAAAGCCGATACCGGGGAACGAAAAGAGTAGGCGGATGGGGAGGAAGAAGAGCTTGAAGGTGCTAGGCTGTCGCGAGTCGTGATAGCCCCAGACTTTGAGCTTCCCTAAATAGGTCTTTTCGCTCTCACCTGAGGTATACGCCGTTGCCTCCATAGATCTTGATGTGGACTTCTCGTCTTGGACTGAAGGATTCTGCTTCTCTGATGGAGTTTCGATGTCTTTTCCGACTGCCGCAGAGGCATTAATGGTAACTGGGTCGAGTGCAGCTGTATCAGACAGGTTTCCGACGTCGTGATGGCGGTAGAACATGGTCTCCTCGAACAGGAAGAAGGTGATGATTGCAACGCTTCCTCCAATTATGGCGAGGATATACTGGATCCATCGCCAGCCGAGCTCCTGGGCAACATAGCCAGATGCCACGGGAGCAAGGAACGCGCCGCACCATAGAGTCCAGCTATAGGCACCCATGTAGAAGCCTCGATCATGGGCGAAGAAGATGTCTCCAATAATGACTTCTATAAGAGTCTCTTGGGGCGAAGCACAGATACCAAGCAGAACTCGATTGGTGAAGAACTCTCCTCTCGACTTGATGAACGCAGTCCAAAGAGTGATCCCAGTGGTGAGAATGACAGAAACAATAAGAGTGAGGCGTCGACCATATGCAAGAGCAACGCATTGAGTAATCATCGTTCCCCAGCCAAGGAAGAGAAATAGAATGCCATTGCCAGTACTCAAGTCTGCGATCGAAATACCAGTGTCTTCCTCGATCAAGATGTATGCTGGTGACAGACCAGAAATCATAGCAGCCACGAAGAAGCACCATACCATGGCGCAGATGATATTTCTTGTCTTTCGAGGGATACTCCAACGAAGAGGATCATCGGGGTCGTCAGTGGGCTGCGGAACGAGGACGATGTCGCGTGATTGCTGGCCATGCTTCACGTTGAAGATGCCTTGGACATCAACGAGCTGGACAGTTCCAGGAATGGCGACTCCAGAAGTCATTGCACCGGTATTTTATCACGGAATAAATATCAACAAGACAAAAGTGACAGCGATGAGAATTCTGTGGATTATAAGAAGAAAAGGAGTTAAAGACTGCACCTTGTCTTAAATCATCACAGCAATGCAGATCATCGAGACATCTATATGATTTATACTACCTTATTATCACTTACTAGACGAAGTGGCTTGCGATAGGCAATCTAGACAACCTATTTCTACCCCAACCTCCCTTGATATGATGGACAGGGGGGGGGGGCTAGAAGCTAAGCTACTATCCCCGCATTGATAACTCGTCATGTGTTACCAGGACCGGCATTCTTTGAGGGCAGATTGAGTGGTCTGGGCTTCTGGCCATCTTGTTAACATTCTTAGCGAGGAACGAGTCACGTTTTCACTTGGAGGTGTGTCGGACTACCATGTTGTCGGTACGTCTTCTGATCTGCTGCTTAAGCACAGTAAGGGTTTAACTCACAATTGTAAATGGTACAGCATTTCGAAAGTGTATACTGAGAATTGTCTAGGCATGTAAGTTTGATTTCTCACATAGCTTTCAATCTCTATGGAACAGGGGATCATTCTGTAATCATCCAGTTAGGATAATGTCTACAATCTATGACCATTGGTATTCTGTGAGGAAAACTTATTTCGGTTCGCTTCATCCACTGCTTGTCGAACCAACCTTGCATTTTCCAACACAGTCGGAGAATCAGAATGCAAACATATGCTAAATGGCTTCCCCTTGAATCCAAAGTTGAACGGATCCCCATTAATGTCCTTCCCTGTATCCTTCATAGCCGCACCAAACGCCCGCTCATGACATAACTCTGGTGTTACAGGATGAGATTGCGCAAAAGGAACAAGCCTTCCCTCTGGCGAGTAGTCGATATCAACGTAGACCTCTCCTTGGAACGGAACGCCCATTTCATTACACATGGCCTCCTGTTCCGGGTTCTGGCAGGCGTAAACAGGAACTTTGAAAGTTGCACAAGCTTCTAGTACAGCTCTCATTATGCCCTCGTCTCTTTGCATGTAGAAGAACAGTTCTCCGTGAGGTTTTATATGAGAAAGCTCAACACCCTCGGCGTCCAACATGGCCTTCAGGGCTCCAACTTGATACAAGACCATTGCATACATGTCCTTGGGGTCGATTTCCATTTTTCGGCGTCCAAAACCAAAGAGGTCTTGTAAGCCGGGATGAGCACCAGCTTTGACGCCATGTTGTTTGCAGAGACGAATTGTCTTTAGCATGATGGATGGATCACCAGCATGGAAACCACATGCAATATTTGCTGCATCTATGAGAGGCATAAGTTCTTCATCTGGGCCCTATTAAGCCTTGGTTAGTAGTTGGTGACAAACAATGTCTTTGAGGGATCTTACCATTTTCCATCGGCCGAAGCCTTCTCCCATATCAGCATTGATCTCATATCTCTGCGCTAAGCCAGCCATGATGCAGGATTTCTGATAGAATGAAAAATGATTCGACTTCAAGATAGGTCAACACTCGAGCTCAAGTCATGATTCGATGAGGAATTTGTGTTCATTATCTCTCCAATACACGTGATACCTCCCCCCAATTCAGTTGTCTTGTCACAATATGACGTTGCTGATCGCTGAACCCCCCATGTAACATTGGAGAAGTTAATCATGATTGAGGGATGACAGTTGGAGTAGAAAATGATCGTTTTGGAAATATTGGGGTAGTAAGTCTGATAAGCGATTAGAGCTTATCATACCCCTGTCAGTATACAATCACCTTTGTCCACATCTTGATTGGATACCCGGGAGCACTCCATATTTGATATTATCGACTGGAAGGCTGGATCGATTATTGTATGTTCAAGCCTTGATAGCCTCCTTAGGGAAAAAAGTGAGCTTCAGTCGACTACAGAGGTACGATTCCTGTCTCAATGCGATTGCTTTTCCATGCCATCAAACCACACCCCTAGTTGAAAATAATGCCGAAATTTTGCTGATGGACAGTTGAGGCGCTCAGCAAATGACCGAAGTGCGAGCGAGTGATGAATCACCTAAAGCCAAGGACTCCTCAAACAATACTTCTCTGATATCAGAGCCCTGTCAATTATAGCTGACCTCAAGCGATAGTCATGAACTGTGAGGTTTCGCCTAAGCAGTGAAGTTAGTTATGGCGCTTGTCAGACTGTAGCAATAAACAAGACGGTCATGGCATTGTAACACACAAAGAAAATAAAACCAACTCTGAGTTTTTATTTTAAAAACTGTGGTATAAAATCGAGCTCTCCTTGTGATATAGACCCATGTGTCGTGTGTTCTGACAGACTGATGTAAGAGCCCATCAGGGTTCTCACCTACCAACCTTTTTGGTGTCGCTAAACAAAGATACCGAGCTTTTTGCTCGCAAAACCCCATCTTCGACTATTTTAAACATCGTGAAACTTGAACTGAATATATTATATATCCCAGAAACTCAATTATTGAACCTCTTGTCAGAATGGAGCACGAACCCGTAGAGGATGTACCGCATTGCCACCACCATCACCACCATCTGCAGTACCATACTCACCATCACCATCACCATGGTCCATCTCACGAAGTCCCAAGGTCAATGGGAGAAGAGAACAAGGCTCATTACAAGTATGGCAATTTCCTTACTATGATTCTCACAAGGACTAACTTATGCCAGTAATGCTCCCCCAGCGCTATATCGATGGCCTTGGATTATTGAGCTGTGCAATCAAATATCAAAAGAGCTACGCGCGAACATAGATTGGATTGGTATCAAGCCCCCCTCTTCAAGACCGACAAAACTGTTAGATTACGCCTGCGGTGATGGCGTAGCATCTCGGGTAAGATCCAACGACGGTAACCATTGAACTCTATACTGATTTTTATGAGGCACTCGCGCCGTTCATGTCTTCAGTGAGAGGCATGGACATAGCATCAGGAAGGGTAGAGCAGTATAACAAAATGGCACTCAAAGCAGGCTATACCTCGACAAAAATGCGAGCTATTCAGGCCGATCTTATCGATCCCGAGTTGACCCTGTCTCCGGAGATCGACACGCCAGGGTTCTTTGATTTTGATGTGGTGGTCATGTGTATGGCTCTACATCATATCGAAGATCCGAATAACATGATATTGCAGCTCTCAAAACGGCTGAGACCCGGGGGAGTTTTACTTATCATTGACTGGGTTACAAGCTCTACGGGCAGTAGTGCCCAGACAGGAAATGAAACGCTAGGAGCGATTAGTAGAATGGGATTTCAAAAGAAGGAAGTAAAAGACTTGTATGATAAAGCTGGACTTGAAGATTGGGCGTGGAAAATGGCCTCGACGCCGTCTCAAGTGCCAAGAGAGATTGGTGGTGAGCAGCAACTGTTTCTTGCCCGGGGAACTAAGCCATGTAGTTAGCACATACCATAAACCTAATGTGGGTTTTACTAGGTAGTCTACGGAGTATATATAAAGACACTAGCAGTTGTAATTCAACACGACGACCTGGATTTCTTACCGTAAAGATGATCTTGTGCACGAGTTTCCTGAGTGATCTCTGGATGGTCTAGATACGTTGCTATGAGGTTCATACATCGGGTCATCTACTCGTACAGGCTTGACAGAAAAGGAAACTCGCGACTTCATCAAAAAGCCAGATAGTCTTGAACCATTACCCCTGTCGTGCCCATCAGCCCTACGTGACATTCAAGAGGTTGTTGTTGAATGCTTGGCTGTTGGTGCAGTATCAGCCTGTAAGGCCGTGACTGGCTACTGCGACAAGGATATCTATCCACTTTAGCCAAGAAATAGATCCGTAACTTGGCGGTTTCTAGGTATTTGGTCAAGTAGCTCGGCCAGTCATGGGGACTGATTGATAGACTGTCGCATCCGCCAGGATTCGAGGCGCAGCACATGATCCTTGCTGCCAGTCACACGATGGCTCGTATCCTGCTGAACCTTTACCTTTTCAGCTTGGTGGGCAATGAACTCCACAATCTGGTCAGTTCCATGAGAATACTCAATGAACACATATCCACTTCGGAATGCCGCAGTTCTCCTGCATCTTGCTCCGAGCCTCATGCTCTGGAGCTGTCAGGTGGAGCATCAATACCAAATTAGCGGCCTCAAAAATGATAGGTCATCAAGAGGCGCCTGTGTCAATAGAATTAGCATATCTGACTGCTACAAGTGAGTCCCTGGGCTCGTTGAATTCAACATTATGATCCTTCATACTGTATCGTGTCAGCTATCCCCAGACCAGAAGCTGTGCCTCTCCTTCGCTTGCGTTAGCACAGCCATTTCTTTTAGGCATCCAAATCATTTAGACAAGCGCCACGTTTCGGAATAGGCAAGGTGACAAACTATATACCCAAGCTTTTTTCATTTCTCGTGTTCAGTCTCACCCTCTATTTTAACCTTATTTTTTTCATTACCCATAATTCCAACCACCATAACGACACAACCACCCAGATCACAAGACGTAAGCATTTTAATCTATTTTAATATTATTTTTGCTTACATCTCACCTTAGAACCAACATGAAGCCCCAAGTACTTCTAGCGGCCGGTCTTGCTACCGTAGCCATAGCCGATCAGTGGCCCATGGCCAAGGAGAAATGCGGTCGTCTTGGACCCATGGAGTGGGATCCCAATGACCTCCCTCCTGATGTTGATGTCATGAATATTCGAATGTGCGCCGATCATCCTATGGGGGCTGGAAACTACTGGGGATGGGGTGAATATCTTCCAAACTGGTTTCCTCGCAATCCTTTGGCTGACATGGAGATCAATTGGCTTTGGTGGCCTTAGATTGGGGTGTAATGTGACATTGAATGAATATGAGACAAGGGAAGTGATTATGAGTAGAGGCTCCAACTTCAGTGAATACAACTTGTTGTACATCTCAATCAAAGTGGTTTGGAATCCTAACAAGGGTTTTCTCCCTTGCATTCAAGACCTCACTTCTAGATGAAAATGACCGATGTTTGATTATAACACTCAGAGGAAAGAACTCAGTAAGCCCAGCGTTGGCGATCGGAAGAAGTGTGTTCGAGTATCACGAGGTATCAATCAGTATCCAGTCGTAAGTTCTCTCTTGACAGCATCCTCCAGAGTCTCCAGAGCTTCCTCCTTGAGTCCAATCCTCTCATTGTCCGTCTTTTCATAAAGCGTGCCGCCCTCAGACCAAATTCTTCGGAGCGTATATGAAACAGCCTTGGGATTTTCAGCAGCCCAACCCTTCTTCTCGGCTTCCCTTAGCTCATCGAGAGTGTAGTTTGAAACTTCCCATGGTTCGCCTCCAGTCTGCTTCTCAAGCTCCTTGAGAATCTGTTGAGAATCAACGACAAAGGATTGAACGATCAGAGCGCGGTTGAAAGACTCTGTGGGATGATGAAGAGCAGCGACCACAGCCTTTCCGACACTATCGAACATTAGTCACAACTCTAGAAAGGCTTGGAGAGTGATGAAAGTATGAAACTTACTCAGGCATAGTTGTAAAGCCAATCTTGCCCTCCCCATTATCAATCAAGACCGCCTTCTTGTTCTGATGATCAAATCCTCCAGCCTCAATAACATCAGACGACAGGGTAAAGTACATATCGATATACGGCCCCGTAACGACAAAAGTATATTTCAAACGATTTGCGTTCTCTCGAATGTACTTTCGTACCTTGAGCTTCAGCTGATGAGGCTTCTCACTGGCGCTCTGAGGACCGTATTCGATATCCGTGCCGTACTCTGACGGGAAAAACCACTTGACTGAACCAGACTCCGCGGCGAGTTTGAAGAGCTCAATCTGTGTCTCGATGACATTGCGTCCTACTGCACTGATGACAGTGTCGACGCCTTGGTAAGCCTTCTTTACGTCTTCAGGATTATTGACATCTCCTTTGATAATCTTGACACCCTTTGACTCGAGCTCTTTGATCAATTCAGGTTTTCTGGCAACTGTATCTTCTGAGGTGAAGATGGCCACATGATCGAATGCTGGTTGGGCATTGGCGATAGCATTCGTGATATATCGCCCGATGTTGCCGGTAGCGCCAAAGACAAGAATACTCTTGGGTTGAAAGTCTGCCATTTTGAGAATTCGAAGGAAGCTAATGGCACCAATTACTTGCAGGCCCAAAGGTGCGTTTATAGATAGATTGAAGTTACATTTGTCAGCTATGATCCCTTGTCGAATTTATAAGCTGTAAGACATTAGATTTCTTGACTTTGTCTAGATTGGGAAGTGAGTGATAATCGGAGGCGAACCAATGTCAAAGCGCGCCCTTTGTTATCACGCCTTACATGAAGAAGTTGACAATGCTCAGGTATTTTATTTCATTTGGTCATAGCGGGCCAAGGCGGGGTTGAGCACGATGTATTGCTATGAATTGTCTAATATGGTTGGTGGACCAAGTTTGTAAGCCTCGATAGTTGAGTCACTTCAGTTGAACCAACTGTCATCAGAATTGCAATACCCTCTATATCAATATCATAAGTTCTTTCATTTTTGCCTGAACCTTTGTTATTGTGTAAATTCTAAAGTAACGGAACCCAGGTGGCTACCGGCATTATTAATTCTTTGTTCTGGTTTACAGACTTTGTGTGAATGCTATAACTGGGGTCTAAAAGTCACGGCAAGGCTCAGCCAAAGCTCTAATTTATCGTGAGTCCCCATCATGATAGTCGCACGATTTGAGTAGATTTCTGTCTCTTATTCAGTGTACATTCTGATTAGTAGTTTCACCTGATTCAATCACGGTTAATGAGCAGTTTTCTTTCCAAGTGAACTTGACAGGTCAAAGAGATTCAAATTTCACCGAACATAGACATACATGTTCACTTCAGAAGACGAAAACATCAGAGAGGTACCGTTGACTGTCTGTGATAAACAAGAAACATTTTTGAAATAGCTTTCCTGAGCCAAAAGTTTTTTTAATAAGCTTTGTTTGAAGGCAAGCAATGCCTCGTGGTTCTCAAAGAACAAGCTTCCCATATTGAAGTTACCTACCGTGAATGCGAAGTTTAGGTGAACCAAAATATATTAAAAACTACAAAAAGAACTCTTCCTTTTGATCATGTCTTTCTTAAAGTCATCTTTTCTTAAGAAGGTCACTTATTCTTAACACGCCCTCATCTTTAACGACTGTCGCAATAATCACACATTTCCTCCGGATATTCTTAAATACGAAATCCCACGCCAGCCCTGCGTCTTTCCACATTCAAGATGGCAAATAAAGATAATGAAGTCAGATTCTATCGCACCCAGCTTTACAAGGACATCGAACTCGGTCTTAATAACCTCCTCGTTAAGAAGAGGGATGCCTTCTCCCCACCTCACCCATCGCCCGCCCAACACTACTACGCCGCCTTCAATCTACCTCCCAACTCTTGCTGGGAAGATGATAGCGATCGATACGCGGATGAAGATTATGGATGCAAGCCCCCATGTCCTATACTCGGCAAGGACATGAAATTCAAGGTCTGCCAACGCGACCATCCCGACGGCGAGGTGTGTACAGATAGGGTTTGCTTTATCCCCAACGCCAGCGCGAGAAAGTACATGCTGGGTTTCATGGCAAATGGCCCGAGGCAAAGTAGATATCTCGACAGGCTGGCACCGGTAGCTTGCTCTCTAGTGCAAAAGTACGACAGCAAGATACCCTCAAACGACATTGAGGCTTTCTCGAGCATAGTGTGCATGCTATTCTCTGATCTCCGTCACGCGGGTCGTCAGAACTGGGATCCTGAGGTTCACGGCGTCTTGGATTGGAAGCATCAGCGTTTTGAGGCGTGGGTTGATGAGTTCATGTCCGAGATCCATATGGTTAAGTGGAAGAGAGATATGAAGGAGCACTTATGAGAGTAGGCGGAGGAGGTATTGTTACAGCTATTTGGTGATGTCGCTTTGCCTTTCTGGAAACACGATATTTTGGACATGGGTTGGGTCTGGGATGACTTTTGTTCGGAGGTAATTAAGATTCTTTATCATTATCGCTTGCACTATTAGTCATGGCGAGTGGCTTGCGGACAGGTAACAGCTGCTTCAAGGCGCAGTAGGAGTTATATCTGTTTACAGTTCTTCAATAATACCCACGATATCTTCAATACCTAGCACCTTACAATGAATGACCCTCGACCCTCAAAACTGTCCTCAAATGAGTGAACGCCAACTTCTCTCCCTTGTGACAAGCTAGAAGATTTGCCGTCTTGAGAACGTTCTTGATCTGTCGACCATTCAGCTCCAGACCAGCCAGAGCCTTGACCTCTTCCTCCTTAATCTCATGCGCAGCTTCGCCCTCCATCTTTGCATCTAAACTAATAGCGCGGCTCAAGAAACCTCGCCACACAGACTCTCGGGCGGTGTTGTCGAGGGGAGGATACTCGAGCGACATGTGGATTCGGCTTTGGAAGGCCTGGTCCATGTCTTTGACGCGATTTGTGGTGAGGAAGAGGATACCTTCGTAGTATTCGAGCATGCGAAGGAAGATTGAAACAATGCGATTGCGTTCGATGTCATGCGCTGAGCGAGCCTCGAGGAAGACGTCGCACTCGTCGAGAAGGAGGACAGCGTTCCAGTTGGCCACCATTTCGAGAATGCGCTGAAGGTTCTCCTCAATATCGTAGGCATCGCTGCCGAGATCACCAGCGCTCATGATGTACAAGGGAACCTTCATCTCCTCGGCCACCGACTCAGCAGTTAGTGTCTTACCAATACCGGGACCACCTGACAAGAGCATGATGATACCCTTACCCTTTCCAGAGATGATATCATCAAAGACATTCTTGAACTTGACCTGGCTTTGGGCGAAAGCGAGAATGAGCTCCTTTTGATCGGCAGGAAGAACAAGCGAGTCGAAGGCCTTTTCGTTGAACTTGACCTCCGTCACATCATCAATGAAGAATTCCATCCATCGCTTGTTTTTCAGGGCATAGCCACGGACCATAGGGCTTGTCATGATGAGCTGCTCTTCGCTGAGAGGAGCACGCTGGTCATCATCAAAGTCAGGCTTCTTGGCGCCCGAGTCGCTGTAACAGTCACTGTAACAATCGTCGTCATCATTGCCAGCATCACTATCCCGATCACTGTTGGCGACAGGACCTTCGCCGGTCAGATAGTTGAGCCAAACGGTATGGTCGGGGTTCTGCTTCTCCCAGTTCGCTCCATCAATGACAATGCGTGAGTTGACAGTCTCTTTGCGAGACTTGGTCGCATTGACCCACCAGATGGCAGTGCCGCTGTATGCCTTGTAGTGATAGCCCGCGAGACTCTCAAACTTGCGTCCACGATCAAGGAGCATCTTGCGTGCTGCGTCATGATTGGGGTGGTACTCTAGAGGATAGCATGAGAGGCTGGAGAAGGGAGCAGTGCCGGGGAAGTCGTTGACCTGCATGGTGATGTCGCACCATCCCATGCTTCTTCCATCCCAATCAATGCCCTTGCAGTTCATCATGTATGCAAGGCCACCGCATTGTGTCTTTGCGAGATATCCAGAGTCGAAGCGAACAGCAACGGGTCGTCCCTTAACAGAACCCCAGACTGTGCAACCAGGAGGGAAAAGAGTCCAAACATGCTCGAAGGCAACAGCGCGGTTCTTGAAGTAATCCTCTCGCAGCTGGATAATCTCACCTAGCTCATCCTTCATGATCTTATGTAACAGCGACACATGCTCGCGGGTGATTTGATCATATTTAGGGTCATCCTTCGCAGCAGTGAATTGACCCCATCGATGAACAAAGCATTCAAAGGGAGCATGGAACTTGAGGCGTGAAACATCAGTGACGATACCAGGGTAGTCCTCAAAGACCTTTCCGAGAACGCGCTTGAGGTAGGGAGATTGAATGACGAGAGAGTCAATGTCGAGAGGCTTGTTAGAGTCGGCCTCCTTGGGCTTTCGCTTGCGGATGATGACGGCGTATTTCTGGGTCTCTTCATTCTCTGCTGCTTCCTCAAGGTCATCGGGGTACTTGTCTGTCCACGATCGGTCTCCGTTCTTATCGAACTTTGCGTATAGATCTTTGCTTTCTGTGAGGAGACCGACCATGACCTTTTCCTTCTTCTCTTCATCTTCTTTTGGTGTTTCTTCTGTCTTGGAGTCTTGTGTAGTAGAGTCTTCTGTCTTTTCTTCTGTCTTGGTTTCTGTGGACTCCTCCTTGGTTTCAGTGTCTGCAGGTGTCAAGATGACGGTAGACTCGTCACCGCTGCTCTTGGTTGAGTCCATAGTATCGGTAGTCATGATGTGCGTATTGGTGTTGATGGGGTATTATGTGAAGGGAGAATGGCGGTTGTAGTGGAACTCGGAGAATGAGATTGAGATTGAGATTGAGAATGAGGAAGTGTGAAGAAATTTAAGATGATAACCTTTACTCCAGCTTATATGCTCCTCTTTATGCAACACTGATTCACTCTCAAGTAAGGCTTCCATCATCTGTAGGCACGACGGCATATTACTCACACGGCATTGCCCAGACCCGCAAAAAGGATTGCCAAGTCGAGCTGTGAATAGCCACGCCTGCGAGAATCGATAGTGAACAGCGCGTATAATCCTCTCACAATCATCTGATAGGCTGAGTGATTTCATCGGCGACCATTTGCAGCAATTGCTGACCGTGCTGATCGCTGCACAGCCCGTCCCGTCAATGGATCTAGATCCAGGCACCGGCCCATAAGGCTTAGGCTGCCTGTAGGCATCCAACACCGCCCCAAAACTGGAAAAACCATTGCAACTGGTATAGTTGAGTTTCGTCGAACCAAAGTTCCATCTGAAGAAAACCAGGCCTGGGATTGGATGGGTGAAAGAGTCACCAGAAATGTTGCTTGAGGGTGATCCAGGATCTGCAGAGACACGAATGTTGAGCGACGTGAACCTCACATCATCACAGGCAGCAGGGCTACACTAACGAATAATCAGAGATATCGTCAAAAAAGACTGTTCTGTACTACCGTGACTGATTAATCACAAATTTCCACCATCGAGAATACTTGCAGCAGCCTCTTTGATAGCAGCCTGGGCCAAGAGAAACAGACTTGGCCCGACACTAATCCTCGCAACACCAATCTCACCCAATTGCTTGGTTGACAGCGCATCCTTGCTTCTATGTGCCAGCTTGACCGCAACCCTACCATCAAGCTCTTTCACCAAGGTCTCGACCCATGCATCTCGTAGTCCCCGCCCTGATCCACCCCAGTAGAACACTGTTGTAGCACCAGCTTCAAGGTACGCTCTTCCGCGTTTGATAGCTTCTTCCATTGCTTCGGCTTCTGAGAGGCCTGTGTCGACGTGGAAGGTGTCGCATCGTGCATTGACGACAAAATCGGGACAACCTGCGTCAGAAGCAGCTTTGAGAGCTGTCTTAAGACGTTGTACTTGTTCGTCGATGGAGTAGAATTCGCTTGTTTCAGAGCTCACATCCTCGATGTTGGCGCCGACAACACCAAGCTCAACAGCTCGCTTGACAGTAGACTCAATCTGAGACCCATATCCATCTTGAAGATCGGCAGACAACGGAATGCCAGCCGCTTTGGCGAGCGGTGCAACCTTGCTAATCGCCTCCATGTTCTGCTCTAGGGTGAGCTCCTCATCTTGGATACCGTATGTTGCTGCAACGGCCCAGGACGCTGTCGCAAGAGCCTTTACTGGCTTAGAAGTGCCATTGTTGAGTGATGTGACGGTTTGGAACGAAGCGACGTCCCAGATATTCGGGAAGACAACTGGCGATGATGGCTTGTGGAGAGCCTTGAGCTGTTTGGCGAGGTCGTTGGACATGGTCGATCAATGTTGATGGTGTCTATGATGTTGGTAATTTTTTGTTTGTGTCTCAATTGCGATATTTCTCACGATCTTTATATACCAAGACAGAGAAGCCATACTACATGTCAATACTTTAGTGTTGCTTTTGATGTGAAGGGCGCGGGGGACGCAGTAATTCGGCATAAGACGGGTTAGGTTATACCGACCACCTCAACGAGGCTTTCCAATATCAATAGTTGCATTTTCTGGCATCGCTTTATGTTCTTGACCAGATTCGATAATCTTGATACGCTCCGACGTAGCCATTTTCCCCTCACATTGGGTAGTCAGTTGATCTTCAAGCTCTCCCGTCAAGATGGACAAGGGTGCCTCGCTAGACCTTCCGCATGGGTGGGATTCGCTTGTGGGGGATGTCCCATGGCAATTCGATGCTAGGGGACGGCCCAACAGTGTCACAATATTTTGAATCGTGTCACCACTTTGTCACTGAATCACCTTCAGTGCTCCCTCTCAATTACTCCATCACTCACTATCGCGAAGATGCCTCTTCAGCTGCGCCCTGCTGCCCCAGAGGACATCCCTGAGATGTGCCAGGTCTACTACTCAGCCTTTGGTGACACCTATGTCGGAAGCCGTGTCTTCACATCCGACATCGATGCCTCAAATCGCTTCTTTCAGAAGACTTTCACGGATGATATTGCAGACCCTTTGTGTGAATTACTCGTGGTTACGCACAAATCATCCCCAGACTCAAAAGACGAAAAGGTAGTCTCGCTAGCGAAATGGACCCTCCCCGGTGCCCCGATTCAAGATCCTCCACCAGCCGAAGCATGGCCAGCAAATGGTGATCTCGCCGTCGAGTTCTTTGGCACTACGACAAGAGGCCATCGCAAGTTCATGGGTGATAGACCTCATTATTACCTCGAAGTCATCTGCACGCACGAGACCTGGCAACACAAAGGCGCGGGCACTTTGCTTCTCTGCTGGGGCATCGAGCGTGCAGACACAGATGGTCTCCCATGCTTTCTTGAGGCTACACCCAAGGGAAAGCTGGTGTACGAGAAGCTCGGATTCAGGGTAAAAGCTGAGGAGGAGTTTAAGTGGTCGTTCGGAACGACGTTTGTGGAGACTTACATGGAGCGTGATGCAAAGATCGAGAAACGGACAATGACGCGGCCGAAATCCAAGGAATTCGCGTAGATCTTTGTGTCACTGAATGGAGATTTGCGCGGGCTACAAACACTAACTGTGCTGCTTTTCTGTCTCGCGCTGGTGCCGGTTCCTTGCATCTTCAACTCCAATTGCGAAATGATACACAATGTGCACCTGCGAATGGATACATTATGCCTGCGGACACGAAGAAAAAGCCCGATATGTCGATTGCACGACGAGAAAAGAAATCACAAACAGCTCAGAATGCTCATGCGGAAGTGTTAACTTTACCGTTATTCGATCACTACGGCCCTGCGGAAAGGCCGGATGTGCATATAAAGAGTGCATGATGAGAGGGTGGATTTGTTGCAGATGCGGAAAGGGACCTAACGAGGGACATGTTTGCAAGCAGGATGTTAAGCCATGGCGATGGGATTACTTTGCGTGTGGGCATGATTTCTGTAAGGACTGCAGACCATGGAGGGGAGAACGACAAAACGGACATCATGGGGGTCATTCCAGAAGAAGATCGAAGGAGATGATTCGAAAGGGACTGCATGTTATCACTGGAAGAACAGAGAAAGTTTGACGATGTCACGACGTCTATGGCCTGAAGGAAAGCTCTAGAGCAGAATCTGCATATTGAGTTTGCAAATGATACCATCGAAGCTATCACGGACGTTTCAACTCGGCCGAGAGACCGATGGACCTGACGATCATCCCCGTTAATGGCTGCAAGAAAACCTGCGAAAATTCTCCAACAAAAATGCCAAGAAATACGGAATCTCCGGAGTTTTTCTGCCTCGGCCTGGGGGGATCGTGGCGTCTACGTGGCTATGACATCTTATCATGACGTCGACCCTTTTTCCCAGTCTTTTTTTTAGTTACCAAAAAAAAAATCTAGAAGATCTTGGTAACAGTGCACAAGACACTTGCAGCCAATTCGGTCACTAAATGGGAATAGATCAATGCTTCCAAACCTTTGCAGGTTTTTTGTCGCGTGACTTGCCCCTTGTTTTATGATGGTGACGATGATGCTGTGAAACCTTTTCTTTTACGGATACTCCTTTTCAATTAATTATTTATGTTGTTTGCTTCCCCCCTTTTTTCCCTTGTTGAAATTGCTGGCTTTTTCAGCGAATAGTTTGGTCATTTTCTTGCATGTGAAAGAAGTGCTGTACCCTTGTCATAGCGTCCTGTCCGTGTAAACGTCACCAAAGAGATACAGCCACAACTAAGGTACCGAGATTTATGTGCATTGTACGAGCAATCCAATCGCCGACGGACTTTCGCTGTCTTTTCACTTTCTAAGCACCAAACTTTCATCGCTATTAAATTCACATAACGATCATTATTTCTTCATCCTCTTCATCCTTGATTGATACACAACACGCGATACTTCATTTCTGCGCGCCGTCGCATCAGCTCTCACCATGAACGCCTCCAAAATGTCCTACCTCTCACGCCTTAGCCCGATTCCTGCATTCCCTGAATACACAGGGCCCTACAAGGTCGGCACCGTCGATGTTGAGATTCCTATCTCTGAGCTTGAAGCGCCCAGTGCTGCCCCGGAGGGCGTCGATAAGATCCACACCGTCCAGTATCGCATGTTCTATCCAGCTGTTCCCGAATCGCACGAGAAGCATATCAGCTGGTTGCCCAACCCTCAGCGACAGCATCTAGTTGCATACACAAAGTTTCTTGGTATTGGACCTATGTTGGCAGAGTTCCTTTCGTAAGTGCGCCGAATTTGAGTCGTTACCATGAATTGCACTGACAATCTACAGATTCCTGCCCCGACATCTTCACTATACTACGATCCCAGCCCACAAGAATGCGAAACTCCTCGAATCGTCGACCGAAAACAAGCGATGGCCGACCATGATCTTTTCCCACGGTCTGGGAGGATGCCGAAACTCCTACTCTTACATCGCAGGTTCCCTTGCCTCTCACGGTATCGTCGTCATCTGCCCTGAGCATCGCGATGGCAGTGCTGTCGCAAGCTTCATTCGAGTTCCCGAGAAGCAAAACGGAACGATTACCTCCAACGGCCGAATCCACGTCCCCTACGAGAAGATCTCACACGATGTCAGCCCCGAAGTCTACCAAGCCCGCGAAGCCCAACTTCGAATTCGATGCTGGGAGCTCGGCATGATCCATCAAGCCATGCTCGCCGTTGACAATGGCACACGATTGACCAACTTGAACCGCTCAACCCCAAGCCTTGATCAATTCATCGGCCGATGCAATATCCATGAGCCTGGCAGTATCATCTTTGCTGGCCACAGCTTTGGGGCTGCTACTATGACACAATTCCTCAAGAGCACATACTACGCTGATGTTCCAGAGGTTGCAGCTATGGAGAAGCCCATCTTTGTCCCCGCTGAGGGCAGTGATATTCGAAAGCAGGTCTCTGAGAAGACACTCGTCATGCTGCTCGACATGTGGTGCATGCCCTTGATGGCTCCCAATTCGGCGCCTCTATTCAACCTACCGCTACCTGCATATGCCGACAAGACCAGTGCTCCTGGTGGAAAGGCTATTCTGGCAGTCGAATCGGAGCACTTTTTCAAGTGGACCGACCATCTTCACATGAAGGCTCGTGTTTTGAGCCCTGATCCTACCGTCAAAGTCGTAACACCTCAACTATTCGAGCGGCCTAGCGGCTACAAGATGTCGGAGCCAAACTTTTTCTACGTCGTCAACTCTGCGCATCTCAACCAGTCCGACTTCGGAATCCTGTTTCCGTGGTTGACGCAGAAGATCTTCAAGGCTGAGCAGCCCGAGCGAGCGCTTCGTCTTAACCTCCGTGCTCAGCTCCAGATGCTTCGCGAGAACGGCGTGCCTGTCGGTCGTACATTCGCCGGAGACCTCGTTGACGGTACTTCGTTCGATAAGCTCGACAAGTTCAACGAATCCAACGGCGACCCCTGCAAGGACGGCATCAACAGTGATCAAGCCATCTTTGACAAGAGCGGCAACAACCCTGTCGGGTTCTGGCGATGGATCGACATCATTGGTCTTGGAGACACTGATGGCAAGAAGACGACTGAGAAGAAGGTCGAGGAGGGTGAGGAGGAGATGAAGGGCGAACTTGACCCTAGTGAGGAGTTGCCTGGAGCACCGCCTTCTATGACCGGAGCTGTCAGTGCTGCTGCGGCGTAAAAGGATAACGAAAATGATTTTGAAAGCGACTTGACCCTTGGATGGGATTACTTGGAGATACCTCTTTTGGCGCAAGGTTAGGAAAGGCATATTACTTTTGTAAGGATATTAGATGCGGATACCAGCTAGACTGTTTTGTAAAATACGAATACATCTTGATTTACTCTTGACTTGCGTATCCCATCTCGATGACCAAGGTCGACCCATCATTCTGCCAAATTCCTCCAACACCACCGAACACACACTTTGTCGATACAGGATTCCACATTCGTCCTGTTATCTCATCACTTGCAACGGCGACAATTCCTCTCGGCGCACACGCAACGGTTCGGCATGTTCCTTCTGTCGCGGATAGGCATTGGCCAGAAGGGATGTTTATGTGCTGTTCTGCATCGGTGAAGTTTGACCAAGCAGCTATGGCGACTGGGCAAACGAGTCGATCGGGACCGGGTTCCTGATTATGGTTAGTGACGTTGAATGTCTAAGACTGGAGATCTTGCCGTAGTGCAGACGAGTGTCTCGGGTGTGTCGTCAGATAGAGGCTTGAGGTACTGGAGCGGATCGAGGCCTGTTTCGTTGAGGAAGGAAGACCATTGGAATTTATCTAGGATTGGTTTTGGTTCATCGTGACGTCTCTTTAGAATTTCTCTTCCCTGCGATAAAGATGCTAGCAAGATAATAGCTGTCTTGGTAAGCATCGTGAGTAGCGCCGTTTGCATTTGGTGATGCTTTGTCTCAGGCTAACATCAGCGATGCAAATAAGCAACAAAAGGGCTTTAAGCGATCCTTACTGATTACTTGGGCGGGTTTCCAAGACCAATTCATTCGACAGACTGTCTGAGGTCGTAACTGCATCTTCTAGAAAGCGTCAAACCAGTTTTGATGACGACTCCTGCTTCTTATACTTTCACACGACCATCATTCTTATGTCATTACTTGGCTAGACCTTTGTAACTATAGAAACACTGCCTCTTCGCTTATCTTTCGCCAAATGAAGCATGGCAGACCTCGTACATGAGGCCGTGATGTGCGTGGTTCCGGATGCGGAGGTGGGACTGACGGGCCGCAATTCTTGTGTTCTCGATCCGGTGACGGGGACTTGAGACACAAGGATATAAATGGACCTTTGAGGAGCAACTACTGGTTCCAAGCGAGACTCTTAATAAATGGCACTATACCACAGTTTCCTGGTGCTTGCAGCAATGTAAGCTGATACCTGGCTGAGTCGAACATATCTAGATACTAGAATCAAGCCACCTTAGTAGCTCACCACTAAGCATCTTTCTTCTATTCTAGAAGCCTACCTTCGGGCTATATTTCACTTTCACTGCCACCTGTTCGGTGTTCTTTCGTAGCTGCACCAATTGATGTCATAGAAGTGAGACAGAGCGGGCTGTCTCCAAGCACTGCACATCCGCCCGGGCCGATAATGCTGCTTGAGGAGAGAGGAGCCAGCTCGATCAGTGCCTCTGACTAACTAATAATTAATCTCTCAAACACTAGCCTACCTATCGACATTTACCCCCCAGGATGGTGATTTGCTGCTTCAAGTTGCGCTTGTTCCCGGGCATGGCATCGGTATAGCTTCCCACTCAGCCCTGAAAAGCTCCATTGCTTGCGAGCCGATAATAATTATTACTTAGAATCTCGCATCTATCGGATGATCAATGAAGAAGCGGCGGTGGGTGTTCGAATGCTGGATTGAATGCAGGAACAGCCGGCCACAAAACTCAATACAGGGCACCGTATCATGTGACTACTTTAATGTCGTGATAAATCTCCTTGAGCCTTTCACCGTAATCCCGACACAAGGCCTTGATCCGGAGAGCTTTGCAAGAGACACCGCTGATTTGTCGTCGCAGATGCCAATATGTGTTTCGGCACAGTATCACGGCTATGCTACCTCGGACACGGTTTTACAATCTACGACACGTTTATGCTTCAATGCCATATCCTCCTCAGCTTCACAGCACTGGGCACAATCTCCGCCGCCAAGGAAAGGTCACCTGAAGATACGAAAGCCTTACAGTAGACACTCGTTCTCGCACTTGAAGGTCTACGAGAGCAAGCCACCAGGCACCAACCATTAGGTAGAGACTGTGTGCAATCCCGATTTCGTCTATTCTCTTGAAGTAAAACCGTCCAATGTAAAAGCTTAGGATGTTCTAATAGTATACAATTAAATAGGTAAGGTTGTTGGAGCATTTTGAATGAATTTCAACGACCTTTCAACATATACGAGTGTGACCTACGAGCAATAATATTACTCCTTTGTCTGACCTTTCTCCCAGACGCTCTTGAATATCAAGCATCTTGGCTCAATGATGTTCGCGTTCCTAACATCCAATGCCTTAACTGGTTCCCTGTCGACATCGGGTCTCACACCGCCTCCAAAGACACCGATCTTGGGAATTCGTTCCCATCCAGGGCCATTATTAGGATCTCTGATGAACTGGCCCCAAGCTTTCTGCATCTCCCTGCTCAGCTTCTCCTGAAAGTCAGTAGCGCCTTTCTGGGGAAACGTCCCGAACAGAGTCGGAATCTCCGCAGAGTGGTAAGCTCCGCTGCCCTTGAAAATCTCAGTATTGGCAAAACTCGCGTTGTAAATATATCGCCAGGTCTTGATATCTGCTCCAGCGAAGTCTTCTGCTACATAGCGAATGGGGCACTGCATGCCGATCTCAGTGGCCATTCTGGTGACCTGGTCGAACTCATTGCTGATTCCGGGAGATCCGATGGGGTAGAGGAACTTGAGTAACGAGACTTGAAAGTCACTTATACTAGGGGCCAAGGCTTTCAGAGCATCCTTCACGGTGATGTTAATGAAATTGGGGATTCTTGCTTCATCTGCTGTTGTGCCCAACATAACAGGAACTCGAGCCATGAGCTTTGAGTCGTCTTTGGACTTGAGACGGATGTCGCGGGGATAGTTTGATAGCGTGACCCCGTCATCACTGAGAGGTGCAAAATCGAGCATGCCTCTTTCGATGATGTCCTTGAGCTTAACAGCTGGGATCTCGCGCATGCATTTAAGGACTTGATCAAAGTCGCCTTTGTCACAGCCAGCTAGCTTGGTTGCGTTCTTCCAAGAGCCAGTGGGCGTGACGTTGGTGGAGGCAGAACCTGACTGCAGAATAGCCGCGCGAAAGGGGAGAGGATCGGGTGGAGCCGTGAGAAGATCATCAACACTTCCTGCACCGGCACTTTCACCAAAGATAGTGACCTTTTTAGGGTCTCCTCCAAAGACAGCAATATTTTCTTGGACCCAGGTAAGGGCTAGTCGTTGGTCAAGGAAGCTGTGGTCAATCAGTAAAAAAAGTATAGTTAGGCCCAGATCTTACTCACCCCAGATTCCACTCTCCCTTCGGCAAGTCGTAGGTTTCAGGAAATCCAAAGATATTGGTCCTGTAATTAATAGTAACAACAACCAAGTCTTCATAGCCCGCCATCTTGGATCCTTCATAGTAAGGTAAAGATCCAGATCCATGACTGAAACTTCCCCCATGAATCCAGAACGCAACAGGTTTTGAGCCGGCTTTTGCACCTGCAGGGGCATAAATGTTCAAGTTCAAGCAGTCTTCACTGGTCCCTGCTGGGGATCCAGGTGTAGCAAATATCTCAATCGTTTGGTTTCGTCGTTCTTCGGGATAGTTGAACTTCATAAAACAAGCGGGCTTGTAAACGGTGGCATTGTAGGGAGTATCCCATGCTTTGGCTGGCTTCGGGGGACTGAAGCGGATAGGCTTTTCGGCGAAGGGGATGCCTAGGAACTGATTGACATTGACCTTGGAATCGGGAATGGATGTAGAAGTTCCGATTATGATACCGTTGTCTATGGTGGCAGTTGGGTTACTGAGAGCCTTAGATTGTGGAAGCGCAAGTGCTGCTCCCGCGTAAAGAGCGACGGTAAGAAGCTTGTAGGAAATCATGATGATTACCAGTGATGTTGTAACATGATCGAGATTCAGGGAGAGTCAGAGCTATTTATACAGTAGCCATCTCATCTTTGACCATGTCATCATCATGTTAAGAAGCCAAGACATCCATAGTGGACAAGCTTAATTCCGCTGTCAAGATCAGCAAGCATTAGATATCCAAACTCGGACATTCTCAGTGGCTCAGATACAAAATACCAGCAACTAACCAATGACAAATTTAGACTTATATCGAAACTCTGACTCTGTGGAGGCGATATTGACCTTACTGAACTTGGTAACATGCTACGCTTTGTCTGATTGGTCAGACACCGAGATGTAGTTCTTGGCTTTACAAGGGTACCGCAACATGAGGCCCAAATAAGTTTAGAGTAGAGCCTCAGCTCTACCTTGATATGGGGCTGTAAGTTCGCACAGCCTCTGACGAAATGAAAAGCCGAGGCTGGAAACAGGGTGGTCCATTCTAATGATGTCAGTGATCCCGCTCTGTTCTTTCTGTTGGAGACGGTATTTCCCGGCTTGAGAAAAGAACACTATAGAGCTATCTTATCAGAACATCTCGTGTTTGTATGAAGTTGAGCGTTATGTTAAGCTATCTATATAAGACAAACATTCTTTCTATTACAGTCCATCAGTGCTTTCAACCCTATCCGGCTTCTATAGTTCTTGGGCATATCAAGATCAAGCCTCCCAACACGCTCATAGTATTGACCTGCCTTACGCACGAGGATCCCTTCATATGACGCTATAGTATCTGGATCAACAACAGTTGATTTACCAAACTCACTGGGACCAACATATCCTCGCAGTTTATGAAGCACGTGCAGTCCAAGAAAAACTGCCTCCAGTATTTCAAAACTTTGAGGCATCAGGCTTTCGGCATCATATTCAAAATTCACAACATATTCGTCGTCACTGTCTTCCGTGAAGCTTACATGGCATGCAAACACAGGTCTTTGCACTGTTGAAACGATTTCAGTTTCCGTGAACGGTCTTCCTAGGTTTATGTTAAGCAAAGGAGCTTCAAATCGAAGGACACGTTTTTCGGCAGTATCGAGATTTATGGGGCTGCGGTTGTCCGGGAAAACATCTGGTCTCGTGAACCGTATGAAAGAATATGAGGCTGCAAGAAACCAGATATTGAGACACCTCGTAGCCCAAGACCAGGTGGGTACTCCGCCCAGCGCATTATGAGCCTTGTCGTACGAGTTCTTCCATAGCAATATTGCAAGTGCGTCTCTTAGGGCGGCGAAACATCTTAGTTCTCGTCCACGAGATAAACATCGCGCTCGAGGGCACGAGTGTTGAGCTTGTATTTATTAGCTGGTCTGGTCCCACATTGCAATTTGTGAGAATCTACTAAACTTGCCACCTTGGAAGGAATGTTATGAAGATCAGTGATGCCAATCTGAGCAGCATCCGCGAGAATCTCAGTCTTGAGAATCTGGATAAGCTTCTTGGGGCCTTCAACACCATAAACGTTGGAGTACATGAAACTGGAAGAATATCAGAAAGGCTCTCGAGCTATTCGCGAAAGGAGAGCTTACGGACGACCAAGACCAACGGCCTTGACTCCGAGCGCCAAAAGCTTGATAACGTCACTTCCGTAACGGATACCGCTGTCGGCAATAATCTCAGTCTGTTTAAAGATCTCGGGGGCATTGCGTCGAAGCTCGTATACAATCTCAAGGGGAGAGGGGGAGTAGTCGACTTGACGACCACCGTGCTTGGAGAGCCATATTCCATCAGCACCAGCCTCAACAGCACGGAGGGCGTCCTCTGTGGTTGTTAGTCCATTGAGAATGATGGGAAGCTTGGTGTGAGCCTTGATCTCCTTGAAAAGATCCCAGTTCAATACAGAAGTAGCACTATTTCTAAAGCTTGTTAGTTGATGTTGACGTTGAGGGATTGTGAACATACGCATTGGTGGTGTCGTAGCGGGCAGCACAGTGACAAGTAGATGTAGCAGGAGTATCAATACTCCAGACAAATGCCTTGACGCCCTGGTCCTCAGTGCGCTTCATTGCATCCCAAGTAACAAAGAGGTTGGCATTGGAGTAGACCTGCTGAAATATGGTATTACCATGCTTCTTACTCTGAGCACCAATCTCTTCAATAGTCTTGGTGGTGTAGAGAGCAGCAACATAGATAATATCTTCTTCGGTAGCTGGGTCAACAAAGTTGAGTTTACCACGGTCAGGGTCACCATAGCCAGCACGAGCTGCGGGGGAGATGAAGATTGGAGCACTGAAGTTATGGCCTAGTATATTAACACCAAGAGTCTCGTTGAGACCTTTCACGCTGGCGAGCTGGTGAGATCGAAATCTAGCCTTTTCCCAGACCTTGGGGTTATTACGGTAAGCCTACTCTCCCGCAGCAGCAGTGCGGTAGAAAGCGTACTGCTGATCAGTCAACACTTGACAGGCAGCAAAATCAAAGTCCGGAATACCACGGATATCTTTGAGGAAAGGACGGCTGCCCTCCGTTCAGTTGGTGCTGGCGAGGTAAGTGTTGAGACCGGTGTCAGGCTCGTTGAGCCAGGGCTCACAGGCGGAGGCGGCCGCCGCCAGAGAGGCAATGATAGTTGGGGTACGCATAATGAATGGATTTGCCTGCCAGAGGTTATAGTAAAGAATGACTGTAGCGCCTAAGCTACGAGAACAAGGAGGTAATGAGCGGAAGAAGAGCCAAAACATCAGAACCAACATAAAGCGGAAACATGCCTGGATAAATGGAAATATCTGGCCCAAGACACCCACGGACAAGACTTCGGTTATGGCATTTCCTTATGTTTGCTGGTGGAGCTTCATGCCCTGAGGTTAATGAAGCGTCGGCACTGCTAAGCCTTCTCGGATCTAGCCTGTGACACTCGTAGGGGTTGGTGCCTTGATCAGATTGATAAGATCCATCAAGTCAAGGAGAGCAAGAGGAAATACTCGCTGAGGTTTTATTGTTAGTCCAGACTAGGCAACTCTAGATACCATCAGTATAATGTCACGTGTACTATTAAGCACTTTAAAGTCGTTTTCCTCTGCTCCTGGGATCCTTTCTCTAGTATCAACAAAACATGGCTATGCTCAAGCCCTAGCTCTCTAGGGTAACCAGTCGAGATGGTAAAGAGCCTGATGGATTACATGAATGATGCAATGCAGTCTCTCATATTGCGAACATCCCATACTCCACTATCATCCCATCTTGACCGCGATGAAGTGGGATGCTGGATTACCCTCATTGTAGCCTCAACTCCACGATCGAACAGTTGTGGAGTTCATCCACTTTGACAACGGCCAAGGGTCTCGAACAGGAAAGCAGAAACCTCCTCAAGACAAGGGGGTTTCCGTCATCCCGAGCAAAGACTTTTACTACTCTTGATAGAGGGAATGATCGTCTTATCTCGTTTTGGCAGGCCAGCTTGCAATATGGTGATTTTTCCGTCCCGCAAGGCGAAATTTTATAAGATTAACCTGGCACGGACTATCCGAAGCAGCATGAAAGAGTTACGTCTTTGGGAGCTGTTGATCGAAGTGACATTCTTGGCGCATGAGCTGACCAGCCGGAACCTTTACGTTTTTTTTTTTTTTTTTTTTTTTTTTTTTTTTTTTTTTTTTTTTTTAAGAAACTCATCCTTCCAAGATAAGATTTTGCTTCTTCTGAATCATGAAACACCGCAACCTGCCTGTTGTCTCTGCTGAATGTTTCATCCGCCTTATTGGCGTGATTTAAATAACCGGCGGATAACTCAGCATAGGCATACTACTAACCTTCATCTTAGCCGGTATACTCGCCGAGTCTATAAATGCTCTGAAGATCACGCTATCAAAACGTGCCGAGTTGCGGGCTATGCAAAGACATCTTCCGGCAAAAGAAATTCCAAGGAAATCACCCACTAATGGTCTCTTACTCTATGAACATACCCTCAGAATTCTCACGCATTGAGTAGGTGACGCAGGTGGACTTGTTGTAGTCTTCCTCGAGATGTCGAAAACGTAACAACTGCTATTTTACTGCCAAGGGCCCAAAGTCTTTATGGGACATAGCTCAAATATATATCACGATTAGCATCAGCTAAGAGCTACTAATAATAGTAGATAAGTGAAAGTCTATACTGAATTAAAGTTCTAACTAGTTGAGAAGGTTATGTCTGCTGTCTAGTAAATACTATGATAACTCATCGAAATACATAAAGTCGATACTATCTTGCTCCACCTTCTCGCGCCACAATTGGTATTTTTCAAGGAGTTTGTTGTGCTCTTTCCTGAGAGTTCTGGGGTTTTGGTTTTCAAAAGCCATGCTCCATATGGCTTGAGCTTCGTCTTTTGATGTCTTCCTTGCTGAATCGATTCCTTGAAAGTTGTTAGCTGGTTTTTTTTAACACTGTCTTGAAAACTCACCAATGTGCTGTGCCAGAACTGGATATAAAGCATATCTATCAAGACGATTACTCGAGGCAATCTCATCGAGCATCAAGTCAATCTGTCCTTCCTTCCTCTCCTTCAGACTATCTACCACCAAAGGGACTTGAGCTCGCGGGAAAATCATTGCCTGTGAGCAGCACCCGAAAGGTTCTTTGAAAACACCAGGATGCGGGGGAAATAATGATGCTTTTCCCGACTGATACAGCAGTACTATCAGTCCCGGTACCAGTATAAAGGTTGTTGCTGCGAGTGTCTCCATGTCAAGGTACTTGCGTGAACCTCGCCATTGTCGACGTATGAACCACACGGAGGCTGCGATTCCTATGTCAATGCCTAGGATAATCAAGAACTCGTTGTTTCCGCCAATCTGCCGGCTCGACCATCCTGTTGATCTCTCCTGATTGAAAAGACGCATGAATAGCCAGTTGCTAGAGTCAGAAATCTCCGATAGTCCTTGTAGGATCCTCATAAACCATCCCTGGGCAAGAATGATGTCGTCCTCAAACATGCCAACGTACAGGGCGCCGGTGGCGTAACATCGTTCGAGGGCATAAGTGTAATCGAAGACGCCTTTCTCTTGATATCTTCCACTTTGCTCGAGGTCGCTCAGGTGTTTCGTTTGTGTATCGTTGACGTCGTAGGTGAAGATATCATCGGCCGCATGGTTCAGCCATTGGTGGTTCCAGCCGGGATGGAGTCTTGGATCGGTTTCCGCTATCAGGATGGATATATGGAGGTCATCTCGTTCTTCTTTCGAAAGACCGTGTAGCATACTCCCTATTGTCATCTGTTATCCCAATGAGCTTGAGCTTGAGCATCATCCTCTATCTTGGATAGCACTTACAGGGAGGTATTGTGTCTCACGCTTCACAGAGCTCAGTGCTACACAGAGAAGTTTGTTGCCATCTCGTGTTTTGCCCAGAGTTGGCCTTTTCAGCTCCGGATACGAGTTGATTAGCTTCTCGACTTCGGCTTTGCGATGCTCAGAGTACCGTGTCTCGTATGCTCGTGCTTTATCGAAGAAGACGCTACCAGGGTCACGATAGAAATGAGTCTGTCCATACCAAGTCAGGCATAATAGCAGAGCGATGCATGTCGCGGCCTTGACGAGTAGATTGAGCATATTGGATAAATTGATTACTCTACAAGCCACGGCAGAAGGTAGAACATCTCAGGGATGATCGCAACTTGTATCATATTTAAGAGCCACGTAAGTTTCGCTCCTTCTCGGTAGTGATTATATGACTACCGTGCCTACTAAGGCTGAGCAAAGTTAAATCCTAGCAATTACTAACATTTCCAACGCCGTGGCCAATGACAGATTTGGAAACTGCCGATTTTCGTATAATCCTACAACGCGAAGGATCTACGCTTGTTTCGAAGAATGTGTAGTTTCAGATTCCAACCAATCAAAATATTGCTAGCGTTCAGAGGAAACGATGCGGCCAGTCAGACGCGCGTCGATGAAGATCACAACTAATGACGTTGCTGTTTTACTAGGACGGCATTTCATGAATTTCCGATTCAAGACCGAAGAATCAAGTAGAAATCTTTCGTGTATTCAACTGTGACTCGGAGGGTATCGTAAGGCTGGCTGAGCCACAAACCAAGATAAGCAGTCAAGGGGAGGAAAGAAAACTTGGGACCTTTGTCGTAGGTGACAAAAAGACTTAGGCAAACTTATTACAAGTTGGCGTAGATTAATTGGGCCTTAAATTAGGTATTTCTAGCCCTTTGGTATATGTCTGGAGTTTCCTTGCTCCCAGAGGGCAGTAGCGTAATTTACTATGATCTCTAGTTGGCACAGTTTTTGAACCGAACATGATACCGTGTGTCTGTGTGTATTGACAAAGACCCATATTATTTTGAGCTTTGTTCTCGCCCAGGGGGACTCACGTGGAAGATCACGAGTTTCATTGTTGGTTCTATCAGTGAATGCTCCCAGTCACAGAAGTCTAACAAGAAACTTACAGCGGGACTCTATTATAGCTCAAAGTACTTAAGGGAGTAACAAGTCCCTCAGCATCGGGGAGTCTATTATGGTTTTGTAATCTGTATCTTCTATTTCCTGTCGAAACATAAAATGCCACGTCATTGAGGAGGCGTCAACGGGGAATATCCATTCGAGTAGTTTATACTGCAGATGATGGGCTGATACGGCGCTCCTACGAGCTGTCACTTTAGCAACGATGCCTTTTGACCCTTTAAAAACTATACATTTCTCTTCTAGTAACTTCAAAAATACTGGTTCGTATGCTGATGCTGGCGAGCTTCTCATTCGAGAGTTTAGTTATTTCGAGCAGCATTCTCTTCGGATCGCTTAACCTAGACCCTCAGCAAAAGAACCCGACCTGAGAAATCCCAGTAAGTACCAGAGGCACACAAGATGAATTTAAAGGATTTGAAGAGAGGTAAGCAAATCTTGGAATGAGTGTCTATCCTCCGAGCTATAAACTATTACATACTTCCGTGTCTCTCACGATAAACGAAGTTTTGCTGTTCTCCCTGAACATCAGTGCTTTGATATACATAGACTAGACTGATCTGACATCTCTGTATCAAGTAATTTCTCACATCATGATCTACTCGTGGTTTAACACACTTCACCTACAAACTCTTTATATAAGGATTATCAACTTAGAGAAGCTCGTTACTAATTCATCTTAGCACTGAAGTTAACTTACAGACACCTATCACCACTTCTCCGAGGACTGACTCATAGAATACAGTCAAAGAGATAACGACAAGCCGTTTCTTTGCCGTCAATTTTCGCCTGCTCGGGACGGTGTGGCAGCTGCGCCAAGGGTTGCAATTCGGCGCCCGCACCGTCTGTTTACCAAGCAGGTATCACGAAGCGAAGCAGCGACTCAACCATACATAATTCAGTGGCTTGAAACCAGTGAAACACTTACATAGCACCACATGTAGTGCTTTCAAGATAGCTCAGTCTAGCAGCTTCGGATGTCTCGGGACATGGTCTTCTAGACCTGTCGTCTGGATGCCAGTGGAGATAGCTGGGATGTTTTCGATCTTGCGCAACCAACCTTGCTACGCACCTTGGCCTGTTGTTTGGTCCAGAAAGTATTTCAAGGGATGACTAGTCTCCGTCACTAACAGAAGGCTCGAGCATAAACTTTAAGCTACGAAGGATGGCATTCGAGACTACCCCATAATGCCTCAACGATAGTCTGGAACCATTTACCCCAAATCACATCACCGTCGAATCACAACACCATGACCCTAGTATCAGACTATCTCTTGCCGCGAACGGACACTTAGTTCCGCGCGTTTACAAAGTTGGAGTCAAAGCGTACCCAATGCACTGCTGACACCTGATCACAGCCCCATAACACAAGATTAACGAAGGATTCATCTCAGCTGCATCTCGAATCAGGTGATCTGAGGCCCATATTCTGGGGATACTGCAACTGTGGTATGACAGACATGGTTAACTCCTGGAGAGAGATTTAGATTATGGGGTTGGGATTTAAGATCTCGGACCTACGGAAACATCTGAGCTTCTTTATGGGGAAGATGACTCAAAAACAGACATCAAAACAGCTCATTACGTTTTTTCACGATAACAGTTTTTCACTATCATGATACCATCCTCCCACATCCCGAAATGATCCGAACAAAAAGCATACATGCTTATCAAGGTATAAGCGGAAGCATTCCACGTATTGGCAGGGGTAGGTTTGCCATAATTTGGAGAAGAAGGGTTGCTAACGCGGGGAGAAGAGTTGTGTGAGTTACAATTGGGAAATGTTCTCGAAAACGCTAGAGATGCGGGCGCTTGGGATGATAAGAGTTCTTCGTTCGTGCGCCTAGTCTCGATGCATCGTCGGGGTCTGGAACTGTAGCACTTGGGACTCTCTGTTACATTGTGCTCCCGATATTTCCCATGCGCTTACTCTGACACGGACCCTAGTCTCTCACTGCTGAACAAGTGCAACAGTCCCCAGATACCCCGGATCTCAGTGGAAAGTCAAGATTGCATTAACCTCGGGCATACGAAACCCCCAGCTAGACTAGAGGTATATCCCCTCAAGTGGAGGTTGGAGATATCGTACGAGCCGCCACTAGAACGTCGAGACCTTGGGGGTTGAGAGCCAATCAGTGCGTTGAAGAGTGCGTCGACTTTTCTAACCAATTACTTTGTTGGGTTAATGCTGGTCGGAGGTTGTGACTAAAGAAGCAGATGCAGCCTAGCCCCGCGATTCAATCTCCAACCGAGTGGGAATCCTTGTTCAACTTGGGGAAAAGACGGAGGGAAGATTGACTCAGAAGACCCGACTCGTAAAGCTTTGACATTCTCGTGTTGTCTCTTATCTCTAGTAGCCTTCAATAACGTCTCGCGGTGACTGGGCTGGTGTTCAGCGACAAACGTGCCAGAAAACTGTTGCTGTTGGAGATGGATGAAGTCGGCTACAATGCGACGAATTTCCTCATTGACAAAGCGTCTCGGCGCCAAGCTGATTATTTCCCGAGTCCGCCAAGACGCACTTGGTGAGGTCATCCCGTCGAAATGATCGCCAACCAAGAGAAACAGTCGGACTGCAAAAGTGACTGGCGAGAGAGGGACGATGTTACAGAAGTGCCACGGCGATCAACTTCCAGAACAATCCTAACTCACACAGACGATGCATGTAAGCATGGACCAACGAGGGATTAAACCAACACCGTCATGGGTCGTCGTTACACCTCCAAGTTCACCCTCGACCCTCGAGGCCCTAGATGTGACCAAGAAAACGCCAATACCTTTCACCTCCAACGCCAAGGTCACTTATCGAGATGGAGACTCGGCATGTAGTTCCCCCAATTCTGCCTCCACTTGTTTCTGTTTTCTCTGTAGTGAGTTACAGCGTAAGCGGGGACCGTGAGAAAAGTTCTGCCTACATTCTGCCCTTGCTGGTTTTGGGTGTTAGTTGTCTCTCCCCACAGAGTCAGTGGGTGTGATGGGCCCATATTTCACAGTGCAAGGTAAGCTTAATAGGGAGCCTTAAAATGTTATGTCAAACCCTAACGTTAAAGTGGGATAAGCGTAAATTCCGGGGTGATCGGCAGTTACACTGAGAAGCACAGCGGTGCCGTATTGCCGAATAAGTCTGGCTCGGCCTCTCCGCACGTTTTTGGAGGTGTCCACCCTTTGTATGTATGCGAACGGGGTTGTCATCTTGGTGGTTAAACCCATGTGACCAATTGTGTTTCATGGCTTCCAACCCTCTTTTGGTGGGTGATGGAGTGATACAGCGTCATAGGATATGGCGAGAGGGGATATGTCATATAACGAGACACCAAAAAAACAAGACAACGCAGCAAAAGCATTGAAAAGATGAACTGCGTAGTATTCTTGTCACATTATCTTGTCTGAACTCGTCCATTCGTATAACTTGCGGATCCATTGTCATCCTCTTCTCCCCCGCATACACCCATTGACAACAAACTCTCAACCTTGATCCCAGTCAACAAGCCAAAATCCTTCCTCCCTCCGTTCTCACCCGGCTCAACAAATGATAATCCCTTCTCCATCCCCATACTTCCTTCGCTCTGCGGGGAACAGAACAAGGCTAGGGTGGTCACCTCACTTTCTGTTCACGGGCATGATCCGCTAGACGAGTACCCCAACTTTGAGACCCATCCCCACGTCTACTGTAACTCTAGTGTTTTGTGTTGGTGCGACATGTTGGCCTCCATGTTACCATTACACTGCATGGCATGGTATGGCAGGGGACTGGCTAGTGATGCTGTAATCGGAGATAACACATTAAGCTTGTTGCTGTGATCTGCGGTCGTGGCTGGCGTTACGCAAAAAAAGGATATAAACCCCCCCTCTTCTCCTCGTAAACTCAATTCTCCCTAACCATCATCCTCCCCTCAAAGTCTCTTCTCCCTAAAAGACCTGTATAAGAATCTTTACAATGGTCCAGCAACCATCTGCAGGCGAGCCCGCTGGCCCCGTGGTCAAGGGTGTCATTCCCACCGCTAAGCAGGCTCTCAGTGATCTCTTCATCTGGAAGCAGCGCGTCGTGATCACCAACGAGCATGGTGAAGAGACCACTGAATGGCGGGACCCAGATCCCATCAAGAACCCCATCAGTCTGATGGCTCAGCTTTCTGGCAAGGATTGGATCTTCTTCCTTGTTGGATTCTGCGCCTGGACTGCCGATGCTTTCGACTTCCACGCTCTGTCCATCCAGACCAAGAAGCTGTCTGTTTACTATGACACCAGCAAGACCTCCATCACCACCGCTATCACCCTCACTCTCCTCCTCCGATCTGTCGGCGCAGCCATGTTCGGCCTCGCTGGTGACAAATGGGGACGCAAGTGGCCCATGGTCTTCAACATGATCATTCTCGGTGTTCTTCAGATCGCCACCATCTACAGCACAACCTTCAACCAGTTCCTCGCGGTGCGAAGTCTCTTTGGTCTCTTCATGGGCGGAGTCTACGGCAATGCTATCGCCATGGCTCTCGAGTCGTGTCCGTAAGTCAACCCTACCCCAATTGAACTTCATCATGCCAAGTTTGCCAAGTTTTGGAGAATGTTTTTATTTCCGTGCTAATATCGCTCTAGCTCCAACGCTCGAGGCTTGATGTCCGGTATTTTGCAACAGGGCTACTCTTTCGGCTACGTCTTGGCTGCATGCGCCAATCTTGGCGTTGGAGGTAGCACTGAGAGTTGGAAGACCGTTTTCTGGATTGCTGGTATGTTGTCGGCGCCAAAGCCTATGATTTATTCTTTACTAACATCAATTAGCCGGTATCTCAATTGCCGTCGGTATCATTCGTATCTTCTTCCCCGAGTCCCAACAATTCCTCGAAGCCCGCGCCAAGGGCAAGAAGTCTTCCACTCCCGGTGCTTTCTGGGCAGACTGCAAGAAGATGCTCATCGCTGAGTGGAAGATGTGTGTTTACTGTTGTTTCCTCATGACCTGGTTCAATTACTACTCGCACACTTCTCAAGACTCCTACACCACCTTCATGTTGGAGCAGAAGGAACTCAACAACTCTGCTGCCTCTCGTGCCTCGATTCTCATGAAGACTGGTGCTTGCGTTGGTGGTACCATCATTGGATACCTTAGCCAGTTCGTTGGTCGTCGCCGTGCCATCATCGTGTCGGCTTTCATGTCCGCCCTCATGATCCCGGCCTGGATTCTCCCCACAACTGAGAGAGGACTGAGTGCTTCTGGTTTCTTCATCCAGTTCTTCGTTCAGGGAGCTTGGGGTGTTATTCCCATCCATCTCAACGAGCTGTCACCCCCTGCCTTCCGATCTTCGTTCCCTGGTGTCACTTACCAGATCGGCAACATGATCTCATCCCCCTCAGCTCAGATCGTCAACGCCATCGCCGAAAAGACATTCGTCACACTCAAGAACGGTGACAAGGTTGAGGCTTATGGCCCTGTTATGGGTGTCGCCACTGCTATCATTGCGCTCGGCATCATGTTCACCACGATGTTTGGTCCCGAGAAGCGTGGACGTGCCTTTGAGCACGCTGTTGCTGGTGTCCACGACGAAAACCTCCCTCAGCATCAAAAGAAGGACATTGAGACTGCCAGCGTTGAGCAGGTGGAGATGGATGAGAGAAACAAGAACAAGGAGGAGGTTTAAATGGTGTGATTGTCTTGAATCAGCTAGCTTAGACATGACACTTCAAGTGCAGCAACACGACCTCGATAACCTATGAATACAATTCAATGAAACATCTACTTCCTCTCCCCCGTAGAAATTATTTTCTTTTATAATTTCTCAATATCCTAGCAATCACGTCATGGTGCTCAGCCTCCGCAAACTCTGCTGCATTACAACACCTTTCCTCAATCGTGTCAGGTTCTTCGTCGTTGTCTAACAGAAGATGGACCATGTCAAGTCGGCCGTGTTCCGCCGCTCCTTCAAGTGCAGTTCTTCCATCAACCTCTGCTCCGTTAGCACTGACAAGAGCCCCGTTTTCGAGAAGGAAAATAGCCATCTTGATGTTGCCATTGATGGCTGCAAATTGGAGAGCAGTTGCTCCTCTTTCCGTCGCGGGTGCTGCATTGACTGTCGCTCCATTTTCAACGAGGCAAGTGACAATTTGATGATTATCATATCTTGCGGCGAGCTGCAGGCATGTGAACCCCTCGTGATTGGCTGAATTTGTATCGACGCAAGCCCCATTCTCGATGAGGAACATGGCTACCTGAGTATGATTATTCGCAACTGCAAGTCCAAGGGCTGTCGCATTATAGTAAGGGCTAGCCTCTTCGTTGACTGATGCTTCATGTTCGACAAGACACTTCACTATCTCAATACTGCCAAGCATTGCGGCATACTGGAGTGCGGTCTGACCGGACGATTTCGCGTTGGTATTGGCACCTCGATCCAGGAGGTACTTTACCAATTCCAAGTCCCCAAGGTCGGTTGCCCTTTGGAGGGCAATTTGCCCAATTACCGAACCATTCACATCAATCCCTCGTTCGATAACGAACTTGGCCAGCTCTGTGTTCTTGTCAGAAATAGTCAACTGAAGTACAGTTATTCCAATTGAGCAAGTGTTCAAGTTAGCGCCAGCTTCGACAAGCAGCTGTGCCAGTTCCTTATTTTTATTAGCAACGGCCACCTCAATTGCAGTCACCCCGAACTCTGGAGCATTTATATCAGCACCTGCTTCGATAAGAAGCCTGGAAAGCTCCACATCATTGTTAGCGACAGCTAGCCGAAGGGCAGACTCTCCAATTGGAGAATTGACGTCGGCGCCAGCTCTCAAGAGCAATTGGCATCTTTCTATAGTATCATATTGCCGAAAGCCTCCTCGCGCGGCTTGCACAAGTGGTGTCCCCCACATAGAAAGCTTATTGACATCTGCCCCATAGTTGATAAGTGACTCGACTGTTGAGAGCGAGGCGACTTGTTCAAGAGCAAGCCCAAGCGCAGTTCGTCCACTCAAAGGATCCGCCGCGTTCGCGTCTGCGCCTCTCGAAAGAAAATACATAGCTGCGCTTTCATTCTTTCTTTCAAGGGAAACAAGAAGCGGTGCTTGGATACTATCAATCAAGCAATCCATGTCTACTCCCTTGTCGACGAGCATTTCTATGAACCTGCTGTCGAATTGATATATTGCCCGCTTCAGTGGTATTTCGAGTCTGGTATGGCAACAGCAACCCTGGCGGCATATGGCCAGTGATTGTTGGTTGGGGTTGGCGCCAGCATTGATCAAACGTTGTGCCATGTAATGGCTGCCTTGGTGCAGTGCCAGCCAGAGGGGTGTTGGATATCCACGCTGAGCACAGTCAAGCTTGGACTTGAGAGGACGTTGCATCAACAAGTCGAATGTTCTCTGATCTCCATACCATATACATTCGCAAATCATGGAGCATATGTCTTCTGGCTGTATGCATGATAAGCCAGGATCGAGAACCTCGATGACGTCTGTCAAGCCTTTACAGATGGCGGCTTTGATTGCTGGCAGGATTGATTCCTTGGACCATCGTAACCCAAGGCGTTTCCAAGCCATCATGACTGTGTCTAGAAGTTTCCTGTCGCCTGTGGACATTGCTTCCGCCAAGTAATTGGTCCCATCGACGCAGTTGAGATTCCCTCCTCGAGTACAGAGTTCCGAGAAGACATAATCCACAAGCTGAACAGAGCCAGACTTTAGAGCCGCTTGGAAAAGAGTAACCCCATTCTTTCCTGATCCAGAGGCAAAAGGGTCGCCGCCTTTGCTTGACAAAAGTTTGAGAAGTTCATAATCTCCGCATTCGGCTGCAGTTTGCATTGATGTTCTCCCTCCATCTTCCCCAGGTAGAGCATCTATATTTGCTCCTTGGCTCAACAGGTATTCGATCAGTTCTCTGCTCTGATATGTATATCTAAGCCCGCATGCTATTTGTAAGGCCGTTGCCTTCGTAGGATGTCGGAAGTCGATGCCGGCGCCTGCATCTAGCAAGATTTTAGTGATACCGTCCGTCCTGCCCTGGACCGATAGTTGCAGCGGAGTCAACGACCCTGAAAGCAGAAAGGAGCCCATCCTCTTGAGAATTTCTGGCTCGATATATTCATCCAGGACTGCGCCGTTCTTGATTAGATGTTTGACAATGTCGGCAGCGCCTGTATATACTGCGAACTGGATAGGCGTCAGGATTTGGCCTACAAGAACGACCAGGAGCTCATTTCTCAGAAGCAGAAGATCCGTATCTTCAAGTTGGTCAAAGCATATATTCGAGCTGGCACCGGCCTCAATCAACATGTTGACCAGGTTTGAATCGCGCTGGTCGATTGCAAAGTATATCATCAAAAGGCCCCCTATTGGTAATAATCTCGGGTCTGCTCCAGCCCCCAATAGTCGTCTCACGAGCTTCAAGTCGAACTTTTTGGCAGCCTGAATCAGGGGCTTGGCAGGTCCATAGTTGGTATCTGCCCCAGCATCGATTAGCATATCCATGATTGTTCCACCGTGTTGTGAATTAGTGGCGTGACTGAGAGGGCTTCCGAGTGTTTCCTGCGCCGTTGCATCGGGATCCGCTCCAAATTTAAGAAGGAGCTGAACGCCTACATGGTCTTCCAGTATCACGGCTCTGTGGAGCGCAGAGTATCTGTAATCATTCGGATCAACGCTGTTGGGGCTGACTCCAGACTTGAGCAAGAAACGCATGAACCTCTTTGCTTTGCTTCCTTCAACTCCGAGCGCCGCAAACAGAAGGTGTCTTGCAAATATCTTGAGGGCTGATGACCTCATTGTAAATAAATGTTTCATTTTGATGAGAAAGCCACTCGAGATGGCGACATGGAGAAGCGCGTAGGCGGAGCTTCTGGTTCCCATCAAATTATTGGAGCAAAGAAACACCAGCGAGTTGAAAATTTGTAACCATGGCGGCTCTTGGTTTCGAAGGATACTCGCAGAGCCATTCAAAATCGGTACGAGGTCAAACAGCGCCTGCCCTTCTATGTCAAGGCGTTTCGAAACTTGGTCGGAGACAGGTCCTAGTGGCTCTGGTAGTGGCAGACTTCCAGTAGCCATTTTCTCGCTGGTTTGGACGCCTGATAGTAATGTGTTTACCGCTTCATAGAAGTCAAGTGGCCCATTTTGTTGGCTTGGATCGAATAGTGGTGTCTGACTCTTGACTGTGTTGCATCAGTATCGACATAGAACGGCGTGGCTAAGACCAAACTCACTTAGGTTATTGAAGCTTTCTCGGAACTTCAGCCAAGGGAGGCCGTTGATGAGAACGACCCTGGAGTTGAACGATGGCGGCGTACAAGCAACCACGCCAGAGGTAATAGTAGCAGTGACTTATGAACATAACGAGTTAGCAGGCGTCTATATGCAAGTATGAGGCACTCACACTCTTCTTCGGCTTGCGAAACATGATATCTCCTCGCCTCTTTCCTTTGCCTCTTCTCCGAGATGACTTTTCCATCAATGCTGAGCTTCGTCAATTTTCCCTCTGCCTGACGCTTCTCAACTAAAGCGCTTGCATACTGCCACTGCTCTTTGGTGTAGTTCTTTTGCAGCTTCCAGTTGACATTCACTTTGCGAATGTACTGAGGTTTTCTATCCGATTATCAGACAGATAAAATCCATTTGGTAATGGTTTGACTCACGTAGCATGGAAGCCAGATTCGGACATGATCTGGATAACCTCGTCGAGAGTCTTGTCTTGATTGACGTACAGCTCAGTTATGCGAGGCCTTTGTGCTTCCCATATAGCGGGAGGAATCCTTGGTGCTTGTGGCATGTTGAAAAGATCCAGGATATTTCTCTTGGAATAAAGGCTTTTTTTAAAATGAGGAGTGGTGAGGGTATTGTACTGGAGGTTGAGGAAACGGATGGGAGGGTCAGACCTTTATGTACGAATCCAGGTGAGGAATTCACCACCACGCTTTCGAGTACTCAATGTACCTGAGTACCCGGTCAAAGCTACTAAGGTTAGTAGCCTCTGTCCAAAATTCGCGTTCGACACGTACTCTTGCAGAGCCTGATTTTGAGCGCAAGGTCATCATGCAGCAGCGCCCCAGTGAGGCTGGCTCTTCAGATCCCTAATTGGCACCCAAAATTCGCGTTTCACTTATCACATCCCCCATGCAGCAATGCGAGCCAGGGTCTAGTTGGGGTTCGATTGCATATCGAGATAGGTTGTGAGACAGTCTTAAGAACGCCTCATTTTACGCTCTGGGCCCGTAGAATACGCAGCACAGATGTATCAAAGCAACCCTGTGTTCAAGTGTTGATTTCCTTGTTGGTTGGCTCTTCTTCGCACTTGCAAATGCACACAGGCCAACTTCAGTAGATGGCTTCTGTGAATGAATGGAAGTTCTTAACCGGGATTGCATACACCCCTATAACATTCTCAGCGATTTCATAACATACTATGGCGAGTATGAGCCGTAAAGCCATGATGCTTTCAAGCAGAGAAACAACCAAAACTAGTTACAAGCATGGAACAGTTATGATAGGCTGGCCAGAATTCGCTTTTCTGTGTCTCACTGAAAGCACGATGCCATGCTCCGCCACATCCAGGATCGAGTCAGCCCTTTGAGCTGTGTGTGTCCAGAGAAGAACCCCTGTGATTGGTCTCGTTGGCCTTTGGACTACTTAGACTAGGATTTCCAGGCCTTTCTTCCATCTTTTAGGAACTCGGGAACTGTGCCAAAATTCGCGAACCTGGGATGCATATATATCGTCCCAGGCTTCTGCATGCTTCGCCTTTAAAATGTCAACTTCCCATGCTACAAATTCCCTTTCGACTGCTTGGCTCCTCTATCTTTCTCTCAAATTAAAATTGCAGTCCTTCACGTGCCAAATCTCGCAGCATGGCCATGCCTTCAGAGGTCATAGTCGCCATCGTTGGCGTGTTAGTCAACGTCCCCACCTTCGTCCTCATTTTCTGGCACTGCTTCCGCAGAAGAACACCGTCTAACTCTAGTCGAAACTCCGGTATTCTTCAGTTCCCCTCGGTGCTCTAGTAATAAGCTGACAGTTCTTGTAAGAAACCGTTCCTCTCCAGTCTCCTATTTTGCACCCTCGACGTCTCACATTCGACACACAATACGCTGTGGCCTTTCCATGCACGATGCCTCTCATCAACGTCTCGAGTCCTCGTCTTTGACATGATATCACAACCAACATTCTCAATCATACAATCAGAATATGGCATACATCCAACGGCCACCATACTCGGCTCAATGATCAACGACAACGAAAGCGATTTGGCAAACTCTGGCACCACTTACATAGACACAATACACATGTTCATCATTCCTTTTCACTCCTCTTCAGAGTAGTCTTGAATCCTACCAACTCAACCTCCCGAGCCTTTCCATCCTCACTCTCAAACACCATCTCATCTAATCCCAAGAACTCATACGCTGCTCTGTCTACCATCGCCCAACTTATACAACTCGCATCCTCCCAAAACAGCAACCCCTCCTGCATTGCAATCTGATTCGCAGTACCAATTCTAAACATTGCTCTCCACGCTGTCTTATTACCTGCTGTGAGATCTGTAGGATATAGTCGTCCAGATAGTGGGATCTTGGGTACGTTTGGGTTGAGCACCGAGAGGTAGTGAAGCCAATGTGTCGAGACGTCTGTTCCGCGGACCATCCACTTTGTGATACTTAACCCTGGACCGTCATCGTCAACCTCAAGAACGAGAGTCGAGTTTGTATCTTCGTTGATGTATGTCCCAGCAAATGTCTTCTTCGCTTGGTCTTTACCGGCTGCTTCAAGTGCGGGGACAAGAGCTTTTGTGATCATCGAGAAAAATACCATAGGAAGACCTCCCGTATTCTCAGGTCCACCTACTAATACACTTATAACAATCCCATAGTCCGGGATCATTGCAAAAATGGAATGATAGGTTCCTATATCGCCTCCTTTGGTGTAGACAGTGACCACCCGTTCGTCAGACGTCAGCTTATTAGACCGCACAATCTCCCAGGGCGCGCCGATAAACTCTCCCCTGCCACTCGTAAAAGTCACTGGTTTGAGCCACTTATTTGTTTCTGCCAAGTCCAAGAACTCATGGTTGAGGATAGAAGATCCGAAAGCGAGGAGGTCTTTTGTCGATGAGTAGAACGAGCCAGCCCTGTGCAAATTAGCCAGATGTCAGTACTCACAGATGTGATCAGACTTACGGGCTAAGGATGCCGATAGAACTATTCCAGAAAATATCATCAGGTCCAATGGCTCCCACGGAGTCATCAGGCTTCGCATAAGTAGTGCTATTCATCCCCGCAACATCAAGAACGTTCTTCTGCACAAACTCTTCGAACGACTCTCCCGATACTCTCTCTATGACCAAGCTCATAACGAAGAAGGCGATGTTTGAGTACACGGGGTTGCTCCAAGGTGCAAATGTCGGAGGCCGTTTGCCAAAATTGTCCCAGAAGACTATGCCCGTCAATTAAATTCTTTGATCCTGGTCGTAACTCACTGTGAACGTCGCAGGGGGGGATTCCGACCAGACCAGCACATCCCAAGACATCATGCGCCGCTGGAAGACCCAGATCTGTCCAATTCCTGAAGCTCGCCAAATCCGTCACCACTACCACGCATCAGTCTCTCATTTCTCATTCGACTCAGAACTCACAATCAGCAGGTATGCCTCCCATGTGCGATGCAAGAGCCTGCAGCGATACCTTATCCCAATCAACAGTCGTAATCGCATTATTCTCACTCTGCTGCTTATTCAACTTCCTTAATTCAGGGACATATTTCGTCACCGGGTCATGCATGCCCACTCCCTTGAGTTTGAGCGCTGCGAGGGTAGTATACGCCTTGGAGATACTACCAATGCGATACACCGAGTCGACATCGATCTTGCTTACACCACGAGGATCCAGATTTTCTGGCGTATGATGAAAATCCAGCAAGGGTTTGTCTTCGTGAATTGACGTGACACCGACCGAGACAGCTGTGCTGTGCAGGAGGCTCGAATATGCCTTTATAGTCTCTGTGATAGCTTCAATGGCATTTTTCACATTTTGGTGTGAGCTTGGGTCAGTTGGTGCAGGGAGGACTGGGCCAATTGGAGGACAATGGTAGTTTTTTGCAGCGAGTACATCGCCAGCGAGCAAAAGCAAAAGAGGGAGAGGCTGTACTGCTATCTTCATCATGCAAGCCACTCAAAGACTGAAGCGATGAATGCAGGACTCAATCCGCTGGAAGCGAATGGAGTGATTGAGCTTTATATAAATAAGACGGCGCGTTATCCTCCCGCGACGTACATAATCCCCCGCATAACATCCTGGCCCCTATGCACCTCAGTCCTCATCATTCCTTGGCCCTGGCGATCATGCTCTTTATCCCACTTACCCATTTAGGCATCTTCCGACGCCGAATAATGTTGGAAGCAGCTCAGCTACAAGGCAAGGAGCTGCTTATAGGCAGGGATATACAGGCGAAAGGTGTTAAGGAATATGAGCCATAACACTCTTTTAATCTAAAGACAGCTTTAGAATCATGTCGGTAGGTCTATCAAGAAACGAGAATGGCTTACGGAATACAAAAATACCCACTTAATCTTGGCCCCCAGGGTAATTCCGTGACTCAGTCGCGGGCAGGCAACAATATAGAGGTTCCAAAAAGTCAAGCCAATAAACAAGCAAGCAAGATGTTTCCGACGCTTTTGACTAATAAAACTCGTGTTTCGTGTAGTAGTGCAGCTAATCTTCTCGCTTTATAGGATCCGTCCGCAACCACCGGTTCCAATCCGGTATCCGTGGTCCAAGGCTATATAAACATTGTAATTGCTTTAATAATAGTACCTAGTCCTCTCGGTCAAGTCCTCTAGGTCAGAGTCCTCTCGGTCAGAGTCCTCGAAGGAACTGATCGTTGTGTTGGAGGGTGAAAGGAGTAGGTAGTCTGAACTGCGTCTTCCAGTATTGTCATCGCCATTGCCGGGTAGACCCTAGACCATCCGGGTCTGCAATTGGTTGTTCTCCTCCCTCAGTGTTTTCAACTGCTTCTCAAACTCCTTGTTGACCCAATCCCAGTATCCTGTCCAGGTGCTGGCCGCACCAGCGTTACTGGTAGCTGCTCCAGCGTTACCAGTCATGGCCTTCATCTTCTCGCCCAAGAGTGAAGTCACTCTGAGAATGCTCTTGTTGGCTTCCTCTTGTTTCTCCACGTCCTGCTTCACCGCATTATCCTTCAGCTTCACCGAGAGGACAGTTCTGTACGCCTCGGCGATCGAGTTCAAACGTCGAGTTGTCTCATCGGGGTCGATCACGATCAGCTTGGTCACCATGAGATTGCAGAGCTGCCTAATATCATTGTCATCCTTGAGACCAGCGACGACACGGTCGTAGAAGTCGATATTGTTGATGCGACTGAATGCCGTCTCCATCAAGGCGTACAGTGTCTCATACGCGCTCTGCTACCAGTCAGTTCCTGTTCACAATGAGTTTATCGTAAACGCACCTTTCGAACCTCAAGGCCATCGTCCACGGTGTGCTTGAAAGGTCCCATCATCACTTCCTTCACAAGTTCCTTCTTGATCACTGATTCTTGCAGAACAAACGGCATCAGTTCTCCCAAGTGCGGGTGGATTAGGTCGGGCTTCGATCGCGCAGCTGTAGTGAGCGTGGTCATTGCCAGTCGACGAATATCCATATCGGAGTCTTGTAACATTGTCAGAAGCATCTGAATTAGAACCTCGCGTAGCATCGCGTCCAAAACCTCGTCGCTTTCAGGAAGGGTGTAGCGAACAGCTTGAACAGCCATCCCTCGAATACCCAGAGACTGGTCCTTCAGCAGAGCCTATGAAGAGTCAGAACATTCAGAACGGAAGGGCTCAAGGATTCATACCTGAAGGCGTGGAATGAAAACAGCAGGGTCGAGTGTGACAAGTCGTCCAACACATTCAGCACAAACGACCTTGTTGTCAGCATTGTCGGAAGCCTTGAGAAGCTCATCCCAGATAGCCGGGGCGTAGTTGCGCAGATCAGTAGACTGCGCAGAGATCGATTGTAGGATTTCCTTGATGGACTGAATAAGGAGATATTGAGTGTTTCCACCTTTCTGCATGGTGTTCAAGATGACGGGGAGGAATTCAGGAACATTGCCGGAACCTGCCTGGCCAAGAGCCACGGCTGCCGAGAGGGAAACCTTGTCTGGCTCCTTATGGAACTGATCCAAGAAAAGATCAGGCTTCAAGGTCGAGCTTGTTTCAAGTCTCTTTCCAGCTTCACCTAAAACAGCCAGGGCAAGACTGACTCGGGCTTCGTCGTTCGTTTTAGCACTAGTATAGAGCTCTGTGACAAAGCTATCAAGCTTGACACCGACTGAATCTCCACCGGTAACGAGCAGAGTTCCAATAACTTTACCGACCACAGGAGGGTCACCTGCAACGCTGACGTTTTTCAGAAGTCCTTGCATGAGTCCCTGGCCGACTCCGCTCTCTCCAATGTTGCTGACTAGCACAAGAAGTTGGTCAAGAACGATTCCTGCATGATGCTCCTTGAGCAGCTGCGAAATGGCGGTGATCATCTCATCAGTGACCACCAGCTCGGGGTGCTCGGAAACCAAGGTTGCAAGGATAATTAATGTCGGTCCAAGGAGATGCGCGTCGCTGTTAACGATGATGGGCATCAAGTCGGCGACAATTCCTTGAATAGTGTCAGGTTCGAGCTGACCCTTCGTAGCGGGCGACAAGACAAGGTTACGAAGAGCAATGATACTGGAGCCACGGAGCGACCGGTTTGCTTTTCGCAACTGTGCTGACAATTCCAAACTGACATCTTGAACCCATGCCTTGTCCAGTTGTTCGGGGGTCCGAGCATAACGGGCAACGTTCTCCACAGCGCGGACGGCAGCAAGGCGAGTAGTCTCATTCTTCAGTCTCTCTTGAAGGACTTCCAGAGCAGTCTTTACCTTATCCTCAGAGAGAAGAGAAGATCCCTCAGAGGTTGAAGTTCGCGAAACAAGGACTCCCAATGCATGAATGGCGCGTTGGCGAACCTCGGCATCGGCATCCTGAGCCGAAGACCTGTCTATAATGACGGTATAAAGCTTTTCCAGCTCAGCCTTATACTTGGAAGCAGCATTGCGTGACCGTGGTGGGGTAATCGTCTTCACCAACTCCTCAACGGTGCGGATAGCCTCACTTGAGATCTTATAGAAACGGTTGTTGGCGGCAGATGCGACACCATCGACAATCTTCGTAAGATAGGGCTGTAGGATAGTTGACGAATGAGTCTTCGCAATATCACTGATCACGCTAAGAGCAGTGATTCTCAACGTGCTTGGGGTTGCTGAAGAGGAGCCGGAATGGGACGCCACTTGAGTCGAGGCGGTTACAGCACCAGTGGGCTGGATAGCCTCAATTATAGGTCCAATGACTTGATCAAAGTACTCAGCCAATCCGCCGTGTTGAACTGAAACTATGTCGTCCAGAAGCTTTATGACTGCCTGCTTGGTAGGAATAGTTTTGCCCTTGAGTTGCTTGGTGATTGCCTTGACGATAGACGGTGTAAGGCGAGCCAAGTCAGCTCGTGGACCGCTAGGAGGAATTTTCTCCAAGACGGGTGAAACCAATCCAGATCCTGACATAAATTGGGACGCAGAAGCGCCTCCGCCGCTGCTCTGACGTCTTCGTTTCCGGCTGATGGGGATGCGGGCCTCGGAATCTGGCTCAAGATCGTCTAGGGAGAGGTCTGTAGTGGGAAGTCCTTCACCAGTCTTGCGAACCAAGAGGGAAAGTGCGGAAATGATCTCAAGGCGAACGTTCTCCTCTCGCTCTGAAATACGTTTGATAAGATGAGGGGCTGTCTGGTTGTAAAGAACACCGTTCTCAAGCAGGTCACCACTACCGCGTGTTGAGATAACTGTGTAGATGGTCTTTGCAGCGCAACGTCGAACCTTCCAGCTGGCGTCGTCATCGTCGTCCTCAAAGCCATCATCGGCATCGAATTCGTCATCCTCGTCCATTTCTTCGTCCTCTTCTTCATCCTCCATATCCTCGTCCTCGTCATCCACGTTGTAGTTGGGATCGTATTTGAGATATCGCAGGCAGGCTTCTATGGTTTCATCTGTAAACGGGCGCATCTCTTGAGGGCATGAGGCCAGGAAAGCATCTAGGGCTACCAAAGCGGCTTCTCGGACCTCGTTGAAATCTTGCCCAAGATCGTCTCCGTCGCTAAGATCATCGAGATGTTCTTGAAGCTCCTCCTCACTAAGTGCCTTAATAATCAGGGGTGCAGTGCCGGCTAGATGAGGTCCGAATCGTGTGGGAATCGAACGGGCCATACTACCGAGGATCGAAATGTATAATCTTCTGGTGACAGGGCTGATTTGTTTCGTTAGGCCAATGGTAATTCGCCTGACTACTTCTTCCAAGTGCTCGTCGGACAAATAGACTGCGAGCATGGATATAGCCACGACAGCCCGCTTCTTGACAACTGAGGTGCCTTTCTCGCTTTCAAGTAGCTGAATAACAACCTCTTGCATAGCCTCTACTTCAACCTGGACGAGCATAGGTCCAAAACATCGGACAACCTCAATCAATACGTCGACAGCTTCCGCGTTGAGGTCGCCTTCATTTTGTAGGAGTCCTTCGGGGACAGGAGGAAGAGGGACTCGGGGGTTCTTTGGGACCTGGGTTTTGGGGCCGGGCCCAATAAGACGGGGGATCAACACGCGGCTGATGGCGCTATATGATTCCACAACATTGGTAGCTGGGGGGATGCCTGGGACTGGTCGAGGGAGAGCGATGATGACATTTCGCAGGGCAAGTGAAGGAACAGCATTGTCCACAGAGTTCTTAAGCTTCAGAGACGAGAGCTTCTCGATCAGGGGAGCGATAACGGGCGTCGGAACCTTGCCCACAAATGGGCCCAGACTGATTGCTGTCAGCACTTCGTGTATTGGATTGTCCGCTTGACATACCACTTCACTGCAAGGTTCTGCACCTCACCATTTTGATCGTCCAACACCTTGATGAGACTATCAACAGTACGAGCGGCGATATTATAGTCGTGGAGCAGAAAGTCCGGTTTGGCGATGTTCAGAAGTTGAAGTAAATCGTTTAGGGCCATGAAGCGGAAGTCGGGGTCATTATCACTGAGCCTTGTAACGTGGCCCATCACCGCCTGCGGCGTGGCACTGATTTGACCAGAAGCCATACTGAGCGAGCTTCACGATGGTGTGAGCTTGATGGTTTCAGATCATAAGCGCGGGGTAACGGATGGAGGGGTATTGAGGAGGTTGGATAATGTCGAAGTAGAAGATGCACTCTTGGTGCGTTCAAGGTCAAAGATAATGAGCTCGAACTAACACAAATGCTATTCGGATTGATTGGTAACGTTACAAAGATTTGAGAGTTCGAGCTTCCTTTAGGCAGACGGAAGAAGGTCGGAGCTCTCGAAGTGTTGCCCCGCTATGACATCCGAGCTATTACCCCAGCTGGTGGGGACGATCGTCAGTGGTGCGACGGCATTTCTTTGATCCGTAACGATCACCACATCTATAGGGTATTTCCATTGGATTATCACAGGTTCAATGAACTACATGAAACAGAATGCACAATGGTATCCAGGTCAGCCAATGTTACCTGAAATGATTTTTCTGACACGCTTAAAATATTGCACTAAATGAGCTCAGCAGGAGCTGGCTGACTTTCATTAATGACTGTGCTTGTCAAACATCGTTTGCTGTTACCATATGGAACAGGCCGTTAATCAATCACCGTTTGTTCCAGTGCTGAGTATTCAGAGCAGATCTGTGCTCGAATGTATGGTTACAACTCAAAGCAGTTTCAACGGCTACTCACTAAGCCATGAGCAGTGATTTTCTTCCAAATACAGCGTTTGACGACTGAAGGGGGACGATGGATTGCCTATAAGAAGCAGGCTCTTGGAACGTGTCGGTTCTCTCATGTCTCCAAGACCTTCTGACTCCACAGCACCCCCAACGATTATCACTTCAAGGCGGTATAAAATAGATCTACCTGGTTAAAAACATGCGCCTCCTTCTGACTTTGGTCTCCCTCCTCTCGCTCGCGACCGCGAATCCTGTGTCTCGTAACCCCTCAAGTCATGAGGGCGAATACACCTGGGAATGTGGCAAGGTGGGATACTTCTCAGCAATATTGAAGGCTTCCTCTCTACTAACATATCGCAGACAGCTCCGTACAACTCAAAAGATTGCAGCAAACTCCTTGATTGGATTAAGGATACTTCCAAAACGGGCTGGTTTGGTATTGGAAAAGCCAATAACTTAACCCAGTACTGGGGTTCTTGCCAGATCTATATAATGACTGGGCCTCTCGGGCATTTTGCCCTCGAAATACAACAGGACGACTTCGTTGATGTTATAAATGAGGGAATGACGCGCGAATGCCAGGATGAGTGGGCCCGGGTAATGGTTAGACCACACAACAACACTTGGATAACCTTTCTAACAGAGAAAGGCTGGGAGCCTAAGTTTGGGTTTTGAAAGAAAGAGAACATTCTTATTTCGGTTAATTCTGAGATATTCATTCAATCATCTACTCATTGTCCCAAGAACTCTTTCACAGCAAGCGCTTAAGGGCTCAGGGGTTGGTTGGCAGTACAGTAATATGAGTTTGACCTTGTCCATCAGCTCTTGTGCTAGGTAGCTTCTAGGACGAAGCTTAGAATATACATGTGGCTTGTGTCTTTTTCTAAGTGGCCTTCGTGCTGCGTGAGTTTCATCCAACAGAAAAATCTCTCCAAGACCTTTGTAACTAGAAGTCGTCGCTCAGTTGTCACTGTGGCATTGAGACAGCACTATGACTAAGTTAAACCGCACCTAGCTACAATTCAAAAAGCATACAACAAATCTTAGTAGTGTTAGAAGATGTTCAATAGCACATGCAAATCACTTAGGGAGCAGCATAACCCACTTTGAGCTCCAGTCAACACCTATTGAATCAGAGTATTGGTGTGCATCTTCCCATACTGCGATTCATACGACTAGTTAAGCTAGCCATAGGCGACTATACAGTGATAAAGTATGTAGATGAGAAATGTGAGGTGAATCAAGTGGATATATGGTGTATACAAAGGGGATCTCTTCCCTACCACAATGGCAAATTGACCATCTCAGCAAGCAATTTCCCGTCAATAATCAAACTCACTTACAAAGCCACTGCCAGATTACATTCGATCTCAAAAGCACAAACCAGCTCCGCCTGTCACGATTCAGTTCCTGTTACCATCCATGTCTCTTCTATCTCTCACAGGCGCTAACTCTTTGCGTCACAACATGCCGGGTTGGAGCCCATCCTACAATTCAAGCACATACTACTGGGGATGCGGGACAAACACCACAGCCGTTCGATCAGACTGTGAAATAATTCTCAATAACATGATCCATGATCATACTCTAGCTAATATCCAGAGGAACAAAGCTAGAGGGTTGTTGTTCAGATCCTGCAAAGTTAGCCTAGTCACCATGGAATCTTACGACCCTGTAAAAGCCCCAATTCACTTTGACGAGCTTCGGGATATTGGAAACTGGGGAGTCGGGTCATTGTGTGATTTTGGAATGCAGCGCACCTATTTCACTCCACACAATCACACCTGATATGCATTTATTACAGAATCGGCGTGGAAGTACGGTGATAGCTTTTGAGGTAACGGGTTGGGTGCTTGGTCACGAAGGAATTTGTTTCGGGACTGCCGTGGCTGTCCATAGGTTGATTTGACATTTTGGTTACACAGTCCAGGCTGAAAGCATTGGAGCGAGATGAGGAAAACTTGGAGCCACAGCGTCAAAAGATTCAATGGAAGTACTGGTACACAAACCTGGCTCAATGACCAAGTGAGGAGGCCTTCTTATCCTTTTCTGGGCTTTGGGAACAACACCAAGACCAGTAGATACCGGACCAGATATTAAATACTTTGCAAGAAACCAACTCTGCAGATTCGGTGAAAATATTTTGATGTTGATGAGCCAGCAGCCCAACTTTTGTCTGTGGTTTCGCAACTAAACAGATCAGGTCGTGAAGAAAGGTTACACAAAACGGCAAAGACAAAGGTTGACGTCAAGCGTCAGGCTTCTACACCCCAACAACATCTCTACAGCTCTATGAGGCAATTCTTGTAAGGTTGTTCACCGCTCAAAGTAGACGAAGTTTGCCCAAAGCGAGCTGCTTGTTAAAGAAGCTGCAAACACTGTCAGCACCTGCTACATCACCCGCGGGATGATTCACGAACAAACACCTGACAATAAGGTAAACAAACAGACTCTACCAACTCCTCCTTATCCCTTATCTCCTGGTATTTACTCTTGAAATCTTCTTCATCTTCGCGCTGATTTCTCGCGATGTCGGATACTTCCAAGTCAGGCTCCTCAATGGAGTGCTCTAACAATATCGACATGACCTCGTATACAAGCGACGTCGACATGACCTCAGATACGAGTGACATCAACATGGCTTCGGATGCGAGCGACAAGGAGCCGCCTTCCATTGAGATAATCCCTCCCGAAGTTCTCTCCTATGCCCTCTCTTTCATCCCCGACAGAGCCTCTGTCCGTGCTGCTATGCTCTCCGGTCCGAAGCTTTACAACGCTTTCAAGCAACGTCCAGCATACATTGCATCATGCGTCCTATTTAACTCTATGGAGGAACCCGTTTACCGGGAAGCCGTCGTGACCTTCAACATGAAAATGGCAGAATGGAAGGGTCTCAAAGCTGGCATCAAGGCTATCAATCGCGTCTATTCGAGTGAACAACAGCGGATCTACAGCCACCTGCTCACATTCGACCGGGTCAAGGAGATGTGGCGTCTTCACAAAGCTGTCGAATACCTCGCAGAACGCCTTCCTTCTTCTCTTATTCAAAAACATCCAGTCGTCAAGTACAAAGATGCATTTTCTATCAACACTAATGTTCGGGTGCGATTTCAGCGTGCGCTGTATCGCTTGGACGTGTGTTTGAAGATCACGAAGCTCATGATTGCCTCGCAGCTACATGATAATAATGGGAAGAACAGACTCCCGACCGAAGATGAGCATAAGGAGGCTCACTGGGTTCATTGCCTGAGAGATTTGGAGGAACATCGTATTCTCAAGACTTTTCACAGCCAGTACTCTGCCGTGGAGATTGAGCAGCTGACTAGCATTTGCGGCATCTTGGTTACCGAAATCGCACCTTGTAAGTCCCCTCACTAACATTGTTTGTATATGGCCTAACATTTCCAGCTTTCAATACCTTTCTCGAACGAGATATCGAATTGGGTGCCCAGCTGCCATACTACATCAGCCATGCCCTTTGCCCTGGGTCAATGAGTCTCATTGCCCAAGGCCTCCCCTTTCTAAAAGACTTTCTCACTGCCGGGTCGCGAGTTGAGAGAGCAAAAGTCATGCGAAGTATTAATCCACCCATTGACTGGAACCCCTATCTCCCAACCAGGCCTCCTTTCCCCGGTAACGACGAGCAGCTCACCTGTGTTGTGCACGACTATGAGGGCGCTCCGGGAAAATGGGCACGGATGGGCACCCCAGACTTCGTGATGCGTACTCCTTTCATCAAAGATCCCGACCCCGGACCAGAGAACGCGTGGCATATCCTAAGTTGCTATGCAGTTTTCCTGAATGAAACCGATGGAGAAGTTACCCCTTACGAGTCGCTTTCTTGGGGGTACGTCTTCTGGGACATTGACATGTTCGACAAGGCCGGATTTGCCAACATCAGAATCGAGCACCACAATGAATCCGGCTTCACCCTCGACGCAAGCCACCCAATCCACGCTACCTGGCGGCCCTTGGCTAAATGGGATTCCCGTACGGCTACTAACCGATTGCTCATGTCCTGCCACGAGAAGGTCCACCTCAAGAACCGTGGTCAAACAGGATACTTTAACTTTGACTCCTGGATTATGTCCCCTGAAGTATATATGCTCCAGCAGGTGGACAGTATAACCCGGGAAGACATGGAGAATGTCATCCGCAACATCGGAACTCCCGAGATTCTGCAGCAGTTTCTCATTGCCATGGAAGCTTCGCACCCGGATATTGTTCAAATGGCCATTGATTTGTCTACAGCTGGGGCCGTGAATGCTTTGGTCCCAGGCACTCTGGCTGGACCTCCAGTCCCTGACGATGACGATGATGATGATGATGATGATGATGATGATGATGATGATGATGCGAACTGATGACTCGAAGCTAATAGATGTGCATGACGTTTGAAGACTGGAAGACAAGCCATCTTCAAGGCAGCGAAACGTCAGCTTGTGCTCTTCGCAGTGTCTCCAAGCGCCTTTGCATGATCCACTGACTCTGCAGTTCGACAAAATTTCAGTTTGGCCTTTTCTCATATCAGGCTCCCAAGTCTTTTTTAATTCATCAGAATTTCAGTTTGGCTTCCCCTATCAGGTTCCGGGTCTATGGACGCGGAACAGTGCTATTTGAAACTGCCTATAGGTCTCAGATCTATGAGACTAGCTCAGCCATGTATGACAAGGTCGCTACGAAAGGCATTTGAGACTGGGGAGTTACCAAGATCTCACAGATAGCTGAAGTGTTTAATGAATTGTGTCTTCTAGATGATTAAGACTAATCTATCTAGTTTGTTGACCGTTCGTCTCTCCGTGAGCGCGTAGATATAGACTACAAAATCTTCAGAAGTACCGGATTCCACTCTAAGGTCCCCAGGCATCCCACATGTCTTCCACATCCATTGCACTCTCTACAAACGCATCTATATCACCTCTTCCCATAGAATACCACAGGGCTTCTTCATCTTCGTCGTCATCTTCATCAGAGCCCGAGTCATCTTCCCATTCTTCTTCTCCAACAAGTTCCCAGACAGCTTTATTTTCACCCTCCATGTCTTCTCTCTTGAAATTGTAGTGGTCCCAGTCAATCTCCTCCAGGTTTGGTACGATCATGGACTTCTTGTTCCAAAATTGATTGAGCCCCGCGACGAGGTTATCCTTCGATGTTGTCTTTGCAGGGGCGTTTGGCTGAAATTCCCGGACCTTGAGGTATTTGAGTCTCGAGTGTGTGACACCGGTGTCTAGAGTCGAAGTCGGTAGAGGATGGCCCGATAGGCATAAGCGCTCGGGTGACCCAACAGCGTGTAGGAAAGCCTTCAGAGTGGGTGAACCCTCTTCCATGCGTCCTCTGTGAAAGACAAAGGTGACATCGAGGAGGTTGAGGTTAGGGAAGGCTTTGAACTGTTCCTTGTAATTATCGAGATTCTTGTCCCCCAGAAGCATCGTCGACGCCAGTTCGAAGCCTGGAGGAAACGAAGTCAAGCTCTCTGGTCTCTCTGAACCAGCTACACAGCGGACGCAGAGTTCTCTCACGGGCCGGTTCTCCTTGAAGCTTCCATTAAAAAGCATCAAAACGAACTCCATGTCCAAGTCGATGTCGTTAAGTTGTAGGCTATACAGGTTCTCCCACAAGTTGATGTGTGGGGTGAAGAATTGTGCTTGCTTGCTCTCCTCGAACTCTGCCTTTTCGGTGCTGAGTCTCTGCAGCTTGGGCATGAGAGGAAGGCCATCGTGTACCGCCTTGCACATAATGTGATCCAGTATGAAGGCCTTTGGGTTGTTGTTGCAATCCCGCCAGGTAAAGCTGGTAACGTTTGGCGACAAGAAGAGAATAGAGGCAAACAGCAGCTCCAGAATTCCATCATGCTTGAAATCGGGAGAAAACATGAATCGCTGTTTTGTGCGCTCCAGCATACAAGCAGACCAAGCGAGTATGTGAAGACCAGCGCCGTCGAGAAGACGCATCAGAGCAGGTTTGTCAGAAGGGCATCGCTTAGACCAAATCTTCTTGCATTCGGGCATGTCAAGTTTCCTCACCCGCGGTCCCACCAAATCAGCATAGCAAAGAATGTACTGAACATGTTGACGAAGTTCAGGTCTTTGAATGAGATTGATGAATATATTTGTGACATCCTGGGGACTTGTCAAGATGAGATTCCGATAGAGCAAGGGTTCCAAGACATCCCTTGTAGCTTTGGAGGCATACGTCAATCTGGAGAGAGTAGCTGACGACTTGTCCATGCAGCAGTCGCAGGAACTGTTGCTGTCTATTTGGTGCTCATGCTCAGTAACGGACTCGACAGCCAGAAGAGATCCGATGTGATAGAGAATGTCGAGGGGCAGTCTTGGTGTTAGTACTGGAGGTTGTGGTGGCACGCTTGCAGGCTCTGCCTCTTTTGGAGGCTGTGGCTCGCATGAAGTCTCCATGGCGAGCGGAATAGTGGCCGTCGCAGCCAGTATATGAATGAGTCTATTAGACAGTGAGAATTGCAAGATGAAGCTTAGAGAGCGGACCGTGAACGTCAAGCCGACACGATGATGCAGAAGCAGAGATATCTCATCCACTGACCCGTGGTGGGCTGTAACATAGTGACTTGACTTAGTACAAAGGCAGCTGAAAACGCCTACAGCTAAAGGGCCGGAGCAGCTCATTCGGAAGCCAATGAGGTGGGAAACACAAAGCCACTTGAATTACAGTATTTTTTTTTAGGTTTGCCTATCAAAAATAATCGAGATTCAAATGTCTCAAACCTCATTAGGCCCTGAAGATTGATCAACTGCCGTACATGTACCGTACTGAATGCAACTACCAGAGCTCTCACTACGGCCCCACACCCCGCCATCCGTCCCGCTGTGGAAACCAATTGAACCTAACATCAACAAACAAACCATTCAAGGTACTACCTACCTACGTTCACATCCTTTAAAATGGTAGCTGTCCCTTGATATAAGTACTTCTGACCTAGCTAACACCTTCAGAACAAAGACTCATCCTTCACGTTCGTCCACATGCATCGCTCCCGCGACGCAGACCTCTTCGAGGACTTCTGCAAGGACAAGCTCCCCGATGACGAGATCTACGTTCCGCCCGTCCACCAGCCCATCAACCCGGAGGACGAGGACGATGTTGTCCCGGATCAACATGCTGCGTTTGGGATTCAGCGAGCTACGCAGAAGTCAAAAGAGCCTGCTTGGAAGGACCTGGGGCTTTCGGAGCTCATGAACAAGGGTCCTAGTATTGGAACTGGTGGAAAGCCGAAGGGCTCTGGGAGTGCTTTGCCGCGATGAATGGGGTGCATGTTGTTGTCATTTTGAGCAAGGCGTTGGGCGTAGCATGACTACCTATAGAGAAGCAGCATGGCAGAATGGTTCAATATTAAATCAGGCATGATATCACATGGCCAAAGACACAATTCGTCTCTATCAAACCCAACCCATCATAAAAACTCCGAAACTCCATCCTCACCACCTAATTCTTCCCCAAGAATCCCTCCCTCTCCAGTACTTCCGGTCTAAACTTGACGAGAAAGACCGTCTTGCCAGGCCACATATCACCCTCCGCAACCGTATGCGCTGTGACTCTGGCTGGGAAATCAGCTCCGTCGCAGACACCTTCCACAATACCGGCTACGTAGGCAGCGCAGTTCAGCTGGCTCATTTCTTTGGGCACACTGATGTATTGGTTGACAAGAGGTTCGTTATCGATGATCATGTATTCCTCTGGTGTTTCGGGGTTGGCGGATTTCTCGAGTCGGTCTGCTTGACGGCCGAAGAGGTGCTGCCAGATATTTTGCTTTATGAAGTGGAGGAGGGCAATGATGCTTAGTGGCCGGGTCTGCGTACGCGCCGGTTCGCGGAATAGGAGAAGATCGAGGAGTTTCAGGCCGATAGAGTGGCCTTGAAGATTAAGTCTGCGCATAATTAGCTTCTATGCCTGGAACAGGGAGGGTTAAACGTACCGCTGCTCAAGCTCCTGAATGCCCTTGACCCTTCTCTGCGCATACGTCACCATCTCGCCAAACAGATACGCAAAGCTCGCCTGGCTCAGCTCGGCCGTCTTGGTCCTATTCAACGGGCGACTGTAGATGTTCTTTCCATTGCTGGGGTATCGCAGGCCAGGGTCTTTGCTGCCGCTTGGTGTAGGCGTTGGCGCCACGGTGTTGGGGGGTTGGAGGTTGCTCATGATGGGCTGTGAGGCTGTCGCTGGAGCATTTCGCAGCTTCCAGTATTATTTGTTATATCCGTGTGAGATCGTAGGCGGGAGAAATCTAGCGTGGTTGTCGTGCTTTGAGGCTCGGTGTCGCACGTGTAGACGTGGGCTTGTCTGGAGGGTGTGGTAGAGGGAGGTGACATATGTGGAGACCTGAGCTGCTGACCGAGCTACACCGAGAGTTCACCTTGATAAGTCAAATATCACAACTGTACTGGAACATCCATCAATACCTACAAAAGCAAGAACTTGAATTAAAGAAAGTGAGACATAGACTCATGAATTACATGGATTACTAATTATGCTTCAAGACTACGTGTCCCGTCATCAAATTATAGCAAGAATCAGTCCACCAATTATCATCCTCATGCAACCCCAAACATCACCTCCTTGGCGATACATATGTTGAAGTCCCGAGGCTACTGGACAGTCACAACCTTGGATTTGAGCTCTTTCTGCTTAACAGTAGCCTCGATCCAGCCAGAAGCATCCTCAAGCGCCTTTCGGGGACTCTTCTTGCGCTTGAGCAAGAATCCCTGAATCTCTGCGGGCGAGAACATTCCCTCTGGGATGAGTTGTCCAAACTCCTGCGAGATCTCCTTGAGTTCTTCGATCGACAGAGTGGTCTCTTTTCCTTTGTTGTCCACGAGACTGTGGATGCTGCCATTCTGTGCCTTGGGTGCGGCAGGTTTGGTCTTGGACATAGGGACTGGCTTGTTACGCGACATCTCGTACATCCGGTAAAAGAGCTCCGATGCCTGTGCGCTGGTTGCGTTCTTGAACCCAACTTGCACATCGACTCGTCCCGGCCGAATGAGAGCCTCGTCGAGGGACTCGGGCTTGTTGGTGGTCATGATGAGGATGCGACCTTCGTGCGAAGCAACGCCGTCAATGGCGTTGAGAAGTCCAGAAAGTGAAATACTTTCCACAGTCAAGATGTTATTAGTACCCCTGTTGCTGGTATTCTCTCTGTCTCTTCTGTTTCGTCTTCGCTTTCTGCGTCTCTTTCTGTCCTCTTCAGAGCTGTCGGTATCGCTGTCGGAGGAGTCCTTGGCCTTTTTGGATTTCTTCTTTTCTTTCTTCTCTGCTTTCTCTGCCTTTTTGCCTTTGGCATCGCTGCTCTTTTCTCCGGTAGCGTCTTCATTCTCCTCTTCGTCTTCTTCACCGTTGGGACGACGCAGACCAGCAGTGTCGATGTCTTCCAAAAGGACAACACATCGGCGAGGAAGTCTAGTAAACAGGACAGCCAGATCCTCTTCGCTTACGGTAGGATCCTGAAGACTGATGACATAGATATCGATACCGAAAACGCCAGCCAATGCAAACGAAAAACTTGTCTTGCCAGTACCCGGCGGTCCGTGAAAGAGATAACCACGGCGGAGAGGGATACCTCGAGAAGCATACCACTTAGGAGTTCCGGGGTGCAAATACTCGTTGATGTCTCGCAAAACGTCGTGCTTCTCTTCATGCTCAAGAATCACAGTTCTCATTGGTCTGATAGGTCTTCGGGCAACTTGCTGCCACATGCTCCAAGCATCACGGCGACTTTCTTTTATTCTGGGGCGGTAGATGGTGGTCTTGTGGCGAGTATCGAGGAAATAGGCTGTTTTGGCATCTGCAAGAAGTTGCTTGATAGGGTCTATGGATTGTCAGTCAAGTGTCGATTCAGGATCAGTGCCATGAGCTTACCAATAGACCTGCCGAAGCAAGATATTTTGAGCTCTTCAACATCCTTGGTCCCTCCCCAACCGTTGGTACTTTGTAGAGATTCTCTCTTGCGGTTGACCCGAAAGTAAGTCCTGGCATGCCAAAACCCTGTCGTGCCCATGGCTGGGACATATCGTGGGTTCTGGGGTGGTCAGTGACTGCAAAAGGCACAAGTACGAAAACTTACACATCTAGCTGCGTCGCTGGCAAAGTTGAGATACTTAGGCGAGTCTTCACCGTCTTCGACAGTATTTGTGGCCAAAACATCTGCTTGATCTTCTTCCTCGTCCCAAGCACTCTTAAAGACAGTCTGGGCTGTAAGATGGCGGTTAGACGCAATGTCTTGCTGCTCCGACAGGAACTGCATGAGCGTAGAATAGATCTGGTCATTCTCGCTAACGTATATGGTACACCTGAAGTATGTGTGAAGGAAGTTATCGATGGCTGCATACACTTGATCGAAGAGTTTAGACAGGCCCCAGAGACAGCCGAGGAGGGTGAGGAGGAGAGATGGGTCAAGGCCCAACTGAGCGCCCACGAAGCGGTAGACGAATAGGAAGAGCTGGAGCAGAGGCGATGCTTGGCCTGCGGATACAAGAAAAGTGTCCATCATGCCGGGGAATGATGAAGAAGAGTTTAGTGGTTGGGCGGTGCTGTTCATGGCTTGGAGAAAAGGAGGCCAGCCCATCTTGGTCATCTTTGTGATGTCCATGGTGTATAAAGCGAGTGAAGCTGCTGAGGTTGTGATAAGGCAGACGTAGACTGGTTTAGGTTTGCAAAGAGTTCAGTTCCACCTGTTGGTGAAGATGTTTATGCGGATGCAAGTGTTGGAGCGACTGATCCAATAGAGGCCCTTTCTTGCTCGGACGAGTTAGATGCAAGACTGCGCTGGCAGAGTCACACAACTTCCCCTCGGGGCCTCCTTTTATACTTGAAGTGAGGGAGAGATGAAGAGCATATGACTGACCTGACCCTCGGGTCCAGCCCAGCTCTGAGTTGGTGTTGGTTGAAGATGCTGATACTGTTGCTGTTGATACGGATGGAGATCAGGCTGTGATTAAGAGGCTCGAGAATGCCTTGTTGTGCACTTTGGGCGCGTAGTATGCAGCTTGAACCCATAGAAGGAACCTTGTATTTATATCAGTGATTATGTAGGTTGGTTTCCCTCCTGGTCCGAATCCTTTAGGAAGTGGTTAGGTCATGTTGGGTCATGTTACCAAGCAAAAAGCACACTTGTTTTCTTTGCCTACGTACATGACAATTACCTTAAGTAGGTAGTCTACGCACTTCCCATACGTACACACATACTCTGCCTAGATTTTAGGCGCTACCAAGATTGTTTATATTCTTGTTTTCGTGAATTCGTGCACGGGGGTTTGATTCAACCGAAAATAGACTATGGATGGCTCTTTGTGTAACGATCGAGTACTCTCCCGAACCAAACCATAACCAAGTGTGACTCAAAACAATTCTTGGCCATGGGAATAAGCAAATGAAAGTGTTTTCACTGTCGATGTGGGGTTGTTCCGACGAGTTTGTTGTGCATTAAATGCGTAGGTCGCGCTCATTGCCTACCTATCTCTTCAGAGTGTGTGTGAGTGCCAATTCGTGTGAGTGGCTAGATTTCTCATTTTGAGGCACCGCATGCAAAACCAGGCAAAACCAACAGGCAGCATTTAACGCTACGAAAGATGGAGGTTGTTGTGGGCTGCTTGTCGGGTCAGATTTGTCCTGCTGTTTTGTTTGGATCTTCTGTTTGCTGTAAACAAAAAAAAACTATACAAAAAAAAAGCTTGTCAGCCATCATCAGAATTGGAAAGACTTCACTCAGAATACGACGACTTACATGCCATTCAGCCTTGTGTCGTGCATCTTCACCCTGGACCTGCAGACGAGAAGAGGGGTTTGAAAGGAATGGGCATAAGCTGGAAGTGATCAAATGACCTCGGCTTTCCTATTGTGTCTCTACACACTGTCGAGCTTGTTGAATCTGGAATACATATCGCGAACCATTGCGCCCGAATAAGCGTGAATGAGGCTCTGTTGTAGCTTGTGAACTATCACATCATTAGGACTTGGTTACGTCTGGCCTTCTGTCAGTGGCATATGAATAAGACTGCTGAATATGCTCGGAGAATTCTTTGCGAATTGATTGGTGTGTGAGACTCATACTCAGCCATGAACACTTGTGAATGCCAAGCGTACTGTCAAGTATCACGCAGTAATGCAAGACACGATGGAGGGAAGATGTGAACATGAGTGATTGAGCCAAATCGCCCTCAATGTAGTAGGATATTCAATATCAGCAACAGTCGAATCTCAGTGAGCTGATTCACGGGCACCAACTGTCTGATTCAAGTCTCTGACCAAACAACCAGAGCGAAATACGAAAAATGTCTGTAATATGCCGACTATGCGAGTAGGCGTCCTCAGAACTGTATAAACCGGTCGATCCCCCACGACAGCCTGCTCTAACTGGTTCAGATGAGGCTCAACGCCACTCCGCCCTAGCACATAGACACACGTTCAACCATCTATCATCTCTCTCAAAACACGCGTGATATCGCCGTACTCCTACGCCGCAACAGGCTGCTCCTCCAGCTTAGTCTCCGCCACCTTCTCCTGCACATCCTTGACACCAGCATCTTCACCATACTTGAATCCCTTGACACTGACATCCGTTCCACCCGCGAGGTAATCCTCACTCTCGCCAATCTCCTTGCCAGCTGCCTCCCACCGTCGGTACTTTTCGTCACGCTTCTGGCGGCACAGCTCGTTCAGCGCTGGCCAGTATGTCTCGTGGTCATACTCAAAGTCCATCTCACCGCCCCAGTCGAGGCTCCACAGCTGCTCAGGAGGAACGTACTGCTTCATGTCTTCGTTGAACTTGAGCTTCTCGCGCGTGACGGGGTCAATGAAGGGGGTGATGATTTTGAAGAAACCCCATACGATCCACGGCACTGATATTGTCAGTTCTATTCTTCGTTACAAGAGATACACAATACTTACCGTTGATGATAAGAGCCTTGCCTAGTCTCTCAGGATAGTGGTTCTGCAGAATATGCAACACCTCTCGCGCAACAGACACGGGCACACTCGTGTTCTTGCGCTCCTTGCTGGGCTTGAAATTGATCATGAGACTCAGCATCTCCACTCCAGGCGGCATAAGATCCGTCACCCGCTCGACCATGTAGAACAAGTGATGCAGCTGTCGGGGACTGGTATCCGTGTTTTGTCTCGCCGGGTTAAGATACTGACAGGGTCGACCCTGACGATCATATCCGATGATCATCTGCTTTCCAGTCTCCTGCTCGGGAGAGATGTACTCAGGCGTGAAACCCTCAAGACCGTACTCGCGACGCCATGCGAGAGTTGCCTTGAGCCGCTTGGCAGAGTCGTCGACTGACCACTTTGTAGCGCGGAGATAACGGAGGAGGCACTCGCGGGTGAGCCATGAGCGCTCATGATCAGTGATGGGGCCTGATTTGTCCTCTTCATCGGCTTTCTTCTCGCATTGGATCTCGGTGATGCCCTTGACTTGCTCTAGCAGAGCCTCATACTTTGTCTTTTGCTCATCTGTCAATTCCGGTCTTGGGAGAGGTTTGCTGTTTGGTCCTGGGCTTGCAATTGGTGTCTTTCTAGGACCAGCTGTGTTTCCTGTTGAGCTCGCCATTTTCACGACTTTTCTCGAGGTCGAGCTTTGAAAAGGTGAAGGAGATAAGTTGAGTCTCACCGCTCGATCAACCTGAGTAATTAGTCAAGGCTGACGAGTCTATGATGAGCAAATCCGCCGAAAAGATGTCCGTAGAGACTCCAGTTCAAGCCTCTTGTCGGTCTCTTTTCACTAACAAGATCAATAAAAACAGAATTCAAATTAAGAATACAAAGTCAACCTCTCATCTCAGCTCAGGAGAAGATAAATTGATGGCTTATCCATTCACGAATTAGGTGACTTGGCAATGGGCTCACCAAGGAGCCGCACACGAACTAGCCAATCATCTCCCAATCCCATTACAAATTAACCTCCGGGACCGGCTTCCGCTGGCTACAATTACAGGGGCTTTCCAGTAATTATCAGGGGACTCCGGATGATGGGGGCGTCTACCCTCCACCCTTCGCGCGCAGTTGGCCTCCAGCTTGAGACAAATGCAGGCTGACATGCATTTGATGTATGCAGCCGTTCAAAAGCTCGTAATCGTATTCTCTATATCAACACTCATGCTCATCTTTATCTTGTATTGGCGGGGTATTCCATATTTAACGTCTAACAAATGTTATAACCGTCAAAGCGATAACACTAATGCAACCCGCTTGCAAGCGAGAGTTACCCTATTCTTCGAGATATTGGGATACAACAGGTCGACAATGATGCATTATGGCATGATCAGTCTTGCTTTAACGCGAATTTGACTTTATAATCTCGATAGAGCTTCCGAATCTGCATTTGAGATAACCGAACAAGCGCAACCTCACCGATAGAGCTGACCATATCTGTAAGCTTCAAGTACTGTATGTTGGGTTGATAGTCAACGTATTATAGTATTCACGTACAAGATCACCAGACCTCTCAATGTCTTGTATTTTCCTTTATCTCGTCTTTCATCATCAGCTATTCCCAGCATGTCCTCCTCCTTGGGTGACCAAACGTCTATCATAAATGTCCACAATCCTCTCATGTGTCCATGTCAATGTCTAAGTACTTCCAGCTATCAACAAAGACAAGAAATGGAGTAAAAACAACTAGTCTATCGCCTGCACACGCCGCTGTCCGTGAGACTCACCATCACATCCGCTTCCCTTAGAAGTCTCCCCAACCTGCTTTTTACTCCGATGTATCATCAATCCAACTCATTCATACGCCTCTCGTGTCTTTTGTTTTCTGTGCTGTGTTTTAGGAATCTAGACTAGACGACTTTGCCGTCTGGGTATCGGATGGTAACTAAGCTCGAACGGGACTGCGGTTGTCACGTCTCGCTGACTTCTCTCGAATGAGCCTCTTACTTGTCTCTTCGTCAAAGCCGCAAATATCCCTTAAGAACAAAAGTCTGTTTTCTTGTTAGTTCAGCGCCTAAGATGAAGGATGTTTAAGCTCACTTGTCTTCGGACGTTTCTTTCTCCCGCATATCTTCGAAGCTCTGTTGACTTTCCATCCAAGCTGTAGCCCGACCTCTTGGATCGACCTTCTTGACCCAAAGGTTGAAAGTTCCAGTCACAGGACGGTGGTCACTCACTCGGACCTCATGCCGCCTGTAATCAAATTGCTCAACGCGGCCTCGTCCTCTGTATAGTAGTCGATCACACCAGGCAGGGCTTCGTCTCTTCTCGCTGGTGTCGTAGTTGTCAGTGCCAACGTCGTACTTGTAGGTTGGCGCAAATGTGATAGGCATTTCTTCAAAAGCTCGAAGCTTGAATGCTGGGTTCCGTCTTCGTGCCACCAAGAGCTGATCTCGTTCGAGGAGTTTGCCCAGATTGTTCTGCTTGACTGCTGTGACAACCGTGTCACGAGACATGGTATCAATTCGGTAGTTCAAGTCGCCATTAAGAATACACAGCTCATGATCCATGATCAGACTGCCATCACCACCACCGACGAAGCTGTCAATACGAGCTGCAGAATCTCGTTCAACAGCGAACAGATTAGCTTCCAGGATGGCAGCAATGTCATTGTGTCGGGCGTTCGCTTGCGACTGTCCGGCAGCAAGATGGCAGTTGACGAGGCAGATGGAAGTGTCATCAACTCGGAAGCGTACGGCAACACAGCCCTTGTTACCGTGCAAACCACCCATACCTCGCTTGACTTCAGCGCCTTGGAGGCCCCTGATCCTGTCGCGTAGGGTTGCTTTCACAAAGACGCAAGTGAACAATCCGACCATAGGCGCTGTATGAAGAAGGTGATATAAATCGTCTGCTGGCATATAGTCATCGAGGGTCTTCATCAAAAAGTCACGCCAGTCTCGATACTGGTGGCTCATTCGTTCCTGGTCTGTTCCGGCTTCTTTTTTCTTGGGCTTCAAGAATCGCTTGGCCGTCAACTTCTTGTCCTCCAAGTCCACAAGTTCCTGGAAACCAAACACAAGGATATCTGGCGAACCGCTTGACTGAACAAGATCCTGAAAGAATGTCGAATCGCCACCAGAATGTCGCAGACTCGAAGGTGTCGATGCTCCAGCATTCCAGGTAAAGAATAGGGCGCGTATTTCGTCAAAGTCGCAGTATTGAGTATCTTTCGACTTCATTGAATCTTCGAGGAAGTCATCCTCAAGCAAACCATCCCATGCCTTAATCTTGTTATCAGCCCCCAATGAAATGATTTGCTGTCGGTCCAGAAAATATGAGCAAGATGGGTCGGCAGCCATCTTGACAATGGGATTTTCATGCCCCTGCCACTCTTTGAGAATGACCCAAGGTGCCTCCTCCACGTCATACACACATATTTTACCGGTATTATACGCTGCCCAAATGTAGTTGCCTGCACTCGCCAATGCGTTGATCTTCCATGTACTGATATTCATCATCATCACACATGAATAGTCATTGGTATTGTAGACAGTCACCTTGCCATCCACATGGCCAAAGAAGACCTTATCCGGATGTGACTTGACAAGAGTGCCCGAAGTAACCTCGCCGGCACTATCCGCTATCAGGGGGCGAACAAGCACTTGGAACTGGGTTCGCCCATCGACTGTAGGCGCAAATACTCGAATCTCCTTGCCTGTCGCATGCCAAAGATAGTCCCCGATAACCATGGAATGCGTGTGTCCTTTTGGAAGCTTGTAACTCTGAGTGGGATGTCCTGTAATGTTTGCAACTGCTTTCTCATCCGGTCCCCACACGAGTAGTGTTCCTGATTCATCCATGGTCCAAATTTCGTTCCAATGTCGGAATATCCGTATAACTTCGTTTCGACCATGGACATTTGACTTGCTCGGTGTTATGGCATGCGTCGCTACCTCGACTTCCATGAGGTCTCCTGTATTGGTGCCGATCCATATCCTCTTGCCTTCTTCTCGCGGGTCAGCCGCAGGTTTGAAGCTTACTGCTGTCGCCTTGACTCCCTCAGTATGCTGTAAGCTCATAATTTGCTCGCCGTCTATGAGACTCCACATTCTTGTCATGTAACCACTGGCGCAAATAAATTCACCACAAACGTCGAAACTTCTCGCGTCATACTTTGTTGGAATCTCATAAGTTCCATGCTTGCTGAAGGGTGGTCGTCGATTGGTGTTTGAAGCCTCGGGATATGTCGTAACGTGATGGATAGGCTCAGCCTTGGGAGCGATTCTTGCGGCAACAACTGGAGTGGATTGCACAGACTTTGGAGGTGCGGCAGCAGCAATCGGGGCAGCAACGGTCGTCGGGGCAATACGGAACTCGGCTGGTGTTCGGTCAGATGCTCTATCTATCGTCATAGACCTGCCATGACCTCGTGTAGGAGCTGCAAGCTGTTGCTGAGGTTGCTGTGTGGTAGGGGTTGAAACAACTCGCTTAGGTGGTGAGGAAGTAGGTGCCGGATCAACGGCTTGCACTGCTGTCGTTGCAGCTGGGCGTTGTGGTCGTGGGGGAGGTGGCATGCTATTACTATTATTGTTTACTGGAGGAGGTCGAGGCGGGATGTCAAAGTTTGCAGGTCTTGCTGGTAGTACTGGCCGAGGCTCGCCAGTTACCTGAGGAGTTATATGGCCTCTTGAGAACCCATTGGTCTCTTCACGATCCTTTCTCATAGTCGTGATCGAATGATGAACAGGCGGAGGATCAAAACCTACTACCACAGATTTTGGCCTGCTTGGTTCAATGTGCGATTGTGGCCTCGGTCGTGTGGGTAGTTTTGGAGGTGTGTCCTCGCCAGATCCCAAGCTGCTTGGCGGGCTATTAAAAGGAGAGTTTTCCTGGGAGATGCCGCCCTTCCCAATGACTGTCGGCCCAGAAAGAGATGCGATCTTGGGAGGCGCAGGGATCAGTGCCTTTTCATTGCGAGGGGCTGGCGGTGGTGGAGGAACCTTGGGTTCTCGACTCCTGATCAGCTCTCCAGAACGTCTAGGCGGAGGCGGTGACGGTGGCCTCGAACCGCTAGGGCGAGGAGACTTGGGTGTATTAAGAGATGGTGAAGTATTAAGTGATCGACTTGGAATCTTGAATGATCGGCCACCGCCGGTTGGTGTTGAAGGTGTCGCGACTGCATCTGGGTTTATGAATGAAGGTTGGTCTCCGACTGGTAGTGCTGAGATTCGACCCTTGGGGGGCGATTGAGGTGGAAGAACTGTCACAGCTGGAAGGGTAGCCGACGCAGGTGGCTGTTGCAGCTGAATTGGTTGTGGTTTCGGGGTCGGAGCTGGTCGTACGGACGTTGGCGGGGGAGGGGCATCGTGATTCACAGACAGTGCCGCTGGTTTAGGCTTTGGTCTCGCAGGGATTGCTGGGGTCGAAGGACTGGCCTGCGGTGCTTCTTGTCCAGGCTTGAAATCACGCAAACGGTTCGGTTTGGGAGCTGGGGAGATAGGTCGCGAAGGAGGGCCGGTGGCAGCTGGAGCTGTAGTAGGTGCAACATCGACAGGTTTGCTGACGTTGGAGTTGGTAGAGTTGCCCATGTTCTCGAATCGGGCTCGTAACGAGGATACTGGCTTCTGTAGGACTGTTAGCTTTGTAGATACTTGAGACAATAGGAATCGTACCAGTGAAGAGCCATCAGGCCCTTCTCCATTGGTTGGCTCCATGATAATAAGACAAATGCTTCCTCTCGACAGCGAGGGTCGAGGGTGACTCTACCCGCTACACCCACGCCCAGTCGTCTCGCTCATGAAGGCATCAACAGTCAAAAGTTGAAGCTGAATCCCGCGCGACAGATCGTAGGAAGACAAAGTCAAGGAAAGAGATTGTAACTAAGAGTCAGAATTCGAGACGGTAAGTTAAAGCTCCAAAAGTCGGCACTGGGCAGTGACAAGAAACGTTGGGGGTCGACGAAAGAGCGGGTAGGTGATGTTAATGTTAATGACAGGGGCCTTTGGCGAGAACCCAAAGAGTCTCGTATCGTCGATACCGTGGTGGAAGTGCGTGGAAACTAGCGAGGGATGTTTGGGAGAAGTGTCTTGTTTTTTTCTCATTCAAAGTCCCCTATTCTCCTCGTGGCTTCGATGTCGATCTTGCTGCGAGTTGTCTTGCGTGGTCTCTCACAATTTCGAGCTGGCTGAGCCACCCTTATGTCATAAGTGGGTGCGTCTAGCGTTGTTCTGGGCACTGTAGAGACATGTGTTTTGCGAGAGATCGGTACTGTGCATATACGATCGTTTCATAAATGATGCACTGTAGAGCTACCAGGGTCAGTGATTCCCGCTAAGGCTTCAGGGGTGTATCAGCGGGGAAACCATCGAAGTTCAAGATGTCCACGCGGTCAGTAAATCAAACAAGGAACATCATGATATAAGGATAATCGCTATGGACGAGCATTTTGGAAAGGTTTAGGGTTATTCCGATGCTTGGGATAAATTGTATTGCCTAAACTTCTGCTCTGAAATTGATACATGCTAAAGATTAGGTAGGTAGTATCTTGAAAATTGTCCGATTTAGTCTTTGTCCCTGTTGATCGACTGTCATGAAACAGTTGCACATATCTGCCTTAGACAAGGCTCTGTAGATATAGTCAGATATGGCCTAAAGGTACTCAAAACTCATCACAAGTCTTCACTACAGATTGTCGACTGGCCCCAAGAAAATCAAGTGCCGATCGATCGAGCCACGAGTTTCACATATCATAAAGTTCAGATTCAACTCGCCGCGTGCCATCAAAGCACAAGAATTGGCCCCTGTAAAAGCTTCGTCTGTAGCCTTTCCAACGGTAGTTTGTGGCTGCCGCAATGCCCCAAGGTGAAACTGTTCTAGCGGCGGGAGATGGTCAAGTCAAGCACTGAAAGTGAACCGGAGCTCTTCAACAGTACGTATCTAAATCCGGCGCCAAGCGGCAAGGCCTGGACCTCGAAAGGAACCTCTCGGTTCATCATGTCAGGCCATTCCACTTACACCTTGACAAAACCCTGCCTCTTACAATCTTTCAATCCCAAGTCCCGATTTTCGCTCTCAAAAATTTCAACATCCCTCTGAGCTGCCGATTATCGCCAAAATGAACACTGTAAGTTTCCAACGAGACAAACCCAATTATTGCGCCCTTGATACTGACTAAGGTACTCTAGGTTAAATCTTTCTGGTTCGTGCTTTTGCGCCTCCGATTTCCGCTCCCCCGATCTCTGGCAATTCGAAGCTGACACTTTTCACAATAGGCTGGGCTGGGGCTCTCTTTGCGTTGGTACATAATTTCACAATTCCTTCTTCCCTAGTACATCAATTGACCACATCACAGCTGGTGGCGGCGCCTACTACTTTGCTAAGCAGCAGATCAACGCCGACCGACAGGCCAAGATGGAAGCCCACCGCAAGAAGAGACAAATGATTGAGAACTTAGAAACCACAGAGGGTAACGGAAGCCCTGCTCGCACCGATAGCACCGGCTCTCCAAGCCAGGAAGCAAGCAGCGACCCTGCTCCTACGAGACATGCGCCCGAGACCGAGAGCCAGCGAATTGGAGAGAAGAGCAAATACGAAAGCGCAAATGTATACCGAAGTCCAAAGGGAGATCGATTCTCTTAAGCCAACATCCCGGAGAACTGTATGTGAGGAGAAGGCTCGGTATTGGAGCTGTGTATAACAATTACCTTAACGCATCGTCATTATGAATTACTAGAAAAGGGAAAGGATTCCAGATTGCTTGAAATGTCTTGAATCGAGAAATTATCACATTGAATTGATTTCATCTGCAATTGTACAATTTGCTCACCAAAACTGTCATGTTCAGTGATAAGCTGGATGCAACGCATCTTTACGGGCAAGACCGGTTGGAGTGGAGCCTTGAACATAGATCCGACCTCGCTTGGAGCTTCTACGGAAAGAATCGCTCTTTTCTGTGTCGTTGCAACGCTGGCACACTCTCACTAAGTCAGTATTACGAGAAATTGAATTTGGTATTTTTCAGAGATGGTACAGTTAAAGTGACGTTATTCGCGGCTCGTCATGAGTGTCATACTTGAATTAGGTACCGCCTGTGCAGCCAAGCCACGTGCTGAAAACCCCGGCAATTAGCCGCATTCATTGAAGGAGGCTCCAACTTAGCCTCAGCTCCACCATAACTTCAATCATCAACTTCGTTCCTTCAACATTTTGTTGTCTTCGTATAAGAGTCTCTCGTGACTACTCGGAACAATGGCCACGCCAGAGCTGGCCATCGCAAAGGCCACACTCTCTGCCACACTCTTTCGCGCCGACCCAACATCTCTTAGCCGTCCAGAAGTCGATGCCTTCTTCCCAATCCTTACAGACGCCCTCGCCAAGTGCTCGCGCCCCAACGTCCAGGTCTGCTCCATCGCTTGATAAGCTCTTCCCTCTGTACCCAAGCAGAAGTCACTAAATTTTGCGTGCTTTTTTTGGTCAAACAGAAATGCAAGGTTTGGATCATCGATAAAATTGCGCCCTCTGCCGCGCGCACGACTGCCCTGGCAAAATACTTCAACGCCCTATCCAAGAGTCTACAGGACGACGGCTCACGGCCGAGCCTTAAGCGACGGAGACTGCATCTTCTGTATGTTTTGAATGACGTGCTGTATCACGCTGTCACGAGAAACGATGACTTCAAGTTTGCGACAGCTTGGGAAACTGTTTTGCCTGGGATGATCGCAAGTGCCGCCGCGTTCGACAATTGCCCGAAACATAAACAAAAGATCGCGGATCTTATTCGCCTGTGGGAGAACCAGCAATACGTCAAGTCAGCTTTCGCCAAAAAGCTCGAAGATGCTCTCGCAAGTGGTGTCGCTCCCCAGTCCGTCCAAGAAGCACAAGCTCCCAATGTTACCCTCAAGCTTGCAAAGGACGCGCCTTTTACGCTTCCGTCTTTCCACGGCGACAGCACAGTACCGTGGTACGATCTACCCGCAACAACATGGTTACCTCACCTGACTCCAAACTCGACAAAACCAATGTTTCCCGACCAGATTCGACCCATTCAACTCGCTGCTGGTCCTGCAGACAAGGTTCTCGTCAACGCTGTACAAGACCTCCTGGGAGAAGTCGAGCGCATGTTCTCAAAGGAGCAAAAGTGGAACGACGAACCCGGTAATGACTTAAATGAGTTGGGAGAACGAGTGGTTCTAGATGAAATCACTGGCGAGGTTATCGGAGGAGACACGTACTACGGCTGGTCCCGTCAGTTTTGCGAGAAAATGAAGGAGAGAAAGAAGAAGGACAGAAAGGGGTCGGACAGAGGTCGTTCGCGCTCCAGATCTCGCAGCTATTCTCGCAGTCGATCACGAAGTTTTTCACGACCCACACATAAGCGCCGAAGAGCTTCTAGTGACTCCAGGGGTCGAAGTCTTTCCCGAAGCCGAAGCCGATCATATAGCCCCGATAACGACCGCAGCGCAAAACGACCACGCAGTCCCAGCTACAGCCGGAGTCGAAGCCGTAAGGCACGATTTGAGCGCCCAGGGTACGGCAGATCTCCATCGCGTTCACCACCACGCTTTCAGGACAAGGACCCCCAAGACCGTTCACATCACCCGCCCCCTTTTCCTCAGCAGGCGCCTCCAGCACCTTTTCCTCCTATCCCACCACCGGGAGACTTCCCTGCTCCCCCGCCTCCCCCAGCTGGCTACCAAGGTCCTTGGCCGCCGCCGCCTCCTCCTCCTCAGATGGCACCAGGCTGGTTCCCCCCTAACCCGGCCATGATGGGCCAGATGATGGGTGGCTGGAATGTTCCACCGCCTCCACCTCCGCCGCCCAACGCATATCAAGGAAGGGGGAGAGGAAATGGATACCGTGGCAGAGGGCGAGGCGGATATGATCGAGGTCGAGGGTGGTAAGGTGTCCAATGAGACATTTGGAACAAGATAAACTGATGTACAACTACATATCACTAATAGATCTCTGAATTTGATTCACATCTTACATACACGATCTGATCCATGATTTGCCCATGTTGTAATAGTAATGACTTTTATTTTAGTCTTGCTCATTCATCGTCTACATAAAACCAAGCAGACCCTCAATCCGTCTTCCCTCTTTACACACAGCAAAAGCACAGAAACACAACTCAAACCTGGGACCAACGAAGAACCTATAGCTCCTCCATGCGCCCGGTTCCATGTCGCGAAAGGGTGAAAAAAGTGAGACAGCCTAAAGAAGAAAAAACGCGGAAGAAGAAAAAAAGCAAGTTAAGTATTCGCCCCAAAGAGTTACACAAGAAGCGTAGACATCCATATTTTTTTAATGCTCGGTCCCCATCATGCCACGACAGGCACTACAGTATAAAAACACGCGCTCTTTTCTTGTCACCTTGAGAGCTGGAGCAGAACTCAGTAGCATTGTAATATCTGCACGCTTCTGCCCTCTCCAGAACACCCCCCTAAATGTGGTCTAGCTGAGGGGCAAACCAAGAAAGAAGGTTGAAGGGTCAAAAGGCGAAATATAGCGACGGTGCTCACACCAGTCCCAATTCCAGTAAAAGCGACTGTACATCGAGTACGCGTGTTCTTCAGTCCATTATTGAACCGCGAAAAACTAATCTCTTCTCATAATCATAATACCACCGCCAAACACGACTATGCAGCAATGATCGTTATCCGATATCACCAGGGTCCCTCTGTATTCGACTTTGGAAAGGGGATTCGTCCCTTTCTTATCCAAGTTCGATGCATTGACGAATGTTGGATAACTGCTAACTTGGATTACCGACTTCGAGTCGATCCTACAGATTCCTGTCGCTCGTGGAGATTGGGTCGTCCGTCTTGTAACTTAAGCGAATCAAGGCGCTTCGAATTATCCTCGGTGACCGGGTCGACTTCGTCTACACGAGGCATGGGGTTGACATGGTTTTGTGCTGACAGGGCATCGGCGGTTCCATTGCCGTTGCTTTCCCTCTGTTGGTTGGCCTTCTCGCTTAAAGCAGCCCATTTACGCTCTCGAAGAGCTTCGCGTGCTGCTGCGCTGTTCTGCTGTTCTGTGTAGTCGTGCGAACAGTCATCAAATAACTGTGGGTTGATTTCCATGAACAGTTTCATAGCATTGTAAACCATGCCGTGGATCGTTCTGTAACAGTTAGACTTGGTCTCTAGAGCATTCAACGTGACATACCTGTTCCAGTGGCCCTTTGAATTCTCGTAGAGAGGAGCAAACATAATGGGCAGAATGATCTCAACATTGTCGCTGACAAGATTGCAGAAGTACTCGTTGTTCCAGAAGTACAGGGCTCGCTCGGCAACCTGGAAGTGGGGGCTGGCAACAGACTTGGCAAGCTGGTGGAACAGAGGTTCTTGGACCTTTGCAAACTCTGCAGGGTCCATGACCTCAAAGATGTCTTCGACTTCGTTGAGGAACATGACCTCCTTTGTGCTGTTGACCTTGGGCCAGTAACGGAGTAATCCCAGAACCACCTGTGACGATTAGTATGACGTCAAGAAATAACAAGTCTAACTTACATCTTCCGTAAGAGAAGCATCCTTTTCCAAGAATTGCACAATACAGTAGGCAAGCTGAGGGTGGTACATGCTCAGACTCTTGGGCTTGTGCAGTGGCAATAGCACTCGGGTCAAGAAAATCTTGTGCTCCTCCTTCAGAGGGAGAGCAAATCCGTTGATAATAGAGCCAAGAATCTCGAGCAACTCGGCAATACCGTTAAATCGCTCGGTTTCGTAGGTGAATTGGAAGAAGACGTTGTTGATGGATCGTCGAATAAAGGATCGTAGGTTAAGGAATTTTCCGTAAATGCGATGGAGGGTGGTCTTCAAGAAGTCTCGCTCACGAGGGTCCTCCGAATCAAAAAGCTCGAGAAGCTGAAGGACAAAGCTATGATCAATGTAGGCTTTAGCGATGTTGGTGTTGAAATCCTGACTCTCAATGAAGCGCAGGAAGAACTCATAAACGACCTGGATATGCGGCCAAGCAACCTCGAGAACGGGTTCGTCCTCTTCGGGATCGAAAGCCTCGCCTTGAGGGTTCATTGGAGGAGGGATCGGACGGAACAAGTTCTTGGCAAACATGTCGACAACCTTGGGGTACATGGGTTCTGTGATGACTTGTCGGTTGTTGGCGACATAATCCAGTAGCTCGTGCAAAGCTAGCCTCTTGATTTCCTTTGACTTCATGTCACCACTCGCATCATTAAAGTCGAAAATGACGTTGCACTGATCAATCTTTTGCATGAAAAGTTCTTGTCGTCGGTTAGGGGGGACCTCGTGGAATCCAGGCAACTTCTCGAGCTCGCGGTGGGCAGAGATATCAAATCGTGAAGAATGCTGTCTCTTTGGGGTTCTGAGTCCCTCGGGGATCGCATCGCGGTTATCTATTCCTCGATGGATCAAGAGCGACTTTTGTCCTGCCTTAGGAGGGGCCAAATCGTGTGGCATGGTCTCGGCGGCTCCGGGGGGAGGGATATGCTGTGGTAATTGTGATTAGTCGAAGTTCAAGACTGAACGGTAGCCAGACAACTTACACCTGGTGTTGGGCTGATAACCACAGTAGGCGGGAGTCTAGCGTTGGCACTTCCGCCGTTGGGGCTCGAAGCGCCTCCGGTTGCAAAGCGATCAGGGGTGCTACCAGCCTGAGTTACATTGGACAGATTTGAGGGCTGCGAGCCACTGCCATGTTCGCCTCCGTGTCCAGCATTGTTCTGTGGCAGTGGTTTATTTCTAGGATCGTTCAAGGTCGACGTAGAGGATGAAGGCGTGAGTACGGGTGACTGATTGGAATCCCGTGATGAGGGAGACGCGGTACCATCCTTGGAATCCTTGTTCTTCTTAGAAGACTTATTTGGATCTTTCCCACGCGAGAGCTGGATGACATTAGCACGAGAAGAATTAGTAGATAACAACGCGACAGTGACATACAACTCTCTGACTGAAGCGCTTCATCTTGTCGGACAACAGCGTGTCGTGTGGAGGGGCGGTTTAAGACGCCCGCTGCTCAACTCTATGAGGCAGTGGGGCACCGGGGCAACGACGTCAGGGGCAAAGGGACGTCGAGGGTGTGATAACAGCTGCGCAAGCAACAATATCGATGATTCGAGGCGTCGTAGCGATGAGGAATGTCGATAATCGTTGTTAAGCGTCGATTCAAGGTAAGAGGAGAGGGGCCAGCCTGGCGAGAGCGTTATGGTGCTGTCGAGAGCCGGACGAAAGACTTCGAGTGCGAGAGCTTCTAAGCTGACGAGGCTGGGGCACCTGGTGTAAAAAGACTACTCGGGAAGCGAAAAGCGACGATTGATCCCATGCAGGAGAAGAACGATGAAGCACTGAACCAGCCAGAGCTGAAGGTCTTTGGTAGGTAGGTGTTGGGCGACAGTGCGATCAAGTGCGGTGCTGTGCAGTGCGTGTGCTGGGCGCTGGTACTGACTGAGGCGCTGGCTGGTACTTGCACAGGAGGGTGGGAAACTGGAACGGGGGCTCGGCCGGGATGGTCTCTGCTGATGCTTCCTGGTGGTGCTGCAGTCTTGTCTTAGGGAGGAGAAACAGTAGTAAGATCAAAAGTCGTGAGGAGCAAGGCAGAACTGGAAGCGGAACGAATAAGAAGAAATGTCAAGGACGCGGCGTGGTCGAGATGCTCACGGCGGCTTCAGACTCGAGCCTCGTTGTCGTCGATGAGGAAATCGGAAACTTGTCGTGGGTAGCGGACGGGACGTGATTATCGTTGGGCGCCGGCGAAGAGTAGGTAGGTAGGTATTGTGCTTTGCGGGGGGGTGGAAGCTCCAGTTGGAGGGAGCGCGCTTCGATTATTGGAGAGGGAGGTCAGTCAGGTTCGGGTCATGGTGTTCGAGTAGATCAACAGCTGTTAGTAGCAGTGTGCAGATGCTGTGGTATCGCTAACAGATCCCTAGGCATGCACTGGTGAGCTCAATTGGATTGACCCTGGTTGGGATGACTAGGAACGGGCGGTGAAACCACTAGAGGCGCTGCAGAGGCACATTAGGGGGATGTGCCCCTCCTGGATGGACCCCAATACTTAGGTTGGTAGGAGCTGTTAATTAGGGAGAGTCTTGGATCAATGCATGCTATAATTTGAAGGCACATTGACTTTAATGCGTCTGATGTTGGCTACCATTTAGCTACTGTTGTATCGCTTGATATTTTTTATGGTTATTTCTTAAGTTCAAGTGAAAGGACATCGAATACCGATCTGCCAAGAAGTGGGCGTCAAGGGAGTCAGTTGGAGTGCCACTAGGTGTGAGTTGAACCAGTCACGCGGCCGAAATTACAGGTAGGCTGTGTAAGAGGCCGGGCATTTAACATGGGAATGTTCAGCCGCAGATAAACAGAATCTCAAAAGTCCGTTCTAGAAGAAACAATATCAGACGAACGTTAGCATGTGCTTTAGACTCGAGCACATCAGTCAGTGAAACTCTATTTCTAGTAATTGTCCGATTGTAAGCCTGTTTTATTGTGCTGTTTATAGGTGCAAATCTAGGTGAGAGAAAGGATGCAGCTTAGAACATTCCATAGCTAGGATGGGAATGCCAAAGTGTGATTTCAGATCATATCAGCCGCGAGTTAAGCTGATGTTTCAATCTTGAGTCCTTTCTTGTCTCGTCGTTTCTCGTCGTGATACTAATAGCCTTTTAAACCCAATATTCGTTGGAGTTTGCTAATAAGCCGGGTCGTAAGCACAGACCAGAAACAGCCACAGAAGGTCAGCTAGAATCACACTGTCCTTTGCCGGCATCTCCAGACTACAAGTACAGTGCGTAAAGCCGCCTCCCAGCCACAACGATCAATGTCAAGGGCACCTGGTGAGAATCACGTCAAGTCATCATCATCGCGTATCCAATGCAACAGCAGCATCGAACTACTCCCCTCCGAGCTCCGTTAATTTGGGCAGCATCAGCACAGAGTCCGACTCATCAGCGAGTTCCAATTGGTCACTATTCTTGGGTCTGTTGTGTCACCGTATCCCGCCTATTACCGTTAGCTTCGGTGTGGATCTGAAGCTTGTCAGTGCTGTTTTTTCAACCTAGAGTTTACAAGGCGACGACAACCAAACTTGTATGAAGACACAACGATATTCCTTTTATCAGAAATCGGGCCTTTTTCTTTTGGTGTTGCGACTGCAATAATATTGGCAAGCGAGGATGGAGATCTCGTCTGATGAAAACGACTATGAAAGCCTGGATGATCCTCAATTAGAGAATGATAATGGTGAAGTAGCCAATAATTCGGTTCATCCAGATTCAGCTCCCAGGTATACAGTTCCTTCTCGCGTCATTGGCGCTGTAGAAATACCTGCTGTGGTTGAAAACATCGACCGTACTGTCAAGGCGTTCGGTCGGGTACCGAATCTCCAACATGTAAGAGTCCACAACAGTCCATTCCTCTCCTTCAACTAATAACAATTTTAGGTCATGGATGCAGGGAGGAATTCTATCCCTCTCTATCTAACACCAGAGATACCGTTCTGCAAGCCCATAATGTCACATAATGCCCGCAGTCATAATGTCGTGCTGAAAATCACTGTTCCAAAGCGAACAGGGCGTAAGCGCAAGCGTGGTACTGATGGACCATGGGAAGGAGATGTCGAAATCAACGACGCTGAGGATCAGCCACAAAAAAATGACGGAGTTTCGTCTTATGCCAGATTAGACGACCCCAAAGTGTTGCGTCGAACAATGGCAGATAATGTCGACAAGTATCAGGTCGAAGCAGTCGGTGTTATTCGGAACACACATCGATTTCGTGGACTTGCCGACTTTTACTGGGATATGTCCCAATCGTCATTTGCGCAACGATATGTGGACAAGGTTCTCCCTGGAGATGGTATGCTTTTGGTCCAAAATCTGTTCAGGATACTAACAGCCCGCAGTTGACAAGATTAAGGAGTTCAAGTTCCAGCCTGGAACTGACAAAGGACCAAATGTCGATATTCTACCGCCACCAATGTTTACGCACATGAGCCTCCCTTTCAACTACCAATACTCGCAGAACCCTTACGTGCGTGCCACTGAAGATGGTGGTACAGTCAACACTACAGCCGTGAAGCAAGTCGGTTACTTCATTGGCGCAGAAGACCCTGCACCAGCTGGACCTCAACTTGAACCCGATATGACCGATCCCAGAATGGTGGAAATCATAGCTGAACTCGAAGCGGCCTTTGAAGAACGGCCAGTGTGGACGCGGCGGTCTCTACTCAATCACCTTGGAGGCAAACTCAAGAACTGGAATGAACTCAAAAAGTATCTCAACTACGCAGCTTATCAGTTCAAGGGAGGGCCGTGGCGAGATGGTGTTGTTCCTTATGGTATCGATCCACGAACCGATCCCAAGTATCGAACTTATCAAACTCTCATGTTTAAGCTTCCTAAGCAGAAGCGTGCCCAACGCGGTCAAACGTGGAAATCGCTACGCAAGGTCCAGATGGGCCCTTTGAAGGAATTTCTAGAGGAACTCTCGGAAAGCCACGTTTTTGACGGCGACACCTTTCACACTGACGGTAAAGTGTGGCAAGTTTGCGATATTACCGACCCACTGCTCAAAGATCTTCTTGAGAATGCTGCTATCCGCCCCGAATGGGACCCAAGCAGCGGATGGTATCACGGAGGTCTGTGGGCAAAGGTCAAAGCCATCATGAAGACAAAGCTTGTCGCCATTCAATTCGATCGACATCTCACGCGAGAAGATTTCGCAATGACGCTACAAGCAGGAGATGAAACTCCTATGCGATCCAATCAAGCAACATTCCATCTCCCTCTTCCTAATCTACGTCTCACAGACGAAGAGCTTACGCAACTTCGTGGGCGGCAACCAACGAAGAAGAATAAGCATAAAGGTTACAGCGTGCGTGTTAGAGACCCCAACGCAGGACCTAAGCGTGCGCCAGCTGAGGAAACCCACGCGACTGAGCGAGGGGAAGAAGAGGCTAGAATATTGGAAGAGATGGGATCCGGAAATGAGGATTCGGATGATGATGATTCAGGGGATGATGAGGATGGCGACATCACAGCTGTACGGGACGAGGATATAGACCGAGAGATGATGTATGGATGAGAGGTCAATACTGGAACCAGATCACAGTATCAAGAAGCAGGGGACATGGTAATATGCAGTCAGCTTTAAGGAAGCAAAGGGGAAACGCATTCATCAAACAATTCCATGTGGCGATTGTGCATTGAGCGCGTTTCCAAGCCTTGATTACAGTTTGTCGCTCAGAAGTCTCGCATTTTGCTCCCATGACACAAATTCTATTCTATTGTCTTCTCCCCTGCTTCCATGGACAAATGTTGCCAATCAAATCTGTGTTTGAGCAGTGCCTGACTTTCAAACTGATTGCGAGAAAACAATGTGAAGTCTAACTCTCTGTTGGCAACCGTTAACTACACCATTACCCATAGGAGCAAAGCCAGTATCGGGATCATGCTCAAAGTGAAGTGAATTGCCGATCAGCATACTTCAGTGGCCATTCCTTTCCATTATACTCTGAGGTTATTGTGTATCCCGTGGCTTTTCGTTGGTTTGATCCATTCCTATTGATTTTAACCCCTATTGTCCCCTCAAACTTTTTGTTTCCTCGCACCTCTTTGCAGGCATATTAACCTTCATATTCTGCACGCTTGCAGCGCTTCGCAGTGACAGTGAGTCACTATCTTCTTGTTTACCTGTTACCTGCGTTTTCACCTGCGTATAAATTCCTGTTTCCACCCTCCCTCCTGCATCTTTCCGTTTTCATATCTGCATCCATCCGCATCAACACAGGCAAACACTAATCTTTCCCCCTCTCTTTTCGCGAAACAGAAGATGACAACCGTCAAACACCAATCCAATGACGTGTCAGCCGTCGTGGTCTCCGAATATAAAACGGGGTCTGGCACCCTCTCCAGCAACAGGTTCTGGTGTGAGCCGTGCAAGAGAATCTTCAGAACTTGGCAGCAACTCCACGACCACAAAGAAAAGATGAGCGCCCAAGGCAAGCCTAAGCATATCCACTGCCAGTTCTGCAGTTGTGACTTTCATACCGAAGCCGCCAAAACCACCCACATTCAGCAGGTTAGTTTCATCTCTTCTTCTCCTGTATTACCCTGTTAACTCTTCCGCAGGATCACCCCCAAGAACAAAACCTCTACTGCACAGGATGTGGAAAGGGCCCTTTCGTTCGAGTGGGCGGGCTCGTATCTCACGTCGAGAAAGAGTGTCACATTCTCAGTACCAGCACTATTGAGACCATGCGTGAGGAGAAGATGGGATTTTCTAAGGCCCTCACTGCTCTGACCCAAGAACCTCTCAAGAACAACTACGGAGGTTACATGCCCGAGGGTGCGGACAAGGGTCTTCCTGATGCTCCTTGGGAGTCAACCGGAAGCATTCCTGCTCCCTTTACCATTGAGCAGAGCCAGTTCCCCAGCCTCGGCGAATCTAGTTCTACTGCACTCCAGCCCGCCAAGGAAAAGAAAGAAAACAGCTGGAGCAAGGGCAAGAATCTGTTCCCGGATGCCCCTGCGGCTCAGCGCCCTACTCAAGAGCAGCTCAAGCAAATCACTGCTCCCAGCGCTAGAACTGTCTTCGAACTCATGAGCGAGTTCGACCCCAAACATCCTAACTTCAACGTGGGTCGTTTTTACTCAGAGTATACTCAAAAGTTCAATTGTCGCTTGGGGAGATGTGGCAAGGCCTTTAAAACGGCAAAAGGGCTCATCGCCCACCTCACCTCGGAGGCTCACTCTACGAGCAAGTACCGCTGCCCTTACTGTCTCAACACGTTTGGGTCTCTTGCTTCGATCACCCAGCATGTTGAGTCCAACAGCAGCAAGTGCCAAATCCGAGAGTCGGAGCAGTTCAATGCCTACATGGACCAGCTTCTCGCCAGCATGGTTGATGTCAAGGAGAGACACCCGGATGGTACCGTTCGCTATGAGACATCAAAGACGTTTGGTAAAGGCCCTGGCCCTGGCTCAAACCTCGTTGAGCAGAAGGAGAACCCCAAGGTCAATGGAGGAGACCCTTATGCGGGACAGGAGATTCATTGGTAGATTTGCGAAACGATTGTTGCCGAGAATCGATTTGAGATTGGCAGGTTTGAGATGTGAGCTTGGGAGACTCCGGGCAATAGACCTGAGATTACTCCGTGGGTAGTAATTAAATGATTGATGATGCCCAAATATTCATTTATTACTGTAAAGTCCTGAACACTTTGTCCACTGTAACATTATGTAGCATTGCATTGATTCAACTTACAGCAGCCACAGCGGATGCACGTTGGGTTTACGCGTTCAAGAGGCGGAGCGGAGCTAAATGTGGAACCCACTGGCCCCTGATGACCTAAGCTTGAGTCTAATACAGTGAGAGTAGACAACACTCCCGTAATTAATTTCAGGATAGTTATTTCACCTGTTCAACTTTGCTTTCATCATCTAATAATTTTGTGTATTTTGCGTTAAAAAGACACCTGCGGTATTGAGAGGTTGCAGTAAAGCCTGCTGCTATCTTCTCCTCTGGCCTTTCCCCGGATTCCGCTATCGAATAACGGCTTCTTCAAGATCGACTAACCGATACCCCTGTGTTCGCTACGCTGGAACAACGCTATGACGAGACGTTTCGAATAGAGATCTGAATATTCATTGCACGAGCGATCAGCGAGATAGTGTTTGGATTGGCTTCAAGTTTACAAAGACAAGATACAAGCGGGCGCAATGGCGACAGCTCGGAGATGGGCGCGCAAGGTCGAGCGTTGCTGCTGTACTTTTGCGACATACTTTCCACTGGCTTTCGTTTACGGTCTAACATCATGGGCGGTTTGGGTGGTTGTGTGTATCGGTAATGCCAGCAGGAAGAGCAGCTGGATAGGTGAGCCTGGACTGCGGTGATGCCGATGTTTCCATCTGACAGTTTTACAGGCACCGGTTCTTCGATAATAGGCGTTGTACTTTACATTATGCTCAACTGGTCCTACACTACCGCTGTCTTTACGCCTCCCGGCTCGACGACGAACGATATGGGTTATGGACTCCTTCCTACACAAAATGCGCCACAGGGCACCTCCTTCACTGTCAAGAGTAACGGCGAGTTTCGATTCTGCAAGAAGTGCCAGGCTCGCAAGCCTGATCGTGCGCATCACTGCTCGACATGTCGACGATGTGTTCTGAAGATGGATCACCACTGCCCCTGGTTAGCAACGTGTATAGGCCTGCGCAACCACAAGGCATTCCTCCTGTTCCTTATTTATACGACTGTTTTCTGCTTCTGGTCATTCGCGGTCAGCGGATCCTGGGTTTGGTACGAGGCGCTGGATGATCAGGAATACATCGATACTTTCCTGCCCGTAAATTTTATCATGTTGAGCGTCATCAGCGGAATTATTGGTCTCGTTGTGGGTGCTTTTACAGGATGGCATATTCATCTGGCTCGTTGTGGACAGACTACGATCGAGTGTCTCGAAAAGACACGATACCTCTCGCCATTGCGCAAGACCTACAACTCTGCTCATAACCCCGCCAACAACGTACCGGAAGCTGCTCGCCAATTCGTCGACTTTCACACAAATGCTCTGCCTGGTATCACTCGACCTGAAGAGGGTGAGGAGCGACGGCCGTATCCCCCTGATGGTTCTCGCCCTGTTCAGCTTTCATACGCTCAGCGAGAAAGAGAACAACGACAAAGGCGATACGAGGAGTATCTCGACGAACAGGACTCTGAGAAGCTCCCCAATGTCTTTGATCTCGGCTGGAAGCGCAACTTACTGCATCTATTCGGGCCCACACCTGCGCTTTGGTTCTTCCCTGTGTCCAATACAACAGGAGATGGCTGGACATGGGAGGCTAGCAGCAAATGGCTTGAGGCGCGGGACCGACTTAAAGCTGAGCGAGAACAACAACGAGCTCGCGAGGTAAACGCTGGATGGGGATCCCCGGATGATATTCCTGACGTTCCCGAACGACCTACAGGTGCAGGACGGCATTTCACTCCAGGACCAAAGCTCGCAGGACCCAAGACGATGAGTAAGGCTGACCGAGTTCTGGGCCGCGATCCTAACCTTTACGCCGACGCCACACAAAATGTACCCATGAGTCGACTCAGCCCTCGAGGGCGAACAGTAGACGACGAGCTTGCAGACTTGGACAGTGATAATGACGATGGCTTCATCGATACAAACAACCCGGAGCCAGAAAATGGCAAGTTGAGTCCAAACTTCACATCAGAAGCTCAACGTCGTGACGATGCTGAGGCTCGCGCTCTTGAAGTTGTTACTAACGGTAACTGGGGTCGAGGCGGAGCGAGCGGCATGCTTCGAAAGGGAAGCTCACAGAGCAGTCCCCTCAGTAGAACACCCAGCAATATTAGTCGCTCAGGGACACCAAAGTTCCAAGACGAAGGAGTGGATTAGAACTTTGGAGAGTTGTGTTTTCGAAAGCGAATGAAATGAATGAGGTTCCTCGACGTTTAACGTTTCTTGTCACGAGATGAGGAGTTTTGTGTTATGTTCTATTCTTTTATTTTTATGTTCGATCATCATCATATTATTATTATTATTATCATTCTTTGTACAGATTACTTTTTTATCCAATACGTTTTGGTGGAGTTTTAGCCGATGGTGTATGATCTGATGTCTAATATTGTTTTGACTTCTAACGTCGAATACCGGGAAACCGGCCAGTACAGCAAAATTCAGTGGATACCTGAGACCCATACAGACTTTTACCATAGTAAAATCCCAGGTGACCGGTTTCTAGGTGTGGCCGGTTTCCTGGTATTCGACGTTACCCTTTGCTATGGATCCGCGGGTGTATATCTACCATAGATCTACTCTTTTGCCAAGCGTGACTCTTGTGGTTGGTCTAAAACCGCCGAGTTGAGATCGTCCACGTTTATGAGATCTACAACGCCAACATCCCTTGATCATCGCCGTGTCACTTTCGAAGAAAAAGGGTTACACCGCCAATCTCACACCCTACGACAATGATATCGCCTGTCAACCGAAAACTTTGGCGTGTTTCAGAACGCTGGATTGACGCCGTCATGCCCTGGGTTCTCAGCATGTGCCCGCAGGAGTATCCCAGGCCAGCTCGCGGCAGGGAACTTGGCGTCATCTGGCCAAGTGAGACTATCCACATGTGGTATCTCCTTTGCTTGGCTGACAATTGCGTCACCTAGGCACTTCTCTGCATCTAATCTCGGCAGAAGCTTTTCGACCTCGGTGCAGTATTCATCGACGCCAAGGCTTGTCCTGTAATCTTTCGATCCAAAGTCAGACAGCACGCCGAGGCGTATGAGACGGGACAGGGGATCTATTCGCTCTGCTATGCCTGGTGACGTATGTACTGCGATGGCAGTCCAGACTTGATGCGACACCGCTTCAGAATAGCCGCTTTTGACGAGATGGGCCTTTGCGCAGTCGGCAGAGCAAATCTCAAAGCGTTGCTCTCCATTGTAGAGATGACTTGCTCCAATATCATGATGGATAGCTGCTACAAAGAGAAGTGGGCTCTGATCTTCAGAGTGGAAGGGAGAGTCTTCTTTCTCGGCAATATACCGCGCTAGAAGATAGACTCGAAGAGAATGATTCAAGATAGGGATAGGCAAAGCATCCCTGGCGAGTTCAAGAGCTGACAGACAAGTATCGGTCTGAGGTACCTCTTTCAGTACAAGGGGGTTCAAGTCGCTCATCATGACTCTCAGACGATGCTCATAAAGGAACGTTACAAATGCTACGCTTTGAGATGAAGCTAGCATCCCATGTCTCTTGTCCATATCCAAGCGGGGTTGACGTGAACGCTTACAAAGCTTGCAACGTCGAGCTGAAATGTCATCTTCAACTCACTATCCAACCCCCTCCCCCCCTCCCAGAAACTCAGAATAGCCTCATCTTCATTCCATACAACATCCTCTTCTCAACGGGCGCACACCCCCCAGCGACGATCGTAAAGGATCAGTATTGGAGAGGGCGGGACCCTGCGGGGAAGACAAGACGAATATGGAACGAGCGCCTTTTAGTGAGAACCGTAAAATAAGAATGAGGCTGCCGGGCGGTTTTGTCGCTAGGATTAGGAGGTTGAGCTTGTGGGGATTAGATTATAGCGATTTGTTAAGAAACAGGGGTAATAATACGAGAATACGAGTCACAGATTTTATCAGATTCATGTGTTTGTAAAAGAGTTCATTTCTCATTATTCCCTTCTCCCTTTGAGTCAAGGCCAAGAAGCCTCTTCCACAAAAGGGCGAAGTGATCACTATCGCCTATCCCCAGATTGAAGGGGTGGCCAGTAGTTTGTTTATTTTGTTTGTTGTAGCGTGAGCCACCGGTATGTGTATATCATGATTTCCCTATGTCGATCCATTGTTCCCATGTGAGAGGCCTCAAAAAGTGAGGGATATCTCCGTCTTCTCCACCAGCCATTCCATCCTCCCTTATGCCCGTGCAATAGCCTTCTTCCCATCATCTCGTCTTCCGTGCCAGGTGACATTAATGACATCAGATTGTAGCAGAATCAACAAGAGAGTCAAGAGACGAGAGAGAGATATTGTGGGCCAAGTAAAGTGAGAGTGCTTTCAGCAGAAAAGAGATATTTCCCAAGTGTTTGGCTCCCTTGCCTTGTGCCGATCTATAGTACGTGAATTCCGGTATTCCCCAGTGCAATGCAAGTTTCCCTGACGCTCCCAAATCACGGCCAAGCGTGGTATATGCAGACTCCTTTTCATTCCCGTCCTGTTCCTTTGATCCATCGGGGCAGCTTCAATGCCGCGATAATAAAAATAATATAAACATAGAATCCCAATAATGACCAACACCATCCACGCTGAAGGGGGTATTTGTCCATCTTTAACTGTTTTTTCATGCGCCGTATTTTTAAGGAAATCGTCGTGTACCAAAGGGTACTGTTAAAAGGGTTATTCAAACGCTTCAACCCTGCCTTGAATGGATGAAAAGAGAAAAGAAAAGAAACAAAGTAAACAGTAATGGCGCAGGCTCCATCCATCGAGTCACAGATTCCTTCAGTCCCATCGCGTGTCGCGCCAGGATCCTCCTGGGATCATGGAATAAAGATGAGTGACTACCATCATAAGATGGCTTAGGGTATCCTTTGCCTAAGATCCTTGTCGATATCAGACTTAAGCAGCGTCCAGGTCCACCTTCGTCAGACTCAGTATCGATCGATCGAGAAGTGAATGGTGAAAAAAAAATTATATCCAAGAAGGTTGAAAAATGTGTTCGTACAGATGAGATAGATGTGACTCAGGTGGTAATCAATAGCTGTCAAAGCTCGTCTTCTCGGAGCTAGACTTTTCAATAGTACTTTTAGGGCTGGAGTTGATTCGGCTGAAGACCTTGCCACCAAGGCGGTTGAGCTTGTTTCCGTCTTGAGTGCGGCGAGGAGCATCGATCAACATCTTCTGGACCGAGTCAACCTTAATCTTACAGAAGAGCTTAGAGAAAAGGTACTGGTCGCCAGCATGGTTGAGGAGAGGCAGGGTGCGATAACCCTGCTTCAGGTTGGTGAGTTTGGCGGTGTAAGTAGCGACGGCAGGGCGCTCATTGTAGCTCTCGCCGTCGTTGGAGAGCTTGACCGACCAGCGAACAAAGATCAGGTCAGGGTGCTTGGTGGTAACCTTGAACTTGAACTGCTTGTCGAACATGGGGTTGAAGCCGTTCTCGCGGATCACCTCAGTCTGGACTTTGAGGGGCGAGTCGTGCTCCATGACCAAGTTAGAATCAGCTTCCTTCTTGTCGCGCTTGTCGTTGGCGTGGAAGATCTCGATCTCCACGTAAGGGTCCATAGATTTGTTAGCAGGGAGGTTGGCAGGTCGCATAAGCTGTTGGGCAGATATGACATCAATGCTGAACGAGACAACACTGCGCTCCTTCTTGCCCTCGGCAATGTCGGAGTTGTAGGGGAGAACTTGAATGTCTCGGAGCTCAGCGGGCTTCAAGACGTAGCCAGATGCATCCTTGCCATCGAACATGGCACGGTTGAGTTGCATTCCGAGGTCGAAAGTCTGCCAGTTGAGAGCGGCCATCTGGACACCGCGTCGCCAGTAAATAAGAGGGTCGAAGTTGTTGGAGGTGATGCGAGTTCGGTCGGGGTAGACGCGCATCATGTAACGCATGTTGTGGATATCAAGTGCCATCTTCTGATCTTTAGCGCGGGAATGCTTGGCAAAGCTCGACTCCATGAAGGAGAAGATGTGGTTGTACTGCTTCGCGTCCACTGTGTCAAAGCCAGAGAACTTGACACCAGCGCAGTAGACACCCAGCTCACCAAGGACCTTGACAGTCTTGTTGGGAGCCTTCTTGGCTGGCTGTTCACCTGCGCTCTCGTTGTCGCTAGTGCTGCTGCTCATCATATCCTGAACACGGCCTTCGGTGATGGTGTTGACACGGGTCTTGCTGACCAATCTTCGCGAGGAGTGGCTGGGCGTCAACATAGGGCTCTGGGGGAGGGACTGAGAGGGCATCAAAGGAGTGCCATCAGGAGCCGAGGGCCGCATCATAGGCGAGTTGAGGCTGTTGCCCCTTCGTCGACCACGGAAGTCATTGCCCACGGAAACAGGCTCTTCCTTGATCTGAGGCTTCTTGACCTTGATGAGGACACGTTCCATAAGCTCAGAAGGGGTAGGAAGCTTATCGGGGAAAGCCTCCAAAGTCTCCGTGACCAATCGTGAACCGAAACACTCCTTAATGATCTCTGTCATCGTCGCCTGTTGAGCTGGGCTGCAGTGGACCTCAAGTGAAATCCAAAGAGGGTACTTGGACTTGACGAAAGCGTATTTGTTGATGGTTGTCATGACCTCCTTGAAGCTAATTGAAGTCGTCATGGTGCGGCCATGATTAACTTCGGGCTGGCCGTTGTAGCCGTCCCAGCAGTCAACCTCAACACATCGGCATCCCCGGACAAGAGCTGAGATGTAGCCCTCGACGCTAGACTGACCAGCAACTTGACGACCGAGGAGGTAGGTGTTGTGGGAGCTTGAAATGAAATACTCGTTCATCGGGCGGTCCAGGATAATGTTTTGAGGCTCAGGTTGAATCACATCGTTATGCTCTGACGTCAAGAAACCAACAAAGGCTGCTTCGGACATAATCTCGGCGCTTTCTTGAAGATCAGCCTCATCGTTGCGGTATTGACGGCAAAACCGAGAGAACAGCTTCTCCCAGGCAACACGATTAGAATCAACATTCTCGCCCTGGACGTCACGGAGAAAGGTGAGAAACTCTGTCGAGGTAAGACCGAACTCGGGGTTGGCGGCGAAGCCACGGATGATTCGCTGAACGTCGGTCCTTTGCTTCATGCGTCGAACAAAGTCCTTGAACTCCCTAAAGTTTAGTTTTTGTCGTCGTCGCGAATCAGATAAGTGAAAGTTGACTTCCAGGGTCGCTTGTGAACTGTAAATGTGAAGGTTCTGGCACACACGCTTCACTCCGGCAATATTCATCTCCTCTTGCCCGGGACTGCGAACCTGGTCACCAAACTCCTTGGCCATCTCTGTTTGCCAATACTGGGCAACAGCACGGTCGTTGAATGCCATCAACGATGTCATAAGTTCTTGACGGTATCTCAACATGGCGTCCAAGAATTCTGTCCAAAGTGACAAGCTCTTAGTGTTGTCTGTGACAATGTGCAGAAATCTTGTTTTCGAGTTCTCGGGAACTGTGTAAATAATAGTAAACCACTTGTCGCTGTACTTGGCCGCTTCCTCGCCCAGGCCGTAGTCGATGATGTACTGCTGGATGTCTGAACCTGTTCGAATCTCTCTAATCTCATCGACATGAAGAGACTTTTGAGGTCGGGTGGCATCCCAAGAAAGCTTGTTGGATTCGGTCTCGTATACAAGGTTGATTCTCTTAGGTCGGCTCTTCTTCGAAACCTTTCTCACTGGGCATCCATTGCGAAGCTCAGCTGGAAGTACTGGGCCAGCCATAGCTCCAGCGCTCGCACTGATGGATCCATGAGTGCTGTTGGCGGATGAGGTGTTGGTAGCACCATCAAGTCCAGCCACAGAGATGCAGTCGTCAGGGATGTTCTCAGGCTCCTCATCGGTATCCGTCAAGGCGCTGTTCTCCGGGGGGGCTGTAGCGTTGCTGTCACTTCGGCGTCTGAGGATGCTGGGGCCAACACTTCCGTCACGACTGGCAGGGGCACCAGAGGAAGGTCGTCTTCTACCTGTAAATCGGTGGGCTCGGTTAGAGAATCGGCGAATGAGGCCTCCTTTGCTGTTGTTGGCGACTTCCGACATGGCATTGTACCCAAGAGAGTTTGTGCTTGTCTTCCGGGACAGCACAGATTCGGGCAACTGAAAACTTGAAGGGAAGACCTCCTCCTCCCTACCTCGCATGGGCTCAGGCGAGGGTTGGACGGAGGAGTATGTGGTTAGGACAGCAGTGTCGGGAGACATGAGTGGTGAGCCCTCTTGTGAGTTTGAAGCTCCTGATGAAGCACTGATAGCTGACATGGGGATGGGGACTGGTTGTGTTTGTGAAGGAAAGGCTGTCTGGACCTGACCTAGTTGAGAGCGTGTTAATGAGGACATTTCGGATAGGTTGTGAGTTGTTGATGTGGAATTTGAGTCTGAATCGAAGCCGAAAGACATGGTCGTGCTGAGAGATGTGATTACACTATGAGGGCAAGAAAGGTCGCATTCGAAGGTTGCATCGACGTATATAAAAGCTCAGTCAGAATGGGGAGCCATGGTGGGACGTCTGGCCTGGGGGTAACGATAAGAGACGCGAATTGCGGGGAAGAGGCTGCGGAAGCCGATCCCTCGTGGAGCAGCTGTCACTCTGGGGTGCAGCCAGTGTCAGGTAGGATGCCAGAAGAGCCAGGGCAGTGTCGACCGCACGTAATGAATGCAGATGCAGGGACGCAAGAAGTCTGTGGTGTTGCTGAGTGGACCACACGAGGGTAGTGATGCTGAGCAACACGCGGGTGACTGGGTAGGTCCTGACAAGGCCGATCCGAGGCGTGATGATGTGCCAAGTTCGCAGCAGCGTGGTGAGCTGGCAGAGGGCGGGATATGCAGGTGGCTCCTTTGGGGCCGCCTTGGGGTCGCTGGATCAAGAAAACAGGGCGTTCGTCTTTGACAGGCACAGAGCTGCAGCACAGCGCAGAACCACTGGTCCAGGTGATTGAATAGAATGAAGCAGTCCCTCGAGCACCACAGGTCGGTCAGGTTGGGGTAGCTTAAGCTACAAACACCTCTTTCGATAGCGTATCAACACCAACAACGTCCTGCGCTTGGTGGGTTTCCTTCTGTCTATAGGATAAAACCCGAAACAGCCGAAAGTTCAATGGGTATTTTCCAGGGCAGATCTCGATCAGGCGCAACTTCGAATGGGAAACGATAACAATTCTGAGAAGCCGCAGGTTCTTTGAGTAACAGGTCCTAGAAGGGAGTCCGAGGATCGAGGTCGAACTGGCTGAGTCACCCAACGTCAAGGGAACGCGACAAAGTCCGGAATTTCAGTTCTGTCGCAAATTGATCGGCGAATTGCAATTGAGCAGCGCTTGGTTGTCGAGCGTGTGATGGAGCAGTCTGGGTAACGCTGACGGAGTGGAAGAATCGTCTCTCTCGAGTAGAGTGTCAAAGGGTTTCTTTGAAGAAAGTAGATTGTTATGACAGACAAGAAGTGAGAAAGGCAAAGAGGTGAGTTAGGTTGTCAATGGGAAAGTTGGTGGTGGAGCGGGAGGGGTAGAAAAGATAGTTGGGATGGAAAAGGGGGGGAGTCCAAGTAGTAATAAGTAGCCTGTGGTGGAAAAAGGTAACTGAGTACTGGTTGTAGCTTGGGGCGGTGGCTGTATGATAGCCCGGGAACCAGAAGGTTAAAAAAAGATAGAGAGAAAAAATAGGGCAATCTCCTCTTGGTACAGTTGGTAGAGCGAACTGGGCAAGGGAGGGCAGAAGCTCCCAAGTATGATGGCGTCCTCTTTTGGCGCTCGTTGGAGCGGGCGAGACTTGAGACTTTGTAGAAAAAAGAGAGCTAACGTCAAGAGAGCTAGATCACAGAATAGAAGAGACTGGATAGAAGCTGCTGGTGCTTGGACGCGGGCAGCGGAAGAGTCTTAACTTGTATGCGGCGGCGGTACGCTGAGCCAGAGCCAGAGCCTGGGCGGTTGCTGCTACGGTTCCGTTGGGCTCTCTCTCTGTGACTTGGGGGTGTCTTCTTGGGCTGCCCTGGGGCCGGGAAATTATGGCGGAGGGGTGACCAGCCAAGACTGTTTTTTCTTTATTTGGAGCGTCTCTAGTCTACTTGACACTTGACACGAGCTGATCTTCTGGCAGTGTCAGTGTCAGTACTACCTACTATTAAAGTCTGTGCTGCGTTGTAGCCTGTGCTGAGGTTAATGCCTGTAGGTACCTCCCTAGGGCCTCTTCTGCTGCGCTGTACGGCGCTGCCTGCTCGCCTCCACAGTGTTGACCGAGTCGAAAGTGTCTGTGTGAGCTTCACTAAGCCCAGTCCTAACAGCCCACTAAGGTCTCAGTCACGCTCTGTGCCTGTGCCTGTGTGACCGTGCTCGTCCCTGTAACAGACAGATATCACAGTACATATGCTATGTATGTATGTACTCACTCTATCTACACCTCTCCTCATAACGATCCGCTGTCAATCTCCAATGTGCAACCCAGGAGAGGAGTCTGGGCAGAGACAGGCAGGGTGATGAGGATGACCAGAGTGAGTAAGTGATTGATTGAACCCTTGATTTGATGGGACCAGCATCCAACGATACTGGGGCCTGTATTGTACATACCTACCTACATACATACATACAGAGACCAGGGATTTCCCAACGTCGGGAACCTTGGATCCCCCTCCCTCCAGCCTTTTTTTTTTTTTTTTAATTTATTTTTTTCCCTTTTCCTCTCAATTTTTACTGTGGACGACAGACAGACCGGGGTGGATACTGGAGAGACTGGGGAGGTGACCAGGGGGGAGGGGTGTATGATTTTCATCCACTACAACTTGATAGAGTGGGGTTTTCTATGGTCAATGGTCAAGGGGGAGGCGAATGGTTAGGCCCTGATGGTGTGTGAGTGAGAGAGAGTGTGTGTGAGAGTGAGCATGTCCTCCTTATGCAGCCAGACACAGAGTCCAAGTTTAGGTGGTTGAGAGGTGTTACCCAAGGCTCAAGACTTGATCGATACAAGGGAGACAAAGTTGAGTTTGCAGGGAGACACCGGCCTAATGCAACACATTCAACTCAACCTCAACTCTGATGAAATGTTCCGAAGTCTAACTTGTTCTGATACACCACCTGTGCACATGACCAAAAATCAATGTCGTTAAAGGACAATGTCTCGAACTGAGATTGACCGACATACCACGTTGTGCCTACAGACCAATGTAATCATTATACATACAGTACACACAGACAGATACGGTGAACCTCCCTCCTCACCTGTCTGCTCACCTGCTTGATTACTAACTTCCCGTGTACACACTATGCCTCGGTGCTAAGAACAAGGCGAACGGACCAAGTCACCCAAGCAATTGGTAGACATGACAGCGGAAGAAGCAAGGGGGGGAAGAGTCATCGTCATGCCAGTGAAACGACAAGACGGTTACACGGGAAACCCAGCGACAAAAAGCTAGACTCAGAAACATAGCATAGGCCAAGCAAGTCCTACCATAGGGTCATCGTCAACGTGCCAGGGATAAGTCGAGTTGCATATCGGATAGGCTGGACTGGATGCTGGCTTATCTTTGGTTAGCTTACCCTGTCTTCCATCACCTATGGACTAGCCAGCCAAGAAAAAGAAAGGGCGAGATGTAAAGGGAACTACATTGCACTGGAAAGAGGTGTTCAGAGCGGTGTGAGCTTGATTCAACCGAAACTCTTGGAAATCGTCAGAGTAGGCTATTCCATCACCCATATGGGGAACCGGAACGTTGGAAGATGACGATGGATCCTGGCTCGATCCTCCTCTAAGCTCTCCTCTCTTCCATCCTCTTTCACTCGCAAGTTAGAAATCACCCTGGAATCCCAGTAGTTATGTCGCATAGAGTAACATAGGTTTGGCAATTACGCGATCAACTTCATTATCTCATCATTATCTCCTCAAATCAGAAGCTTAATCTTATAAAAGATACACTCTGAAGCCTTGAATAGTTACGTGGAATTCGGGAACCGTTATGTTGTAACTTTAGCGTCCCAGCTTGCAATTAGCGCTCAGTAGTGGGTCGGATTGAGGCTTTGTGCTTGTGGGCGGGATTCGGGGCTCGGCCATCATACGGATGCCATGGATCATGGATAGTGTGGCTCACACCGTTTTCTTTCACTTCCTCTTATGGCACCCCTTTACTGGCTTTTCTAGCGCCCCAGTCCATCAAGGTCGACAGAATAAACGCGACATCGCTTGCCTCAAAGTGCCATGTTGCACTCCTCCTCGCTATTCGGAGTGCGGTAGTGCGCCGCAGCGGGCCAACAACAGCGGCCAACAACACTCTCAAATCGAAACTAACGGCTACCCATTCAGAGTGGAGAAGGACGCCATAAATATCATCATAAATCATCGTGCTTGCGATTGTGGTTGCGATTATCGTTGATGATGATTGATATTCGGCACTCGATCCTTGTGTAACTCAATAACTAGTATGCTTGCAACGCAAGCTAATATTCCATGCTTCAATGCATGAAATACTCATGGCGATCAAGGGTTGTCTCAAGGGAGCAAAACAAGAGATAGAGATGCGCGCCGCTGGATCCGAAAGGTCTGGGCTACACACCTTTACTATCAAGCTGATCAATCAGAATGAGACGCGCCGGCGCGAATCCAATTTCTTGACCATGCCAGAGCAATCCCAAGGGACGATAGGCAATCCTCCGTTCCTGACTAACAGAACTGTCTGGCAACGACATGAAAACGATGTGGATTTACGTGGACGAAATGGTCCGATCAGTCTGGTTGGTAGTAACACAATTGCTTGATGATGAGCAACCATCTCAGAATGACGATGCAATAAGGCGCCATGCCATACCCCTCCTTGATAGCCAGCCATGCCACGGCACTGTGGTAAAAGCAAAGTTTTGTCAAATTCGACCAAGTTCTCTTTTGGACGAGGGCGATCGAGCAATCAATGATCACGATACGAACTTGGAAAGCAAGACCGTATCCGGTCAGACTGTTAGAATGAAAGAGAAGAGGGGCAAAATGGTGAAAAGTCTATAAGGTAAGGTAGTCTGGGTTGGGGTTCGGGCTTTTCTGCTTCATCAACTTTGTCAAGAAAAAACTTTGACTTTGGCCTAATAAACAAGCTTGGTGCCCACGCTCAACCGAGCAACCACCAGAGACTGTCTCGGCTCTGCTGTTTATTATTGTGTTTTTGTCGACTCCTTTCTGTCCTCTTGGCAAATGTTTGCATTCTCGTTTGTCCCTAGTTGTAAGACCCTCAAATCATGATCACGAGGGGATCAAAAAGGGAGGAAAAGAAATGTCAAAGAGCTTTGACACAAACTGGAGGTGCCCAGGCTTACTCTGAACCAGTAAGCAGACAGAAAAAACACGACAGCTTCGGTTAGCGATCCGGCCAAGACTACTCCGTACCCCGTAAATAATCTTGGGATGTAACGAGCAAGTCACTGAGCCCGAGGAGTCATTGACAGCAGTCGGAGCCGCTGCCCGTCACAACCGTGTTCAAGTTTCGATAGCCAGAGAAAAAGAACAATTCCATGACAGGGGATGGCAGAAGCTTCAACCGTCCACGGCCGGTCAATACGCGTACAGTACCCGTCTCCGGGCTTAGAATTTGGTGTACTCGCGTGTACAGTACTTCAATCTCTCGCTTCGGCACATGGCTAACCATATGCCCGGCGTCGGCCAAGGAGCAGGGCTGCCAATCAATCGCCACGGACATTGACTTGGATTCTGGTATCGAAACGTGGTACCTCTTTCATCATGTAGCATACCTACGTAGGAGATGACTCAATCTGTATGCCAGATATTTGACTTTATAGGCCACATGGAGCCACATGCGCAAGACTGCTACTGTGTAACAAGCAAGCCACAGAGGGAGCAGTAAGCAAAAGTGCCTGTGCCTCGAGGATTCATGCTGTTGCAAGGGGGCTGGTGAGCCTCTGAACGGACGGCTTGACTGTCCTCCTCCGCGATGCGCCTCAGCAGCGTAGCGTTGCTCTGCTTTAGGTCGCGTTGAGCTGGGCTGGACTGGCCGGGCTTTTGAGCCTCCTCCAGCAATGACCTCAGTCTGACACGATGTGTGGAGCGCAAATGTTGCTTTTGACTCCAGCCAAACAATCCGACCCGACCGGAGGGAAATTGGCCCTTGAACGGGGCCGCAGAGCCGAAGATTTGAAACGAGCAACAGCGATGATTTAGATCGGCTAACAGCCGATATTGATATCGTGCTGATGTATGCTCTGGTGTTGAATCCAATGCCTTGAAAGTCAGGACCCAAAATCGAAGATGCAACTACCCTACCTGAGGAGCGGTTAGTGTTTGATATTGTTATTTTTTATTTTTATTTTTAAGTTTGCATGTTAGCCTCGAAAGGTATATCCAAGCATCTCCAAAGTCTAGCATAATTTAAACATTATTGATATTGTTATATTACTTGGCAGCAGGAGAGTCCTTCGGCCATTTCCTGATTTTACAGAGTACTTCCTACTGAAACTACCTATCAGCCTCAGCTTCCAAAATTGGATCTCACAGACACAGCCAAATAGCGTCTGCAGGGATAAAAAAAAAAAAAAAAAAAAAAAAAAAAAAAAAAAAAAAAAAAAAAACTTCAAACCTTAACAAGGTTGCCAAAATAAACACAACAAACGACCCAGCAAATTTCTGATATCTTGCCCAAGTCTTTTTATCTCTTGAGATTGAACACGGGGGTTTCCTACCTTCTCTGGCGCGCTATCAATCTCTTCCAGCATCTCAATCCTCCATGTTCGTGTTCTCTGTCAGCATGACATCGTGTCTTGTTAGCACCTCGAGGCAATCTCAGCTACCTTATACAAGGGAGTGTATCCACTACACTGGAGAACGTAATGGCTGATCTCTCTCTATACTGTGCAGGACGATGCATTCGCTTACCTCAGCTGTCACTTTATCGTCTAATCTCAGTATCAACAGGGAATCCAAGCAGCTTGTTTTTAGAAAACCGTTAGCCTCATCCACAGCAACTATCAAAATGTCAACTTCAACACCAACGCCCGCGTGGCTTCTCGTGCTACTGTACCAGTTTAGGGCCTTCTCGTATCCACTGTCACGAGCGCCGGAAGGCTCTTCTCAACCTTCCCCGGTAAGCCGTCGCTGTCAACCCTGCCCTACCCTCACTAGAGGATGGCACATCCTGATCTTCGAAAGTGACCGCCAGATTACAGATTACTGCGGTCTCGCCTATGTGCGGCTGAGCTGTGCACAAGGCTGCATTGGTGCATGGCATGTTGGGTTTCAAATTCCTTGCTGGTCCCAGTGCAGATTGCCACGCACCCACGGTTGGCTGTACCCAAATACTCGGTTAAGGGGGGGCAGGGTTTACTCGATAGGGCATGCAGGATGGTAATCCAGACACGATTTCGCATTGCTCTCGTTTACAAGGTCGAACCAAGGAACCTGAGGTCACATAAACACAGTGATATGTCTATCATCTAGTCGTCCACAGACTTATGGTCGTGGTGACGTGGCATTATCGCCTTTTGCCGCTTTGCTAATAGCGAAACACGGCCAAGTGCCGCTCGCTGACAATAGCATCGCATTGTTGACCACCAGCGCAAGTGGAGCATGAAATTGGCATCTCTTTCGTCAAACTTGCCTAAAGGCTAACCTCTCGATTCCCCGTACTGGCTTTCCAGTCTCTCCTCTCGCTCGAAACAATACAACCAAACAACAGGGTAAATACTTTCCAAGCGTGCCTAGACACGAGATAGCCAGACGCATCATACGCCGGTCAAGGAAATCCCATCGGGAAGCCAATCGCAGTCTTAGGCTCGGGGGATGGGTTGAGGAGCGTCACGGGAAGTGGTGGCAGAAGAGCCTGAGACTTGGGAGGCTGAATGCCCCAGGATACCAGTTCCTGGACCTCAAATGTCTATCCCACATTCCGCCAATTTCTGTGGGACATCTGAACAACACGCCATTTGATTTGACAATACACTCATGCCGCGCAAGAGACATCTTGAAACAAACCTCTGAACAGCCAACAACGGAATGAGATCATCATCTCGTCGATCCTTTGGCGCCGACTCCCGCCAATTTTAGGTCAGGGCCCCCAAGCTTCAGACAGGGGGAAGACGAGGGCCCCAGGACCGGCTTGGAACCTGCATAGGGGTGTGCACGTAAAAAGGATCGTTTGGTGCGAGCAGCATGTCGCTGTGGGGACCTTCCAGATATCTCGGCCGTGGGCTACGGAGAATGCATGCTGCCCGTACGGCTGTCCGCTCATCCATTATTTTTGACGGACGCCATCCCCCGCTTTCTTATCATAAATACTCGGTAATACACACAGTCTGCAGCCTTGCCAGGCGTATATCTTTCTCAACTCCAACGGACATGGACTTTGGGATTTTTTTCATTGATGCACAAGTTGACTTGAGGACAATAGCAGATAGAATTGATGTTACGGAGTACTCCGTGTAAGGTTTCTTGTCCTCAAGACTCTAGTGGCCTATGCCAGAATTCCATTCGCGCGTGTTATTTAACACATCGAGGCCTGCTATCATCAGAAGCTTTGTTGGAAGTCTTGAGGATTCAATAGCGGGGTCGTGGAAACGACAAACCATGGACCGCATTTCATCTTAGGTTGCATACACCGACATTTTTAGACAGACCGGCAAGATTTATTATGGTCACGAGGTATCCATTCTGGACCCCGAACGACAAAGGGCCAGCAACGAAGGCCATGTCAACAGTGTCGTATCACATGCGGTGTGCCGTCACTTGTTCTAATCTGGGCTGGTGATAGGATATTCTTGAGCGGTTCCAGCATCTCGAGTTTTCTTGAAAAGCAAATTGGGTGTTCAAACGGCACCGGTGTGCTGGGCCAGCCATAACCTCCAGCGAAATTCTGATTCGCCATTGATTCGTTAAGGGCTTGCTCAATGGCGTGGGGAAGAACAATGACGTCGCTTGCTTGATCCATCATCCAATCGGTTGGAGGATCTATAGTGGGTTCTCGGCCCCTAAGGGATCTTAAGGGGCATGGTTGTGAGACATGGGGCCGCCGTCTGCCTTGAGCCCCTGAAATGACTGATCTCAAGTGTCTCGGAAGAAGACCTGCGGTATCGGTCAGCCTTGCGTATGTGTCAACACTCGACCTCAGAAGCAAATCGTTCAGTCATCTTTATGGGCCCTTTCTTTTACTTGACATGGCTCGACAGGTAAACGAATAGCAAAATGGCAAATTCAAAAGCAATACAAGTCTTCTAAATTCCGTCCTCAGACTATCAAATGGGCGGACTTGGCAAACCAGTTTGTTTACGGGAAAACAAGGGCGACCAGAATGGTGATATGACGCGATTGCCGGGTGACGTAGGGAATCTCATTACAGATACAACAATGAAAGGCGAGCGCGGGGGTACAGAGCGGGTTCATAAACGAACCACAGACATTTGGCACCCTGAAAGCTACGTGAGAAATCACGGGGCAAGCTCATTCGCTATCACATTTGGTGATGGGATGGGTTCTAAACTTCTCATGCTTGGTCCAGTCACCCTTTCAACGAGTGTTTGACTGTGAATTGGTTCGTTCCACAGTCCCATTCTCAGAAATTGTCCATTGGCCCCTTGAGAGGGGTGAAAAAGACTCATCACTCAATCCACCGACACAGCTGCCGCCTTGACTTGCAGTTCCTCTCCAACTCGAATGAGGGGCAGCGCCGCGGCCATGTCGGTCGTGACTGGAAGGTCTTTATTGAGATAATGGCCCAGCCAGGGCCCTTGCATACTCAAGGGATGCGATGTTCCGTCAAAGCCATCACGCGCCATAACTATTCAGGCACTCGATTTGTCTGAGGTATTTCTATGTACCGCTGCCTCTCAGGCATGCTGCACCCGATATGAATCTCGTATCCAGGTTGATTTTCTGTCGTCGTTCCATTTGAGCTATCTTATCCACAGCTACCTACTACCTGGCCATAACATGGTAAATGCCAAGCCCATGGTCTGCTAAGCGGCCGTGTAGTCCATCGTATTAATCCCTTCTGGGCGTTGGCACGGCCTGTCCAAGATGCGCCGTATTCTTACAGAGCATAGCGGTTGATGCCGGTTATTCCGTTCCAAGACCTTTGGGGCACGCCCTCAATTTCCACTGTTCTACCGGTTGCATCCACGTGCGCTTCCTTAAGCAGTATGCCAGAAGCCTTAAACCCTTAGTGGACAGGCATCCGTGGTATACCATCAAGCTCTGTCTCGAGACTTCGAACACTTGACTGTGTGCAGTAATTACAGCGACTGCGTCACAATCACCTTGCCCTGTCGGCGCAAGGCACAACGCAATGCTCAGTCTCACCATGCATCCTATCGCGTCATTGCTTCTGGGCACCTGATGGTCTGCAGGCGACCTATGCAATGCCATGCCAGCAAGAAGTGGCACAGCGTCAGACCTGTTGCATTGGCTCGCATCAACCTGCTGTATTATAAAGCCCACCACTGTGAATGATACAGTATGCGAATTGCATCTTGGGGTCCAATTATTCTCGTGAGGCGAGCTACAGGTGTTCTCATTGGGAAGGGCACCATTGACGAGCATGCTGCAAGATGGTAACTAGCCCTTTGATGGTGTCTGTCGTTTAAGAATACCCTGTGCAAACAGCAGCCTATCTGAGGACAGAGTCGTATACAAAAGCTATGACCAGGGTCAGGTTGAGGAGCCATCCAATCATCACGAGATTGATAACCTCAACTCGAGGTTTGCGGCACCGCATACGAGGCTATTTTGAATTCGTCAATCATTCGTGCCAGAGTGTGGAAGCGGCATTAGTCTTTCCTTAGTTCGACACAGCTGGCACCTCTAAGACGACCTCATCCCGCGCAATCGGAAACGCAGAGAAGCTCGTGATGGGGGCGCCAGATCATCCTGCCTTGGTGATTGGACTGATACAGACCACGCGGTGGGATTGATACCACGGGAGTGCCCGCTCATTGCGCGCCTGCCGCTGCATTCAATGCCGCATGGATTAGGCAAATGGGTGACGACGTGCATCCGAACCGCCAATCTACGTTTGATCTATCAGCTCGGCCTTCCTATTGAGGTGTAGATATTCGGATAAGAACCACCGACTGTAGTAATTGATAACTTCAAGGTTGCATTACAGACCGTTGTTACATGCATCAGACAATCCATACTTGATACGTTTGGATGATCAATCGATGGTATCGAAAACGGTTTTTTGTACTAATCTATACAACACACCATCCTCGGAACCAACATTCGATTCCTCGATCTGCAGCTGTGTCACAACCTCTCAGTGTTGGTCTCTGCAAACAACGGGCATATCAACACGCAGGGCATAGGTAGCATTGACTTTCCGTGACGAATTGACTACCATACCCATGTACTACAGAATGGAGTTGATGCTCAGCCATTGGATTATATTGAGGTCTCGGCGAATTCCTCTTACAGTGGAGTCTTGAGCCTGCGCCTTCAATTGACCCGAGCTGAAGGTAAGAAACATCACCCGAAGGAGACTTTGCAAAAATGTTCAATTTTGAGTCGGATTCACGAGCAACAGACCACCGGGAGGGCATGGCACCACCATTTTCCAGGGATCAATCGCCGGCGAACTCATCCTGGAAACATGGTGGACAGAGAAGCAAATTACAGAGCGCCATATGGCAAACAATTTCATACAGGATCATCATCTGCAGATTCGTTGACACCACAAAGCTCGGGCCTGTGGCTGCTGCACATCATTGACAGGCAAGAAGGGGTTCTGGGGAAGTTGAGGTTGGGGGGTAGCATCATATCAATCCCAGAGCTTGATACTTTGTACCAACGGCGTATTTGTGTCGAATGCATGAAAAATCTCAACGGCGGTTTCAAGAAGACAACACTCACTGTCCATGCCTGACCACCAATATCAACGGCCAACACAATTTCGCGGGACTTTTCCCCGGTACACCAAAGCGTTGGACTAGGTATCAAGGCGCCATTGTTTGCAGCGTCCTCGGCATTCACAGGGGGGCTCTATTGATGGCCCAGGGCCTAAATTCACCATGGGTAGCTCGTAGTCCAACGCTAATTAACTCATAAGGATACACAAGCACCATTACGCAATGGTATGCTGTGGTAGTTGGCAGTATTGCGCCCCGAAACGGTATTATACTGACAATGCGGTTGACTGCGAAATACGTACATGATGTGCAAAGTTTAATCTGTCGCCCAACTTGGAGGCTTGGACCAACAAACGCCATAACCTCAGGGGATCAACTGTGCCTGGCAATCAGTGGAGAATCGAGCCAGGCATCGCGGATCTTGGCGATTCGGTTTCGAAACGACACTCTTCCACTAATCTCAACACAACGGTACCATGCCGACTGTATCGTTTATATTGAGGCCGGCTGTTGGGCATAACTGAAGCTCCGCAGACCACGCTCCAGGCGCCCAAACCTTTGGCGAGTTTGAAAGTCATTGAAATATACACCAATCCTCAGTTGTCAATCACCATGGATGATTGGGATGCCACTCTTGGTGGGCATACCTTACTTGGAACACCCAGGGACCATGAACCCCTACCTCACATCCTGAGGGTTGTCGGGTTTTTGGTCTGTTCGTTTAGATACTCAGCCTTCTAGAAACCTTCTTATGGGCCCCTGACTCGAGATCCCTGACAGCTATAGCTTTGACGTCTTTTGGCGTCGGTGCTGACTGTTAGTCTTGAGGCGTGTGCTACAGGCTATTTACACCAGTGGCTGGGAATATATTGAGCGTGATCTCTTGGTCAGCATAGTTTGATTGACTTCATTACACAGGTCCCAGCAGCCCGGTGGAATTATCTATACGGAACAGCAGCTAAGATGCGTCAGAGGTTGTTGTAGTACAGGCTATATGTTGTGCAGCCACAGAGCTTTATCAACTATGACCAGTCAACATGTTGCATCGCATGAAGGTCACCACATACCTCAGCATGGAACCAATGTCAGAGGTTCGGTCGCGACACTGCAAGGTGTCATTGGCAAGCGGGCTGTTTGCCATTTTTGAAAGTTATCACAAATCATGCTGTCTGAAAATGAAATGTATCGTGCCGCTCGCAAGTCACTAGCTGGTTCATGCATGCTTGGTAACCACAGCGGTTGAATTCAATGACATGGCAATTCGCCTAGTTCAAGACACTGACATCGAGATTGCCTTGCTTTCTATTGATAGCCGAGACCATCATCGCACAACCCTCGTGTGCTGGCAAATATCAACTCCACATCTCGAACATATTGGGATATTTGCGACATCAGCCTTGCCGATCTCACCACACCAAGTCTAGGCACCTACGACACAGCATATGAGATGTACGTGCCCAATTGTCGGGTCAGCTGGCTGTGTGCTGTATGTAGGCTGACGAGTGCAACCTTGGAACCCTTAAGACGATGAGCAGTAATCCTACGGTGCCCCTCGAGCCTCCCCTCTGCATCTCATTTGCTGTAAAATTTGTGTTGGTGGTTGTGCTGGCAAAACTACTGATGGGTGCTGCCGTATGTGAGCACTGATCGGCCATTTGTATGGTCTTTCGTTAAAGGTTGTGTCTGGAATCGCTAGCCCTGGCTCGGGCCGGCCCCATGGGTCGTCTTACATAGGTGACGAGTCACTTTTGTTGGCAAAGGTGGTCACCCTACTTCGAAATATCAGTTCGGGCTGGACTGTGTGGGAGTTTGCGAAGCCAGCACCTCGCATGCCGTTCCTGGTGAGTTGCAGACGCTGCGGCACGACAAACATAGACAAGATCGGAAGGGCGTGGCGCGGCATCGTGGCCATGATATGGTGCACTCGATATCAACATCGCGTGAGAGGCCACGGTGTGGTTCATATCTAGCATCGCGTATAGATGCAACAACCCTCTATGCATGTGCTTTTTGAGGGATAAATGTACGGTGCTGCATAGGCCGCCTTTTCATCATGAGACCAATGATGCATAAAGCACCAATTCACAGAGCCATGGCGTCGAGCTCAACGATGCTGACTGGATATCACAATTCGTGGTGGTACTGGGAACACCTCGTGCGAGGAGAAATGATATCAATTTGACACTCTGTCAGCTGAGTCTACCTCTGTTTGTCTCCCTTTGACGAGATGCAGGTGAGTTATCGCCGACATGGCTCGGCAATAGTCGCAAGTCATCAGTCAGGCGTCACGCTCGGTGATGCAATTGAGCACATGTCGTTGGAATGGTTAATCAGCCTCACCACCACGGGATAGTCATTCTGACTGTGCTGGCATGCCACGTCAACTCACTCAACAGGCAACTGTTGAAGACCGTCTATTCGAGACTAGTTTGGCAACTTTTCGACGGTCCGGCACTAATTGAATCTAACGCAGAATGGGCTCCGTTTCGCAATGATAGACACAGCAGCGCACTGTAGGAGTTGATCCTCTGAGTCGGATAGTGCAGGATCAGCCCCTATCTATTTGTTGTACAGTAGAGTTTACTATTCATGAGGATTCGGCATTTACTTTGTCAGACAACAGGGTCGATGCATTGAATTAATCTCCCACAGGCTTACAATACCGGGGCCTCACGCCATCACTCGCATATTCATCTGGTCACGTTTCACGCGGCGAAGACCAGTCATTGTCTGAGTTTTTGATGACATGGACATGGCAAGTTCTGCCCAAGAGGTAAAGAAAGAGAGAGTGGTAGGGTTCCCCTTACTACCGCGAGATGTGAAACGGCGAATTTGGTCCCGAGTAGCTGGTCCTAGTGCGGGGGTGGACCTTGTAGGTACATACGTCTAAGTCCGTTGGATGACAGCGACGGTTGTTTGGGATATACATCTATTTCGGTCGGGGCTAAGTACATGACTTGGGGGCCATGCCTAAACGTATCCACGGCGCAAACGAACTACTCGAACAAGAAGTTGCCAAATATGGGGATTTCATGGATATTCCCTACTTCAACGGGGGCCTCGGAACAATTCAGAAAACTTGTTCTGAGAGCTATGGCCCGGATGGCGCCCCCGGAGCTTCTGGAAGACATCCGCAAGGACCCACGAGTAAGAGGCCAGGCCCCAACTCATCTCATCATATGCTGAGACAAGGCCAAATGTCCTCAGAGGATTCTGAGGGAGATGGGAGGGGCCTCATCTCACCGGGGGCCTAGTTCTGACACTCAAGTGAGAGTCTGTCCAGCACAGGCACAACACCAGCACTGAAAGGCATGAAATTCAGCCTCTTGAGATCCCGCGTTGAATCCTTTTGGATCTGTGCGGCATTGTTTGATGCTTGTGGTCCAATCTTCTGGCATTGTTTCAACCAACCGTCACTGCCGCTATGCTATGCTCAACAATGCCATGCTACGTGGACCTTCTTCTGACCTCTGTTTTGGCCTACGGGACTCGGCAGCGGATCGCCCGCGGCTTCAGCGAATATTCTATTCATGGATACTGCTTCCGCATGTGCTGCATGTTTCATTTCATGCATGCTTGCTCGCCGGTCATCAAATTTACGCCCATGGCTTCGTTGTTGAAACCAACAAACAGCAACCAACATCAGGATTTGGCATGAATTGACTCATCACCGAGATTTCACCCGAATGTTGGACAATGGTTGCCTCGTCGGTGAATGCGCTGGCACAAGACATTACACAGGGAGGACCTGGGTTGAAATGCGCAATCTTTCCTGCGACTACCCGTCTGTAACCCGCGGTCAAAGCCATCGTGTCTGCTTCTCTCCGATGCAGCATCCTACAGCTGCTGTGCCATGCTCGAGTCTCCTCTCACTGGATGCCCTCTTGTCTTGGCATGCTGGGTCGTCCTACCAGCCGGGAAAACACCCTCTTACAGAAACCCATCCGGCAGGCATGACGTCGCGATATCTCGGCAGCTGCCTCATGCTGTGCTCTCTGCTTTTGTGTTCCTCCGCTTGTTACCTTGCTGCTGGTTTCCGTTCAGTCAGCTCACTCGGCTATGGTACGATGGGAAACTCGACCGATGCCTGTTGTTTGTCCTACGAAGGTGAGAAAGCCGAACTGAGGTTGTGGATTGTGATATTTCGTGTTGAGAGGTCATTACGCGAGGTCATTTACCAAGTACAAGGTGAGTTAGTGCTGTCAGATGAGTTTGCTTCTCGGTGCCCGTGAGTTCTGGTCAGTTTCTGAAAGCTGTGAAGTGACGGTGCTCCCTTCGTGAGGTTGTTGTCTGTGGTTGCGATAATGGTTTCTCCCCATTGTCAGTTCAAACACCACAAAAGAGTGACCATGGGTAATCGGTAGATCGACTGTTATTAGTCTCTTCATTAAACCAACATCATAGGTCTTATAATCTTTTGTAGTCGGACAAGTAATTCTTGACCTCGCCTTTCAAAGTGATTCGAGTATAGGGTAACTAGAGTTTGAGGCGACGTCGATGAACATGAAAATCACAACTGAGATAAAAGCTTTATACAGCGCTGATTTTACAAGAAGGAGATACTTTTCATAATTGAGGGATGCTTTATCACTCGTGCCACTCAATGCTGTTGATGATATGCGTGGATGTTGGTGATGAGAGGTGAACTTGTTAAGTCGAACAATAGACCTGAAAGAGATAGGAACAAGAAAATTGGAAACAGGGCAAGGCCTTATACAGCCAGTAATCACATATTTTATTTCTAAAGCGTCATAAATGCTGTATTTCGAAAATATCCCACAGACAGCTCTCATTTCTACGTAGACGTATCTCATCGTCCAGCCAAAGGCGCAGGTTTGGACTGAATCTCACGAATGGTATCCCTCGTCCTTGAGTTCGCCTCGAAGCTAGCCTCAATAAGGTCTATGACCTCAGAGACCGAAAAGTACAGACTCAATTCGCTTTCGCACCACAGATACCGCACCTCGTTAAGATTGCTTTGCAGAACCTCGCTCAGATACTTGAGACGTAGCCAGCTAGGGGCGTACTGAGCAGTCTGAGGGACCTCATCCTGCGACTTGGCGGTTCCTGTCAGGGTGCTGGGCAGGAAGAGGTCGTCAAGCTCAGTAGCTGTAGCGATTGTTTTTGCAATGTTAAATGCCTCGTCTTGACCGATGGACGACATCTCGAGGACGTCTGTGATGAGCTTGGTCGCGAGAGCGTCGGCGAGCGAACCTAAGGCCTGAGTCCAGACTGAACGAGCGAGGATAGGTTTCCAGACAGAAGCCATGGCACGGATGCGGCCCGAAGCCAACTCGACACAAGCCTCCATCTCATCTTGTTGCATAAGACTTTGCGCTCCGCCAAGAAAGTCTCGAAGAATGGTCTTTTGGATGGCCATCTCATTGGTATAGCTTCGATTGGCGAAGGCTTGCAAGCTCTTGATATCGTTATCAAGCCGTAGCATGTTTCGCGCCCTAGGTGTTAAGTCTTGTCGCTTCTTCCAGCCATCAGCGAATTCGGAGAGCTTTTCTGCTAGATACATAGCATCGTTATATAGAAACCTGTTCCGGATTAGTTACGCACTCCGCTGGTTGTTGGAATATCCTTACATGTTGCCACCCTCACTTCTAGAGTAGTAGTGAGGTGAGATGGCCCGGAACAAGGCCAATGCAAAAGTTGGCAGACCAAACAAACCAGGTGCCGTAGCTGCGACAGGGGCATATTCCACATCATCCCTCGTTAGTGCAGCTCCATCCTCTAAGATGGCATAAATCAGTTCAAGAACAGGCTCAGGCATGGACGACACGCTGTATGTCTCTTTTAGTATGAGCTCCCGAGTCTCATCTTGGGCATGAGGGGGTTTGCCCTTAGGTTTCGATGCCTGTACTGGCTCCTGGGTTGTGTCCTCGTCTCCCCAGCCCCAGGCAGCAGCACTATCATCTTCGTCGTCCTTTTCTGGGGCTTCTTTGGTGTTCTTGGCCTCCGTAGTGGTGTCCTCCTCATCCCATCCCCATGCATCTGCTCCATCGTCTTCGTCGGCTTTTGTAGAGCCCGGGCCTTTTGAGGCAGATTTGTTCTGGCCTTCGAGTTGCTCATTATCTTCCTCCCACGCATCACCCCAATCAGCTCCCCAGTCAGCAGCTTCAGTGTTTGCTGCAGCCCCCCCTGGTGTCTTTGTGATCTCTTTGCCTTCCGCCAGAGATACCATTTGCTTCTCGACCTTCTCGACCTGTTTTGACTCACCGATTCCACCAAGCAATTTGGATCGGACGGAGTCGAGCGTTGTCTCACGACACTTCCCAAGCCATATTGACGGCGCATTGTCAACCCAGTTTTGTAAATCCGTGAAGCCGGTATATCCATGTTGAGTCAGCGACTGGCAGAACTCGCGAGCTCTCTCAATCATGGTCTGGAAGTTGTCCATTTCTTTTAACGATGAAGGTACAGCAGCCTCTAGCCACTCCTCAATAAGCTTGGGTATCACGTCTCCCATCATGAAGTCACCAAGCGATGGCAAGAGATCAGAAGGAAGTTTCTGGGCGAGAAAAGCGAAGGCCGTTTCTAGGTCATCGAGCAGGGCATCGACTGATCTCGGCGCTTCCCCTGATAGCTTGAGGATGTCTCCATCTGCCTCTATAGCAGGCGAAGCATCGTTTTTCACATCCATACGGGGAGATATGATTGCGGCATCCACGTTTCGCCACAACTGCTCCATGCGTTCATCAACCTCTTTGTAAGCTTGAAGACCAACTACTGCATCAGAGAGGTTCATTTGCTCATCTAAAACTTGTTAGCGGTCGGTAGTGGTGTCTGAGAGGTAGTTTCCTCACCCTCAACAGCGTTGTAAACGGCGAATTGGCGCGTCTCAATATCCGCATGAATCAATGTCTTCCATATGTGGTCGAAAACTTCATGAACAGAAGACTTGAGCTCGAAACTTCGAAGATTCAAAAGTTTCATGACTCGACAAGTTTTGCTTACACCAATTTGGTCGATTGCTTCCCATGACTCTGTCAAGTGGTGAGTATGAATCGGTAAGGGGAATTCTATAACATACTCTCGAGTAGCCGTAACGAGTCTAATATGCGACGTTCGTTTTTGGCAGCTTCGACTTCACTTAGGAGCTGGTTGACACGTTTGATGCCTTGCAATGTGCCATGGAGCTGTTGACTGTACTGCACTTCTCGATTCAAGAACTCGGCCTTTTCCTCCGCGTCTTGAATCGCCTCGCCAGAAACATCAGGGGCTTCGGATTGCCGTTCGATCTCATTAGCCATCGCCTTGGAGCGGAATATGTCCTCTTGTAGAGTCTTTGAGTTCCGTACCCAGGAATCAACATCTTGCTTTGTTTCCTGGTTGATAGTGTGTAGCTCGGCCTGTGGGCGTCGTGAGCAACATAGCTGGTTGGAGTTCGTTTGAATAGAGTCATATTACCTCCAGATCTCGCTTAGCTTTCGCTAGAGCTTGGATGGCAGGTTGTAGGTCGGTTTCGGAAACAGGAGGTAGAACGGAGATATCGTCGGGAAATCGACCTTCCAGGGAGAATGCAACGATAGCGTCGCTCAGCTGTTGCGGAGCCTGCTCCGTTGTCGCGGCCATCGTGATAGAGGGAGGTGTATTATCGTAACGAGGTTGAGCAACGTCAGGTGAAGCCAAGCGTGTATCGTGGGTTTAGCACAACGGCTGTTGAGTTGTTCGTGGACCTTAACAGTGATATGTTGCACCTGTGGGACTCGAATAGTAATTGGACAGCTCAAAGTTGAAAGTGAAACATCAATGTTCTCATGGCTTGCTGTGTGCTCCTGTCATGAGCTGTTGGTGTCTGTCGCAAGTTACAGTTGAGAATCAGCCACAAGCTGGCAACTTTCCGGTGCCGTCATGACAGCACTACACTAACTACAGCTTCCCTCCCCAAGCACTCAGTGGCTGAACGTTGGTCAGTGCGCTTAGCGGTAGTACAGCCAATCAATGGCAAGGACAAGCCACTTTAATGGATTGTTCATGAAAGCCCATCTTTGGCTTGTATTGTTCTTGGAGACATGAATGGAGAGACGAGGACCGTGCCAACCAAGACCAAGATTGGGAATGCCGGTAGCCATTTGGCTTGTGCTCGTACCTAGAGTTGTGAGGAGGGCGGAGGGTACCTACACCTGGATAGATGCCTAGGTTTAATTCGTGCTTGTGGTTAATGCGGGAGCAAAAGATGCTAAAACAATGTTGTGTTGGTTGCTACCATTCAAGAAAATGTTTGCTCACATCCAATTCCCTCTATATAAAGCATGTACCTGTTTGAATGAATCTTTCTTCCGCATCTTCAGCTCAGCCGCCTTCTGTCGTATTGCTGTCAATTTACACATCAAGTACTAACTCGATAGCGGGGTAATTTTTCTCGTCAGGTCCATTCCCAGTGACTGATTGGACCCCTCCTCTCCTCGTCATTCTTACTCGCAGCAACCTACAGCCTTATCTTACGGTACTAAGGCAACAAATCTTTGAAGGTGAGTAAAGTATTTTCCCTGTGATCAGGTACCTCACTGTCTGCATTGCGTGTCACGTATTTTGGTGCGTTTCTGCCTTGTTTGCCTTGTCTGCCTTGTTGTTTAACCTTGTTTCTTCCTTTTCAATCAGTGTTCTTCTCTTGATGGCGGGGTCTTTGGTCTCTGTGCTGCTGTGTAACAGCTATTCACGAGAATTCGTATATCACCATAACCCTGCCTGTCTCTCTGTATGAAGTTGGTTGGAACCTTCGCTTCTTCCTTTTTAGTTGGATGCAGCCCGGGTTGAACTCTGGATAGCTGTCAGCTGCTTTTCTCAAATGGGAATAACTGTCATCGACAAAGCAATTTCACTTCACTGTCGCCATGTCACCCAAAAACTCCCATTCACGATATGCTGTTGCAGTGGTAGTCGCCCTGCTCAGCGTTATCGTCTATACCATCATGTCAAACGTTTCTCTTGCGGCTACCAGCATTGAGTTAGTCATGTCTTCTTCTCATCGACGCAGTTGCTTTTTCTTGGTCGAACCCAATCACCCTCCGCTTAAATGAGCGCCACTCCCGATTCTTGTTTCCTCAACCGCTCACAGTCTTTCAATATCCTGTTCGTCACTAAGTTATCACGTGCTCTTACTACATAAGCCCGAATCTCTTCCACTACCTCTTTGAATTTTCTAAAGTTTCTATATGTAAGTAGTTTGCTAACTTGACAAGTTCTATTTGGAGCCTCGTCGGCCTCAAACACTTCAAGATGTCACCAGAACCTTCAAAGTCTCATTTTCGCAAGATACAGAGCTTCAAAACGGACTATGCACCTTGTACAATCACTCAATATGTGTCAGACCGGAGTGGAATGCAGGTTGTTGTCGCTGACCGCAAGGGTCCTAAGCTCAATGGCTACTTCACTTTAGCCACTGAGATCTTTGACGACTCTGGCGCTCCTCACACTCTTGAGCATCTCGTCTTTATGGGTTCCAAGAGCTACCAGTACAAGGGTCTTCTTGACAAGCTCTCTTCCCGAGCGTACTCCCACACAAACGCTTGGACTGCTACCGACCATACGGCTTACACACTTGAAACCGCCGGTTGGGATGGTTTCGCCCAAGTCCTCCCTGTGTACCTCGAGCATGTCATCTTACCTACCATTACGGATGAGAGTATCGTCACCGAGGTCTGGCACATCGATGGTGAAGGCAACGATGCTGGTGTTGTCTATTCTGAAATGCAAGCTGTGCAATTCCGCAGCTCTGAGCTCATGGATATCAAGGCCCGTCGTCTCCTCTATCCCGAAAACGTTGGATTCCGTTACGAGACTGGTGGCATGACTGATGCGCTTCGAGTTCTTGCCCCTGAACGTATCCGCCAGTTCCATCGGGACATGTACCAGCCCCGAAACCTTTGCTTGGTTCTTGTAGGTGAGGTCAACCAAGATGAGCTTATCCAGATCCTCGAGGAATTTGAAGAGTCTATCAAGGATGACATTCCTTCTCTTGATACCCCTTTCAAGAGGTAAGTTGCATAATCACTGGAGATTTATGCTTTGCTTACTGGCTACAGGCCTTGGATTGACTCCGCCCAACCCCCAAAGATCAACGAGACACAGATTGTGACCGCTGAGTTTCCAGAGGAGGATGAATCGGTTGGAGAGGTCCTCGTTGGTTTCTTCGGACCTAACTGCAACGACCTTATTCAATCATCTGCGCTTAATGTGCTCCTCACATACCTCTGCGGTTCTTCTGTCTCCATTCTTGAGAATGTCATGGTTGAAAAGGAGGAGCTCGCCAGTTCGGTCTCTTACTGGACTGACCCTCGGCCTGACATGGTCATTTGGCTGCAGCCCACAGGTGTTGCTACCGAGAAGCTTGAATTTGTCGAGAAGCGATTGTTTGAACTTCTGAAAGAAGTTGCCTCGAAGTCTATCGACATGGATTACATGAGAGAGTGCATCCGCCGTGAGAAGCGTCAAGTCAAGTACCATGCTGAAACATCCGAGTCTTTCTACGCTACAAATATCATCACCGACTACCTCTTTGGCAAGCGAGATGGTTCGACCCTTAAGGATCTGAAGGATTTGGAAGAGTACGATGTTTTGGAGAAGTGGACAGATCAGCAGTGGCGAGACTTCCTCAGCAAATGGATGGCTGACGCTCCTCATATCTCAATCCTCGGCAAGCCTTCCCATGAATTGGCCACCAAGATGAAGAAGGATGAAGAAGCTCGGATTGCCAAGCGCAAGGAGGATTTAGGCGCTGAAGGTCTGGAGAAGCTTGCCAAGCGTCTCGAAGATGCTAAGAAGAAGAATGATGAGCCCATTCCCGCCTCCGTCGTCGATCGCTGGAGTGTTCCCAGCACGGATTCTATCCACTTCATTGAATCTGACACTGCTCGCTCAGGACATGCTCGCGCAGTCGGTCTGGGTAGTGGCTCAGCACAGAAACTCATTGATGGTACAACCCAAGGCAAGCTTCCTCTTTTCATCCAATTTGAGGACGTTCCCACCAACTTTGTTCACATCACTATCCACATCGGCACTTCCCAAGTCCCCAATGAACTCAAGCCCCTGATGCCCATCTTTAGCGACAACTTCTTCAACACACACATCATGCGTGATGGAAAGCAAGTTGGCTTTGAGCAGGTTGTCATGGAACTCGAGCGAGACACTATCAGCTACTCCCTACACTCTGCTCGCTACCTCAGCGATCCTGACGGAATAATGATCCAGTTCCAGGTTGAGCCTGAAAAGTATGCTGCAGCCGTCGAGTGGATTCGCACCATGATGTTTGACTCAATCTTTGATCCCCAGCGACTCAAAGCCAGCGTTACCAAGGCTTTGGCTGACATCCCTGAGTCAAAGCGTGATGGCAAATCTATGGCCAGCGAGGTCAACGCTGCTATTCATATGGAAAAGTCCTCACTGGCTGTTGCTAAGCGTGTGCTTGTCCGTGCAGTATACCTGAAGAGGCTCAAGAAGCTTCTCGAGAAGGAACCTGAGAAGGTTGTTGGTTGGTTCAACACTGTTCGAGACTCGCTTTTCACTTTCCAGAATCTCCGCTTCCTTGTCACAGCCAATCTCGAGACTCTTCCAGACCCCTTGACTACTTGGGACACACTCTCCACGTCTCTGACTGTCGCCAAGAACATGGTCGAGATTCCCAAGCCTGTGAGCCTGCTCAACGATGAAGGTCGCAACCCTGGATCAGTTGGCGCTATCATTGTGCCTATGACTACTCTGGAGAGCTCCTACTCAGTCTCAACAGCCCAAGGCCTCGCCTCCTTCGATGATCCTCGTCTCGCCTCCATCATGGTTGCCATTGGATATCTGGAGGCCGCGGAGGGCCCTCTCTGGAACGCTGTTCGAGGTGCTGGATATGCTTACGGTGTCTACTTCTCTCGGGATATCAACTCTGGTATCATCTCATACCATGTATACCGCTCACCCGATGCTTACAAGGCTATCAAGGCCTCCAAGGAGGCCATCGCCAAGATTGCCAAAGGTGAAGTTGAGATTGATCGTCACTTGCTCGAGGGTACCATCAGTCAGATCGTCGTTATGTTCGCCGATGAACAATCCACCATGCCTAGCGCCGCCCAGCAGAACTTTGTCCAGGGTGTTGTCCGTGGTCTGCCGAAGGATTGGGGCAAGGAGGTTCTGCGACGCGTGCGAGCCGTCACCGAGGATGAGATCAAGACTGCTCTTCTTGAGACTGTCCTACCATGCTTTGAGCCTGGCAAGAGCAATATTGTTGTCACTGCCGCCAAGATCATGCAAGAGGTTTGTTCCCCCTCTAATTTTTCTGGCCATTACTAACAACTCTTAGGGTATGGAGACAGCGTTCAAAGGCATGGGCTACAAGGTCCAGACTCATGAGCTCAGCTACTTCCATGATGATTACGGGCTGAAGCCTGAGGAAGGCGAAGAGGAAGAGTCATCTGAAGAAGATGAAGGGTTGGAAGGTTCTGAGGGATCCTACGATTCCGACGAGTCCTATGATGATTAGATGAACAAAATGAATAAAATATAGATGGCGCACAGGTAGACTCTGGGACAATCAAGAGCATATCGGTAGTAATGCCATGAATAGATCAGATTAAAAAAAAAATCACTTGTATTGTACAGTCGAGCCTGGATCTATACGTGTCTAAGGGTGGCCAAGTCCTTTCTAGATGACCAGTTCGAACCGGCCATTTTCCTGTCTAAAACACATTCCCAGAGAGACCAAGAATGCCTTGTTCAGATGCAATCTAAATAAATAATATTTTGCTGCATTTACAGCTCATCACGTCCGCTGGCCTTGACAACACCCTCCTTCTCATTGTCAATAGACTTATCAGGTACACCCTCGGTGACACCCTCAGAACCCTTCCAGCCGAGGGCCTTGAGGCGCTCAGACAGATGAGGGTGAGAGAAGTGGTAGCTGGCGTACATCCAATCGGCGTCCATGGTGCTAAGGTTCTGGATCTGGAGCTTGAGGAGAGAGCGGGCAAGCTCCTCGGGGTAACCAAGCTGCTTAGCGAAGGCATCAGCCTGGAACTCGAACTTGCGGCTGACGATGTGCATAAGCAGGTTGATGACGAGATCCATAGGAGCAAGAGCATCAGAGAAGAGGATGAAACCAATGATGATGGGGTGCTGCTTGAGGAAGCCGAACGAGGAGTACAGAGAGTGGTTGTTGATGAAGACCGAGAAGAGGAGGAAGATGTAGAAAGTGTGAGCCTAAACTCGCGTTAGCTTCAACATTTTGGCGTAAAATTCATAAACTTACCTGAGAGATACCGAAGAGGCTGGTCGTGTGACCAAGCTTCCAGTGTCCCAATTCGTGAGCAAGAACAGCAACAACCTCATCAGGCTCGCTCTTCTCAATGAGAGTATCGTAGATGACAATGTGCTTCTTCCAAGGGAGACCAAAGAAATAAGCGTTGGAGTGGGCACTTCGCTTGCTTCCATCAATGACATAGAGCTCGTGGAGAGGGAACTTGAGGCTAGCGGCAAGAGCTTCAACCTTGGTCTTGAGCTCACCATCTTCGAGAGGAGACAGCTTGTTGAACAGAGGCAGAATAGCAACGGGGTAGATGGTGATCATAAAGACCTGGAGAGCAATGACGAAGAGCCACAGGTAGTAGAAGAACTGGTTACCAGTCTTCTGGATGATCTTGAGGAAACCGGCGAGGAAAGGAGGCGCGAGGACAAAGGTGAGAGCTTGGGTCTTGATGAGATCGGTGACGAAGAGCTTAGGCGTCTGCTTGTTGAAACCAAACTTCTCCTCAAGGACGAAAGTCTGATAGATCGAAGACGGAAGACGGAGAAGCTGGCTAATAACGGCGAAAGTCAAGACGAAGACGATAGTATGGCTGATCTCCCCAGTGAAGCGTGCAGGAGCCCACTTGAGAAGAAGATCACCAGTCCAGGACCACAGTTTAGGGAGGACATCGAAGTGCATAAACGCGATATTCTGAACCTGAGAGTAGAGACCGTTGATGATTTCAAACTTTGCCTTGGCGCGACCGTAGGCTTGAGACTTGTCGAACACTTCCTGGGAGACTTCCTTGGAGAGGACGGCGGGGGGACTGGTTTTCTGGAGGACGCGGTATTGACGGAGAGTGAGGAACGATTCGAAGAGGTATTGGCCTACGGAGAAGCCCATGATGAGCTTCTTCCATGGGAAGAGCGGGCGATCGAGGAAGCGCGCGAGGCGCTGTTGGAGTTAGCATCCATTGAAGCAATTGAACAATCTGATCAGGTTCAGGGCATGGGAGATATTAACGTACCTGAAGGAAATCCATGGTTGCGGTGCTGTTGATGAACCGAAAACCTGGGGTTGTAGTTGTAAGAGCGAAGCTACCTTAGGCTGCTTAATGCGCCCCTGTTGCCAAAGTGGGATGGATGATAGAGAAGATCTGGCCTAACGCACGTCGGCGGTGATATTCCCCGATACCCCGATGTGGTAATACAGCAGAATACGACACAAGAGCAGAAGACTTAGTATTATGGCAGCTGATGTGATACTCGTCAACGTCATGAATTGTGTGATTCAATTGTCGTGGCACGAATCATTCATATGTGCAATTTGCATACTTCACACATGTCTCACTTCACAAGGCAGAACTTTCAGATAGAGTGAGGCATGAATGCCCGAATAATCCACAAGCTACGACAATACATCTTACACGCAACAGCGAAGCAGCAGCAACAAACAGCAACAAAAAAGCATCTCTAGCAAGTAGCCCAACCAGTAGCCAACTACACAAGATCCTTACTCTTTCGGTACGCGCGAAGCCATCATCATCACGCTCCCAAAAGCCGAAACTCCCCAGTTCTGCACCCAACACAAGATAGGTGGTAGCCTGGGCAATCACTCTCACAGCGGAAAATGACTTTCAGGTGAAGGCTGGGGAGCCCTTTTTCTTTTCTTGACACTGGCTCCAGTTTGAGCCCCCTTCCGAGTGGTCTCCTAGTGCCCGTTTGTCGCCGCCGAGGGAACAGGCTGAGGGGGACGTTCAGGACCATAGGCGACTGGCGTTCCTTGCTCGTTGCCTTGTGGTTCCTCCTCTGTATCGTCGTCGAACTCGCTAAGTTCTTCCTCCTCACCCTCCTCATCGGAGTAGTCGCTTTCGTCTCCTTCGTTTCCTCCGTGACTATCGGAGTAACCGCTTTCGACAGTGTTGGACATTCCGGGTGGTACCCTACGCCCTTGTTGCTGCATTTGCTGGATGATGCTCATGAGCTTCTCCGTCTTCTTCTCGGCGGTTTCTGTCTTCTTCTTCCACTCCTGGCGTTCTTCGGCCATGCGGATGATGTTGGCAGCTGTCGCCTCCTTTTGTCGCTTCAGTGCTTCGTTCTCCTTCTCTAACCGCTTGCCCTTCTTCGACATATCCTCCATCTCTTTGCGGAACGATAGGAATAAGTCGTTACTGTTGTTCAAGGTATCCTCCACCTGCTGTGCCATTAGTCAACATGCCGAACTATCTTATCCGAGTCCACCCACCTGCTTAAACTTATCAACGTAAACATTAAGCTGATTCCTCAACTCAGTTTCTGTTTTGGTAAACGCCTGGACTTGCGCCTGTAGATGTCGAGCCTTCGTCGATTCACCCTCTGCGTTCTTCTTCTCTCGTTCGTATCGCGCCATGTGGTACTGTACTTCTAGCTCCTTGGTGCGCATTAACGAGTGGAAATGCAATTCTCGTAACTCGTATTGCTCGATGAACGACTTGAAGCGGATTCGGAAACTGTGAACAAAATGTGAGCGGAGTTCTACGTAAACGAATGGTTGGGACTGACAGCTCGTCGACTTCCATATCCACGACTTGTTTCTTCGGAGTATCTTTTTCTTCCTGATATCCATCGAGCTTGGTCAAGAGCGTAGCATACTTTTCGTCCCAGTGAGCGTTGTTTCTTTTCTGTGTCGTCTGAAGCTCCTTATTCTCATTCTGCACATAAAGTTAGCGAACGAATCTCCGTCGGCCATCTCGCACAAACCTTCATCTTGTTATTGTCCCGCTGAAGTTCACGACACAACTTTTCCAGCTTCTCTTTAAGACCGACAGTCTTATTAAGCTCCGTGCGGCTTGCATCTCTCTCTTTTTGTAGGGTGTCCCCGCGCCGCTTATTCTTCTGATTTTCACGCTCCAATCGTCGCATATCAGCCAACAGTTCACTAGACCGCTTGGTGAGGTGGTCGATTTTCTGCATGTTGTCCATCTTGGATACCTGCTGAAGGAGATCCCTATTCGCTCTCTTAACTTCACGTTCTGTACCATCCACGTATCAGTATCGTTCCGAATCCATGGGAGGCTGCCGCTTGCAGACGACGAGGGCGTGACGCACCAATCTCCAACTCTTGCTCCTTATCTCCCGCGGCATCCTGCTCCAGCTGGGATATCCGCGCATGGAGCAGACGCGATGCCTCGTTGTTATCCATTCCTTTCTTTCCTTTGCCTTTCTTGGTAGGTGAATGAGCGTGTCCGTCATGCCCGTTGGCTACAGGAGCATCCACCTGGCTGGCAGGCATCGCCGTTGAAGCTATGATGGGCCAAGGTAGCGATGACAATCGTTCAGGCGGGGGTCACGAGGTCAGGAAAGGCCGGGGGCATCGAAGCGGGATGAATCGTCGTTAATCGTGGGTGGGATGTTGGTCGCCAGAGGAGGGGTTGAAGTTGTTGCAACGAGAAAATGATGCCCAAAACACTACTCGATATCGGCTGAGATGCGAGAAGGTGCTGTTAGTCGGCTTCACGCATGAATTGTCAAGCCAAGCACTCGCAGCGAAGAGGCACGTCGAGTGGTTGAGGAGGGAATATCTTCGCACCAAGATTGGCTTTGTCCGTATGATGATAGCAATCAATGCCAACGCTGAGTAACGGTAACAGTACGACCTATGTGAAATCTGGAAGGATACAGCGTTGGAGCCAGGGTTCGTTGGACATCGAATAATACAGTCGCTAACGTGTGACAAGATGGAGGGCTGATGGAGGTTTGAGATGGATAGGTTTTGCCATGGACCTTTGTGGTGATTATGTTGGTACTTGCTAAGTCGCTAACAGAACCTGGTGGGCACCACGGGTCGCTCAGTTAGTGTTACAATGGCCACTAATGCGGCTTTAGAGGCCTTTGGCGCTATCCCATAGTGGCCTCTCACTGAGTAGTGTCCACTGGCCACCCACAATTACGGCATGTCCTTGGCACTGACGTTGGTTGGACCCGGCCATTCCATGAGGAAACTGCTGGGGTTACAAAGCAGACCCTTTCACTTTTTCGGGGCGAATCGTTCCGGCGGCATTACATGCATGCATCAAAATCTCCGGTGCCTACTTAACGACAATTTCAACTTTTTCATAAGTTTCGCATATCTGACTGTACACTATTTTCTTGATTTTTCTGTATTATTAATTATCGGATCGTGCCTTTTAAGTCTCTGCCACAATGCTTCGTAATGCCGCCGCCGGCGCTCGAAAGGCCGTCACGGAGCTTTCACAATTTCCCAAGCCCGGCGAGAAGCTTCATGGCTTTACCCTTGTTCGATCCAAGCACGTTCCTGAGCTTGAGTTGACAGCTCTTCACCTTCAGCATGACAAGACAGGAGCCGATTATCTGCACATTGCCCGCGACGACAGCAACAATGTCTTCTCGATCGGTTTCAAGACGAACCCTCCGGATGATACTGGTATTCCTCACATTCTAGAGCATACGACACTGTGCGGTAGCGAAAAGTACGACTCGTCTTGATATAGACATGGAAGCAGAGAATGCTGACTGTCTGTAGATATCCCATTCGTGACCCTTTCTTCAAGATGCTTCCGCGAACACTATCGAACTTTATGAACGCGTTCACGGCATCAGACCATACTTTCTACCCCTTTGCTACAACCAACGCGCAGGACTTCAAGAACCTCATGTCTGTGTACCTTGACTCAACATTGCACCCACTGCTCAAGAAATCCGACTTTACCCAGGAGGGTTGGCGAATTGGTCCCGAGAACCCACTTGCCGAGGACGAGGCGAGCAAGAAGTTGGTATTTAAGGGTGTGGTTTACAACGAGATGAAGGGCCAGATGTCGGATGCTGGATATTTGTACTACATTCGCTTCCACGACCATATCTTCCCCGATATCAACAACTCGGGTGGCGACCCCCAGAAGATCACAGACCTGACATACGAGCAATTGCGAAAGTTCCACGCCGAGCACTACCACCCCAGCAACGCCAAGGTCTTCACTTATGGTGATATGCCCTTGGTTGACCACTTGCAGCAGGTTGATGCCCAGCTCCAAGCTTTCGAGAAGATCCAGGGTGACAAGCAGATTCACGAGCCCGTGGCACTGAGCGGGCCCAAGGAAGTTACTCTGTACGGACCACTTGATCCTCTCGTCGACCCTGATCGCCAGTACAAGACCTCTGTGTCATGGATCATGGGTGACACCACAGACGTCCTGGAGTCTTTCTCTCTGGCACTTCTATCAACCCTCTTGATGGATGGTTATGGTTCTCCTCTGTACCGAGGTCTTGTTGAGGCTGGCATGGGCGCTGATTGGAGCCCCAACGCTGGATATGACAGCTCTGCTAAGAAGGGAATTTTCTCTATTGGTCTCACCGGTGTTCAGGAGGCTGATGTTCCTAAGCTCAAGGAGAAGGTTCAACAAATCTTGAGGGAAGTCCGAGAGAAGGGTTTTGACAAGACCAAGATCGATGGATCTCTCCATCAGCTCGAGTTATCGCTCAAGCATAAGACTGCCAACTTTGGATTCTCCATGCTGAACCGCCTCAAGCCCAAGTGGTTCAATGGTGTGGACCCCTTTGACTCATTGGCTTGGAACGATACCATCAATGGTTTCCAAACCAAGATGGCTGAGGGCAACTACCTAGAAGGTCTCATTGACAAGTATCTACTCAACGATAATACTTTGACATTCACAATGGCCCCTTCAACCACCTACGGTGAGGATCTTGTCAAGGAGGAACAGGAGCGACTCTCTACCAGAATCCAGGCCGCTATCAAGGAGGCTGGCAGTGAAGAGAACGCCCGAAAGCATTTTGAGAAGCAAGAGCAGGAGTTGCTGGTCGAACAAAACAAGACCAACACCGAGGACCTCGGCTGTCTGCCCACTGTCCACGTCAAGGATATCCCCCGAAGCAAGGAGCCCGTGGTTGTGCGAGACGAGAACGCCAACGGGACCAAGATCCAGTGGCACGAGGCTCCTACAAACGGCTTGACGTATTTCCGTGCCATCAACACATTGGAGAACTTGCCCGACGAGCTTCGCGAGCTGGTCCCTCTATTCACGGACAGCATCATGCGCCTTGGTACTAAGGACTTGAACATGGAGCAACTTGAAGACTTGATCAAGCTCAAGACTGGTGGTGTTTCAGTTGGCTACCACTGCACCCCATCTCCCACCGATTTCCACGCTGCTAGCGAAGGTCTCATCTTCACAGGCATGGCCTTGGATCGCAATGTTCCCGTTATGTTCGATATCATCCAAAAGCTCGTTTTGGGAACCGATTTCGACAGCCCCGAGGCAGCTCTCAGAATCCGACAGCTGCTTCAGGCATCTGCTGACGGTGTTGTGAACGACATTGCATCTACTGGTCACCGTTTCGCAATGGGCAGTGCCGAGTCTGGTCTTACCCGCTCCTCGTGGCTTCGACAGCAAGTTTCCGGACTTTCTCAGGTGCAGCTGGTGACTTCATTGGCTAGCCGACCCGAGACAGACAAACTTGAAGATGTGATCTCCAAGTTGAAGCAGATTCAGAACATCGCACTAGCTGGAGGAAACCTACGCACAGCAATTACCTGCGGTCCAGAGAGTGTTGCAGAGAACGGCGCTTCTCTGCAAAAGTTCGTGGGCAATCTTTCCCGCGATCCTCTCGACCTCAAGAACCCCTCTCCCCGCCAGCTTCCCAAAGATAGCAAGACCTTCTATCCTCTGCCTTACCAAGTCTACTATGGTGGATTGTCAGTACCAACCACGTCATACACAGCAGCGGAGGGTGCACCTCTCCAGATCTTGTCACAGCTTCTTACACATAAGCACCTGCATCACGAAATCCGTGAGAAGGGTGGCGCATATGGTGGAGGTGCTTACTCTCGACCCCTCGATGGCCTCTTTGGCTTCTACTCTTACCGTGACCCTAACCCTCAAAACACGCTGAGCATCATGCGGGGTGCTGGGCAATGGGCCGTGGATAAGAAGTGGTCAGACCGTGACCTTGAGGAGGCCAAGATCTCTGTGTTCCAGGGAGTTGATGCCCCCAAATCTGTGAACCAGGAGGGCATGGGCCGATTCCTCTCAGGTATCACTGAGGAGATGAAACAGAAGAAGCGTGAGCAGCTTCTTGACGTAACCAAGGACCAAGTGCGCGAGGTGGCACAGCGCTACCTCGTTGACGGACTGGCCAAGGGTGAAGGCAGAGTCGCTTTCCTTGGAGAGAAGCAGTCCTGGGTTGACGGCGAATGGAAGATCCGCGAAATGGATGTCAAGGGCGCCGAGTAAGGCTTAAAAACGATTATGAAGCTAATGATGACCTAGAGTTGGAAGCAACAGCATGCTAGAGGTTTGGATGAGCAATGAGCAACTGGAGTTACAGCTGTATGATGGCGTGTACGATGAAGTGTAAATTACACAGATGAACAAAGCATAAATGACCCTCCTCACGTTGCCTTGCAGCGGAACTTTCCACCCTATGTGAACACGAGGGATTTTGTGCCTCGTTACGCGTTCAGATACGATACATCTCTTTACCTATGCAATGGTACAGAGACCACAGAGCAACGCAAGAGCAGATACAGCCCCTCTTTTTCATTTCTGTCTATCTTGATTTCTGGAAGCTACTCTCACCTTGGCATCTGTTGTGGGAACCTCGAGGCTGCGGAGCGAAAGCACCAAGTACGAGGAGTTCTATGATTGGAGAATTGGAGAGATTGTGGAAGAAGGGAGTCGGTGTGATGGATGAAGAGAGGTGGTAGCTCGTTCTATCAGAGCCGGAGTCCTTGAGCGATGGATTTACTGGACTAAAGAGCAGAGTACATGCATGTGATGTGTTACAGAGTGACCAACGTTGACATGCTGTGTGACTCTGGCAGGTTCTCAGACGGAAGAAGATGCCGATTCGTCTACTCGTATACGATGAGATACGGACAGAGAGGCATTAAAAAGGCATTGTTGAGGGTGTCTTTTTTGATGGAGAATATGACGATGAAGAGTGATAGCCAGGGGTTGGTCAATGGTGCCTGACCGTGGAATAAGCTCCAGCCTTACGCGGTCCGTGGTCTTGTGCTTGTTTATTTACTGAGGGAATTATTGGGTCTTTGTTATGCTAAATACCAAGGACATGACGCTTACAAGCCAGACCTTGGGGAGCAAGAAGATGTGAGGCCTTGATACAAGGTGTCAATAAACTTGGCAAAGGGTATCTAACCCTATCCTCAATTTCTACTAAGCTCATCTAACATATTTTCTTGTTTATCATTTAGGGTTGAGGTCTCATGTTTTCTTGCCGTGTCTGTGCCTGTGCCTGTGCCTGTGACTCTGACTCTGTCGGTCAAGAAAAGCTTCGAAAAGACCCGGAATGTAACGAAGGGGCTTCTATACAGGGAAATGCACATGCACGGGCTGCATGTAGCGGTACATATCTTTGCATTTTTTCCAAGGCGTGGTGTCTTGTTCCCGAGACTCTGGAAGTGTCTGAGACCAATGGGATATTCTACCGCTGATGGAGCTGTTTGGGTCTAGCGCGGGGTTTCTTCTGCAGCATCGAGATGGTTCATCCACCGCCAGTTGCTTAAGTTGGAGACTTATGTACGAGGCCAGGTCAGGCCACGGAATTGTGACTGTAATTGTGACTGTAATTGTGACGAATTGTCAACATTAGATAGTGAGAGAAATATATAGAGAGTTTGGGTATTTTATACAATCATAATTAGGCGCCAGCTACTAATTATACTGCGCCACCGAATTCTTGAATGTCCCTTGTAAGTACACGGTACGTCCTCCGTACAGAGTTTACCTATTGTACTGCCCCTCTCGTCAACGTCACAGTGGAGGGCAAAAATTTCTCTCTCCATTCTTTTCTTGGACCTGGACCTGGACCTGCAAATGCAATTAGAACCTGCAACGGAAACGCGACACTCCACAATTTTCTTCGAATCAGCAGAGCCCAAACCAAACTCTTCGACCTCTTTTTTCTATCTTGGGCCAAGACTAGAGCCGACCAGATAAAAAGGCGGACCCCCCATCTCCCTCCTCTTGGACAACTTGTCACGTTTCATCACGACAATTTCTGTGTTCTTCAAACTGATCCAACGCCTCCCCGTTGATACGAACCCGTTATCAACAAACCTTGACAACTTTGAGCACTTGACAACTGCTCAAGCTCCTCGCCAAACTCGACCCGCCTTTGGTCTCTTAAAGGCACCGCATTCACCACGGCTCCTCCGGCCGTGAGCTTCGTCAGTGACAAAGATTTCAGCCTCTGCAAGCCCTCTCACATCATCAACGCGATCCCCCCTCCCGCTGCTATTGCTGCTCGACGATAAGCTCCTCGATCTCTCCGTCTTGCACGACCCCCGATCCGACTACACTCCCCCGTCGTTCTTCGACACCCGTCAGCTGCCGCATAGGAGGTTTACAGAGGTTCTTCCTCTAGCCGAGGAAGAGTCGAGGAGGCCTCGCCAGTCCACTGAGGGATCAGTCTGCTACCGCTCTCGACCGCCCTAACACCAGCTGAACCCCTTACGTTCAAGCTTCACTCTACTATATATACTTTTCTACAAAGTATAGTCTTTCTAGTCCACGGACTCAAATCCCTCTCTCTCAACTTCCCAACGAACCCCCGCAACTGTTTGGGATATGGTTATGGCAACGGCTGTCCTCGACACCTACAATCATAATGTCAATCACCCTCATATCGCATTAAAGAAACCCCTGCTTCAGGAACCTCTTGAGCAATATGGCGTGATTACTCCAAAGCAACTCATCGGCCAGGCTCTCCACCAGCGCGTGGAGGCCATTGACCATGAGATGTGTGAGCCTGGCGACGAAGATACTTTCTTCGTTGCCGACCTCGGAGAGGTCTACCGCCAGCACCTTCGCTGGAAGAAGAATCTCCCTCGGGTCCGGCCCTTCTATGGTGAGTACGAATCTCGACAATCATGCTGTGCTGCACACTAACAAACACCAGCCGTCAAGTGCAACCCCGATCCTCAGATCATCAAGCTTCTGTCTGAGCTCGGAACCGGCTTCGATTGTGCCTCCAAGACCGAGATTGAGCAGGTCCTGTCCGCAGGACTTAGCCCCGACCGCATCATCTACGCCCAACCCTGCAAGACTAACTCGTACGTCCGATACGTCAAGTCTGTGGGCGTCAAACAGATGACTTTTGACAATGCCGATGAGCTCTACAAGATCGCCAAGCTCTACCCAGGAGCTGAGCTCTTCCTCCGCATCATGACCGATGACAGTGAGTCTCTGTGCCGCTTCAGCATGAAGTTCGGTGCCGCCATGGACACCACTGAGGGACTTCTCGCTCTGGCCAAGGACCTTGGTCTCAACGTTGTTGGCGTCAGCTTCCACGTTGGATCTGGTGCATCTGATCCCCTTGCCTTCTACAAGGCCGTGCGGGACGCCCACACCGTCTTCCAGCTGGCCCACGAATTCGGTTTCAACATGCGCACCCTAGACGTTGGCGGTGGCTTCAGCGGCGATACTTTCGAGACCATGGCTGCCGTCCTCGGTGGCGCCCTCGACGAGTTCTTCCCGCCTCACAGCAACATCGAGATCATCGCAGAGCCCGGCCGATACTACGTTGCTACCGCCTTCACCATCGCCTGCAACATCATCGCTCGCCGAACTGTTGAGGACCCCACTCTCGATGGTAAGGGCTACATGCTCTACGTCAACGATGGTGTTTACGGTAACTTCTCAAACATCATGTTTGACCACCAGCAGCCGATCGCCAAGGTTCTCCGCGCCTCCGGCAAGACTCTCTTTGAGACCAGCGCTGCCCATCCCACTCCCGAGGGCGAGGGCTTTGAGTACTCCGTCTGGGGTCCTACCTGTGATGGCATCGACCGCATCACTGAGAGCACTCGCTTCGACTCGATTCTTGATGTCGGCGATTGGCTGTACTTTGAGGACATGGGTGCCTACACAAAGTGCTCTGCCACTCAGTTCAACGGCTTCTCCAACGCCCACGACGTTATCTACGTCTGCAGCGAGCCTGGTGCTAAGGCCCTTCTCGGTCTGTGATTTCAATCACTCGTTGCACCTCAATGGCTAGCGAACCCATTTCTTTCGTGTTCTCTCTGGAGAATCCTTTTGTTCGTATGTTTTAAATCGCATCATGGACCGATGAAAATAGCAACACAAGAGTTGACAGTCAATGTTTGAAAAAGAGAAAAGAAAAGAGCTAGATAGACGGATCTTAGATTAAAATTAATTCCTGGACTGTCAACCCAAAACACCTCTCTAACCCCGCCTGTTACGAGATATGTCCTACGTCGGTACCCGCATTCATTGCAGCTCACGGGATCACACAGATCTTCTGAGGACCTTGACTCGTTGACTAAGCTTATACATGTTTGATCCCTGAGACTAAAAGAAACCGCCCCAAGTCCTTGATTTCTTGAGACGGAGCATCGCTGCGGATGCCAACTCCAAACTCCATGCACACTCCCTGCATGCGTGATGGCCAATACCAAATACTCTACATGATCATATCCCCATATTTCGTGTTTTCATGATCACTGATTAAGATTTTCGGGATCTTTGCTCCTTGCTCTGCCGATATTCCAATTCGTCTATGTACCACGGAAGAGGAATTGCATGTCCTGGGGGGTGAGTGATTCCATGGCCTTGGCGTCGGAGTTGACAGTGGAGTGAATCATGTTAGTCTTTTTCTCCTGAATCAACACCATTCGACTTTCCACGGAATCCTCGATGCACAGGCGCGTGATAGTGCAGGGTCGAGTTTGTCCAATACGATGGCATCGGTCAGCGGACTGCCACTCAGCGGCTGGATTCCACCATCTACGTAATTGTTAGCTGTTACTCAGATTACAATGTTCGTTTCAGACACTTACGGGTCAACAATGAATACCCGAGAGGCTTCGGTAAGGTTCAGTGCAACGCCACCAGCCTTGAGAGAAACCAGGAAGCATTCAACGTCTACGTTGTTCATGAAATGTTCGATCGAGGCTTGTCGCTGGGCAGGTGTCATGCTACCATCAAGCATGACTGTAGTGATACCAGCCCGGCGGAGACGCCACTCGATGAGCTGAAGCATGGTAGTAAACTGAGAGAAGATGATCGACTTGTGTGAGGCGTTATCAGAGCGAAGTTTGTGTAGCTCATGGACAAGAAGTTCAATTTTGGAAGAGGAGGTCCAGTTCTCCATCTTGATTCGATTGATTATGGAGTTTTTCTTGACGAGATTCTCATCTTGCTCCATCTCTGGTTGCTCCAGATCGATCGAGAGCGGAATATGACAACGGGGGCAATCAGGTTCATCAGTAGAGCGGACGTAGCTACCGACACAGGCTCTGCAGAAGTCATGCTTGCACCGACTGCGAATTGCGTCTTCAGCAGGCTCATCGCAGATGCAACAAACGAGCACGTTTTGTCCTCCTTCAGCGTTCTTCTTCGTAATAAGATCAGGGTGATCAGCAACTTGTCTCATCTGCATGATGAGGCCAAAAATGTTGGCATAATTGTTCAAGAGAACACCCTGGGCGACATACGTATCAAACTTGCGCTGGCCGTTCGTCATGATACTGTTCGCGAAGTCGTTTTCCTCTTCTCCGAAAAACTGTCGGTCAACATAAACCTCCTTGACAGGAAGTTCCATAGAATTGGTGTGGTCTTTCTTTAGACGTCGCAGCATGATACGATCTGTCATCATATGCAGTCTTTCGAAGGCTATGGCGCCTTCGCCTCTATTCCCGCATTTCTGAATAGGGTTCAGTAGCTCCTGATTGAACAGAGAAACATGTTGTACTCCAGGATGGTTGCAACCAGTACACCGACTGTTCTCGTCCATTGACCATTCAAGCGTGGAGCACGGACACTGCTTGCAAAGATACGATGCAAAGTCGTCAATTTCTAGGAAACGAACAAGAGAGAAGAACTCTCCGATGCGGTTTTGCAAAGGCGTGCCCGTCAAACACCATCGGTAGGTGGTCTTGAGAGCAAAACATGCTTTGGCTGTCATGGTGGTGCGTGTCTTGATACAGTGTGCTTCGTCCAGAATAACTCGATGGAAATCGATTGCATGAATAGCACTCTTTTCCTTGTATATGCCGTCCTTTCGCTTGAACCCCTTTTCCTGTTTGCGATAAACTGACTCGAGACTGTTGTACGACATCATAATAACGTCGAATTTCTTGAGTTCCCTTATGGTGATCCCCTTGGTCTTCTGGTTTGTTCCATGGAAAACAAATGTGTTCAAGGCGCCGTCTGTGTAAGACTTGATCTCTTGCTGCCACTGCATGAGCGCAACAGGAGGCACGAGAACTAGGGACGGCTTTTTCGCAGGGTAGTCGGACATAATCAGAGACACAGCCTGGATTGTCTTGCCTAATCCCATCTCGTCACCGAGTAAACCACCTTTGTATTTTGTCTTCTCCATCTCCATCATCCAAGCAAGACCTTCAAGCTGGAATGGCTTGAGTTGGCGTGAAATTCTTTCCGGTTGTGCAGCCTTCCCAGGCCTGATCACTGGCTCCTTTTCAACCTTGTCCCACATGTTTTTGATGTCAGGGTGGTGTTTCTCTAAACGTTCTCGTTCTCTACGCGCACGTCTGCTAACAACTGGGTTCCTGAAAGCCCTTCGATTGTTGGAGATACTCGTGATTTGGTCGGTGTTATCGGCGTCATCTGCATCAGTATCGCTACTACTCAAGTCGATATAGCCGTCATTGTTATCAGTTGCAAAGTCTGTAGACTCGGCATCGCCTAAAGCATTTTCCAATGCATCGAGTTCGTCGCCAGATGGGCCCTCTGCTTGCGTGGCCTTCCCTGTGGAACGGGAACCTATCGCAGCAGGTGCCTTGACACGAGGTACAGTACTTGTTATGGGACGCGCTGGTCGCTTTCCCGCCGCTTTTCTCGACATGGCCATTGGAACGTCTTCGTCGTCACTAGAGATATCTTGAGCTGCTCCCTCGTCACTAGCGTCACCATCGGCAAAGGATTCATCCTCAAATGCGCTCAATGACGAATCGCTGTCTAGGTCAAGCCCTTGGGCTATCTCCGCATCCATGTCGATGTCCTCATCATCTGAGTCGGGGATAAACTTGGCCTTTTTTGCTGGGCGACCACGCTTGGCGGTAGAGTCAGTCAGAGTCGATGCTCGTTCTCGCTTGACAGAAGTCTGAGCGGGAGTGCTGAAACTACCGGAGAGCGAAGGTCTAGTACTTCTTCGTAGGGGAAATGATGATGATGCGGCACTGGACGCTTGCCTGAGTTCTTCATCGTGGAGACGACGAGCTACTTGAGCGTCTCGAGAATTGTCAAAATCTTCGTCGTCCGAGTCTTGAATCACCATGCGCCCTTGGGCCCTCGAGTTCATGGCATATGCGCTCTTTCGCAGACCTCTCTCGCGGTCGATGGGGCGAGAGGTAGAAGGGGCAGGAAGTTGGACTTCGAAGATAGCTGATTTGTCATAATCGACTGCTGCCGGGGTTGGCACTTTGCTAGACGCAGGAGTTGAATAATCGCTCCCTGTATCTGGGTCTAGTGGTGTGGGAACTGATGACACGGACTCGCTCTCAATGACAGGTGTTTTGCTTGGGCGGCCACGTCGTTTAGTGGGAAGTGCAACGTCAGAAGTAGGAAATTGAGACAGAGGTGATGCCTCGACTTTAGGGATACTCTTCCTAGGTCTTCCTCTTGGGCGTGATCCAGAGGGAGTATCCTGCGGGAGATCTACAGCTGAGGTAGGAGTTGGTACAGACGAGGCAGCCTGACTTCTAGTCCTGGCTGAGCGGGTCACTCGGTTAGAAGCAGTAGATGTATCTCTAGAAGCTAGAATTTGTTAGTGAGAAATAATAAACAGTAACGAGCATCAGACTCACCATCTGCTGCAGCGATGGGCGTACCCCGAGTGGAAGGGCGACCTCGAGGCATGATGTCAGTCGGTCCAAGAGAATGTTCTGTTGGTTTGGAATCAATGCGAGATGGGACGACGTATCGCCCTCTAAATGGGACTCCCAAGCGCACAGCTGCACGATGAAGGATAAAGATTAAGAAAAAACTTGGAGGGTGATTTCCTTCAGGAAATTTAAATCAGAAGATGGGGGCCAGATGGAAGGTAGAGGGTGGCAGTTGAACCCCTGTCTGTCTAGTGACAGCTCACTAATGCACAGCCGTGAATGCAGTGCTGGGCAGTGACCGTGAATAGATACAAATTGATTGACTGCGGGCAACAACAAAAGAACAATCACACAAATAGACGACTGGTATTAACAGAATCTGTTCAATGAGATGAGAAAGACCCGGAATGGATGAATAATGAAAGCGTGAGGATGAAAGGAAAAAGTCAGATAGAAGTCAAAGGCAAATCGCCACCAGCTCCTTTCTTGGGGGCGTTGCTTCCCGTCTGATACTCCAATTCACGATTCACAGTGTCGGAAAAAGCACCCCGCTACGCGCAGGCACGTGCCAGGGGCCAGGGGGTCTTGATTGTCGATCTGATTGGGGTGCATCGTTCCTGGCAGGATCGGGGACAGAAAACATTGGTCAATCCCACTTACAAGAACAGTTTGACAAAGTTGCCTTCGCGGAGCAAGACAATATCAGATTTTAATAGAAGAAGCCGAAACATCCTCAGCAAAGTTTATTCTAAACTAATATTAAATTTATACCAAGATATCTAAGCCTTTTTTATCACTGAGGATCAAGGTCGCCTCCCCCAGGTTACCAATGAATTCTCGACCCTGATGCCGAGATCCTCGATTTGCCACTTCAAGGGGCGATTGCGTCACGTGACACGGTGTCAATCTCGTGAAAGAATGCGCAAGCGGGAACGCCACTGCACGGCGCTGCAGTTGCCCGAGCTGCTTCAGACTTTACTTTTTTGCGCCAACTCCTTTCTAAGCGTGAATCTCCCCTCCCTTTCATTTATCTTGGTGGCTAATGTGGTCGCCGAAGATTGAGGAATCTTTTCTTGTGTAATTTTTTTTCATTTTACTTGTTAGCTCGCCATTCCTCCGTCATGTACGTTTTTCTCATACTCATAGAGTGGCGATAAGCTAATCATGTATAGGGCGCGGGCACGAAGTAACAACCAGAATGCTCAGGGCCAAAATGGTCAAAACGCCCAGAATGCTCAGCAAACTCAACCCAATCGACAAACTCGTGCTGTCTATGGACCGTAAGGAAAATACTATTTCCAGCCACATACTCGTACTAACATGCCAATAGTCAATCAGCGCTGACCGATTTCCTTGCTGTAAGTTGATGGCTGTTCGAAATGCACACCGTTATAGCATACTAACCATGATCAGTCCCACAATATCTCTGCTGCTCAGATTCGCTCAGATGCCGACGCCCGTCGTCGACAAGCCGCTCGTGACGAAGCAGCTGAAGATGAGAACGGCAATGGCGAGTCTTCTGCAGCAGGTGCCAGATCTGGGAGACGTTCTAGTCGCAACGACAATGACGAAGCTTCGCTAAAGCGTAAGCGAGAAGAAGAGAAGAAGCTGGCAAAGATCAAGGAAAGCAAAGCTTTCAAGAAGCGCAAGCAACGTTCAGACTTATCCGATGACGAACTTGCTCGTGCATTAATGGAATCAAACTCTGGCCCTCTGCCTGGACAGATAGAGCACTGTGAGATTTGCGAGAAACGATTCACTGTCTCACCTTACTCGGTCGCTGGTCCTAACGGAGGACTTCTTTGTCCTCCCTGCGGTCGTGAGATAGCAAAAGAACGAGAAAGCGGTCAAAAGAAGAGACCGAAGAAGCCGGTCAACACGGGTCCTGTTGGAAGACGCCGTGCAATTCAAAGTCGGATACTCGATGGTGACGTTGGTACCAAGAGCTTGGCCACTCTATGTGTACAGACTCTGGCTAAGAACGTCGATCTGGCTGACAGTCTTGGGGACCTTCCTGATCACTTGGTCGACAAAATTGCACGCATGTTCTCCAAGCGTCGGCTACTCAAGCCAGAGACCTTGCCACTTTTCGTCCAGCCCGGCACCGAAGACCTCCATATCTATGATGGTGCAAAGCTTGGTGAACAAGATTACATTTCCATCTTTCAGACGGCTTCGAAACTCAAAAATCTCAAGATCCGATGTGGTATCCAGTTCAAGGACGAGGTCATGGATTACCTCTTGTCCCGTGACATCAATCTCGAAACCTTTTATCTTCACGGAGCCAATCTTTTGAGCGATGAGAAGTGGCATAAGTTCATCCAGGAAAAAGGCGATAAGTTGAAGGGCATCCAAGTCTATTATACAGACAATCACTTTGGTGACGAAACCATAGCCACGCTGAAGGATCATTGTCCCAACCTCAAGCGACTCAAGGTTGAGAACAACCAGAAGCTAACCAACGATGGTGTCAAAACGATTGCAAGTTTGACGGCTTTAGAACATCTTGGACTTCAGCTACAGCACAAGACTGAATCTGACCCTTACATCGAAGTCGTCTCGAAAATCGGTGCCAACCTCAAGACATTTTCTCTAAAGGTTGTTCCTGAAGTCGACGATACGCTGTTGCGGGCTATTCACGAGCATTGTCGTTCCCTTTTCAAGTTCCGAATCACGGACAGCGAGTTTATGACTGACCAGGGTTTTGTTGACCTTTTCACGAAATGGGCGAATCCTCCCTTGCGCTTTGTGGATCTCCAGAAATGTCGACAGATTGATGCAAGTAAGCCTCGGGAGAACCCAGATAGCGTTGGACTCTGCAGTGAGGGTTTCAAAGCGTTGATGGCCCATTCGGGTGAGAAACTTCAGTACCTCAACATTCACGCTTGTCGTCATATCTCACGTGAGGCTTTTGAAGAGGTCTTTCACACGGATGCTCAGTATCCAGAACTGAAAGAGCTAGAGATCAGCTTCTGCGAAGAGGTGACTGATTTCATACTGGGATCAATCTTCCGGTCTTGTCCCAAGATCCGAGAGGTCAACGTTTTTGGATGCATGAAGGTCAAAGAGGTCCGTGTACCTCGTGGTGTCATCCTTGTTGGTGTTCCTAATGCTCGGGGCATGATGGTTGAGGGATCTGATGATTAATCCCTGAGACAACGCGTGGTGCCTGGTGTTTGGAGTTATGAAACAATCGGAGCATGGCCTTTGAGTCAGTAACAGGGCATTGCATGGCGCGCGGTATCGTGTCAAACTAGTGAATGAAATATGTTTTATATCCTATTTGCATCATATGTACTATGGTTTCGTTCATGAATCATGTCATTTCCCATTAAAACTCATACCCTGGTCAAGAACGGGCCTGGTTATTCTTCACATACTCCTTATCCATCTGGACATAAGAGTTCAGCTTCTTCTCAAGCTCGGCATCAGTCATGGTGGCCCTCTTGTCGACGCTGTCGACACTTCTGTATCGTCGCCAAGAGAATCCGCCAGCGGTACAGGCGTCAGTCGCCTGGAAGTAATGCAGATGAGCATCAATATCCAAACCGAGAGTTCCACCGTTACATCCAAGGTTGGCAGCACCCTCACAGACCTTGACATCGCTGATGGTGTAGTCAACCTTGTCGCCTCCACCGCCGGACAGCCAGAACTCAGGAGTTGTGTGTCTGTATCCGAAGATCAGAGGAGGGAGACGAGGGACAGGGTCATCGGCGTGTGTAACGCGGTACTCTCCACCAGCCTGGTTTGAGACGAAGGATGAGAGCTGTGCGTTTCCGACACGAGGAGAACCGTAGGTGTAAATATCGACGGGTGTTCCACCGACTCTCAAGTTTGCGCCAGCAAGAACGGCCACAGCACCTCCGAGCGAGTGGCCCGTGGAGATGACCTTGAAAGAAGGGTTCGCCTTGCGAGCAGAGGCAACAGCAGCAGTTGCTATGGATGAGATCTCATTCCAGGCTCGCTGGAAGCCAGAGTGTACACCACATCCCGAGACAAGACTGCAGTCTTCCTGGCCGAAGTCGAGGTTGGTAAGCCAGTTTCGAATGTTTATGCTTCCGCGGAACGAGACGACGATTTCCTTTCGGGCAGAGTCTGTCGCGACGTAGCCACCGATACCTGTATTGGAGCCACTGGATGTGTAAGCAGGGGTATGTTGTGTTTGTGCAGATTTGGACTTACACGAAAGATGTCACGATGGTAGCTCCGTTGCCCTGGACGGTCGGACAGCCATTGTTGGAGCAGGTGATCTTTGAACCAGCTGCGGCTTCAGAGTTGCAGTAAGCTGCGGCGCCGTGTTGGATGTAGAACTTGAAGTTGCTGAAGTCGGTTGTGGTGACACCAACAGCTGGGAATGTGAGCTTATGAAGGAATTGGAGTGGGATTGTGTTTACCTCGCTCCTCGAGAGAGTTGACGTAGTCATTGAGAGCTACAGGGCTGGCTACCGCGAGGGTGATGGCCGAGAGGAGTGGTAGAAGAAGCATCGTGACAAGGGATAGAGTCCAAGGTATGGGTGTAAGTGAGGATGCTCTTGAAGCTGAGACTGAAGCTGAAGCTGTCCCTGAGATCTACTGAGAGATCGACATCGTGAGAAGACCCAGGCATTTATATATCTTTTTTTTTTCTCCAGCTAGCTCCCATCACAATACCCGCCCACCCTCAGTTGCTGATCCCATCTCTCCCTTCCCTTGCAATCCCATCACATCACATTCACACATCCACCCATAGCCTAGCTCCCCCCATCCATCTTGGCAAACTCACTCACACGTCGTCGGTGTAATAACCGCCGCCCCAGCGAGGGCCGAACAGCGGAAATGAAGCTTTCGCGGCAGTCTAATCCTTCATGGTGTGTTCTACACTGCCCACCCCGCATTCTTTGCTCCATGATCCCAGTAGACAAGGTCCCTTCATCGGGCTCTGACAGCATTTTTCCTTGGTCCGTTTGTCGTTGGGCCCGGATGAGCTTCCCTTACAGGTAACGACGATCTCGGACCACGTGAGGGTCGTGATCAAGATGGTGGGCTACAGGGGTTTTGTTTAGTCTCTGTTACATTACGATGGAGACTGTCAAAATGTTGGGATTTATAGGGCTCTGGGCTTTGAGAGAGAAAAATAGGAGATAATGGAGAGAGAGAGAAAGGAATGGTCTGGTGATTCGTATGAATCGTAAGAGTGGTTGGTCGATATCCAATAATTAGTTGACAGTTCTGGTGTCACAGTGATGAGCAAACCAATTATAGTACAAACTACGAGATAAAACGTTACGATTTACCGCCCGGGCTATATCGAGTCGACTGACCAACCATCTTTCACAGAAACATTCCCCTCCATCACTTGCAGAGCCGATCAACGGAAGTATACCCCGAAACATGTTGCAACCCTCTCGGCTCAATTCAGTTCAGCCTTGACCGCTCTCAAGTTTTCCATTGCGTGTAGTTCGAGTTGACAAGGGACTTTTTGTCAGGTGGGGTTTAATTATGTGTGGGAAAACAGGTTTAACTCATCTGGAGTAAGTCAAGTGCCGATATCTGGGGAAACGATACCTAACCCAGGAAGTGCAGTAATTGCGGTAATATTGCATCGAGGTTATTTACTAACTGCTCGATCAATTAACTGTCAATCTACCATTTTTATCAGACGAAAGATATTCGAGCATATTCGTATTCCTCAATCGTCACGACAGAACATGGTGTTGATTGTACAGCATCACATGAAATGTCTCTGATTACTTGAATTAATTCACATCTTACATTTCAGCTGCATTATCAAGTCTTGACACCTACCTCTTTCATCACCTTTCACACCATCTCATCCTTTTAATGCAAGGCGGGCCGGCATAAGCTGCATGTCTTGGGCGCTAGTGTCATCATCATCACTTTCGATAGCTGAGACCAGATGATATCCCATCCATGATAATAGCGATTGCATCTATAGACCTGTGATCAGATAGTCAAAGCCATGACTTCTTTATCAGCATTGTCAATTGGTTTGCCGTGTCAAACTGTCTCTTATCAATTCGTTCAACGCGGTCCTTGACAATCTCAGTGATAGACATCTCCAATTCACAGCCTGCTTCTCCGCTTACTGCGTACCTGATGATCGGCACACCAAGAGCATGCAAGCCACCACACTAGAAAATCCAAGCCGAGGAAAGACCCAAGCCAAAGCGCTTTGTGCCTGAAAAGAAGCCTGTGATTCTCAGTTGAGAATGCGGGGTTTCGAACTATCCGCACATCGTGATGGTGTTGACTAACGGTAGCTCCGGTGAATCCGAATCAGGAACTGCATCTGTCTATCGGAACTGAATCTCATCTTTCTAATTCGAGCCCTTCTCCGAAGTCAGGTGCGATAGTTCGGAGCTTTCTGCATTGCTGGCCTTGCTGCAACACCGACGTCGACCAGCGTCATCAGGCTGTGAGCCTTTCTGAGATTCCGAAGATGTTCTGGAACTGGTCCTTCGTAAAAGTGCGTGATATTATCCCCCCTGGTTTAGACTTTAGCTGCAATATGCAAGTTCGGTACTCCGCCGAGATGTGAGAATGCAAGATCATTTGTTTCTTTTGGTAGGTCTTTGTACAGATTTGTTTGTTTCACGAGAGAGACTAAGGCATCTGCATCCAAGTTCTCCGCTCTCTTCTCTGGTATCGTACACAATTCGCTCATGCTTCATTGACACATGCCCTCCAACCTCCTCATGCCATAACCACAGGCTTACTGGGCGATATTTCTTCGGCCCTTGATCTTCCTTCTGAGGAGAATCTTCCTGCCCGTCTTACTTCGCATGCGACATAGGAATCCATGTCTGCGCTTCTGAACCAGTCTCGTATGTCCGTTCATGGTATTTCGGGGTCCGCAGCGAATCTGCATATCGCCGAGGGCAGGGTGTGCTGAGATGGCGCTCGAAGGAACAATATCGGCTGATGCGGCTGTGGAAGGGGTGAAGCTTGAAGGAAGAGCTGTTCTTCGGATAGCGCCGTTCAGGGGAGTGAGCGAGGGACGGAGAGGGACGAGGGTTGTGAATGTCCTGATGGAATTAGTGATGGTTTGATAGAATAGAGGCATGTGGATGAGCTTACCTGGGCGATTGAGCGAGGGGCTTGGCCAGGACTGGGCGCGCGAGGCGCGTGATAGATGAAAACACCGTGTTCATTTCTGTGGAGCGCGCAGAATTGAGGCTGCGGCTTGTGATGTGTTGATGCAATGGCCGTAGAGTCGTTGGTGATGTAGATGTTGAAATTTTGAGCTTCAGTCGAATGTGACGCCGCTGTTTCGAGTGGGGCAGCATACCCTGTACCACCATTTTGTCACCAATGGCTCACTTGAACTTGCGTTCATCCTTATTTATCATCAGCAATTTTCTCACAGATGATATCGACGTTGTTCAATTCATTGCCAAATTATTTACTAGTGGTTTACAAAAATTGAGTCGCGCATTGTGTCACGTTGATCAACGTATGGGTTTGGCTAACAGCTCTCGCCAACTTCAGCTCAGTCTTGTGGGCAGCCGTCACAACGCTTTGCTACCTACAGCTTACATCCTACAGCACAATCATGCACGATGAAGCGACCCATTGAATAGCCGGCCGGAATGATTAAGATACATTCCAAAGTACTCCAAGTTTTGTTTCATCCCTAGCTCTTGACAAAGCACAATGGAAAATGGATGATGAGGCCAACAATTACCTGAAAGGCCAAAATGGCAGCGACAACAACGCTAGACTTGGAGACATGTCACTGGATTCAGGTTGAAGACGGCATGGACAAAGATTATTGGCTGCTGCAACTGGACAACCGCTGTTGTTGGTTGTTGGTTGTTGGTTGATGTGTTTCTTCTCCGGCCAGCATAATGACCCTGGGGATGCGTTGTTTTTGGGATCTTGTCACCTTTGTATATCAACGGCGCTTGCAAGTCACAGCGTCGTCAATCTCGGTCTCGATTGTGAGATTTATCTCGGTATCCCTCAACAGTCAAGTTCTCGCACAGCTGACAGCAGCCTTGCCACCCTGACCTGTCATTCATGCAACTCAAAACAATTGCCTTTCCGTTTCCAAAACTGCAGGGAAACTGATCGATAAGATAAAACGTTTCATCTAGTGAGTTGCCCCTTTGAGTTATCTCTTGCCTCTCTCAGCTATGCGCTCGACCCCCTGCAGATAGCTGACTGAGTGCTTGCAGCAACCAACAGCATATGCTAAAACGGCCAATGAGATCAATTTTTGATGTTTCGAAACCTGCCGGTTGATTCCTCCTTGACCTTCACCTGAACTCTATGTCGGGTATGCCCTATTTTGGTTCCTATCTTTGCTCTTAGGCTGGTTGACGATGGTCTCAACCACCTGCATCGTACTGCTAATATGCCTCAATTATTGGTTGAGAGGTCATCTCTAACGTGCCAAGAAAGTTCTTTGCCCGAAACTGCTTCCCGGGATGTCTTGATATGGCAATAGATATGCTCGAGCTGAACAAACCCTTGACTCCAAGTGAGGTGAGCCGATGGCCGGCGCGTAGTTGCATGAGAAGCCGGTGCGATGGCAGCAATGTCTGCGGGCTTGTTTCAATCTATAGAAAAACTGCTATGGCTGTTGATAATGAGATAGACAGGCAGTTTAGGAAGATATAAATCTGCCCCAGTCCCGCCAACAGTCATAGAGGACAATCCATTTCTCAGCTTCAATTTCCTATCGAGATACCCTTGTCTGAATCTTTCCTTTGTTATTCCATTTTTCATCTATTGCTCTTATCAATTCATCATGGCTGGCCCTGTTGAAGTTCTTTCTATGCATCCCCACGCTCTTGATACTCCTCCCCGAACGCCTTACAAGGGGTTTGATAGCCTCAATTCTGGCAAGGAGAGCCCTAGAAAAGTGATTGGGAAGTTTCCAACCGATTCTAGCCTTGGAGACGTGTTTTATGACCCTTCTCCAACTGCAATTTCTTCACCTCGACCTCGTGATGATTCCAATCAAGAGATCATGCCTGAAGATCCCTTCGATAGTCAGCACAACCGCATCCTATTTGATGCAATTGATGCCCTGCAATCCTTTGGCGCCGGTGACTTGAGCATTCCTCAGGTATGTAGTCTCGGAACCTTTGGGCTCTCTCAGTACTTACAAGCGGTAGCTCATCATTGTGGGAGGCCAATCCTCTGGAAAGTCGTCTCTCCTCCAGAGCTTGACTGGAATCCCTTTCCCAGTCGACAGTGGTTGCTGCACTCGGTTCCCTACACGCATTGTCTCTCGTCGCACAGAACCAGACAGTGACGACTCATTCCGCATTACTATTGATCCTGCTGAAGTTGATGTTCCTGGTTTGGATCCTGCATCTGACAACATCAAGAACTACGAGTGCAGCGGCAAGATCCTCACCAAAGAGAAATTCGCCAAGGTCATTGATGAAGTAAGTGGCTCATATCAGTTTTAGGCACCTAGGCTGACAGTCGCAGATATCCTCTGAATTCATGGGCCTCCGAACTGGTCTAGGAGAAGACAGAAAGAACTTCGTAGCGGAAGTCCTTAAGATCGAGCTGTCAGGCCCCCACCGCTCCTATTTCAGTATTCTAGACCTTCCAGGCACATTTCAGAATGCTTCTGCTGTTAACGAGACAGATCAAGCCAAGGTTGAGGCCATGGTCAAGGAGTACATGAACAATGAAGACAACATCGTTATGTGAGTCAACTTGGCACGATATAAGTTATCGACCATACTAATGACTGAAGCTGCGTTATCGATGCACCTACAGACTTTGACAGACAGGAGATTTTGCGGCTGGCCAAGAAGCCGATTAAGCAAAACCGCTTCGTCGGCGTTTTCACAAAATGCGACATGGTGCAGCATGAGCCAGAGGCGGCCAAGAGGGCAAGCCAACCACATACGCTCTGTGAACCATGCTAACATTGAGACAGATTGTATCCATCGCAACTGGTAACTCTACTCATAGCCTCGGACGCCTAACTGGTGGCTGGTTCTTGGTTCGCAACCGAGCAGATAAAGATCCAGATTCTTTCGACCTCAGTGCCGCAGAGAAGAAGCTATTCAGCAGGAGCCCCTGGAATTCTGTTTCTCAGAGCCGTCTGGGCTCAACTGCAGCCAAGTCATACCTTGGTACTCTTTTAAGCTCCAAGATACGCGATTGCTTTCCAACACTCCGCAGTACAATCCAGCATAACCTTGAAGAGAGACAACACGAAAAGGCCATGCTTGGAGAGCCTCGTACTAGCCATGCAGCAAGACAGCAATTTGTTGTTGCTACTGTTCGAAAATATGAAGAGATGGCGCAAACAGCTCTGGACCGCCCAGGATTTCTAGACCACAGCATGGAGCTCCGCAGAGAAGTCAGTCGCCTGAACGCTGAGTTTGACAAGTTCATGCGAGCTCGAGGCGGTACCTGGGAATTCGAGGACACTGACGTTGATCCTCGCGTCCTGCTAGATGAGCGTCTGGCTATTGAGGCACAGGCGAGGGCCGAGGAAGAGCAGCCGCCCGCTCGTGTTCGCAGTGTCAACAGGACGAAGATCGATGCCTCACTTGATAAGGCTTTCCCGGGTTTGTCACAAATTCAAGACACAAGAAACCTTATGGGTGCCATTCAAGACAAGCTAGCACTCTATCAGGGATCTCTTCTGGATGGAATCGTCAACCCCGACATCTACCCAGATATGTATCGAGAGCAAGTCAAGAAATGGGGACACATCGCGAGCATCCACCTTGCGCGAGTCGCACAAGCCGTAAGTCGATGCACTGCCTCCATTCTCAACGATGTCTGTCCTGCGGAAAGCGACACGTCAACTCTGTCGAGGGAGTTGACCGCACTCTTGGAAGCTTCGTGGAAAGAATCCATGCAGAGAACGGAAGACTTATGCAAGTCTCAGTGTGAGATGGAGACAAAGTGTGTGCGACTGCAATCCACTGGTCCTCGCTTTGGGGACGAGATTCATGGCTGGAGAATCCTTCGATTCTTTGAGGGATTCAACAATGCTTGTGTGGGTTGCAGCGGCCCGGGAGATCTTGATCTTCCGAAGTGTTTTGAATCCGTCCATCCAAGTCTGGGCAAGAACATGGTTCTTGATGTCCACGATGTTCTCAAGGTTTACTACAAGGTATGTGCTGTAAGCTATATATTCGGCTTCAATAATTGCTAACCTCTTTAGCTCTCTCTGGACGCTTTCATTCGTACCATCAACAACACTGTTATTGAGTCATTCATCTCTGGCCAAGACGGGCCTGTGCTTGGCCTCAACACCAACCGAATTCTTAGTCTCTCGGAAGATGAGATGAGGATTGTTGGTGGGGAGAATGAGAACACTGCTAGGAGACGTAAAGAGCTGGAGCACGATATTGAGAAGCTCCAAGGTGCCCTTACTATCGTCGATAGGGCGACTCGACAGACATCTGCCTTGGAGAGAAATTGAAGAGGATATTAGTGATGGGGAGTATCAATCGTCATTCATTAGCCTGCAAGTTACACACTCTTTTATATAGTCCTTCCATGTCGTATGAATCTTAAACCTTGGCCACATTTCCACCAGTACTGCCACTTCGAATGCTGCTCTTCTCGCCAGCAGGGGCAGTTCGCTTACGTCTCATGAGAGCAAAAGCAGCAGCTCCAACAATAGCAACAACACCAAGAGTAACCATGGCACCAATGACACCAGCGACGGCGTTAGACATGCCACCCTTCTTGGAAGTCTTGTCCTCACTCTCGCCTTCAGCACTCTCATCGTCATCCTTGTACGCAGCACAGAAATCTTCCTCGGCACCACACTTGGTGCACCAATCTTCAACATCAGTGATAGCGCGCTTCTCAATCTCGGTCACAAACTTTGACCAAGGGAGAGAGTCCTCGCCAGTTCCAAAGAGAGGATAAGTCTCGAGATCGCCGGCTGTGCTGTTGCGGAAGAGCCAGCGGACTCGAAGGTCTGCCTCTGGGTCTGACGGGAAACTGTCTGTGTCATTTTCGGTGAAGAGCTCAAAAGCCATGGTAGAGGCATAATCTGGTAGACCGTAGAAGTTGGGAGAGACATCAAGAAGATCCGCAAGACCGAAGAAAGCAAGGAAAGTGTCGTAACTTCCAGCGAAGAGAGAAAACTTGAGCTTTCCTTCAGAAGTAACCGTCTCATTTAACTGGTTGAGAATAGCACCAGAAAGAGTCTCGGCTCCAATGGCTCGCGCAGGATCAGACTTGTTCCAGTTCTGGCCGAGCTCCGCAGAGTCAGCGAGGGTACGGAGCTGAAGAAGGTCTGCGTTTGAGACATTACGGGCTGGAGAGGTGCTATTGTGAATGCGAGCGACATTGACGAGGTCAAAGATATTGTATGCGTTCTTGTAGGTCATGTTCTCGGGACGAAGGTTGTAGACGCCGTCGGAGAGAACCTCGTAGAATTGCTCGTAAAACTCCCTCGTTTCTTCCTCACGCTGAGCGAAAACATCGCTCTTCATGAAAGACTTTGAGGCAGTGACATATTTAGGGCAAGCATCGTCGCCCTTGATCCAGATGGTGTCTGGTGAGTTGTCGTTAATGGTGTGAAGACGGACATATTGGTACCCATCAAGAGGAGCCTGACTCTTTGACCCATTGTTAAGAGTCTGAGAAGCAATCTCAGGGTCTAGATCAGCAAGAGGAGGGTAGAATCCCTGAAGGAAAGCTGTGGCCGTATTCATGAGAATGCCCTGATCAGGAGCACTGGCAAAGATTTGAGAGGGCTTGTATTCATCCTCAGAAATACCCAAGATACGATATTGAGAGTCTGAAGCGAGATATCGATCACGGTAATCTCGGCCAACTTGGAAATTTTGCTCTGCGCCGAGACTAGTGAGAGATTGAGCGCCGTACCACTTTGTAGTGCCTATTTATGTAAGTGAGATTCATCAATTGGGTAGGCAAAACATACGATCTCCATGACGGCTAAAGACTACAGCACCATGAATGACTTCACTGGCAGCACTACCAAAAAGGAAACTCAACGAAAGAGTCTTGGAATACATTTTGACGATATGAATAAGTTAGAAACTGAAGAGGAGCCATGTCCCGTCGGAAGTCGGGCTCGATGCTTGTATTTATGCTTAAGCAAACGCTTACTCTAAATCCCACCTTTGGTCTTGGCATTTGATAAGATTCGCCCAATAAATGGGTTGATCAGATTAATCCCCAATAAATCCCTCGATCAGCGGGACTTTGCCCGCGGAGGGCAAGACCGGTTAGTTCGTTGTGCAACACCGAGGAGATTCTGCATGCACAAGTGGATAGAGCTTGGGAACCCCGCCTCAGGGAGTAAGAAAACATCGGACCTTGATATAAGGTGTCAGAATAAACTTAGTAAAGAGTCTCCAAAACTTGGGCTAGATTTACCTAAATATCTTTATCGTTTAGGGTCAAGGGCCTGAGTTTTCTTTCCTCCCCTAGCCCAGCTCGTGGTCTGATAAGGAAGGTTGATGATTGTGGTGTGAATCAAGGTTGAGGGGAAGAGTCAATGGCTTGACGATACGTGAATTTGAAAGCCAATGGTTTTGATATCTGTGGGGCTGGGTAAGCTGTGATGTGATGATTTGTAAGTTTGCATGAGATATAGTAAGAGGGCTTGTTCAGCTTCTAGGAGCAGTTGAATATGGTTATCAACTAGTGTCGGGATAGGAGTGGCCTGCTTATGATAAAGAAAGAAGTTCAAATGGCATGTTGTAGACCTATAGTGCACTTCGACCACGATTCCAATAGGTGACATATATGGTATGAGCATGGTGGTAACCTCTTTGATAACATAGATGAATCAAGGATCCTGGTAATCTTTATAGAAGCGGGTAAATTTGACTTAAACGTCTCGAGACGATGCACAGCTCAATATCAACCAAGATTAAGAAATCAAACAGAGAAAGCTCATCCGTTGCACCAGCTTGGCGTGACAGAAACGGGCCTTGAACAACCCCTTACACTATATCTGCTTCATCAATACCCTCAAACTCACATCTCATACTTGACTTCTTTGAACCCCCCCTCCGCTCTCTTCCACCAATCTCTTCTCATAATCTCATCCCACTCGATAGTCATGAGAATCTCTCCAAAGTAATTCACCTCTCCCTTCTGCACGAATCCCAACTTCTCAAACAAAGCTCTGCTTCCTTTGTTCCCCTCTTTGATCTTGACCATCAAGCCCTTCAGCTCTTTAGCCCCGTACTCTGCTAGTATTCCGTCTAGGTGCTTTTGGATATAGACGAGCAATGCACAAACTGCTGCTTGTCCTAAACCTTGGCCACGGTGCGAAGGCGATGCGATCATGACGTCCACTTCACCCGTGACCCATCTTTCTGGATTTGTCTCTGTGTCTTCATCGTCTGATTCAAAAGGATATAGAAAGAAGTTGATGTCGCCTCGCATAAGAGGGTCTGTATCCGCAGTACCGGCTTTCACAAGTGATACATCTTCAGTGAGTGGTGCGCAGACGATAAAGGTGAGTTTATCAGACGATGTGCGCCATGACTGCTGGTTCTCATATTCCTCATCCAAGGTCATGGGCTCTGAAGCTGTAGCTTCTTGAATATCCTGGGTCATCAGTATGTGATATTCTGGTGATGGGGATAGCTTACAGGATCTTGCATCCATGCGTGGTATTGCTTCACATGATGCGCCTCGTATGGAACGAGCAATGCTTTACCCGTTGAAATGGCTACTGCGTATCAGCGCATGTGCGTTTTATGAAGAGCGTAGTATTACCTGTATTTTGGTTGATCTTCATTGTGATTTTGTGAGGTGTAAGTTGTGAGGTGAATATTCACAGTGCAACACCATTGGTGAAAAAGTCGAGTCAAGATGGGGCGCCAAAAAAGCTTCTTACAACACAACCAGAGATAAATGTAGGTCAATATGCCAACGCTTTTTTTTATATTGTACATGTTTTACATATTTCATCACACTCATTCATCCATCATTCTTTCGTCTCAGCCCCTTCGGTCTTGATCTCTGAAGTCTTTTCAGCCTCTCGAGCCTTTTGAGCCTCCTGCGCCAATGCTACCACCACACGACCCAATCGATTCTTTGGCCCTTCCATTCCAGCCACAACCTCAGCATCGGGCATCTCAATTCCCGCGACAGGAGGGAACATAGAACCAAAGGCATTAGGTTTTGCATCCACAATAGCAGGTCCTGTGCCGTAATCGAGGTCAGCGTCAGCGTGAGCATATTCGACAGTACGTCGCTCTGGCTTGACGCCGAGACCATCGAGCAACTGAGTAGCCTTTTCGGGCATGACGGGCTGTAGAAAGATGCCTGCGATGCGCAGAGCTTCGGCGGCTCGGTAGATGACCCAGTTGAGGCGGGTTCGCGCATTCGCATCCGACTTCTCTTTCAAAATCTTCCAGGGCGCAGTTTCTGAAATAAAGCGGTTGGTCTAGAGACAAGTCAGTCACTGGATTCGAATGGGCGAGGGAATACTCACATCCTGGAGAAGCCAAAAGATACATCGTAGGGCATCGTTCACTCGATTCTCAGTCATGTGGAGTCGAATTTCCTCCGGTCGGCTTTGCAGACCCTTCTCGAGAGTTAAAAAGTTGAGATTTAAGTCAGGACTAAGAGGGCCCGTGGGTAAAACAGGAGAACCTGCAGGCAAGATCTCATTAATGTCCTCAAACCTCCCAGCTTTCGCATATTCGACTGCCTCCATTGTACACCATGCACTGTTCCTGACACGAGAGATTCGGTTGAATAGGTTGCCCACGTTGGCCTGAAGGTCCTTCTCGTAAATAGCAGCGATATATTCGTTCGAGTAGTCCGAGTCGCCTTTGTAACTACCATTCTTCATAAGGAAGTATCGCAGAGCGTCGAGACCCCAGCGCTGAACGGCGAAGAAAGGGTTGACGACGTTGCCAACAGATTTTGACATTTTGCGATTCGACATGGTCCAGTGGTTGTGGCAGAGGATCTGCTTGGGGAGGGGAAGGCCTGCAGCCATGAGAAGAGCAGGCCAGTAGATTGCGTGGAAGCGAATGATGTCTTTGCCGACGATGTGCATGTCTGCTGGCCAGATTCCTGTGTCTTTATCACCAACCTGCCACTTTGTCCCGAATCCAGACGTGGTCAGGTAGTTAACAAGAGCGTCTACCCAAACGTAGATAGTATTGTTGGGATCTTCGGGATCCTTGACTCCCCAGTTCAGTCTTGTCGCAGGCCGTGTGATGGAGAGATCCTCAAGATGATCTTGAACCCAGTTGCGCACTTCATTCATACGATGAGCTGGTTGAATCCAATCCGGGTTCTCGTCATAGAACTGGAGAAGCTTCTCCTTATACTTGGACAGCGGGAAGAACCACGTATCTTCCGAAATCCATTCGACCTCATTGCCTGACTCTTTGCTGACCATCATCTTGCGGCCTGTTTGGGGAGAAACGCTTGGCTGGACAAGATCTTCAGGATAGAAGCACTCATCACTGACGCAGTACCATCCCTCATGTTTTCCCTTGTATATACCCAACCCTTCAGGGGCGCGAGCCTTGAGAAGAAGCCAGAACTGCTGTACAACGTCTTTGTGTTCTTGATCGGTGGTTCGGATGAAGAAATCGTGCGAGATGTTGGCATGTTCAGCGAGATCTTTGAACTTGTTGGCGTTGTTGTCACAGAATTCCTTCGGTGGCAATCCTTCTTTCAGAGCTGCTTGCTGGATCTTCATGCCATGTTCGTCTGTGCCTGTAGCGAGGTATGCCTCATGGCCGCTGATTTGCTTCCATCGTTTGATGACATCGGCCAAAACCATGGTGTACAGGTGACCAATATGAGGAGCTGCACGGCAATTAGACACGCTAGAACTACGAGGCATCAAACTAACCAGCATTGACATAAAAGATTGGCGTTGTCACATAAAATGGCTTCTCTTTGCCTGTCGACTCAGTGCTATTCGAACGGCGCCATTGCGAGGTAGGCGCATAGGCTCGGCATCCTAGGCGACTCAGGTTGACTTGACAGGCCAATCGAGACTGCACTTGGCGTAGGCCTTGTAAAGATTGAAACCTGAAGGCCCTCATGGCGCCTGAGAGCTTCCAAGGCTTCTTTTCTTGCTGTATTCCAAGCGGAATGTGGGGATATAGAATGTGCAGCTGCAAAGCTTCGAACATATGATAAGCCACCTACAATAAGCACCGTGCGGGTAACTTCTGTGATAACTGTCCATCTACATCATCGCAGGCATCTTTTTTGAAACTCTGCCTGGAACTGTTTACTTTTGCGCCAACCTTAAAAACTCCTGACCTTTTTGTGCCCGTCTTTCTCCTCCTATTCAACCCTCTCCTCTAATCATCAATACACACACAAACACCACCATGTCAGCCCCAACACTAGCAACAGAGGTGCAAACGTCCAGCGATGGTAGGTGATCTTCATCTTCATTCCGCAAAGCAATAGCTAACAAGACTCAGCTGCTGAAATCTTCACCAGTAATTACTACCAAGCCATAAACCGACAAAACAACATCCTCCCGTTCTACATAAACTCCTCTCAAAGATATCCCATCGCCGCAGACATCTCCATCAACGGCGCTGTACTCCCAACACCAGACGACTATTCCAAACTCCTCGAAGCGCAAGGCAAAGACGCGCACTATGAAATCGAATCCTTCGACGCACATGTCCTCAACCCAAATTTCACAATGGGCGCACCTGAAAACATCTTCGACAGCGCGAGAAAGGAGAAGAGCGGCGACAAGATGTCCATCCTCGTCACTGTTATGGGCAGGGTACAATTCGGAAAGGGTAGAGAGGCGCCTCAAAAGATGTTTAACGAGACGTTTGTTCTCGTGCCAAACTGGGAATCCATGGTCAAGAACCCTCCTAAGGGTGTGAAGAAGTGGCTTGTCATGTCTCAGAACTTTCGCGCCTTGTAGGGCTGGGCGGAGGGTGAAGAGATACCGATCAGAGAGGAGACAGAGTTTGATAGAAGCTCTGGAAAGACCAAGCGTGCATTGAATGAGGATAACAGTCACGCAAACTCGGCCAAGAAGCCCCGTGGCCAGAAGCCATAGGGGGCAGGTAGTGCCACTCGGGGTAGACGATCATGAACAAAAGGACAAGTTCGAATGGGAGAGGACTGGACTTTGATGAGGCATGAAAGACAAGCCTGTATCAGGGCGCATAGAACAATTGGGCTTTCGGAGGAACTCATATGATAGGCTTTCTATCTGGCGTCGACCAAGTTAGACAGCAAACCAACAAGCAACTCATTTTACACCACCAACAACTGTTTGCCAACACTGCATAACAAATATCCGAGCGTAACCACCACTTGCACGTGCTCACATTGTTCTTCGACGAGGCTTCAAGAACAATAGATTCATTTTGGCGGGGTATCCTCCCCTGCACATGCGTCAATCCCCATACAGCAAAAAAACAGTAGAGCCCAGTGACAAAACCCCACCATCCATCACAAACGTAGCTCTCCAACTTCAACAATGCCACCCAAGACAAAAGCCAGCTCCAAGACCCCGAACCCCGAGCCCAGAGGTATATACTTTCCGCTCGGTCTCTACATATCTCTCTGACATTTCCCAGCTGCTCCGGAATCTCCCCCAGACACCATCGCCCAGCGTTCGCAACAGCGCTTCTTTCAGACAAATCCTATCGAGCACCGTCGTCAGCAAGTCGGTTTATCAGCACTCACTCCCGCTGAGAAGAAGACCTACGCACACGTCAATCTCATCCATCCTGCTGCAAATCGCCGTGTACCCTTCTCCAACAAGACAGAGCGCGAGTTCTGGAAGTTTGTTACAAAGGAGGGTCTACCTATTCGCAGACTTCCCCGCGACTACAGCTGGGGAAAAGACCGTTCCGGCCGAGATATCGGCACATATTCGCCCGACGAGCTCGAGCAGCGCACGCTAAAGCACGCAAAGCTCACATCGCTGCAAATTCAGCACCGTCAGTTCCTCAAGAAGCGAGAGAAGCAACTCGAAGTAACCGCCGAGGAAATCGCTGCTGAAAAGACGAGAAGAAAAGCTATGGCTGCGCTCAAGAGGGACTTGTACGGGGAGATCACGGGAAGTCTGGCCCAGGATCCTGACTGGGACGATGTCATACCCATCCCGCAGAATGAGCCCGAAGGCGCCCTCGCGCAGATTGCCTACCCGGACGACTATGCCGAGGGTATGTCCGTTTGATGCCCAGGTCTGAAGGAGTGACTGACTGAACAGCATCATAGCCGTATCCTACCTTCGCGCCGTCATGGCCGCGGACGAATGCTCTCCCCGAAGTCTGCGTTTGACAGAGCACGTCATTTCCATGAATCCAGCACACTACACCGTCTGGTTGTTCCGCTTCAAGATTATCTCGGTACTCAAGCTCAGTATTCCTGATGAGATTACGTGGTTGAACGAGGTTGCTCTCAACAATCTCAAGAACTACCAAATTTGGAACCATCGCCAGCTCCTTATGGACTACTACTATCCTCTCATCGAGGAGGACACTGCGGCTGTTCGTCAACTGGCTCGCTCTGAGACGCAGTTCATCACAAAAATGCTGGAAGCAGACGCCAAGAACTACCATGTTTGGTCGTATCGCCAGTACCTCGTCTCCAAGTTGTACATGTGGACTATGAGTGAGCTTCTTTCCACCCAAAACCACATTGAAGAGGATGTACGAAACAACTCAGCCTGGTCGCACCGCTTCTATCTTGTCTTCTCAGACCCCACAGCCTCCACCCCTGGATCAGGACCTACGGAAGCAGATCCTCGCGTTCCAGCCGAGACAATTGATCGAGAGATCAACTACTCCAAAGAGAAGATTGATTTGGCGCCGCAAAACCAATCTCCTTGGAACTATGTCTTTGCTGTTCTGGCCAAAGGCTCTCGTCCCCTATCCTCCTTTAAAGAGTTCGCCGAGAAGTTTGTCACTGCACTGGGAGAGGAAGCAGAAGAGGTCCGCAGTTCACATGCGCTTGATTTCTTGGCCAAACTGTACGATGAAGAGGGTGACAAGGAAAAGGCCGAGCTTTGTCTACGACGTCTTGGAGAGAAATGGGACCCTGTACGAGAGGGATATTGGAGATACCGTGTAACTCTGTTGAGGAGCGGTCAGAGCGCGACGGAGTAGTTGGACCTGTTTTGATATGATATGATTTGATACCTCAAGCCCAGAACTCTAGTCCCATTATACATCGGAATCCTAAACACACAAAGCAGTGCTCAAATGAAATGAGTAGAAAGAACATGTCGCATTACTAGATTATAATCATATATATGCCAAAAACTCCCACCAAAGAGGCCTTTCCCACCACTTCTTCAAGTCCTAGTTGTGTTTGACACCGCATGGCTAACCAGACGGTGTACATCGGAGTATGCTCAACAGCTTGAGCCTGTTCTGTTTTATTAGTAGTTTATTGGCTTTCAACTCGCCAGAATTTCCATCCTTCTCTTTCTCCAGTATCGCCATGTACTCCGACGAGCTTTTCGACGCCCTCAGTGCCCTCGGCTTCCAAGAACTTCTCAAGATCAATCTCCATGCCGCCCTCGTCATCTTCCTCAGTACCGTTCTTCAAGACAGCTGGCCAAAGGACGCCAATACCGTCACCACCAAGAGTTGTCTCGAATTTGGCGTAATTCTCAGACTCCAGTTGTTCTTCAAGCTTTTGTAGCTTATCTGTGGGTACACCAGGTCGTAGAAGTGTGATTGAGCATCCACCACCGCCAGCGCCAGTCAACTTTGTCCATCCAATGCCTTCATGATCGACAAGTTCTCGCACTCGTTCCAAGCGTGGATGGGAAACACCCAGTGATACTAATAGTCCATGGTTGATAGTCATCAGCTCGCCCACCTTGCTGAGGTCTGTCTCCGAATTGCTGTCAAAAGAAGTGTCGTGAATGAGCTCAGAAGCGGCATCCGTGACCTTGTCCATCGCATCCAAGATCGTGCCAACAAGCTTGGGGTGGGTTTGTTTGAGCTTTGCGACCTTGGCAACCTCGTGTGCCGTAGACTTCGATTGTCGAGTGTCCACCAACAACAGAGGCAATTCAGGGAAATCCCACAGAGGTCGAACCGTCGGTGGTTTGGAGTAATCTGTCCGTTGAAACACCACGGCCTTACCTTGTGTCGCAACCGTATTATCTACACCAGAAGGGTTTCCATGAATACACATTTCTGACACAAATGCCCATCTGTTGATTCGTTCGACTTGAAGTCGTGCCTCTTCCGAAGGTTGGTCTGGGTGAGGGCCGGATAGTGTCCGTAGTTGAAGAAGAAGAGCCGCTGAAAGGCATACTGAAACTGACGCGCTGCTGCCCAAACCAGCACCAATTGGTATTGTTGATCGGAGAGTGTATAGACATGGGGGAAAGGATGGCGATCCTAGTGATAGGAAGAGGTAGAGGAAAGCTGAGACAGAGCTGTGATGAACTCTCCGAATCTCCTCTGCGTGGTCGGGTGAGACAACTTCGATGTGTGGTTGTATGGCCGCAACGAGATCAGGGTCGAGTTCTGTTACGAGAGAGTAATATGACTTCTTCTTGGAAGGTTGTTGGAATGCGTCCCATGGCAAGTCGTCGATATTCCAGGTGTGAACGAGACCGATATCAGCGAATCGAAGCGAGACGGTACGTTTCGATTTGGAGAGGGTGGTAACGTGAAGGTAGGACCGCAGTGAGATGGCTGCGGCAATGGCTGCCTATGCGCCAATCATGTAAGCATACAATTGGCGACAAGATGGAACCGACTTACCTTCCCATGGACAACGGAGTGTTCTCCGAAAACAATGACCTTTCCTGGTGCCGATACCATGAAAGGAGGTGCCATAGGGCTAGACATTTTGCGACTCAACTTCATGCGACGACGGGCACTGCCATTGCTGGAGTCGCCAGATGTTTCGGAACCAGAATCGGAGGCAGGGCCGCGACCATTGCCATTGCCATGGCTGCCATTGAGCCCGTTTGCCATGACTGGGGTCACAGATGGCATGGAGGTGACTGTCGCGCGTGTTGTTTGGTGTTGATCTTATCTCCAACTACGTGGTCTGACCCCTGTCGTGATGAATGTCTGCAGTACGTTTCGTAGAAAACGAAGGAGTTGTAGAGCGAGAAATACAGTTAAGGATTGTACGAAGATAATTAATTGAATTCAACGGTAGAAAGAAAAGTATAAGAAGAAAGATGCAGGAGGAAAGTTGCTTAATCCGGTAAATTAAAGGTTGCTTTTCTTGACCATCGTCAGGGGGTGGAAAGTAACTTCTTTAAATTCGAGAGCGGGGGTGTGATAAGTTAAAATAGTTAGGAAGGAAGCGGGCGACAACGGACGGACCACGACTCCCAACAATGCAATGCAATGCAAGCCAGAGACGATAATAAAGGCATTAAATAGTAGCGTCACAGATGAAGCGTTAGCTGGAGGATGTACCGCTGGGAAATTGTTGGCGTAATGCGTAATTGAGTCCCCCGCACTTTCTACCTCTGTCCCTAGATCAGCGTACCTGCCTTTTGACACACCTCACAGAGAGAAGGAGTAGGATGATGTAGGGAAACGCCCGTCAACCGAAATAGGAAAGGTTCCGGATGTGAGTGCCTCGATGGTGCAGATGACAGTTACCAACGATCAACAAGACGAGGTGGAACTAATTGCTTTAACGAGACGGGCTAAGGGACTTGGGTTACAATCTAAGTGCTGTCGTTATCATCTCCTCTTCAAATTCGAGACAAGTTGATATGAGATGCCTACAAGACGTTGTCAACAGCTCACAGCATCTGTCCTCTGTTGTTGAACTGAATGTGTAATGATAAGCCTCCAATTGGAAGAACGCAAAATAGCGGTCTAGCGCTAAAAGGCAAGTCTCCAGCTGGGCTTAGGTTTATCTGGAGACTGAGCTGAGCCCACCACCACGACTTAGACGTCCCGTCTCCCGCGATTTGTCGATGCAGCAACCGAGAGCGGGAAATCGAACAAGCAAAACTATATGAACCGAGTTTTCCGGCGAGGACCGGGTATTTCAAAGTTTCGGAACCAGGAATGCCTATCAGTTGAAGCAGAGATGCAGAAGAACTGCACAAGCGACAAGCATCGGCATTTGTAGCCGCGTGATTGATGATGATGACAATAGCAACGAACAATACAACAGCAACCCAACCGTGTGACCCTGCGTGCCGGATAAGCCGTCTGGTTCAGCTGTTGATCGATACGCCAGAAGAGGTTGATTGTGATGGGCAACACTCTGGTTGGTCGGGCGAAGCCTCTGTAAATCAGGTTGTAAGACTTTGAGCCAGCCTCGAATATCTGCCGAAGCAACAGAACATTTGGAGTCGTTGGAACTTGCAGGCTTGCAGTTACGTCCGCGTCGAGGCGAAGCTAAAACATGACGACAGACGGGAAAATAGGTATCCATGCTGGTGCCTGCAGCTACAACTCATTGGTGTGGCCGTATCCGTACTTGGAGAAGCTGTAGCCTGTTACTGGACAGCAAAGAGTGCACCAATTGTCGCATACATAATGCTCCTCTTGGCTGCAAATAAATGCACTGAAACACTTTCGTATTCGCATCTCTCTTATACGAATACTATATCCAACAGACACAACATGGCGGCGCCAATCGCTTCAGCTTGGAAAATCATTCCAACGTTCGAATCAAAATCAATACAGACAACTCTCGATTTCTATGTCGACTTTCTTGGATTCAAATTGGGCGGGGTAAAGCCAGAGGACGGGTCGCCTTCAAATTATACTTTCTGCTCGATCTTTGCAGGGAACAAAGCTGCAGCCAACATCTACTTCTTCAAGCCTGATGGTGATGTCAAACCAGGATCGGCATATATCGCGTTGGGTACAGAACAATTGGACATGTTGCATGAGACTGTCAAGGGTCAGAGAAGTGATGTGATCGAAGAAGCGATTGAAGATAAGCCGTGGGGTTTTCGACAGTTCGCTATCAAGGACCCTGATGGGAATAAGTTGACATTCTTCAAGTTTCTAGAGGGCGGCAATCCAGGCAGGGAATAATTCGAAGCACCTATCCGCACGCATGCCGTTGTCGACCATGACTTGGTTGGCTGAGGGTATGCCACAATGAAGAGGACAGTCTCGAGATTGAGGCTATAATTTTCAGGCCTCGGGGAGTAAGAAAACATCGGACCATAACATAGGGTATCAAAACAAACTCAGCGCAGGTATCCTAAGCTTATACTACCTAATTTACCTAATCCTTTTTGTCAATTAGGATCAAGGTCCTGAGCTTTCTTTTGTCCCTTGGACAGTACCTTAGACTCTATGAAAGGTTTGGGACAAAGAGTTGACACAATCGCTGCACCAAATGAATGGAAATCTCCATGGACTACGACCAGTATTCAATGCTATGGCTGACGACTACGTTGCTGACTGTGATCGTTCCTAGGCAGCTCAATGGCGCATCATCGACTGAACCCCGCATCAACGTCGTCAAAGATGCCTGATTGACTGATTATTTATTCAGCTTCATCGTGAAGGACAAGGGCATCTGACCCTTGACAATTGAGCAATTCAAGTTCTTTGTCGATAAAATGGCTGGCGTCATTGAAACAGCCTCCATCCACCTAAAGCCCGGGTACAATGAGGATAAGCTACGAAACATCTTCAAAGTCACCCAGCAAGTTCAAGCTCAATGGATCAGGGAGCATCAACCCGATCTCCTCGAGGAAAAGCCTTATAACTACACCACCGACGCTTGGATCACCGATGGCGAAGCGCCGTACCTATTTCTCACAGCACCGTGGGAATCTGTGGATGGCCATAAAGAATGGATCCAAAGTCGAGAGAACATCTCTCTAATGCAGGAGCTCAAAGAATTCATCAGTCAAGACAAGGACGCCGTGGCCTTGTATCATACGGCGCCAGCTGGAGAAAATGAATTCCGAGGAGATATTCTTGCCAGAGGATCGATCAAGGTCTGGAAGATATCAGTAAAGCCCGAAGAGAAAGCATCTCTCGAAAAAGAATATCGTTCCATCGAGACCCAATCCGCAACACTACCGGGCCAAAGAATGTGGGCAGGATGGAGAGTAGAAGGCGACGATTCAATTATGGTGTTAATTGCATCCCCAGGCTTCGAAGATGTGATCGAGTCCGGTATAGCTGTGAGGTTCGAAGCTACCAAAGTCTCCCGCTTCGAGCACAAGCCTTTTCTGCATTAGCCAATTCAACACTCATCACGCAAAAGATCCCAGTATGCTGTGACTCGAATCGTTCTTTTTATTTTTTGGACTCATCCGAGTATCCTCCTTTCAGAGCACATGATGAAATGCAAGGTATCCCGAGACGCCCATTCGTGCCTGTGAAATCCTCCCACACCCAGAGTAAACCCTTTATTCAACCACCTTCTTAAGCAGACTTCTTGGTCTTCTTGGAGACATCGGTGAGTTGCAGGTCTGTGTGCTGTGTCAGTGGCTTGTATCATCGTGGTGTCCTGGCGGAGGATCATACTGGGGGGAAGGCTCTGCTTGAGCTTCTCGGCCTTGTCGGTGTCCTTGAGAACCAAGGTGTAGAGGTGCTTCTGGCAGCGGACCTTGAACTTGATGTTGTTGGTCTTCTGGCTCTTCTTGATCCGCGCGGCTGTTGGGGTTAATTGTTAGAATCGAATTGCGTTTTTTCGTGTATGTGCTTCTTCGTCAAAACGTACAGGAGGCGTCCTTCCGACGGCAGATCTCGATGAACTGGGCTTGAGTCAGTATTTCGACCCTTCCACTGGTATCCGTGTCTCATACCTTCTTGATATCGGCGACCTCTTGAGGCATCTTGGCGGTAGTTCAAGGTGGATGGGTTGAACGGAAACTTGTCAAAGGCACGGGTTGACGATTTCGATATGAATGAATTTGGAGAATTGATTTTGTGCGCTGCTTTTTCGCGGGGCCTTGAGTGCACGGACCACTGTCGTTAGTTGGACTGATTCGGGAGAGATGGTCGCCGATCCACCGAGATGTGGCGTCGGAATACGTGGCGCAGACGAGGATGAGACGAGGCCTTGTGCAACAGGCAGGAATCTTGAAATGGCCACCTTTCATTGTGATTGTGAATCCTTTGAAACTTAATATATAAGGTGCCTATTATTGTTGTAACTACATTATTTCTATATCTTCTAGATCTTCTCAACCTACAAAGCTTGGAGCTCCTGATTAGGTGTATATCTACTGATCACCACAGTTGTTGATAACGTCAGTATCGACGAAAGACGTCAACATGTCGACCCGGCTTGATAACTTTATGAAGTCCAAGGTAAGAGTAGAAAATCCTGTGATTGATTACTATCCATCAATCAGCCAAGCTAGAACATACTAACACTTATCAGAACGTTGTACTCTGTAAGTATCCTTCATCTGCAGGGTAAGCCACATACTGACATGTCCAGTCTTTGGAGGCGTTGTCTCTATGGCAGCCGCGTATACAATCTGGGGAAACGATGGTCAAGGAGTCTTCCCTCCTCAACCAGACCCTACAGGTGATCCCAAAACATGGACAAAGGAAGAATGCCAATTGTGGTTGAACAAGGCAAGCGAATCACTCACATCCGTTGACGTAGACTAATTAGCAGAAACAGAGAAATTTACATCCCGACCCAAAGGCCACCAAGGAAGAGCTTATCGAAAGAGTGATAGCAAATATGCGTATCCCAAGGAAGTAGGCCTAGATACCACAGGTTGAGATCATTGGACTGCTTAGTATCCGTACCACATCACTGTTTCTTGCGTTGCTTGATACCACCTCCAGACTGCTCAATATGAATATTTTCTTACCTCGTCTGAGACAAATGTAACGTCAAATCGAAATAGAGTGTAAGCTTGGACAACTTGACAAGATCCCACCTGGCTATCTCACCCAGAATAATAAGGTTCATCATGTCAAGATCCGTCGAATTACTGCAACATTGAAGTATCATAGATATCCGAAGCCAAGCCCAGTGGATCCAGTACTTGATGGCCAGCCACCAGACAACCACGTTTCAAAGTACCTCCACCCAACCAACCCCCCAACAAGCCCAACTGTCAATCGTCTCACCTTGCTGCACGTGCCACAACAACCGCTGTCTTACAGTTACAATCAACTCTGATCTTCAATCATAGCCTGTCACGCACGAGATTATACTTTGATGGCTGATCGTGAACTCCTCACCTCTGCCATCATGTCTACTGATTGACTCACACCAAAATTAACCATCCGCTCCTCTGAACCCTCTTACATCTTCTGAAACACATTGCGACCTGGGCGCTTCCATGTTGCGACGTCATATCCACTATATTCACAATGGCATTCCTCGAGGACCCCCGACTGCGACAACGCTGGAACCAAATTGCTCACGATACCGAGACCATAACCGAGAACGCGGCAGCAGGAATCTGGACCTTTCAACATAATTACATCAACCCATGCTTTTCGTCCATCGCGCAATCTATTGAACAGTGTACGACAGTATGTCTAGGTGACCCCGAGGAACGTCTACGAAAGCGCAGAGAGCGCGAACTGTCGCATAGTCGGGCAGAGTACAGCTTCGACTTTTACGATGACTGGTACGAGGAAGAGCAGAGCGGTCTGTTTGGCACGTGGGGTAATGAGGACTGGGATAGATTGTTGGCTGGGACTGGCACTCAGCGAAGACACACTGGGGCAGAAACTGAACAGCCGCGCAGGAAACGCGGTATGAGCTATGGAACCCGAGACCGAAGACGAAAACCAAGCATGGACGATGACCCGACTGTAATTCCCAGTACACAACCGATCGGTTTCCTCAGCAAACTACCATGGAAGATGGGCGGTACTCTGCGATACAAACCTAGTGCGGCAGATCTGCAAGACCACCCACGACGACATGGTGAAGGAGAAAACGAACCACTGCTACATTCTGACGAAGACGACTTTGACCTACCAGTGACTAGAAAGCGCAGCGGGACGACAGGGTCGGGCGATACATCAGATTCTTATCGATCACGGGGTGATTTGTTCCCAAGCGATGGTGAAGGTGAAGAAGATGCGATTCCACTCGATGATGAAGTAACATACGACATGGTAAGAAAGGATGATCGAAGTGGACGAAGTGGGAGAACAAGCAGTAAGGGTAAAAGACCAGCCAGTGGTTTGGCAGGATCGAGAACAGTGTCGCGGACGACATTAGGATCAGCTTCTTCCAAGGATGACTACCGGATGGAGCAGCGATCAACGTCATTTTCTGTAACGCCAGATGTTGAGGGACCGACTCTACATGACCTAGAACAAGAAGAGCTTATGCTACGAAAAGAGCAAGACGAGGATGTCGAGAGGAAGAAGCAAGCAGCAGCGCAACTCGCGGCAGAAAAAGGTCTCACACCAAGATCTGATCCCAAATCAGTATCTGAGTCAAAACCAGAGGTAGCAGAGGATGACGTCTATCAAGCATCGCCTTCAAAAGCCGCCTACCACCACGTTGAAGAAGTCGAAGACAAACCCGCGACACAAGATGAAGCGCCAAACAGTTCACAACCCGAAGGCACAAAATCACCAGAGAAGACAGATTTCGTTCCAGCGCGCTTACCGCATTTCCAATGACGAGTGCTTTAATTCTCTGTAATACTACATAATGAGGGATGATAGCGAGTCACGGATGTTTTCATGTATGATACCAACATCGAGCCAAGTATGGGATTGAGCCAACGATGAAACGGGATACCTTGATAGATTCAGCAAATACAATACGATAAAGATACGATATGCACAAATGCAATGCATCACCGGTGTCGGCATTTTATGCAGAAAGGGTTCAAAGCGCATTCAGAGCCACATGAGATACGCGAATTGGTAGCCTAATGCGGTAATGCCTCGGACTGTGGATGAAGCTTCCCCCGCAAATCGGTAGATCGGTTGATGATGTTAAGAGCCGATCTCCCCAGACGTGTAAGCCGAGGGTCAACATGTAGCAGCTGTATTGTATTTTTATACTTGATCCGTTCCCAACTCTCATCTTTTATTATTATTATTATACGTAATATCTCATAATGGCACCTCCAGGCCCCATTACAACACCGCTTACATCCCTTCTGGGCATCAAGCACCCCATCATCCTCGCCGGTATGGCTAGGGTGTCTGGTGGTCGTCTTGCAGCAGCTGTATCCAACGCAGGCGGACTCGGTATAATTGGTGGTTTCCAATACACACCCGATCAACTTCGAGAGATTATTGCAGAGATGAAGGCCAACTTTTCACGACCTGATCTACCCTTTGGTGTTGATCTCGCTTTGCCTCAGATTGGAGGCAATGCGCGTAAGACCAACCATGATTACACCGGTGGAAAGTTGGACGAGTTGGTGGACATTATTATCGACAGTGGTGCCAAGTTGTTTGTCAGTGCTGTTGGTGTACCACCACCACAAGTGATTAAGAGATTTCATGATAAGGGCATCCTGGTCATGAATATGGTGGGCCACCCCAAGCATGCAGTAAGTCACAGACAGACCGGAGGTGGCTGCTACTCACTGACACATCAAAGACCAAAGCTCTCGAGCTCGGAGTTGACATGGTCTGCGCTCAAGGTGGCGAAGGAGGAGGTCACACAGGAGACGTTGCAAACTCCATCCTCATCCCCGCCGTCGCAGACGTTGCTTCAAAGTACCACCCTCCTCTTCTCAAGGGTCTTCCCGCGCTGGTCGTTGCAGCCGGAGGTATTTACTCTGGAAGGAGTCTTGCGAGCTCATTGATGCAGGGCGCTGTAGCCGTATGGGTAGGCACACGATTTGTAGCCTCTGTTGAAGCTAGTTGCAGTGAGGAGCACAAGAAAGAGGTTGTTTCATGTGGGTTCGAAGATACACAGCGAACTCTTGTTATCTCTGGACGACCTTTGAGAATGAAGACAAACGATTATATCAGGAAGTGGCATGAGCAGCCAGATAAGATCAAGGAGTTGTGCGACAAAGGTATTGTACCAATTGAGTACGACTTTGAGCAGGGCAACGATTTTGATCTGCCACATTTGATGGGCCAGGTTGCTGGGGCCATCACAAAAATTCAACCTGCTGGGGAAATCGTTGATGAGATGGTCAAGGAGGCTGTTGATATGCTCAAGTTGGGAGGGACATACTTGACAGCTATCCCGAGACTGTGAATCACACAAGGAGGGGAAATTGGCCTTTGGGTGATGCTTCTGGGTACAATAGTAACGTAGAGCAATACGCTTAGATCTGATTGGATTGTTAGATACTAATCACATACGAATGGAATACTGTACTATCGTTTTGTAATTTGCAAAGCAACCTCTTCTTCACTCAACTGGATGCGGTCAATCTCAAGGTTCAACCTGTGCCTGCTCGGTATATGAGAATATTAAAGCGAGAGAACATCTTGTTTTGAGAATGACTGATGCTCTGTCATTGCTGAATTAGCTCGGAAATGTGTGGCACTGGTAGCCGTAGGCAAACAATGGCATGGTTCACTGACAAACTGTGTGAGACTGGCTCACAGACGTAATTTGTCGCCGTTCACTTACAAAAGTAGTCCGAAGTACGGGAAACTCATGTATATAAAGGGCAGGTCGATTGCTAGGCTGCGTGTTTGTAGTCAAATCAATGAGCTCGACAGCAGCTGTTCTCGTATTATTTGCCTGAGCTTACCCTGACGCTCATCCTATCTTCAGTGCAGCTCTCACGATGTCAACTTCAGGTATGCAGGAGAGTGTCTCGTCCAACACATCCATTTCTGGCGAAGAGACGGAATATACCCCCTGCGAATCATGTGCCGCTCCTCTGAAAAGCCTTAAGCATGTCTTCCCTACATTGGAAACCAAGACGAACCAATTTGTCAGAATGCCCGACACTGACTACATCTTTATCTCTCTGGATTTCCATCATATCTGCGGTAAAGAGCCTAGCGTATCTCTAGACGGACCATCGCATCGACATGATCCCGTCATCGAGGCCGGGATCGCATATCTTGATATGCGAGACATTTTGTATGACCGTGGTAAGGGTGTCATACCGGGAGATCGTGGGTCGTCCTGGTTCAAATACATGACTCCCCTCCATTATATAGTGGAAGAGTTCGAGAACCAATATACATCAGATCAATCACCATACTTGTTCGCTTTTGGCAGATCAAGAAGGGTTCAGGAGAAAGATCTTGCGTACAGATTATATCGAGTCTTTGCGGCGCTGAAAAAGAAAAACCGACGGAAAAATGAGGTCGAGCAAGGACGTCTTCGACAGCTCATTCTATTGACCTTTGACGCAGATTCCGTCAAGACTGCGCTGTTGCAGCTTGGTTTGAATTGGTTAGCAGAACCCAACGTTCAGATATGGGACTTGAAGAAGGAGAAGCAGTTTGAGACACGTCTCCAACAACCCGCAGTATTTGAGTATGTTCTGGAGCGCATGGGCATTCGGTTTGAAGATACTCGATTCGGAAAGCTCACATCATGTTCGGGGAATGCAACTGTGTTTATGATACAGATGATCCTTGCATTCTTCTATACAGACGAACGCCAGAAGGCCTTGTTTGAGGACCGTAGACCCTTGAGATGGCTACGATATACTTGGGTAGGCCATTCATTAGACCAGCTGAATCTGGCATCGGGAGAGGTACCAAAGCGAAGGCGTGAAAGCGAGATGAATCGTCATGATGTGCCTCAGAAGCAGAATGAGAAGGCGTTTGGGTAGAAGTTGCTGGGCACAGATTCGAGTTCCTGCTCAACTGAGACTTGAGACGTAGAATAGACATACTCACGTTAGGTAGTAACTACTAACCTACCTACCTGATCATATTGCAGCGTAGGTACCTACCTTATCTTGCAGAATGAGGAAGGACGTATTCGACAAAAGTCGCTGTGAATCACAGCGGTAAGGTGCTCGCAATTCATGACAACCTGACTGACCTCGTTGAAAATCAACTTAACATCAACCAACATCAACATCAGCGTCAGCCATCACACCGATATCATCCATACAAACAAAAGCCCCCAGATTATCAAACATATCACCACCGTGACCGACAACAAGGTTGTCCCTAAGGGTATAGCCCGCAACAAGGTTATCAACGACAAATCGACAGACGAGGACAACAACATGGCCGGCAAAAAAGCTAGCCGTAAGAAATCGACCAAAAAGATCACGCCTAAGAAGAAGGCAACAGAAACAAAAAGAGAAAATACAAAAGAGATATCGAAAGACGATGAGATGACCGACGCCTTACACAGTGATGATGGCCAGTCGGCCGAGGACGAGATCGTGAAATTATCAGTCATACGGCAGCACTTGTCCGTAGAAATGCCCGATCTGCTCTTCAATGTGTTCTCGAAGGAAGGCCTGGGTCTACCCAGTCAATACCACTACCCAAGTGCATACGACTGGATGAAGAAGGTCATATTGAGATTCCACAAAAAGGGTGAAAAGGCCGAAATCGACGATGAGTGGACACAAAATTTGATCACTTTGCAATTCGCGTGTATTCGCTTTCGCTGTGCTGCCTGTCGAGGAACCTGCCAGGACCACAAAACCATGGAACCGATAAATGGACATTCTGGTTTGGTGTTTCCCTGTGGACACATTATTGGAGACGGTTGTTACGACAGACTCGTCGACAACTTCAAATCGTCTGGGAAGTCGCCCATCTGCCCATAGCAAGGCAGACAGAAGGGGGATGTTGACCAAGATAGCGCCGAGCCGTGCACTCAGCGCGTCATGTTCGACTGCGCACACAACTCTGAAATTGCGGTCAAACTTCCTGATTCGCTGAGTGCTTACGGATTTAGAATCCCAAAAGACTTTCTTTTAAAACACAAGACCAAGGCCATGGTCCTTTCGAAATGCCGGAGATGTACAGTACAAGGCCATCTTGACCGTTGGACGATCGAAGCACGTCATATTACGGGACACGAAAGACTCTGGGCGATGTGCGGTCCTCTACATGGGATCGAAGGGGATGATTTCGGCTCCCTATCACTAGCAAAAGAATTCACGGACAAATTGGAAGAGAAAACAAAAGAAAACGTCCAAGTCCTGCAAAGGTTGTTGGAAGAAACGCCTGGACCCGTTATCGGCAGGGTCCCGAAGGGGGTTATTCACGGTGCGGACCTTGAATACTACATTTCGGAATTTGATTATTTCGTTGAGATTGAAGGCGATGAGAAAGGGAAAAGTGACACTCCGGATGGGCATGATAGCGACTATGAACTACCTCCGTTGAAGAAAGATTCCTAGCCTACAACGCAGCGTGAGAGTCAGTCGGATAGTACATCACAGCGTCTAGTTGCGAAGACTCGGATCAGGAAGAGGAGGAGGACGAGAGCGACACATAAAGCTAGAATTGCAGAGTCATTAGGATACTTTATTACAACAGAGCAGAGCGTTTGGTTTAGTTGTCAATCTCTTGTGGGGGCCGTTTCCAGGATTGCTTGTCCACTAGCAAAGGCACTTTTTCATGCATCACAAGCTGAACCAATGAAACAACCAACGTCATATTGAGATCGACCAGAATAGAATAAAAAACTTGGCGATATGATCAAAGCAGGGCTGACGTGTTTGACGTGGCGCCTCAGACCGTAACAAGTAAAAGGTAAATAAGACGAGTCTTGCTGGTTCGAAGCAAGCTAAGCAATCATCATGCTCGGATATGTCGGAATCAAGCGTCATGAGTGATCGACTCATATAAAGACTCTTGGGTCGTAAGCACGAGCACAAGCACAAGCACGACACAAAGAAAAGGAATTGTGGATCATTCCTCGCTATTTCCGACCCGATACTACTCTGAACGACTCGCCAAGCCTTTGATCTTGATTCCTGCATCTCTTTCTTTATTTCGTCATTTATTTCTGCGGTCCCATCTCATGATGGACGCTCATAAAACCATCGTCGCTGGCGTCGCGGACCGAGTTAAGCACTTTCACGCCCGCCAGGAACCGTTTCGACTATACCATGGCTCAACTAATAGCACACGGCACTCAAACCGGCGAGTGGACAACACAGTCGACACAAGCAAGCTCAACCATGTCATTGAAGTGATCAAAGATTCCAAGACGGTGATTGTTGAACCAAATGTCTCAATGGAAGTCCTCGTTGATGCGACGCTGCCGCTGGGGCTTGTTCCGCTGGTTGTTATGGAGTTCCCGGCTATTACCGTTGGAGGTGGCTTTTCGGGGACGTCGGGAGAGAGCAGTTCTTTTCGGTACGGCGCTTTCGACGCGACTGTCAATTGGATCGAGATGGTTCTCGCGGATGGAAGTGTAACGCGTGCTTCCAAGACGGAGCAGCCGGATCTTTTCTGGGGTGCGGCTTCAGCGTTCGGAACTCTCGGTGTTGTTACCTTGTTAGAGGTCCAGTTGAAGGAGGCCAAGGAGTATGTTGAGCTCAAGTACCGACTCGCGAGGGGCCCATCTGAGTCCGTCAAGATTATCAAGGAGGAGTGCAAGAGATGGGAGAATGATTATGTTGATGGGATTGCTTACTCCAGGGATACGACTGTTGTATGCGCAGGACGAATGGTGGATGAGATACCAATCAGCGCCACGCCAAGGCAATTGAACCGACGGAAGGACAAGTGGTTTTACCTCCACGTTGAAAAGGTTCGAGATGGGCTACGGATGGGATCTGTCACCTGCGTCGCCGACTACATCCCATTGAAGGATTACCTGTTCCGTTACGACAGAGGTGGTTTCTGGGTCGCCAAATACGCCTTTGACTACTTTCTCACACCATTCAACCGACTGACACGATATATCCTGGATCCTCTCCTCCGAGCTCGCGTCATGTACTCTGCTGGCCACAAGAGTAATCTGTTTGACTATTACATGATTCAAGATGTCGGAGTGCCTTACAACAGCGTACCAGAGTTCCAAAACTGGCTGGACAAGCAATTCAGAATCTACCCCCTCTGGATATGTCCATTACGAGTACGACGAGAAGACCCAGACTCAGGATACGGTCTTCACGCAGAATTCGCAAAACCTGGAACCGTGGAACTTATGAACTTTGGAATATGGGGACCCCTACAAGGGAACCGACGAGATGCGATTCGACATAATCGAGCTCTGGAGCAAAAAGTTCAAGACTGCGGAGGAAAGAAATGGCTATACGCCCAAGCATACTACACCGAAGACGAATTCTGGTCACATTACAACAAAGAAGCGTACGATGCGCTAAGAGCAAAGTACGGAGCGTCGTATCTACCGAATGTCTACGACAAAGTCAAAGTTGATATCGAAGGGGACGAGAAACTGATGAAGTCAACTGCACGAACAGGATGGCCGATACGAGGATTAAGAGGAGTGTACAAAGCGGTGTTTGGGGGAGATTATCTGCTACAAAAGAAGAAGGACGAACCGTCAGAGCAAAAGTAAGCGATGTGTTATTATTAATGTACAGTTCCATCGAGCATGATAGACAATTTGATACTCTGGGCAAGTCGCCTCCGTTATGAAATACGTTCTGCGTTATTTATTCCGCTCTGAAAGGACCCATTGAACCGCCGCCTTTTCTGCCACTCAACTCCTTCATCGACTCGACTTCCTTTCCGTCTCGGAGCTCTCTGTAATGAGAAGCAATGCCTGGTTTTCCAGATGGTTGACCAATGTATCCAATCGCCGTTGAGTTGGCGGCTACCATGTCGCTCTCGAGAGTTCTCTCAGGGGATTTTCCTCGTGTCGGGAGCATGATGTAGATTCCACCTGCGATTACACCTGCAGCAGCAGCAAGGGGCATCCTGAAGTGTCAGAGGTGGTAACACGGAGGGTGAGGATGAGGGTGACTTACCAGTTCCTTGTGATGGCTTCCGGACCGCCGGGGCTTGCAGGTGGGGGCTGCTGACCTCCCGGACCGCCGAGGTTACCATCTGGATGGACATGTGTAGGGTTTGTAGTAGCAAGACGGATCTGAGGGCGGAGGAGTGGGATTCGCACCACAGGACGAAGGATCAATCTCATGGACATTTTGACTGATTCTGATACAGCAATTATTAAGAAGGAGTATATTGAAGTCTGCTAATTGAGGGAGCTTTCCTATTTAATAGGGCTTGGCAAATGATCTAAGAGCTTTGGATGATGGAGGGATGACGTGGTGAGCTACAGTATCAGGAGCTTCCCCGCGTCAGAATCTGGAGATGTGTAGCCATTGACGATTATTGGATGTCATTGATGGGTGATGGACGTTTTGGGATTGAGGCGGGAATAGAAGCATGTGACGTGTGGATGAAGGGCTTGGGGATTGGATTGGAATTCTCCGATCGTTGGTTGGAGGTTTGAGGATGGTTGTATTGATGGACCGTTGACGGTGGCCACAGACATATGATATGATCTGTACTGGCTCTACAAGGTGAGGTTCTTTTGAGACCGGATGAGAGATAGGAGACAATTCTTCTGTGAGAAAGGGTTCCTGTAAAACTCATTCTTCTTTTGACTTGGGTTATTTGCATTTCTTCCCATGATGCATTATGTCGCCGGCCGTGTTACCGGCGTGGACACCGGGAATTGTGGGACTCTGACCGGCCAGTGGAAGAGCATTTCATGGCTCTGGGGCATACCTCGCCGAGACGTACGGATAGGAAGACAAGAGGGTTCAGACGGAGAGCGAATGGTTTTTAGGTCAAAAGGAATTTGATGAGATCATCACTTACTGCATCGTCGCATGGCAAAAAATACACGCTTCAGCAAGAAAACACAGCATTGTCCCTGATGATTCCGATGTCAGAGTTAGAGTTGCTCAGTGAGACGACGATTTAGCAGTCGAGAATGTGCTTCGGGGCTGAGTGTGTCGAGAACCGAATGATGGGCTGATTTACCGGAGAATTTTGGGTGGGTTCGGTAGACGCCGGGTCCGAAAATCAGATGATTTCTCAACACCGAATTGTGAGAATGCCATCGCCATAATTGTATTTACATATGTTTTTGTAGATAGCTTCGATTGAGTAATTGCCGAGATATGATTGTCGCAGAGGTAAGAATACATCTTGATGGCTGTTAAACTGGTGCTTATGTGTCTGGTTGCCAGAAAGAAAATAGCTTCACATTTACGAATGTTTAAGACTCTGAAAGTGCAGTCAAAATTGGAGCATATTAAATAAACTATGAAAGATAGCACGTATTTAACCGTAGAAAGAGACAATCGATCAACTTTCTAGTCAACCAACTTCTCAATCATGAAGATCTCGCAAGGTGTAGAGATCTAATTCTGGTGTTGCGGACCCCGGCATCGCCCGAAATGGCAGTGTCCAGGGCTGGATCATTCTATGGCACCACCAAAAACAGCACCACCCGTCAGCTCAGAACATCAACATGCGACTGAGGAAAATAGGTTGCGGAAATCAACGAAATGAACCTCAAGACGAGAATATATAATGATGGAGTTTTTACTCTCAAATAGCTTTTCTCATCACCATCAACCACAATCACAACAACAATCACAGAGATCATCTCACCAGCAACACTCGCATCTTCAGCTTCAGCTTCAGCTCACTTATACAACCCACCACTCACACCCATCCACAAAAATGGCTGCTCTCATGATCAAACCCACTGTTGGCCCCAAGTAAGCATCAATCTACCCCTTTACCACTTCATCACTAACATATTCAGGGTCCTTCCTGTTCTCATCGCTGTGGGAAGCATCTCTGTTGTCGGCGGCTACGTTCGCTCACAACTCACAAACCAATCCCGAACATTTGATCGCTACTTTAGCCAATACAACACCACAAAGAGCGAATCTGTTCGTGCAAAGACCTTTAACGGTTCTGTTCCCGATCCTCGAACAAGTCTGTTCAACGTTCTCGGCTGGTAATTTTGGAATGATTGGGACGGCGTTTGGAACACTGGTTTTGGGACACGAGGCGTTGGAATCTGCCTTGTCATAGATACGAATAATTAAACATTCTTGCACATACCAAACTCACATGCTAGTAAATAGTGCAAGGCTAATTGCCGAATACTTTTGTTAGTGGAAATGACACATGATGGCTTTACCCAAATATCGATAAGCTTAAATGGTCTAGACTCCAGCTCAGTCTTGGCATTCCCTCTTTGAGACCGTCTAACTCTCAGCCCTACAACACCACTCGCCTGTTGCTCCAATAGCAGCCTTGCATTTCTCAATAGCTCAGCTGTCCTAGTCTTCCAGGGAGACGCCACGCCTGGATTTTACGTTTAGGTTCTTATGCTGTTGAGGGGGAGGCCAATGATGGAGTTGCAATGACACGATGAATGCCCCGTCGCATTCGGAGAGTTGAAGAGCCGGTGGGCTGGGGCTGGGGCTTGGGCGTTGGAAGTTGTGGTAGTTTAATAAAGCCTCCTTTCGTTGCATGCAACCCAAGTTGGATACACAAACTTTGCGGCTGTCAAGATGTATCAACCGCCGTATATGCAGAATGAACCGTATCAGCATTATCAGCCATATCAGCAGCAACAGCCGCAACAACAGCAGACGACATACGAGTATAAACCTGTGACTGCGCAGGAGGTTTATCCAGTCGAGACAGATTCGGGACAACCTGAGAAGCGGGAACGAGAGAGACCTGATTACCGACCAATTCCTCTACGATGGCCCTTCATCAGCGCGTTGATCCTTGTATTGCTGGGTCTCATGGGGCTGATCATCTATGCTACACGCACACTGAACAGCGATGATAAAACAGCGACCCTAGAAAGTCATGCGTTCCGAATCACAAATGAAGACCTCTTCTATATGAAGAGACAAGATGTCGCGAGCGAACCATCTCAACCGGAACCAACAGCCGACACCGGAACTGAAGAATCTCAAGCCTCAGAACCCGAGCCAGAGCCTGTCCCTACAGAAGATACACCTACTGCAACCGGTGATGTTGAAGGAGAGACTTTGACAACAGCCCTTGTTGAATCTGTCTTTACAACAATGGTCACAGAACCAGGCTCTATCGAAGTCTCCAAAACAACCGAGACCATCACAGAAACCGGCGAAACCACACTCACCGAAACCATCACCGAAGCAGCGTCAACTTTCACCTCCTTCATCCCCGAAGAGTCAGTTCCTCCTGAGGAGTGGCAGCCCACAACAGTCGTCCAACCCGGCCAAACAAAAACCCTCATCACCGTAAAAGAAAACGGCGCCGTCCGCACGACCGTTCGAGAAACTACACGGACTGGTCCACCAGTTGTTTACGCTTCTGTTGGAACCACAACGATCTACTCGGTTCTTACTATCGATTCAGAGGGCAAAGTTGCCAAACCGCCTGTTACGAGGGTTAGAACCAGTGAAGTCGCTGCTACAGTCAAGACAGTAGTTGATGCGCCCCCGCCTGTCACTATGGTCCAGACACTGGCGGATGGACAGGTTATAACTTCTGTCTCTACGCCGATCGGTACTACGCGTGTTACGACTGTGCCGCCGACAAAGGTTGTTGTCACAGATGTTGAGACACCGACTGGTGATACCAAGATTGTTGTTGAAGCTACGACGCATACTCTTACGCATTCTGGATACTTCATTGGAAAGTTTCTACCGCCCATTGTTGCTGTTCTTCTTGCGATGGGGATTCGAGCGTTGAACCAGTCGGCACAGCAGTATCAGCCCTTTGCTGCGTTGACAAGACAAGGTGGTGCTTTGGGTCGTGAGGCTTTGTTGCTGAGTTTTGATGGATGGATGAGCATCTATCTTCCGTTCAAGCTGTTGTTCAACAACCAACCTCTTCCCTTCCTTACAGCACTGGCTCTGTGGGCATCGAGTATCGCGGCGCCGTTGTCTAGTGAAGCTGTCGGTCTCAAAATCTATGGAAGCTGCAAAAAGGGCGCCATCGACGGTTGTGCTCTTGAGCTTGGTGTTTCCAACACAGCTGCCTACGCACTTGTCGGCCTTCTCGGTGCAATTGCCATTCTGCTCATGTTCACACTCAGTATCATCAGTCGACACTGGCGAACTGGTGTGTTTGCGAATCCCTGGTGTGCTGCTAACACGGCGGCGCTTGTTGCTCGCAATCCTGAGATTCGATCTATGGGAGCTCAAGATTGGAAAGATTTGAAGGGCACTGTTACTGAAAAGAGGTTCGCTATGGGGTGGTTCCGGAATCAAGAGGGGAGAGATGAGTATGGGCTTGTTGTCGTTGGTGATGTCAACCGTGATATCACAGCCCCTTATGGTAACACGCCGTATGAAGAGGGCATGGCGTATCGACCTCAAACTCGCCGTCGAGCGCCACAGACGTTCATGGCTTTGAGTTTCTGGTATCGCTTCACATTCCTGGTGTTTCTGATCTGTCTTCTTGGGTTCATCAGCTACTATCACTTTGTTGATACGTTCAGCCACTTACCCAAGAACATGAAGAAACTCATGGAGAGTCAAGACTTTGGTGTACGATTTGTTTGTTCCGCACTTGGTGTTATTGTTGTCTTTTGCTGGGAGTTTCTCTTCACAAGTGAGTGCCCTTCATCCCTTTCCAATACATGTACTGACCTGCCAGGTGTCGCTGTCATCACCCCCTATCGTCGAATGGCTGAAGACCCCCAGGTTCCTACACGATCAGTCCTCATGACTCCTGCAACAAACCCAGTCTCAGGCTTCTTCGTTGCTCTTCGAATCCGCGACCCTCTCCTCTTCTTCACAGCCTTTACCACCCTTCTCGCTCAATTTCTCCCGATTCTGCTCGCCAACGTACCATACAGTCTCACACAGACAAGTGAAGCCCACGAGATATGCTCCCGTCTGAGTATTGGTATTCTTCTCATCATGGTGTTTGCCATGCTGTCGAGTTTACTTGTCAAGTGGCCCGACTTGCCCGTCGATCCACGAAGTCTGGCTGGTGCCCTTTGGTATGTTGCTGATGCACCTTGGGTACGAGGTCTTGAGGGCGTCGCGGCTATGAGTTCGAGGAAACGGAAAGAGGCTGTCCAAGGGCTTGGAGGAAGTTGGACGTATGGACCTATCCATACGCCTACGGGGGAGAGGATGTGTATTGAGCATGGAACCACTGGGTTTAGGAGATAATGTCTAGAAAAGGAGTGATAGTTCTTGTTGGGCGATTGTGAAAAGCAATAATTAATAAAACATGTAATTTTCAAGTATAACTGAAGTGCAATAAGGGAAGTCGGGCAAGTCAAGGAGGAGGACTAGGATGTCACTATGGTGGATGGAGACAATCATCGAAGCCAAAGTCTCTGCACTTGCATGAGTGGACATCACGCTGGAGTGGAAGAAGCCAATTGTCACGAGCTGAAGGTTGAGAAGTCAAAGCCGTGGATGGCCACATCTGTTGGCGATTTCGACACAGCTGCTTCTGACAGTAATGAGGGTGAGATGGTTCCGCGTACAGTTACGTGCAAGTTAAGGCCACGCAGCTAGGAGTGGCACGAATGTCCCCATTGCCACCTAGATTCAGATTGACTGTGGGAATAGATGTATACTTCTCTATTTGATTGGACTCTGTGATGTATCTGGTGTGTTCTTGATGAGTGTCACATGGTATGTCATGATCTAGCTCATGTTTGCCAATCTAGCAGATATTATGTTATAGATACTTTAAAGACAGTTGCCCTAGTAGATGCTACTGGGAATGGGAGTCGGAGCCAGGTCGGTGATATCAACCGCGTGGTAGAACAGGGCCTAAGTGTCCGTTGACTGGCCGGAGCGCAAGTTGATATCTGGGAGTGGCAGGTCTCTGCATTTGACACTGGCAAAGGCTATTCACTTGAACGTTGATGCCAGTCGTCAATTATCTGCGTCGACAATGGATTATCTTCTGTGTTTCTGTCTCCTCTCCTCTTCACTTTTCCCTTCAACCAAATTCAACGTCTGAGAATTCAGACAACATCAACGACTACAGACAACCTCAATAGCTAGTGACAACCTTAACACACCGATAGAAGAACGATGCCCTTATACAACAATCCGTATAATGCCCGCAGACACCCATCCGCTGCCGGTCGAGACTTTGTTCGTCCTCACACCGGGCGAGGTGGTGGCCAACCTCAACGGCTTAGAAATGCCACCCCAGGTCGTACCTACGTCCAGCAACAACGGGAATACGAGCCACCAGCTTTGTATCCTCAAGAATACGACATACCTGCGAACAACTACCACCAGTACGATGACTACTATGAGCGTGCTCCTCAGCAACCTCCACTCACTGCAGTGTCTTTGTACCCTCATCCTCTGTATGCTCAACCACTCAGTGTGGCAGTCAACAATGCGATTCAACTCTCATTGAACGATGATCCCCCTCAGGATCAGGACCAGGCAGCCGGTCAAGTCCAGTCAGACAGCCACGGCCAAGAAGTTGAACCTAACCAAGCCCATAGGGGCACTAAGCGCAAGAACAACACGGAGCATGAGGAACAGACGAACACTACTCATGTTGCGGACAACGCTCTGTCCGTTGGCCGTCGTGACAGTGTGTACGAAGTGAACACGATCAATCAGGGGGTTGACTACAGGCTACTTAGAGCCAAAGGCCATGCAAGCTTCGCCAACCGCGAAGCTGCCATCCAGGCAATTGAGGGCATGTTCCAGCGAGGCGAGCCCATCACACTCTCTTGGAATTCAGGAATGTCGGCAGAATCACAAAACACGGCTCTCCAAATACCTTCCCACACGGCAAAGCGACAGCGCATAGTCTCAGCCCGGGACAGCCCCGCCCTCGAGCGAGCTGATCCTGATGCTTACTTCAAGCTTAGAGACGCTAATACTCGCCTGAAAGCAGCTTCCAACCCCACGATATGCGGTAATTGTCAAGACAGAGGCCACACGGTAGCCACATGTCATCGAGTTCATAAAACTGGCTTCATTCATGGTTGTGCCATCTGCAACTCTTCTCGGCACAATACCTGGACGTGCCCTGAGTTCCCAAAGAACGACATCCACGAGACGATGAATATCATGGTCTCCAGCAGGGCCAATATGCCACCTCTGGTAGGGAAATTTTGGTATCCTATGCTGTTTGACTACATGCGGGAAAACCCCGACACCTTCATTCCTGGACTCCGATGGAGTCTACAGCACAGCAAGAGCTTCCACATCTCTAGCGACATTCACGATCCGTTCAGCCTTGGCCAGCATCGTCGTGAAACTGAGAAGCTGGGAGGTGTTGACCCTCGTACCTCTTCCTGGGAGAATGCAAAGGTCTACTATGGCGGAGACATGAGCACTGGAAACTACCGGAGACCACAGACGAACCATGGGCAGCGCCCTTAGGATTAACTGCCAGATGTTGTATTTGAACCTTTTCTTATGAGATCGAGTAGACTTCTCTATAGAAAATATGATATTATCATAAACAAGTAACATAGCTGCCTTTATCTAAAGAGCCTGCAGAGTTTTGGAGCCGCGATGGCAGTAGATTTACAGTCTTCCACGTTGGTGATGCAAACCTGTCCTTGAAGATACACATTAAATATTATATTAATATCACTAGCCAAGCAGATAGCCCAGCGTCTACCACCATAGCCACCGCGGCCACCACGACGGTTAACTACCACCGCGGCTACCACCGCGGCCACGGCCACCACCATTAGAACTTCCAGTTAAAGCCCTTGGCCCTGTTGGCGCGTTCGGCGGCGGCTGATCGTTTCTGTCGTGTGTGGAGTATCCGGACGGTTCACTCTTCAGAGGCTGACTGCCTACATGAGATTGCCGATTCCCTGGTTGCTCGTCGACCCTAACCCCCAATTGAGATTGATAATATCTCGACCTTGGAGCCTGTTCACGATTCAAGGGCCTGCCTGCAGTGAGGTCCGCGGGTAGGGCCAGTTCCCTTGCATCGTCCTGCTCCTCTTCCTTATCCCTCATGTTTCTGAAATCCCCCCGAACCTCTTTCATCTGGACATCAAAAGGACGGCTATGGGCCACTGGCTCACTAAGTGAGGTTTGGTCATATGGTCCATCCCTGGATGCCCTCGGAACCCATCCTTGGTTATTATCAGGGCCCCGACGATTGGAGACCGAATCTTCATCTAACAATGCGTGCGTCTCGGCTTTGGTATTCGCCCTCTTATTTGGCAGTGTATTCCCGTCCTCGGCCTTTCTTTTGGCTGGTACAGACCATCTTCCGGACTCGGTTTCTCTTGCATGAGGGGTCCCGGTTGGACCACCCGATAGACCTCGGTGGGTGTTGTGACCCATAAGGGAGGCTATCATGATGATCGGGGTTGAGATTCAGATGTTGGTCGTTATCTTCAACCTTCACTGTTTGCTGTGAGCCCCCGCTATGACTTGTTCGAGGAGTGGATTCCGGAATCTGGTCGTTTGTTGACTCTGGAATGACCGGGCCCGGGCTATTCATTCCACCATCCAAGCCAGAATACTCATGCGATGGTGCCTCAAGACGGGTTGGCTCTCTTGAAGTTGACAGAGTATCCGGTGCATTCCTGGATTCCTGAAGTGAGCCATCATCTGTCCCGACTGGACTGTCCCCAGAGTTGAACTCAAGGTCATCGTCATTCCATTCTCGGTGTTCCCCCCTTGGACTTTGACTTGTTGCTTGAGCCGGATCCCCATCAGGTGAAGGGCTGACGGTGTGCCTACCAGGTCCCTCCTCCATCGACCTCTTTCTGCAATGGTCACGCCTTTCTGCATTCATCCAGCACAGTTTGTAGACTCCCATGAATTCCTCTAGTCCGGATGGGTAGGCCATCACTGAGCGACTGGCAACGTATAACTCCCAATACACCTCACATAATACCTGGAGTTCTGTGCCATTGCCCATCTCTAGGGCGTCAATGATGACTGAGAGGTTGGCAGTCTTGACCTTCAACACACCTTCATCTTCAGAGGTGGTCAGCTTGACGACATTTCGGAATAGGAATGCATGCGGTGTCATGAATAGCCCATTCTCAAATTGACTCTTCAAGCCTTCGGTGAACCTGTCCCAGCAGGGCTTTTTGGCGTCATGCCCTTCCAATCCATATATCCCGACATGTTCCAGGATCTTGACCTCATCGCGACTAAATCCATTAGGATCCTTGACCCTACACATAGCAGCCCACGTAATTACCAGTGGTATCAGTCTATGAGAGCCGACAATTGGGAAGAGAGGGTGTGTCATGATCAGCCTGAGTTTCTGACAGAAGGTATTGGACATGAGCGGGTTGCGCATTTTGAGGCCTCCATGCATAATCGTCTCATTATTGCTGCAGTCGTACTTTAAAGGGCGGTATAGCGACAGCAGTTGCAAGGGGTCGGTCTTGAATAGTGCAATAGATACCTTCTAAGGGCTGGAAGATACGTTGCCGTTATTGGGTAGGCGTGCGAGTGAGGCCTTGAGCGGCCCGTTTCCCCACCTTTCCTCCAGATCTTTCTCGAGGGCATCATCCCAAAAAGCCATATCGAAGTCGCGGCTGTTCAATTTTCCAGCTTCTACAGATGCTTTGTCGATATGGAAACGCTTCTTACGGGCAACGCGCGATTCATTGGCATTTTGATGATAAGCCGCACGCAGGGAACCAGAACTGAATCCCCCCCTTCCTCGTGGTCTTGGGATGGCAGTGTTATGTAGACCCAAAGAGTTTCTTATCTGGCGACTCGGCGTTCCAAGATCCTATGGCAATTACTTCGAGTTGGACAAGGCAAAAATGTGTGTTGTGGAAAATTCTCACATACAGGAGTGAAAAGGTCCTAATAACAGAGCACATCGAGTCCGACATAATAACACAGCTAGTCTGCAAGACAGGGCAAATAAGATTCTACATAGCGTATATCCTACGAGTTATAGAAATCCCGTCTCATAAACTTCGCGGTGGCCAGCTTAAGGCTTTCGGACATCCAGGCTTCATAGATAATCCTTTGAGGGAGATGCTTCCCATAGTGGTCCTTCGGGATAAGGAGAGGAGGTTCTCGGGGTTACTCAGAGCGACAACCGACATGAATGCAGCCAAGGGGATATGATCAAAATCACTATAATCTCGAAAGGTAACGCCAGCTGTTACGGCATCGAGGGATGTATAGAAGAGAGGTTGTTTGGTGAGAGTCAAGTCTACAGGCCTGATCCATTTCAAGTGTCTTTTGACGCCAATGGATCATGGGCAAACGACCCTTTAGGAAGAGATCCTGAGTTTGATTAGATTGAGTATGAAGGGGATAATATTTTAGAACTGGGGTAAGTAGAGGAGTATTAGGGAAATTATTACATATACTAGTTTTATAATATTATAATTTTAATTGTGAAGTTTAGAAGAATTAATTAATATTAAGTATTTATTTAATAACTTACCTTTAAGTATAAGGTACCTAGTTATTATAGGCCACCTCAGGTGTCTGGCAGTGGCAGGCCCGGCAGGCAGGTGCACGTAATGTCTTTACTCCCTCTCTCTCTCCTTTCTCCTTCCACTCACCATCATCAACGTTTCTGCTTCCTATCCAAAAACAACAGCAGCAGAAACCACAACGATGAATTACCAAGCTCGTCGCAACAGCCACAGAGGCCGAACCCGACGCAGACAAGGTCAGTATCCCGTGGGAAACATGGGTCATGCTCAGCATGGAGGTAGCCCAGGGCAAGCGCCGGTTCCTTTCCCTCCTCTTCCTCCTCCAGTTGTGGCATATCCAGCGTATGGACAAGTCCCTTATCCTGCGCCGCCACAACCATATATCTACCCCCCTCCCTACGGTCCAGTGGTGTACCAAAACGCGGTGCCACTGGGCCACTACCCTTATGCGCCTCCCGTGCCTGCATACATGCCTCCTTACCCACAGAGTCAGGTGAATCAAGCAGCTCAAGATCAAGCATATATGCCCCAGCTCACACAGGGCGAAGGCCATAATCCAGCTCAAGACCCGGGCCAACACCATGGTCCGCGTTCGCGTCGCCGCCGTCGCCATCACCATCGCGTGCAAGGTCACGGCCGTGGCAATGGCAGAGGTAACAGGGGACGGCCAAACAGGAGTCAGGCGGGCCGCGACATTAACTCAGCGCGACAAGCAACGCAAGTGGCCCAGCAGAGTTCATCCGAGGCAGGATTTGCTCAGTTGAGGCGTTGGTCTTTAAGTACACATCCATCATACTTGCAGCTTGACGTGAACCTGGGCAGGGAACATCGGGGAGTTGCAGGAAATAACCCGGATATTCGCAAAAATCGCCTTAGCCATGAACACATGGTTAATGCGCGTGTCGGCCATTGAATCATATGATTGGATACAGAGTGTCACATTTTGCGGAGACCCCGCACGCCATCGCGGGCCAAAGTGATGTGACGGGGAGTACCTGATAACTTTATTGGACACCCGTGGTTGACGAGATCAAGTTACCTTGTTTGCACAGAATGGCGTGCTTCCAGTTTCTACAGAAGCAACCAAGGAATATGGTCGGAACTTGACCCTTTCCGAGCTGCATTGTAGTGTACTAGCGAGGGACCAGAGTTTGTTCCTTTCACTATCAGTTCGCGCAGCGGGATATGACACATCTGCCCTAAGTCCCTACAGTCGATAGCACCAATATTTCGGAAAAGAGATATCCGCCTTTCGGCATAAACCCTCAGTGAATTGGAATGTCGGCTCGCCAAGTTCTTCAAAGATTCTTCACCAGCACTGCGAAAACCTGAAATGAAAGCGGCTTGCGTTCAGTGTCGAGTCCGTAAGGTTTGTACAAACTTACTCCCCGGTACTCGGTCGGTACTAACTCCTGGAGGTCCGATGTGACGGCACAGTTCCTAAATGCCGTACCTGTGAACGACTCAACTTTCAGTGTTCCTTTGAACAGGACGGCTCCAGTGGCCAGTCTGCGCCTCGCATGCCGCCCAAATGTCGTGGTGCAAAAGCCTGTCAGGAATGTCGGGCGATGAAGGTCCGATGTTCTGGCGATGTTCCGAAATGCACCAATTGTACAAGACGAAACAGACCGTGCACATATGTCTCAAAAGCTGGATCATCAACGACTGAAGCTTCGTCATCTCGAGACGACTCGCTCTCCGTAACAACATCTCAGGCTGCTATTTCACCTAGAAAACAACGACCGAGTATCGCTTCAAGCTCCCAATCAATCCCCTTTGACTCGAAAGAAGAAGGCCCGCCTTTCATTCCTAATGATGCGATAATATCGCTCGTCAATCAGTACTTTGAGCGGCTCTATCCCCTTTCTGCCTTCTGCTTCCTCCACCAAGCCACAGTCATCCAAAGATGTCACGACAAAACCATCGATCGAGCGCTTCAGTTGGCCATTTGCTCCATCACGGCCATCTACTTCGATCAATGTCAAGGCGAGCGCGATGCATGGGCTGGAGAAGCTGAGCAGCTTATACTCGACCGGCTCGAACAACCTTCCATTTTCAAGATACAGGCGTCTCTCCTCCTCATACGATATAGAGCGGCTGTGGGACAGTTCCCCAGGGCATTCATAATGGCTGGACTTGCAGCTAGATGGGCTGCAGCGATACGCCTCAATTACGAACACTCCAAGTTAAGTCCTGTCGCTCAAGAAGTTCGCAGACGAACACTTTGGTCTCTGTCCTTACTTGAAGATAGCTTTTGCGTTGGCCTCAAAGAGTTTGAGCTATTCGATGCCGACACGATCTACCTACAACTCCCCTGTGAAGACGCTGACTTTCAGCAAGAACGACACGTCCCTACTGGATACTTACAGCCTGGAAAGGGCCTCGAGCCAGAGGTCCTGGGAATTCGGGCTGCGTTTGTGCGGGTGGCTTTTATTCGAAGAGCGATTGTAAGGCTCAACCGACGAATAAATGTGAAAGAGGTCAATCTTCCCGAACTCCTTTCGTCGATGGAAAGGTTTCAGAATGATCTTCTTCGATTAAGGACCAGACTTGCGCCTTGTGATCAATACCCATCCTCATATACACAAGATGTTCATTTATCACCACAATACTTTGTAATGGTAAGCATCGTTTCATGACGCTGTGACTTGGCTAATTCATCCGACTAGCACATGAACTGGCACCTAACACACTGCGACCTTTACCGAATCTTCCTCACTGGGTATCCTGAGTCTTCACCAGACATCATGATTGAAGGCATTTCCGCAGCCGAGAAGGGGCTGATGAAAGACAAGTGCCTATCGCACGCAGAACAAATTGTCAAAGTCTTATCGGACTTTGTGCAGCACAAGGAGGAGAATGAAATACTGGAGTTCGAAGCAGCTATCTGTGCTTACCATGCAGCCAGGTTGGTGCTCTTCGGAACGTACACAGGCAAGGACAATACTGGCCTGCCCATGCAGATGGCCATCAATAAGGCGCAGCTGTGTCTAGATGTCATCACACGATACTTTGCATTCTCAGAACAACTAAAGTCCATGGTAAGTTAACCCAGGTCTCTCAGGGTTCAAAACGCTGATATGATGATAGCGACAAGAACTTGAACGAGTCATACAGCAACACAAGGCGTGGCTTGAGTCTTCGGACCACCGCGCCATCACAACAACCACTGATCAAAATCCGTCCCAATCGTCGAAGCTCGCCAAAGACGCATATATCCGCCAGCGACTTGCGATACACAGTCTTCTTCGACAATCCGATTTCGTAGACGACAGTCATGATGCAGCTCCTGCAGCTCCACTTGAAGCAGAAAGTGAGCAGCAATCTCCTGAACAGCAGACGAATTGGAGCATCAGAGACCCTGTTACAGATCAGAATTTGATGTTTGGTCTGCCCTACGGTGGGGGGCTGGATCTGAACGCGTGGGCATCGAGTATGGCTGGAAACCAGGACCTGAATGGGGTTTTTACGGATTTTGATGAGCAGTATATGTACTAAAGATGAAGGAGTGCTCTGAGGAATTAATGTGATAACGAAAATAATGACACGGAAGTTACTCATGTGTTCTGCGTGGCCCAACATCTCTGGCCCAGTTTTGGGTTCTGGGCATTACTTCATTGTGTCCAAATCGTAGTCGTTGATGCCAGCATAGAGGTATTTACTGTTATTCTGTTTACTGAGAAGCTGTTGTAAAGGTCCATTGAGCGGTGGGCTCTAAACATGGCCACCCTGGACTATGAATCCACGGCGACCTCAATGAGGTTGTTCGATAGTCTCTGGACGTGTTCGCTTCGTGACAGGGGTAACAGCCGCAAAGAAGAGCCGCGCGTTCATGAGCAGAGTGAACTGGAGTCCAGCTGAAAGCCAAGATCTCCCTCTAGCATCCATTCCCCACGCTGCCGAGACGCAGGGTCCTCATCCGCTCCAACGGACCGGGCCGGATGGGGATCAGACACGGGTCTCGGCCGGGGAAGATGGTTATTGGATTAATAGACACATTGCAACATCTTGGAAAATCGGCCCTTAAATCTTGGGGATTGGGATTGGTGCACGATAATTTTATACTAATATAAATATAAATATATTATTTTACTGAAGTGTTTTTTTTAGCTTATGAGGTTAAAGTGGCAATTTCTAGGGGCTTAGGTCCATGTGATCTTTTCCTCCTCATTATAGAAGGACAAGATATAAGGGACTAAATCCTAGATGCTCGTTTCAAAGATACTTTATTCATCTGTATGTCTGTGTAGCTTGGGGCGTGAGCAAATACAATTCACCCAAGTTGATTGGTTTAGCATCTATTGCTAGTCTGACAGCTAATGTAGATTGAACTGCGGGGGAAGAGTTGGGGAGCTCCCTGAAGCTATTGCTAGTGCTCGATGATTCAAGCCGTGTGAACTGTGATCTACAGATTATCAAGGGAGGCCGAGAGATAAAAGTCCAAGCTTTACAATTGCTGGTCAAAGTGTCCATTGTACCTCATTCGCCAGGGAAGTTCTGCCAGGTGCGTCGGTATCGGCGAGCTGGACATCGATAGCGTGGCTAGACCAAAGCCTGGTTTTGATGCAGGTTAGATCTCCCTCGCGCTAGTTGTTCAATGCCTTGTTTGGATCTTGTACATGGGCCGTCAGTAAAGCTACCTATGGGGAGCTTGTTTGTATGGCTTCGTACATCGTCAGACATTCGAAATTGGCTGATGATCATGACATTCGAAGAGATTTAAACCAGGATCGATACCAACATGATCATGACTACCATATTGCTGAGATGTGGCATAATGACGTTGCACCAGATTCCTCAAAGTACATAGGCCCATAGACTTTATACCACGTCCATCCGCAGGTAAATGTAGACACCACTACGTTGGCCTCAGCATCATTCAACGAACGCAGCCAAATACGAGTTGGAGCCGGGGGATAAAACGATGATATTCCGGGAGTCGGAGCGGCCGTCGGATAAATGACGCAGGTGGTGATTGAATGGCAATAGGACAAGCGCCAACATGCATCTCCGCTAGATAGTGGCGCTAGTAAAGGATTTGTCCATGTTTTGCTTCGGTTGGTCGCGACCTTGATCAGCTCACTTCGGACCGTCGGTATCCCTGACCGATTGGGTTGTCCTGAAGGAGAGTCTTGCAGTTCCAAGGACTGAAAGATCGAGATTTAGGCGTCGAATTTGCTGGACATGATGATAATGTCGTCTTGTCGTATTGTCCATCCGCTCTTGACTGTCTAATTGTGACCGGTTGCATCGGTCAACAACGTCGTTCAGAGTTTGCCTTAATCCCGGTCGATTAACCTGGTTCGTATCAAGCCCAAGGCGCCGGGATCGAGCGGGCCTGACCCTTTTGAAGGCGTCGCTTCTCGGTCCATTCTCTCTCTCATTGGTATCCCCAGGTTTTGCTCACTTGTCACATCGTCAATAGAGTTACCAATGATGCGTTTTTTCGAAACGTCTCTTTCGGCAGATTCCAATTCCAGTGCCGGGACAAAAAGGTCCGGGAGAATTTTGTAAGAATCAGACCAAGAAATGGATTGGCTGGCTCGGGCATCTTGTTGTAATGCTGTGTAGCAGCAGGTGCCTGACTGGTTTTTGTTCTCCGTTTCGTTTCGCTCCGTCTCGTTAGTTTAACTGACTCGTGTAATCCTTCCATCGTACGGAGCTTGGAGGGAGCTCTCTGTTTTAGACGCCAACAAGATAAATAGCCCAACGGCGACGTTTCACGGACCGGGAGAGACAGAGAGACAAAACTCTCACAGTGAATATTATTAGCGGTGACCTTTTCGTGCCACCCGTAGCTCGCGAATGAGACTCGGGTACAGCTTTTTCTGCCAAGCAGGCTTAGGCTGTGGGCCAAAATGGCGGTCCACACAATGTCGTTCCATGAGTTTTATCGCCAGAGTCTAGAGAGAGGTTCATTGAGCTTGGAAGCAAGATATCAATTTATACGTCAGTTTGAAGATTAATTGCGTGCTTGATTTAGAGTTTTATATGTCTGATCTGGGCCAAGATCCGACACTGTATCATCCATCATGAGATAGGTAGGTATAGCATCAGCTTCCACTGTATCAACACCAAAATTTTAGGACGTATACACCCAACACACCCGTAAACAAAGGCCCTTCCGGTCCCGCTTCCCACCAACGCAGAACCCGGACCTAGACCCAGAAACCCCAGGCCAGGGCCACACCTTCCTTATCTTACCCACTACCTAGGTGCGCTACGTCTGTGTAGTCAGTCACTGCCCGCCTTCTGACTCCCACCCAAACCCGACATCACCACCATCGTCACTCAATTTCCCCTACCTTGATAAAAACAAACAAAGCAGCACTCAGAATCGTTTTCCCCACCTCAAGACCCTCGTCGGATTTGGCGTTGGTCTCGGTGGATTGCTCTTGAACTTCGGAACTCGCTGTTAAGGTTCATATTCATGATCCCCAGTCTTTGAGTCCCTCCATGCGCCTAAAACCTCCCACCTCGTCGCCATGGATCTCGCCTCCGCCGCTGGCGACCACCCGAATAACCTCATTTCCTCCCTCGACTCTCCTCTCCCCGTCCCAAACACTTCCTCTGCCTCGGCTGTCCCTCAGCAATCCGTGAACCCATCTCAGCCAGCCTCCCACGCCAATTCTCCCGACCGCAAACCTAAAAAATCGTCACTGACCTGCGTCACCTGTCGTGCTCGAAAGGTACGATGCAATGGTGCGCGCGACATTTGCTCCAACTGCGAGCGACTTGGCTTTCCTTGCTCCTACGATGACGGCGACGCCGGTGCCTTGTCTGGCGCCCTGCCGCGTCGCCGAGTTCGACAAGCTTGCCTCAGCTGTCATAGTCGAAAAGCCCGATGTTCCGGACACATGCCGTCCTGCGATCGCTGTCGCTCCCAAGGCATTGAATGTGTTTACCGACCAAGCAAAAGGGCGCGCATTACGATGAGAGGCGAAGGCCGAAGCCCGCAGAGCCAAGAAGGTGATCGAGAAGATGGTCACAACGATAGCGACCCTGGGTTGACCGACCCGGCTAGTACCGCTACGCCTCAAGGCTTCGCACCTGAAGTGTAAGTCCATCTTGTAGTTAAAACTCCACTGGCTAACAACAGCTGTAGCCCCTTTCCAGATGAATCCTTCGATGCTTTAATAGGCCGGACTTTTAACAAGTTCTTCAACCATGTTCATCACATCCCCATGTTTTCTTTTCTTCATCGAGCCTCCCTTGAAGGACGATACAACACAGGCAAAGTTGAAAAGGCACTTCTGCTGGCCCTGATTGGCATTACTTCGTACCTCACGGATATGGGACCGGGCATGAAGGAATATGGTGAAAGATGTATCGACGATGCTGAGGCTCTCATTTTTGCCGATTACACTCGGCCTTCAACCATCAAAGTACAGGCGCTTGTCCTGATTATCAAGCATCGTATCCTGTCCAAGAAATCTCCAAGCGCTTTCATGCTGCTGAGTATCGCTTCCCGATACGCCGCAGCCTTGCGTCTGAATCACGAAGCTCCAAATCTTTGTTTCCTCGCCCAAGAGTCTCGTCGTCGACTCATGTGGGCACTCTACTGTATTGATTCGGGTGTCTCGGGCGGCTACCGTGACTACTCTCTCTGGAGCGTTGATAAGATCCATGTAGGATTGCCATGCAATGAGCGCAACTTTGAATTTGATCTTCCACAGCCGACCGAGAGACTTATTCACGATCCCGACAAACCTCGAAACCCCCAGGCCGAAGACGTCGGAAGTCTAGCTCTCCACATTCGCATACAACACATGCGACGACGCATCATGGAATTTTCTCGACGCGTTATGCTGTCTCGAAACACCAAGCCTGATGAACTGCAAGCCGGTATCTGGGGACTGCAGAAAGACCTCAGCGATTTCGCAACCCATTTACCAGCATCTTTTCAATTTTCAGAGAGCTCACTGCGACTCCGAGCCTACTCTCCTCGAATATGTACATTCATCATGATTCACGTTTGGTGGCATCAATGTCAGATCGACCTCTACCGTCTTGCCCTGGGTGGTCTGCGGGAAGCCCTTCCCCGTGTGATCCTTGCATCTCTCGACGATGCCTTTGTCGATCATTGTCAACGACAATGTGTCGAACATGCCATGTCAATGGCTAATATCTTCTCATCTATGCACAAACTCAACTCGAAACCTGTGACTGATTTGGATATGGCTATCTGCGCATACCAATGCGCCCGCGTGTTAACATACGCGTATCATACTAATGCTTTGAAATATGACCTCAACTTGGAAGCCGTCATGGAACGGGCTAACATTTGCCTGTCAACTATCAAGTCCTGCTGCGCGGGAAAGACGGCAGAAGGCATTCAAGCAGATCTGGAAAGGCTAATAACTCATGGAATCGCCATCCGTGGACCCTCTGCAACGCCAGATCAGCATGGTCGACTCCCTCTTGATAATGGCTATTCGCAACAACCCTTACGACATGGTTTCGCGAATGATCATAACATGAGCGACCCTAACCAGTTCAGCCCCATGAACTCTGTTTCGATATCCGCCATGACCGATTCAACGTTTCCTCCTTCACTCGTCGCCGATCCGTGGGTCCCCGAAAGTCAGGTCTCGCCGGACTTACCACACCCAAGCACCGAAGCCCAAGCCCCTGCGAAACCAACCGTGAGCGTTCCCGAGATAGTACCGCGTCAAGACTTTGGAATTTCCGAGATCAACAACGCCTACGATGGAGGTACCGATGGGTTGGGCACGGATAACGGGTTGGAGTATGGGATGGGACTTGATCAGAATCTTTGGATGCCAAACAACGACTGGCTAAGCATGGATGCTCTCAATGGAGGAGTTGGAGCTTGAAAAGGATTGGATCAGGCTAGAAGCCTTGAATCGCGCTCGAGGAGTTTCAAGAGTTCTTCAGAGCCATCTACACCATATTTAGTGTCGGAACTCGCTGTGGGTCGACGACGCCCCGAAGCCCCGATTCTCAACCCGATGATCCGACATACACTCCGAAGGCAGGAGGACTTCCACCGAGGCGATGAAATCGAGATATGCAGACGAATCCGAATTTTTGAACTCTATAACCGCCACCTCACACCCTGCAGACGAAACAGAAACGTCCAACACAGGCTAGAAAATCAATACCGGCCGAGCCACCCCCTACCACTCATCGAAAAGCATGAACTTTGAGTCATGATAGTCCTGGGGCACGTTTTTAGGCTATCATTCCGTGCTGCTTGGTGAAAGTTCGACTCTGCAAGTAATGAAGCCCAGCTTCACTGCCACAGTGGAGTTTTCACATCTAAGCTCACGTCCAGCATCGGGCCTTGACATTTCAAAGAATAAGGGCGATAACATACTATGCATAACCAAATCGCAGAAAGCCGCATCTACGTTTAAAGAAAGAGTTGGAGTATTGGAAAAAGAAAAGCAAGAGTGCTTTAGGGACATGATGCTCTCACGAAATAATGCGCAGATGTTCTAGATAGTGTATTATCTTCATGTACATACAAAGGTCTGAAAGACACATGAGAAACGAAAGAAAACATCAATGGCAAACGACACTTATCCGTAAAACTCCGTTGCGATCCTTCGGTCCACTGCCAGTGATGACCTTGACTTCCAGTAACCGCTTTTCTGTTCCTACATATGAAATCATCCCGCTGTACGCCAATACAGAGATTTATCATTAATGACAAGGCAAAGAAACAAGACGTCCCGAGTGAGATGGCCAGTGGTTATTTCGTGAGAAAGCGTTGCCACCACCAATTCACGGCATGCTCCTAGATCTTGACGCGGAGTAGGTAACGCAGCTTGACTTGGGCGACATCATAACAGATGTACTCGTTGTAGTACAGGCCGGCACCGGAAACGTTGGTATCACCAGGCTTGACATTAGGATCGGGCTGAAATGATGTTAGAATTTGCACACGAGGTCGAACGATTGCTAGAAAGAATTCGAAACTTACCATCTTGATACCCTTGAGACTATCATGAACAACACCGGCATCCATCCACTTACTGGGTCCGGTTCTACCTTGACCCCAGGTACTGTGCATGCCTTGCTTCTTTGCATCAGTGCCAGCACTGGAGCTAGCATCAATGAGCTTCTGGATGGGATCACCAAGCTCAGCTTCACAAAGCAGGAGCAAAGCCTCGCCACCAGTGATGTAAGAACAACAGTATCCGGCTGACTTGGAGGACATATCGGCGAGATAAATACCCTTGCCGAACATGTAACCTGACACAGGAGCTTCAGGAGGGGCAATACGAAGACCCTGACTAAGGATGCCACCGTAGTTTGTTGCTCGTGAGCCGTGCCACAGCAGACGACGGTCGGAAGAAATCTTGGAGTACTCGGAGTCATCGAAACGCTTGAACTCGCCTTGCCGCTCAATGCGGAAGATATCCTTAACAGTGTAGCTCATGTTATGAGTAGAACCGCGAGACTCGTTGAGGTAGTTCTTGAGATGGCTGAACTCGCTGCTCTTGTGGTCAAGAGGAGTCATCTCCTCGAGGCCAAGACCCTGGAACTGGCGATCGAGAGGGTGGATAGTATCTTTCGTCTTGCGGTCAATCTTCATAATCTCAGCAGCGTCCTTCATATCAGACAAACTCTCGAGAAGTTCTATTTCTCGCTTGAGTAGGTTGTTGTCGCGGATGATAGGCGGCCGGTTTCGACCAAAGGCGTGGGGAATGAACGAGTAGTAGGTATTGGAAAGGTGCTCAGTAGCAGCAGCCATGGACATGTTCCATTTTGATGCGGCAAGGGTTGGGTCGTCAATCAAGGCAGCGAGATCCTTGAGCTGCTGGAAACCGCGAGTAATAGTTGTTTTACTCAGCTTGCCCAATGGTAGCTTGTTGGCGTCGTAGTTGAGAGATGACATGGCCTGCTGGAAGTACTGCTGGTTGAAAATGAGCTCCATCAGTTCCTTGACAGGCTTCCCGAGTGTACACTCAGGAGGAGATGCATTGTCTTCCTCATCGTCTGCCTCCTTCTTGACAGCCTTCTTGTTGTCCTCCTCCTCATCCTCATCATCAGAGTCGGGGTCGTAGCTACGCTCGACGAACGCATACTTACCAGGCTTGGGGTTGTCGGTACGGTTGTCCCATGCGAGGCCTGACTTGTCCTTGAACTTCTTCTGGAACTGCTTGATAGCGTCATCAACAGTTCCATTTCCAAGGATGGCCTTCTGACCCATCTCTCCAACACGGCCCCATCGAGTCCAAGCCTTGAAGTCAGAGGACTTAGGGTCCTTCAGCACCTGAATGCGGTAGAACTTGTTATTGTTTGCTGAGGAATTGGTCTGGTTTAATGAAGCATCATAGATGAGACCAGAGTCGGGATCAACATAAACTTGGTAGGTGGGGAGAGTGCAGTGCTCATCGAGAGGAATTGCGACATCCTTCTTCTTGATGAACTGGCCCTCGGCAACAACCTTTTCTTCCTCTAAGCTCTCCTCGGGCTTACCCTTGACAGCAGCCTTGCCCTTAGCACCCTTCTTTGCAGCAGCCTTAGGCTTCGCCTTGGTCTTAGGGGCCTCTTCCTCTTCCTCAGACTCGTCCTCAACAGGGGCCTTGTCTTTAGTGCTCCTCTTGGCCGCCGTGGGTTTAGCCTTAGCTTTTGGCGCAACGCTGGTGCTTCTTGCGCGCTTAGACTTGGGTTGACTATCCTCCTCTTTGTCTTCCTCATCAGCGGCAGGAGGGGATCGCTTCTTTGACTTGCCATTGGTGGTAGCTTTAGCGGTGCCATTGGTCTTGGAAGCAGAATCCCAGGTATAGTCATCAGCGCTCAGCTTGTTACCCTTGGAGTCGATATCAATGAGCCACAAAGGGTCCACAACAGGAAGACCCTTATCCTTGGCCGCGGTGACTTTGTTGCTTTGGGAGTTAAAGTCATCTTGAGTAGAGACAACATGGGTGGTAGCCTTGGTGACGCTTCTGGTGAATGATCCACCATGCTTACGGATGAGAGCCTCTAGAGAAGAATGACTGTGACCTGTATCGTCAAATTTGCCGCTGACTGCGATGGCGCAGCCGTCCAGAGGTGGATCAGCTGGAGTGTTCGCGGCGGCTCTCCTTCTAGGCGGCATTTTGGCGGATGTGAGATTGAGTGATGGGGAAAAGTTGGGGGAAAGTGTTAGAGTTTAGAGAGGAATTGTGTCAACTTAAGACAAAGTTAGCAAAGCTCGTAATAGCCCTAATCATCCGCCGCGTGGAGAAAAGAGCTTGGTTCAGGGGCGTCATACTAAACAACTTGGAGCTGAACCGAATGCAGCAATCGCCGAATCTCAGAGCGAGAGATCCTTGTCCAATGGTGCGAGATGCAAATAACGATATGGAAACAAGTGGACGAAGACGATGGTGAGAGAAGAGAATGAGGTGAGTTGAGGAGAAATTGAAAGGTCTAGAGATGAGGTCGGCGCCTTCCCATTTTAAAGGTTCCCGTAAGCTTAAGCTCATATGAGGTGACGTCCAGCTGAATGGGAAGGTAGCACGGGCATCTAGGCTGAAACCCCCCACTTAGAGCGATCCCTTTGACAGCTGGGGCAGGCTGACAAAAAAGGACCCTCAATGGGCTTTAGCCATTGAAGTAATAAAAGAGATTCTTTTCATTGGCTCTGAAGCCGAATTGAAAAGAAACATGCTATAATAATCGCATTTTCTCGCTCATATCTTTCTTAAGTACAGTATTTTGCCTCATGTAGTTATTGCGATAAATCTTAAAAGCCCAATACTTACAGAGCCGGAGCTCTCACTCGTTCTGTCACCCTCAAATAGCCGAGGAGACGCGCTCCAGGCACCAACGCGCCAAACGACCCAGCTTTCAGGCGCCACCCCATCACGACGTCATGTGACATCAATTAAACTCATCAAAGTGGGAATGGCTGCCTGGAATGATTGGATCCAAGTTCAGGGCACCCTCACCCGAGCCTAAACGTCATTTTGATCAATTGTTCTCACCTCAGTCATCTCATCTTAGCCCGTCTAATGGTCCTTGTTCGCGGACACCAACCAGAAAGAGCTGTAATTTGATTGCATGAGTTGTGTTAGTAAGTTAGAGATAAGAAAACACAGGACATCTATCCTGAATGATAAGATATTTAGGTAAGTTTAGGATAATTTAGGATAATTCAGGACAGCTTAGGATACGTAGTTTAGGATCATTTAGTATAGACTTAGTAGACCTTAGATTAGGTCCTGAATCATAATAAGCATGTAATCCACCTGATACCTGCCCGCTATTCCTCATCGTCGTCGTCGTCGTCGGAAGCATCTGTATCATACATCGTTAGCAAAACCCGGCGCTTATAGATCAAGCGCATATTGGTCCCAAATACCGTCGTCATCCTCATCTTCATCCTCATCCGCACTGCTATCTTCACTCGGCCACTGCACATTGATCTTGGGCATCATTTCGCCGACAAAGTACCTCCAATCCGTTCCGGTGTACTGCTTCACGCTCTCTCTCTGGCCTTCGAATGTGACAAAGGATCGGGTTGGTCGTGAAGCCCACTGCTGCTGAGGAAAGCTAATCTTGATGTGGCGCAAGTCGAGGTTGGGGATGTCTTTCAGCTTCTCTAGAAACTTATTCCAAAAGCTTATCTTTGGCGGAGTCCCTGAGTGACCATCTGGCAGGCGTCGTCGGAGGGTGACCTTGTGTAGCTCTAGTCTCTTGAGCGTAGGCGCAAACTTTCGGGCGACGGCAAGGAGGTGCTGAGGTTCCACATTCATCATTCCAAAATTGAGCTCTTCCAACTGATGATATTCTGGCGAAGGCTCAAGGGGAGCAAGAGGTGATCCAGGTGTAGAAGAGTGGTTGACTGGAGGAGTTGATGTATTCTCGCGACCAAGCCACCCAAGAAGCATACCGGGACCAGTAACGCTACTATGTGTCTCGTTGATACGCAGGTGCTTGACGTTCTTCAATTTCAGGAGAAACCGGCGAAGCATCATATCCGCAGTCGACGAATGACCAGCGGCATCGTCGCTAGAGAAGTCGCTACCGCCGAGCAAATCGATGTCGATGTGTAGCTTCTCAAGATTCTCCAAAACAGGTGTGACCGAGGCCTCCATATACGAAGGGATATTGAAGGCACAATCTCGTAGATGATTCCTTGAATGTGACATGTGTTCAATGCCCTTTGGCCTGGCACCAGCTTGGCCGAGGGCGAAAAGCACGGATGTGAAGATCGTGCTTCCGTAGGCTGTCGAGGTATCGGGTCCCCAGGCCATACCGCTGTTCTGGCCAGGACGAGTCCCCGTTTCCCTGAAAGCTGTAGTCGATCCGTAGCTTGTCCACTGTTTACCTGGGCCATCGCGTGTGCGGCGGACCGAGTTGAAGTCGCGAATGACTACGTCTTCAAGACTCTCCAGGTTCTTGAAGGCCTCCACAAGCATATCCCTGTGATGGCCCGTACTCAGTAGAGAGAACTGACCATTGTACAACTCCGTCTGCCTCGCTGTCCTAGCATTGTGACCGTGGACTTGCAGGGCGTGTGCAAATCTATCAAGGCCGAAATGCACTTTGCGAAGATGGGGACTGAGACGACTCTTTGAGATGTCAATCAGGGCCTGTAGACTTGTTTCTGAGATCATAAACTGCTTGCGGGTGAAGAACTCATTGGTAAAGGTAGTGTACAAAGCCTGCTCGATTGAGCGGCAAGTTAGGCGGGCGTTTCCAAGCTCGGGAGTGGTGAGGAAGTAAGTAATCCGTAGAAGAACCTCGAGAGGGATCCGTTGGAATGGGGACGGTGCAGCCATCAAAGGGGTACTGATATCGACCATGGCGGTGTCTGAGTCGGCTGTCATTTTGCAGAACAAACCGTGGTAAAGCTTAGTCAAGTTTCATAAATTTATAAAAACTTGTAAAGTTTTGCAAAGTTTAGAGGAGGAAGAGTTGAAGAGAGTGTTGGCCGTGGTGAAAAACAAGAGTAGATTTATTGTGTGGGTGAGAAAGTAGTAGCTCTAGTAGTTGATCACAGTGGGAGATCAGAACAGGCAGCGAACAGGCAGTCGTTCCACTCATACTCCGTACCTAAGATAAAGAGTATCAGTATCAGTCAGGGGCTTCATTCCAGTGGCACGCACTGTTCGCTGCAATATTACTTACTTGCACATACAATCAAGCCGCAGCTCTTCACGTCTAAGGTACTCAGGTACCTAAGGCAGGTATCTATTAAGGTGAGATTGAGGTGAGATTGAGGTGAGAGGAATTGCTCAAAATGACGTTACGGCAAGGTTCGGGTGAGGGGACCTCGGACGCTACAGGTCAATTGATCCAACGAATCATGGCCCTTTCCCCTTTCTCATGTCCATTCAGGGTATTTTAGTCTGACACTTCACTCAAACAACGAACCACGACTCAATGAGAATGAAGAAATGTAATCCAATAATAATAACAATTCATGTAAAAGAACTGGTTTTCTACCAGTATCAACACCATACATAGATTCTCACACATGGTATCTCATGTAAACATAACAAAATCCTGCGTCAATGCATTTCTCCAAAAATATCTAACCCTCAAAATGCAAAAGGAAAAAAAAAATCATCTCACCCTCTATATAGCATCGATACAAATCTTATAGACACCCAAGCGCCAAACATAAAAACACGGGGGGTATAATATTCAGCACCAGCAAGCAACTTAGCGACCACCCATAAACTCATTCTGTCGCAGGAAGCTCGTCGCCAGCTCGTCGCCTCCATGCTCAGCCGCTTCCATCCAGTGAACCGCGACACACATCAGTCCTGGATCACTTCTCACATCGCTCTCCTTGCCTTCGCCTCCGCTTGAAAACCCGGTGCGGCCTCCTCCGTTGCCGAGACGTCCATATTTGTCCATGACCGTCTGCTTAAACACCTCGCGAGGCTTTGAAAGAGGGAGCGTTGTCCGCTCAACGTATTCCGGGTTCGAAAGGTAGAACAACGCAAGCTCGCGCTGTGCGGTCGGGAATCCTTCCTTGGCCGTGATTGTCCACATCTTACCCGCGTCATCCAATTTGTATGTTGTGGATGGCGGTGGTGGTGTGCCTGTAGTAGACTGCGGCACGTCTGGTATCGTGTTGTCGTTTGGCTTGCGCACATGTGTGTGTGCTGCAACTACTTCATCTGCCATCTCAACCATTGTTCGACACACTTCTGACTTGAGTTTGAGAGCAGCCAGTGCAGTATTCCAAAATGCTTTACCTCGTTCTTGCTTATCTAACACCGAGGGTGGGACGAAAGATGCAATGAACTGCAGGTCACGGAATAGTGTCTTTGGTCGAATTGATGCTTCTCGGAAGAGAGCTTGCAGCTCTTTGGTGATGATGTCGGTGTTGACGTTTCCTCCCGACATTATTGACCTTGTCTCAGAATTGGCCTGTCGGGGACCAAAGAAGGGCGTTTGAAGTTGAGATTGTTGTGCTTGCGATCGACGTTCTCTGACATTGTCGATTGTCCCTTCCAGCGGCGTAGGGCGGGCGTTGGTGTTGTGCTCCGTCACCACGCTTGACCCAGCATCGGATCTATTCCATCGTGGCCTCTTCTGCCCACTTGATTGCAGCGCAGCCACAATAAGGTTCTCAAGTTCATGCAGAGCATTTAGCTTCGCGTAAGGGTTTGGGTGTACGCAAAACATGTTCAGCAGTCGCTGGTATGCTTTCTTGAAAGGGAACTCTGTCTTGTCTTTGTCTTCCTTCGCCACCGACAAGCGTGGTGTGGAGTTACTCGTGCTTGATTCCTCAGTGGAGCCCAGAGGGAGCGATTCCGAGGTTTCTGACGCCCGGTCATCGCCAGCGCCTCGTAGATTGCCAAAGCTCTTCTTCTTCTCAATGACTCGTGGTCGCCCCGAACTTCGCTTCTCCTTGATCTCGGATCGACGTCGAGCTCGACGATCCAAAGCATCTTTACGATCGATGCATTGCTGCCCCAATTGGTCAAACCAGCCATCTGTCTCGGAACCTCGCGAGAAAACTTGGTTGCCGAGGTCAGAAAGCAAAAGACTGGTAAGGGACTGTCTCAGTTCGTTGAGGAAGCGAGTCTTCTCGTCATCCACTTTCTGCTGCTGGAAGACCGTCTCTTGAGATGACGCCGACGTGCCAGGGCGTCCTGTAGAGAAGCTTGAAGTCGATGGAGCAGTACCGTGATGAGCTGGATGAGAGAATGTGGTCGAGAGGTTGGTCAAACTTGTGGTGGGAGAGTACGCCCGAGAAGCTCCTGAACTGGGAGACATGATCGGCTGGAACGGTGACCAGAAGGTACTTGCTGAGTCATTTGTGTGCGCAGGTGAAGCACGGTCAAAGTACTCTTGCCCATCGAGAATATCTGAAAGCGCCGAGCTTGCCCGAGGCATGCTTTGTCGCACAGAGTCAAGTGACTGCTGGCTGGGGCTGTGGATGGATAGCGACCTGAGGTCTCGCGCAAGAGAGTTGGGCCTGCTGGATGTCGGGCTGAACTTGCGATCTTGTTCACTGATGATGCTTCCAGAGTCATCTCCATTCCAGGACAGTTCCTTTTCTCTGGCCCTTGCGCGGTCATATCCAAGCTTGTCACGCTTGTATAGCTCACTGGACCACAAAACAGGCGCCTCCCGAATAGTCTCGCCGACGAGTCTCGATATGCACTTGTCAACCTCGTAGCAGAAGCGGTGGATTCGTTCTTCACCCCTACAGAAGTTTTCAATGCCACGGTTCTGGAGCCAAGCTGCAGTCGCCTCAGCAGGGTCATCGCTCAACTTGTTTGGCCCTCCTTGTTCCTCTGACGCAGCAAGTAGATCCATGATCTGAGACTCGGTGCGATAAAGATAGGATGCACTTGGACCTCTGGCCATGTGGGCACGAGATCGTTGGAAAGAGTTCCAGCGGCGAGGCATGCCCATTGTCTTGAGCGCTTGGCAGATATCGCGACTGTGAGCGTACTCTTTTGAGTTGCGTACATCTGTCACGTACCACATCTTGTCACGCACAGCTCGTACCCGCTTCATCATGCGGTCGATGATACCCTCGTGGCGTTCTTGACTCTGCTTGAGCCAGACGAGCCAAGCGTCATACTCTTCAATGGCAGAAGCAGATCGCCGGATAGAGTCTCTTGGGCCACGAGAAAAGATGTTGATGAGGACCGCGAACCCATTCTCGCGAAGCGAAGGAGAAGCGAGGGCATTGAGCTGATTAAGCGTCTTCCAGTACTGGTGAGACGAGACAAAGTCGGCAAGAGCCTTTGATTGCGACGAGGCCGCCTTGAGCATCGTAATGAGAACGGCTTCTGGCTTGTCGTCCTTGGTCTCAACCTCAGGGATAGAGGCCTCTCGCTTATCGTTGGTCTCTTTGCCAAGCTGTTTCCTATATGGGTTGCGACTGGCCATTGACCGCTCCGTGGTGATAATTCTAGTCTTTGACTTGTATCGCTTCAGACCAGAGGCACGGTTACTCAATTGTGTCCTGTTCTCAGGCTCAAGGCTTCGAGGGATCTCATAGTCCTCGACAAGCTTGAGGATGGAGTCTCGGAGTTGGTGGTAGTCCTTGCCGAGTTCAGGCCCATCCGGAGCATCTTCCTCATCCGTGTCAGTGCTCGATGAGTTTCCATCGTCATCCAGTTCATCATCAGGGTCGAATGTCATGTTTGTAGAAAGACTCTTTCCATCAGCGGAGATGAAGAGTACAAGCCATCGCTCAGCGCAGGGGTGGCATGACCCACGGACAATATCAGAACCAAGATTCTGCGTCATCTCGTGGAGTGCCAGGCGCAGCCGGTAGCCGTCATCCTCATACTTGTTCAAACGTCTCTGTAGCTCCGAGTCCATCGCTGGTGGAGAGTATCGCTGAGGTGTCACTGAGGTCTGTTCATCTAGATACCCATCTCTTGTGGTAGTGTCACTAAATACCGAAGAAGCGCTGGTGCTGATGATAGAGGCAGTCTCAAAGTTGTTCCTTGGGTTTGACATGGAGATGGGCTGCGAGATAGCAGACATTCCAGAAATGGAGGCCGGTCCTGATCTAAAGCTTCCTGAAGCCGAGTGGGGTCTTTTTTCGGGGAATATGGCATTCACCAAGGTCGCAATATCAGCAGGGCTAATTACCAGGTAAGGATGGACCTCCTTGGTTTCTCGCAAGGATGTGATGGATCTCGCTGGGAGGAGTTTGGCAGCCGGAACCTTGGATCGTGATCCTTGGAAACGAGCGAGTATACTTTCCACATGGCCCTTGATTTTGGGTGGTATATCCACAGGAACACAGGTTGCTGAAGGCTTACCACTCCACATGCTGGACACATACTCATGAGCCTTCATGGCTACCTTTTTAAGGATCTTTTCGCGCGCATAAGGCGTGATGTGGTACTCGGCCAGCATTCCGTACGACTCTGGGTGGATAATGACGCCCAAAAGGAAAACGAAGAAGAGGCATCTCCAAACTAACCAACGGGAGGTGTTTTCGACATACTTGTTTTCGAGCTTTCTCAAAATGGCATTTCCAAGTTCCAAAAGTCCTTCGGGGATTCCAGTAGCATCTTCATCGTCGACAAGCTCAAAAAGTTGGTTTACTGCGCGCTCGTAGAACTCCTTGGCTGCAACTTCATCTGAATGGTTCCAATCGGACAAGTTGAATCGTGTCCCATGCTGGTCTTCTGCTCGGTCGAGCAAGAAGGCTCCATCCTCGAGGATCTTCATCAGATACCATTCCATATTGGATTTGCCAGACCAGTCACGCATTGCCGTCCAAATATTGAGAACTGAAATCAAGAAATGCTCGCCAGTGGATTTGGGCTCAGAGATCAGTCTTGCCAAAGCAGTAGCCCAGATGTCTGTACGTCGTTGATCCTCAGAGCTGTCAGGTCCGGCAGAGTTGGCAAAACAGGTGTGGATGAGGATGGACAAAGGGTCGTGTCGTTGGAAAGACAGCAATCGTTCTATATCCACGGCAGTGTTATTTCGTCCGGACGCGCTTGCGTGAGCTCTACCTCCGGAACGGCCATGGAAAGGGAGGACAGATTCCACGGGCTCCAAACCTTTATGATACGACAAGAATGAGTTCAACTCAGAACTTGACAGGGAACATATACGAGTAGCCAAATAATCCGGGTTTGTACGGAGCTGTGTGAGAAAATCCAAAAACGTATCGCGAGCAGAGGCAGAAATGTCGTTCAAAAATGGGGTAATGGATTGGAGAGGCCCAAGAGCTGCCGAGTTAGTAGGAGTATCCAAACTTTCAGAAGATGCGAGACCGGCTGAGGCGAGACCTTCCATCTCGGGATCGAGAAGAGCATAACGACGAAGTTCATCGCAGCTGTTGCGTACATCATGGATGGCGCTGTGAAGGGCGGCAAAGTTCTCCTTGTCATCACGACGGAAACTGTCGACCAAATTACGATGAGCTATTTCTCCGCAACGGGTCAAACGGGCGCTGAGAGCGGTAGAGACCAGATTCCTCTGGAGACGTAGACGGGTGTTTGCACGCTTGCGCTCCTGGTATTTGGACAGTCGTACTAGGTGAGCCAGCTCTTCGAGTGTTGTACTTTCGGATTCGGGGGAAAGATGTGGATTTGTGTATTGCGAAACATCTTGTAATAATGGCTTAAATGGAGAATGCCCCTCACTGTCGTTGTCGGTAGGTTTTAAAGACGAGACCCGGGGGCTGTTTCTTGGTGAAGGCTGGCCTGGCATATTCGGCTGGGCCACAATGGGCTTTCTCGAGGACATGACTGGTGAATGCTGTTGACCATGACCCCGATGGTCTCTGTCTTCAGTCTGTCGTTGTGATGTCTGCTTCGATTCGCGGGTTGGGCTAGAGCTCGGAGAGCGTCGTCGTCGAGAACGAGATGGTTGTACATGAACATCGACAGATGTCGGGGGTGACCCCGAATCTTGCGCTACAGCGGACACGGCTACCGTTAATTAGCAAAAGTTGTAGACAGAGTCAGGCACAGCCAGCAGTCGGGTTGTTCAGACTATGGCTGGGTGGCAACGTCGGAGACGTACTGGGAGCAGAATGAATGCGGACAGGTGAAGACAAAGATCGTTGCATAGAAACCATTCTGAGCTCAGGGAACTCTACGTCGCAAATGAGCAGCTATTATAGCTGTCGTGAGGCGCCGCTCACTGGCTTGTAAACAAAGGTATATGACTCGACAAATGCAAGCGGAAGAGCAAGTCGCAAGGAATATGGTTGTACGAGGGTTCGAGAACGGGTGCCAGACCTGCCAGCAAAGATTGGAGCAAGTAAGGAATGACAGGGCGCGAGGTTGGAACCTGAGATGATGGATGGCGCGTTCCAAAATGTTCTAGCGTATGAAGGACCAGGATCGTATCACGAGTTGGAGTCGCACGTCAAGTTTGGCCAAAACAATGCAAGACAGAGAGAGATACGGAGAACGAGGGAGGAGTATGTCTATTGTTGATCAGGAGAAGAGGAGAGGAGAGAAGAGAGAAGATGTGGGAGGTGAGAGGAGGGAGTTGAGGGGAGTTTTTGGAGGTGGGGGAGAAGTAGGCAAGCCAAGGTATCGTGGGAATAGAGGGACTATGGATGATATGGTGCCTATAATAAACAGCGACAGAAGGGGCCTCACAACTGGCACCTGTCGGTTGCGCCGACCGACTGCAGCATAGACCAGACGCTGATGCAGGCAGGCTCAGACAAACCAGAAACAGAAACAAACAACCTTGAACAACGAGATCGGACTGGACCTGGGACTGGGATAAGCACAGGATCCAATATGATGGGGTAGAAGTATCCCCTCCCCTCCTTACGCTACCTCGCTATAACGGACGGGAACAGGCGGTGCGCTACGGTAGTGGGTACAGAGCATTGTTGGCAGATACTAAACGCTAAACCTGTTACAGTCGGGAACGTCGCGGCAATGCGGGTGAGCGTGAGAGTCAATTGGCCTAAGGGCTCTCCTGTGGGTCGGTACCTGAAGCCCTGTGCGATTCGCACGTGTCCATCAGCGCTGGGCGGTCTCTTTTCCCTGCCCTGGTCGGTCGGGCCGGGTCATGAGTTGTGCGTTGGCAGTGCCCAAGCGCTACAAGTAATATGAGTTAGGTTGAACAGAATCTCAAGGCTGAGTTGTTTAAAAAGACTGGCGGCTCTTGAGAAGTTGTGGATTCAGGCTGTGAACCTCGACCTTGCCTTGGAGCAAGCAGACTTGCGCCCTGTCGTGAACACCTGTTCTTGTCCCGTCGCTATGGTTGAGAGTGGAACAAGGCATCCTATCCACAAGTCGAACCAAGTCATGATCGACTATGACGGTAGGACAATCATGACTTGCAGCGTGAATGTGTGTGCCTGATTTACAATGTAGGAGTAAGTAATCTCCGCGGCAGAAAGTGTATCTTGTTTATTATGTGTAACTTGAGGTTGTGAGTTGTCATGCATTCCCGTCAGCCAGCAACAGCAATCTAGGGAACCAGGCAATTATGGCCACGAGGACAAGAGGCAATAGACAAGGAGAAGAAGAAATTTAAAATGAATGATAGGAATAAACAAAACAAAACAAAGAAGCACCTGCATGTCCCCGTGTTCGGATTGAGTTTTACTATCGGGTAATTTTACACCTATATTATAAGTTACAAGGGTTTAAACTATTGCCTCGTCCACTTATACAGCTGACGATACTCGTCAACGAAACCATAATAAAAAAAAAAACCTCGAACCGTCGAGTAACATGTGATGAAAGATAACAAGCTGTTCTTTTCAAACAATACATCCCCTCTAACAATTGCTATCAACCTCCTAGCAGACCTTCATCATCGCACAATGTACCCAAACCCCCTCCCCCCATCCACACCAGCAGCCAATCTGATCGCACCACGCCAGTTCCCTCTATGCGAGGCAAAGACAACAGTTGCTGCAACTCTACAAGCAGCAGCTGGGTTGTGTGTGCCAACGCATCCCCCCCAAGACCACCAAGACACCAATCATGCGCTTCCCTCCACATGCATCCTCTTCCAATCACTGATTGCCAGACGAGTTCTGCGCTGAGAGCTCACCGAGAGGCCCCAGCCATTCATATTTGTTAGACAGACCGACTCGTCGACTCTCTAGCCAGTTATGCAGCCGTATTCGGTATGTCGTCAACTATTCTCAGCTGCCTCCGGCTCTAACTCGCCACTTTAGTCTAATGCAACTATCCTTATTCGTCTGAATATCCAGTGAACGACATTTGTGCTACCTACTCGACTCGGATTGTATTTTGTACAGGCGGTGCGCTGGCCATGCTGCTCCACCACCAAAACTCCACCGCCTCCCAACAGTTCACGACGACTTCATCCGTATCTAGCTCCCGCCTTTTCCCCAGTCTCTATGTATGTCCTCATTCAGCCGAGGATGTCTTTCCTTTCATGCACGTCAGCCCGTGACTATCCCAACAGCGGTTGACAGGTTGCCATGGTGTGTTGTCATTACTCATAAACAGTCATCAACCCTTCGACGTAGCTGTCAATCCACCTCACTATTGAGGCTCTACACCTAGGTTATACCCTACAGCCACATGGCACTTTGGACACCGTTGTTTTCTAGCTCAATCGGTGCAGTCACCCCATCTGCTTCGTCTACGTCTCCGACTGGCCAAGTCATACAAGCTCACCCTAGTTGCACAAGTTCTTCTAGAACCCTGCTATGCACCCATTATTGAATGCATCACCGGGCCTTGTCTCACATCAAGAGCATTGATCTTAATAGACGCATAAATTCATAGATGCACTGACAAGTGAAGTCTACATCTTAGCCAATGAAGGGTATAATATCAACGCTCCAACCAAACCCAAACCAGTGCCATATTAGGCATGCTGCAACTCTGTCACGAGCTTTATGCTCACTAAACCGCCATTTTTTCATGTACTCAATATCTTTCATCCAGTTTAACGGCTTGGGATCCCATTAAATTCCCCTCCCAAACCGAATATCAAAATCCTTCAGAACGCTCATTATACTTGCTGCTTCAACCTCAATCGGCATCATCGCACCTGGCGGTGCTGGCCGAGTACCAGGTCTGGGGGTAGCCTTGAGCTTGGGTAACCAAGAACCAATATCATCCGCCGCCTTTGAAAAGTTGCGATGACTGGATAGTGTCTGGTATGCCTCAGCGCAACTTAAACCCAGGCTTGGTAGACTTGGGAGATTGATCTTCTCTGGTTGCGGTGGTTTCTGAGTCTTACAGCAGCCGCCACCAGCACCCTTGCCACCACAGCAACCACCAGAGCTACCGTCCTTACGGTTCAAGTTGGCGGCCATCAAGCGGCAGAAGAGACCAGATTTGGGATCGGCCTGACACTGAGCACAAGTACCGGGTCCGTTAGGACCACAGCCACGACGCTCGGTCGATTGAGTCTGGGGACGGCGAGGAGGAAGCTTGACAGCACCATCGGCCGTCATCTCCATAGCGAGGATAGGAGGATCACTATCTTCAGGAGGTGGGGTTTGAACCTGCTGAGAGATGGGGGGAAGAGTATCATTAGGAGTCATGGCAGGAGTCGCGAGGGAGGTATCAGCGCAGACGCAGTAGGTTCCATCCTTGCAGAAGCCGCAGCCATCCCTGAAAGGCATAGAATCCATGGAAGGAAGTTGAGAAGGAGTAGAAAAGGCTTCTTGGGTCTTGCGGGAGAACATGGCTGTGAAATCAGTCTCGGCGTCGGCATTAGACCGCTGCCTCTTCTCAGTAGATACATTGGCCGATGGTGAGGCAGGACGCTTCAACTCTTGAGACCGATCAAGAGCCTCAGCTACTTCGTCGAGACATTGGCAATTTGATGTAAGAGTGCACTTGCCGCAGCCGTTAACCGCGGAGTTCAAAACCTCCTCGGCACAAGCACAAGGTCCATTTGGAGAACAGTTGCCACAAGTTATGGCTGTCTCAGTATCATTGGATGTGCTCATATCGAGGGTTTCTGGGGGAGAGATGATTTGGGAGATGGAAAAGGAGTGGCCTGATTGACGGTCAGGTCGTGCATCAGGAAGACTGTGTCTCGGTCCCTGGCTGGTGGGACTGTGAAGTCCTTCAAACGGGTGCTGAGAATTCATGCTTCGGGATTGAAAATTTGAGTTAAAGACACCTTCATCTAGACGACGTTTGAGGGTCTCGGCTTCTGTCTCGACTCTGATACGGTCCTGTCTCTCCCGCTCCAGCATGTTTTCAAGTAACATGCATCTAGATCGGAATGATTGGACATCGAGTTCAAGTTCGTGGATCTTGTCCTTGAGTTCTGATTCATGTTTCTCCTGGGCCTCACGTTGCTGATCAAGTTGTTCCTCAAGCTCTCCAACACGAGCAGCCCTCCTCTCCCGGAAGGCCCTCTGAGCTGCGCGGTTTTGAGCCTTGCGCTTAGTGGGTGGTGTATCGGTAGCGGGCTTCCTGCCAGGCTTGGGCCTTGGAGGGATCACCCATTCTTTAGAAGTCATAGACACCTTTGGAGGCTCCGGCGGAGCCGGCTGGGGGCTGATTACGGACGACATGGCCATCTTGTTGATGGAAGGAAGAGCAGTGCGCTGCTGAGGTTGTGTGGGTGGAGGTGGCTTCGCACTCGGCTTAATGGAGAGTGGCGTCCTGTGGCTGTGAGGTCCGGATGTGGCTGGTGACGCAGCAGGACTTGGTGCAGCTGAGATGGCACGATGCCTGGTTCCTGACTGTGAAGCGACAGGTGTGCCAGCTCCAGGGGATGCAATAGACTGAGGTGAAGAAGCCGACATAGTGGGAGTCGACGAGTAATAGATGTTGTGGTTGTGGCGAGATCGGTTCTCTTTTCGGTCGGTCGGTGCCAAATCGGGTCGGAGTTCCGAAAGGTAAATCTTGGAAAAATTACCAAAGCAAGATTATCAAATAAAATTCGCCGTAATTAAGTGGTTATTGTTTTGAGTTCTAATTCGAGCTCTTCGCGGACGTCAATGGTGGTTTCAGTTGACCGTCAATGCTGCAGATTGATAAGATTGATTGGGACCAAAGCTGACGCAGTTGCGATGTGACAGCTCGGTGCGATCTCGGCTTTAGGCTCGGTTGATTGATAACGGCTGAGAGCCAGGTTGACAGATTGATAAGGTGATGAACCCATCCAAGTATAGGAGCCGGAAGATTTGCAGAGGATCATCAATCAATCAGAACAAAGTTGAGGGGAGAAAGGGTAGCAGAGAAGGAAATTAATCGCGGGGTGCCTCGTTACTTTTGTGCCCCGAGCACAACCGACGGTTGGGAAGCCAATGGTCCGATTCCAGGAGAAGATAGTGGATCTGATCAGATTGATAAGATTTGATTGATAAAAGTTTTGCAGACGTCACACGCCAGGCACTAATTATCTGCGCCAGGCATTCAGAGACAACCAGCCAGATTTAGTTTCATCAGATTACGACCGAGTTGAACAGCAACTTTTCTCGTAATTTGATTGCCGACCAGGCATTTTTTAGGCATCCAGTCTCAGCGATGGATCTAATCAGTCATAGCTTGGTGGCTCCGCAACACCTTGACCACCTGAACGCATTCAACCGTGAGACCCTTAGAGCAAGTTCTTGAAACTCAATTATTGACGCAACAGTCAGAATTCGGCATTTTATCAGCTGTGACTCGTCGATCTTGCTGATAATCTTCCGCGGCAGTTCGAGTTCCGTTGCAGAGTATTCGCATTCCCGTCATAATGTAACCAAAGGTAACATCATTACTGAAGATCTCCAATGGTCATTCTCTGTTGAATGGGTTCCTCCACCGAAGCCCCTCCAAAGCATTGACACTCACCTTCTTAATTTGTCCGAGGCTCGGGGCTCACCTGGACTTGGCCGGCATAAGTCGGAGTTGCACGAGCGAATCCGTGATCACGCAGCCATCAGATAAGATCTTTTCAGCATGCATAACTTTAGTGCCGATCCCAGGGTCTTACTCCGACTTCGCTGTGCAATGGCTTCAACTCTCAGCCCTCTCTTAAATCACCATGGAATTTGCGGCAAAGTGTTGGGAAATGGCCCGCTCACGTGGGTGAAGACGTTATATCCGGACTTGAACAGCCGATCATAGGACCTTAATTGAACTTGCATCTTCCGTCCATCCAGCGGCTTGTGGCTCGTGCCACTTGATGTTGGGGCAAGCTGCCGAGATTGGGGCCAGATGATGTGACATTGAACTGTAGCATGGGTTCAACGCCGCCTGAAACAGCCCGGAATTTTTGACATATGACATGGCCGATTTGAAGAGACTCGGCTGAATGATACCAATAAACTCGAAACTCTTGTCTTGAATGGGATTTTAACTGACTCCAATTCTTGCTCTTCAATACGTTCAAGCCAGCTGTCCTTTAGCCTAGACTTATCCTCGGTAACACATTTATGGGATCAGCTCTTCAAACGTAATGTGATCCGCTTTGTCTCGGTTTCGCTTTGCCCCCGTCCACTTGATTCGGTCATGGCTTTCAGCACTCGCTCTCCACGGAGCTAACCTTTTACCAGGCTGCGTAGCAAGTCTAGAACCAACATGTAGATGGTGGCCAATGGGAAATAACTCCTCACACGGAACTTGGAGTTCCAGATGAGGTGATCTTGGCGGTCGGTATTCGTGTCGGGAACAAATAGCTTAGATCCAAGGTCATGAGCGAGAGGGTGAGTTCTTGTGATCTCTCTTTTTGAGAAGACGCTCATAACAAACAGGCCCTCATTCCGCATCAGCAGTAGATATATATTAACCTGAGTATTATATAGACTTATTTTAGAGACAGATATTCTAATATAAGTTGCATTACTCTATGGAAATGACTTCGCATGAAGAGTGGTCAATTTGCAAGTTCAAAGATCTGGGGTCGCTGATAAGATCACAACATCCAATCAGGGCTAGCGCCGCCGAACCTCACATCTGAAGCTCCTCCACCAAATCCATGCCACCTAACCTTTAGCCCACGTCGAGACACTTACAGACAACCAACCACACGCCATACAACCAGCCAAAATGGCCACCGCGCCAGACAACCTCTCATCTCCAATGGCGGATCTCAGAGTATCCGCTCCATTTACACTTTCCGGCTCTGACACTTCCTCCGTCGACGACGATGCTCCTCTACCGTTCCCCGAAGCTCTCCCTCGCGCCGACTTCTTAGCTCAAGACTTCCAACCTGCCGCCTATCTATCTGCTCTACCACATCGCCACCAGACTCTCGAAGACTTGCGATCAGATCTTCGCGACAGAAGTGCTGCTATCAGCTCTGAACTCCTCGAACTTGTCAATTCAAACTACACAGCCTTTCTCTCACTCGGTAGCGAATTGCGCGGCGGCGATGACAAGGTCGAAGATGTCAAGGTTTCTCTACTTGGTTTCCGAAGGGCTGTAGAGGAAGTTAAGACGAAAGTTACGGAGCGAAAAGAGGAGACGAATGCCCTCAATGGCGAGCTGCGTGGTGTCCGATCAGCCATCGAGAAGGGCCGAAAAATGATTGAGCTATCTGAGCGTCTCTCATCACTAGAAGAACGCTTGTCTCTCGATAGTTTACCGAACAACGAGGACTGGGACGAAGAAAGCGAGGAGGAAGACGAGGACGACAACTACGGAAGCTCCCCTACAAGACTGCTTGTCTCAGCACAAGAATGCAGCCGCATCACAAAGCTTCTCGAGTCTTTAGACCCAAATGCCCCGTTTGTGATCAAAATGGAGGAACGCTTGACGCGATGCAGAAACACGTTGCTGCTAGACTTGGGCAATGCTCTAAAAGAAGCAAAGAAGGCTGGCGTAAAAGGACAGGATAGAGTGCTGAAGTGTTTGGCGATATATAGACTGCTAGATGCACAATCGGAGGCCGTTAAGGCCCTCAGGGGCAGCTCATAGCCGCAATGAATAATGATACCCACGACGCTCACAAGGTCTGTTCGTAATATGACATATGATACAATTATACAAGCTCAGGGCTATTTTTACATGATGCTCGACAATGCCTCTGGGGTAATCTGCTCATCTGCATCCTTCAACTTTCCGTTCAAGCTTATGCCAGGTCCATGGGTTGTGCTGAGAATAACCTCGTGAACCTCCTTGTGCACCTCCTCTGAAATCTCCGCGCATTCCGCCTTGACCTTGTTCAGCAACACCTTGATATTGTTCTTGAGCTGATCAGGGGAGTAACCCAGCTGTCCAATAGCCATGCGGATTACACCCTGTCTCTCACGGTAATCAGCTGCACCAGCAGAGTCTCGCATCGACTTGACGACGTCGGGGACAATGGTTCGCATACGTTTGCTGGGCATGAGACCCTTGGGACCGAGGATCTTTCCTAGACCGGCTTTGTTGAGAGCTGCTTCACTGGCCTCGTGGCAGATAAGACGGTCGAAGTTGATTTGCTCCTTTTTGATGGCTTCAAAGAGGGTTTCTTGACCGACGGCTACAGCACCTGCGGCGGTGGCTTGTTGGGCGATCTCGCTGCCTTCAGGGCAGATGACGGCAATTCGCCAGTCACTCTGGACGGGGTGGGGAAGTCGGACGCTGTTCTTGATGACGGGTCCGTTTCGGGCGGTCTTGAGGTTGATGTGAATTTCGTACTTGACCGAAGCAGGCGGTTGTCCAACTTCAACAGCTCGTAGGACTCTGTAGAATATTAGTCTCCCCCGCTTGGTGCCATGTTCCCAATCACACTGACCTCATAGCTTCACATAACGAGTATTGAGGAAATTCCCTCTTGGCCAGGTTATGTCTCTTAAAGTCCTTAGGCAACGCCTTCTTCTTCTTTGTCTTCTTAATTCTCACAACCGAAGCCTGTCGAACTTGTTGAGCAGCCGCCGGGGCGAGAAACTTGGGTATCGTGGGAATTGCTGGCCGAGGAGTCTGGAGGAGGGATAGCCTGGCCATGGAGGCCAAGCAGCGGTCGATTGGCGCCATTATGGGGGGTAATTGAGAGCTCTGGCGGACCGGCCCTTGATCGTGATACTCAGATGGCGCAAAAAGTCGAGGTTGCTAAAGTGTTTTGGGTGGGCCTGGAATGTCAGGTGTCGATGCTTATCGATAAGCCCCTCGACTCATGAGATGTGAACATGGGATAGAATCACTTTTGCTTTGGCATAGAATTATCTAAGATATTGAATTGATTCTGCTAATATATCTATATGCATGTACATATACTCAAATAACTTGCTACCTAATCGACACAAACAAGCATATCCTTCAACTTGCCCAACACAACCTTCTGTCTCGCAGCATCAGCAGTAGTCTTATCAGCAGCATCTCCAACGCTAATAGAAGCATAACATCCACTCTTAAGAGCAATCTCAGTCTCAGTAGGGAGACGATCCTCACCACACCACTCAGTATCACGCTCAGACAGAAGGCCAGTGTTGATGCGAGTCAGCACCCACTGGAACTGGGATGCATCGGTGCATTTGCCCTCAACCTTGCCAAAGTTGACGTTGAGATAGACGTCCTCGGGCAGGTAAGGCTTTCCAGAGTCGACAATCTTCTTGACGAGAGTGGTCGCAAGCTCGGCGTAGACAAGACTGCGCTTGGGGACGGGGCTAGTGTTGAAGGCCGTATTTCCAGTAGAAGCTCCAGAGAAGGCGATGGCTGGGATGCCCTCTTCGTGAGCAGCATAGCAAGCGGCGCCGACGGTACCAGAAAAAGGAACTTGAAGCCAGAGGTTGGTTCCAACGTTGGGACCAGCGACAGCAAGCTCAGGAGCCTCGCCATCCCACAAGCTAGGACCAAAGGTGTCGATACCGTACTTCATAGAAGTGACAGGGAACGAGTTGACCCAGTTGAGATCAGGGCGCTTAGGATCATGGCCAACAGGGCCGCTGTTGGCGGGACAGCTGTCGTACTGACACGCTGTGGTGCGGTCCTTGGGCTTCTCATCTCTAGAGCCTATATGATGTTAGATGTGATTGAAACGCGTATTGATGTGACTTACTGCTGCCAGACTTGTTCTCTGCAGGAGCCGAGAGAACAACATCGTAGCCCGCGCTGTTCAGAGCATCATTGAAAGTGCGGATATAAGACTCTGCCCAGCCATCATCATTGGACTGAACGATCCTCACGGCCTGAACCGCGAGCGGTAGAATAGCGACAGAAACGAAGGTCTTCATGACTGAGTTGAATGAACGGATTGAGTATATCGCCCGTATGTGTTATTGGACCTTTGGCTATTGGGGTTGGAGCCTCTTTTGACCTCTCAACCTTATTGCAAAAACGAACGAAGGTGGGAAACAACAACGACGCGAGTTTCATAACAGGAGTTTCGAAACTATATATCCCCTTTCGCATAATCCATCCCAATATCTGATTCCTCTAATCATCCACTCGGTCCAATACCACCCTCGTGAGCTCTTAGTGCACCCTAGTCCCAAGCCACCAATCAGCATGCATAACATCCTCCTCACCAGGTTCTCATCAAAGTTTGAAACCCCCAGGTCATCAGCATCGACCACCCACGTGCCGATCGCCAGAGCTAATCAGCGATAACCTTCGACAGTTTCGACGTTCATCATTTCCACGTTTACAGCTCAGTGGTGAATGACCCCTGGGATAATGTGACTTTATATGCAGGTCCAAGAGCGCTTTATTCATTTTGAGGTAACGGCCCGAACCGTTCGATATGTTTTTAAGCTTTTGAGAGGGATTCGGTCACTGTTTTGAGGGTTGTTCCGGGGTGGAAACGCGAACTGCCGTAATCGGGTCAAGAGCCGGCGCCGATTCGGGCGGAAGTGGAGAAAGGTCCGGGATAGCCACCGGAGTGCAACTGGATTGAATGCAACTGCGACGATCATCGAGAATTGCTTGCATGTGACATTCAAGAACTTGAATGCTTCCCAAGTATGTACCGGCGATACCCAGTAATCAATGTAGGAAACCTTAAAAAGATGTCAAGCTGGACATAAAAAGAAATAGACAAGTCTAGGGTAATACATGGTTTAGCAAGTAATAACTTCTTTTCTGCAACATTTGCCAGAAAGGTCAGGCGTGTTGATATATTCTCCAATGTTCTAGCCATGGCAGGAGGCGCCGAAACCCGTGATGGGGCTGAGGGAGATCTTAGTGTATGTAACTGTCCATATCGAAGATGAGCTTAGTGTGAAGTAAACAACGCCTTCTGTAGTATGCCATTCATCCCGGTTACTTCCCCCTCGATGAGTGCCAGATATGATTTATCTAGTGTATCCTCATGTGTACACAAAGTCTTTTGAATAAACACCTGAACATGGACGGTTAAGGAAGCTTGCATGGCCTCTGGCTTTAAATAAAGGTAGTCCATCGTCAATGCTATGGACTACCGCGTTCATGTGGGACGTACTATAACAACATCTAACGAACACATCATTCAAGCTCAGCGGCCTACATAGAACTTCGGGAATACAGCGACAGTACTAGCTAATTTATTTCACCGAAATTGTCAAGGCCATGGTATATTATTTATTGAGTATAAACAGGCTCTCGGCATGTTAGAAAACGGCGCCCGTCATGGCGGAAGGCGCCCACGATCCCTTGAGGCCCACTGCAGTCTAGGTAGGTATGGTATTGTAGCAAAAGTGATAAAGGGAGGGAGGAGAATAGTAGATGAGGAACGGGAACAGGCGCTAGTTGTAGTTATGTCGCCGTGCATTGTTTGGTACTGGCGAACCTCTGCCTTAGCAAGCGGTAGTGAATCAGCCCAATACCTGCAAACGAAAGTCCAACTGGAGAACACAACCAAATATTGAACTTCTCATCCTCAATATCTACACCATATCCAATACCATAGATACGAAAGAATACTACAAAGACGATCTGGCGCATGTGCGCATGCACCTCTGGCACCTCAGACCTCGGCTTTCTTCATCCCCTGGCGCGGAACCAGACATAAAACAGAGGCGCGACCATGTTGAACGATATCTCTCCCGATGTTTTCCGAGACCAAACATGCATAAAGCAAGCAAGGTTCTGCGTAAATATGCCACAATCATGGCAGCCAAACTCCTCATCGAGGGGGAAACAAATGATCCGACAGCGTCTCATGGAGGAGCGTATCGAAATTAACTGAAACTATGAGGAAAGTGCGCTTACTAGCGAGTCGTACCGCACTGATCCCGAGGAGCCCCCTGCGATAGGTCATGCTATTGTAGTTGGGCCTGCCAGTCTCCAAAGTGCGGATGGCAGCAAACTCTCACTCGAGGCATACAAGCCAATCAACTTGGAAGGCATCAGCAGAATCTGGCACGACATCTTAGTCTGGCATTGCGACTTCACTGAGGCTCGAGTGACTACACTGCGAAGCTATCTGGAGGACCTCTCAGAAACTCGAAAGGCACGAACAGCCTAGGGTGCTGCCAAACTCCCAGGAGGATTCAAGGACGTCCTGGCCGAGATAGGAAAGAGCGAAACGTCTGCAAGGATGTGATCACTAAGTTTTTCGACAGAAAAAGCCCAGAGCTAACTACTGTCGTTTGGATCAGCAACTGGGCCATTAAAGGCAACGAGGGCAACTGGCTTGGTGTGCCTGAGCGAATCAAACTGGCTGGTGAGCTCTGGAGGGAACGGGCGAAAACTCCTGAAGAGAAGTTGAAGATCTCGGAGTCGATCTTGGAGATCAAGGAGCGTGCTAAGTCTGGCATGTTGCGCGACTATGAGCTTTTGATGAAGTAGTTTCATTGCAAAGGGTATGGTGCCTTCTGAACAGGTATCAGATTGATGGATTTTGCGGGATGAGTAGAAAAATCGTCGGAGGATTAGTTCGCTGTCTTGCTGAATAAAGGATACGCATGATATCGTGCGGTCATATGCGAGACACAACGAAGTTCCTGGATAATCTGTAGCCTGGGACTAGAAGCTAGAAACCTCATAAAAATCGATGCCTACATTAAAGAAAGCCAAGCTCGATGTATTTACTTGGTCTACACTGATGACCATCAATGCCAGCACCTCAGATTACCATTCAGTACACTAAGATTGACGGTAAGAAGAGTTTGTACAACTTTGTAGTTTTACTATATGATGGTGCGGGAATCCATTCTCTGCTAGAGAACTCTCTATGCTCTTTTGCCACCATTATTATCATCATCATTATCACTACAGCCACAACTAACCTTCTTGCAAATTCTAACGTGCTAACGCAAGAGGAGCAGGAAGAAAACAGAGAGTGCACTAGCAACCGGACGGGCAAAGACACAGGAAGACACGGGAAGCCTCGCGGGTCGAACAGTAAGGGAAAGAAGACAGAAAACTCCAGTCAACAGGAATCCAAGTTCCGCACAGCCTGGTCACGAGGCGCATGACACTTACAGGCGAAGGCTACTAGAAAGACTCAAGCTTGGAAGAAAACAGTTTCTCTTGCTTCACCGGAAGTCGCCACATACGAATTATACAAAAATATCCAAAACCTATGCAGCGCGCCCGCGACCAAACGACCTGATCCATCATCATCAGGGAAGACTTTGGAACTATGTAAGTTGCGATAAAGCCCCAGAATATTAGATACTAATAATATTTGCAGGCACTTCAGTCCACTCAGGTGAACAGGAGATCGAAGTCGTAGTCAGCTGAGAATGCAAACTCACCCACTGTTCCGACGTTGAAAAAGCGACAGCTCATATTCGCTATGGCCACATGGGGTGAGAAGAACATTGAGACAAGCAGCAAGGGCAGAGAGCGCACTTGCAGGTGGAGGCTCCGACTCATTCCACTGGCAGTTGTTTTCTGATGAGGATACTAAATGAGTTGGATGAGGAAGAGGTTGTGATTTAATTCTGCTGGTTCGTGTGTCTGAGTAGGATGGCTCTGGTCGCGCATGGAAATGGTAAGAAACACTATGATCAAGCTGCATTCGATGTGCCGTCCGTGTGGCTGCACAAGCATGGCGTTCTCTCTTCATTTCATTGCAAACAATATAGTTAGAATGGTTGTTTGATCGTGCGTGCCAAAAGCGACTAACTCATGTTGATTGCTCACTACCCGTGCATGGCGTTTGCTTTCTTTGTTTCATCCATGCAGCTATCCGAACCATCATTTCAGCGCCCATTCTCGCCACTGCGCGCCCTTTTCAATTAATATCATGATATTCTTAGTAAAAATTCAGATAAAAGTCCTCAAATCATTATTATTCTTTACAGTCAAGTCAGTACAAAATGGGCGACCCTTGGAAAGAAACCATTCGTGACATGGCGAAATGGCTTATGAAAGACCACCCCTTCATGTTTGCTCACATACAAGGCCAAGCGGCAATCGCAAAGGCCATAAAAGTCCCTCTATTTCTACAAGATTCTTTCTGCAGATCGAAATTAAACGCGGAAATCATCCATATCACAAATGCGACAAAGAAGGATCAAGTTTTCAAGGAACGAGAGAAGCTGAGGGCCAACATGCGTCTCACCACACAAATCGCAAAGAGCATCAGGACGATGGACTATGTCGAAGCAACAAACATGTTAAAGATTGCTCGTCGTGAGAATGGCTGGTACCTTCCAGACATTGGCAAAAACGCTGGCGCTGTTGTTGTCATCATTGAGGCAGACCCTGACTACTCTGCCGAGTACGCTCTCGCACTGATAGCCTGGACAACCATGATCAAAAGACACAGTTCATCCAGCACACGCATGCGCTTGATGACAATGTCATGGGAAGGCGTCCACGATATGACCAAGGCCATTTGGAACTATTGGCCCGCGGCCAAGGAACCCATTCGAGAATATGTGCTGCCATCAATGCCGCGAGGCGGGGGACGAGTCATATCAAACTCAAAGAGCAAAAGTGCAACATCAGAAATGATGAGTTGGGTGAAAAGAGTTGCTCCTGATGGCATTCACACTTGTGTCAGCTTCCGAAGACCGACGAGACTTGATGAATCCTGGGATCGGTGCTACCAACATCATCAGCAGGACCTAGACTCTGCAACAAAACCCCGACGGACCCTTTTCATTGACCTTGATTTAAAAACTGCCGAAAGAATTCCTGACGCAGGCAAGCCTCACCTCATCACGAGCACCACCCGTCGCCGGCTGATCTTCGACCTCGAGACACGACAGCCCGTCACCGTCACCACAGAATGCTCAAGCTCGGAGGAGAAGCAGCAGATGAGTTGGGTGCATCGATTCAGTGGAGAGACCACAAACATATACACACAGCCGGGATTCTGCTACGGGGATACAAGCCGTCGACGCATGAGATTTGCGGATGATCAGCTTGGGGGCTTTTTGGCAGCTCTGAGCGAGTTAGACAAATGGCCTCTCGGTATTTCCAACGTTATGCGCCTTTTTGACCCCAGGGGAGAAGAACCCCAGACCGCTAGCGATATTGGACAACGACTCATCCGGCAACGGATACTTCAATATGATTCCAAGTCGACCATGGGGCTGTCATTAGCTCTACCTAAGGAAACACAACAGGCTTTCTATCAAGCCCTCCCTCTTGTTGAGCACGATCACCGTCTCGCGCTGTTTCTGAGCATCAAGTCTAAGAACCCCTTGGTCAATACAGCGAAAGCGCAAATGGCTGCGATAATCTCGGGGAGTGAAAATAACTGCTTTGCATTTGTTTACAAAACGGCCCCCGAGGTCCATGAAACCAGTGGCGCAGCCCGAATTGGTCTCTTGAAGCATGTTGCACACACTGGTACTGTCATGAAGGGTCTTGGATTCATAAAGACTGCGATAACCGCGTCACGCTTTTCTATGCTCTTACAAGAGATTTATATCGCTAATAAGCAGGTTCGTGTCTACATGGACGAAGTAAAGCACGTCATGGAGCGATGCAGGTTGATACTCCAAGTTCTCAGCACGTGCGGTTACAGCGTGGATGAAGCTTTGCCATTTACCCAGGAGGAACCAGAGGCCATCGAATTCGATGTATTCATGGAAGTCTGGTCGCATCTCCTGAGAGCTTATACCTACCAGATTGCCCTCGTCACAGTCGACAAGCACGGCGAAGTGTTTGTTAAGGACCTTGTGTCTCAAACCCGCTTAGAAGCAAGTTTCGAGGTACAGCACAGTTTTGAATGGGAGACGATCCCGACGGACAAGTGGGACTACGCTGTGGGTATTTACACTAGAGCTAGTCGTGAGCGAGGGAGGACTACGATTAAGGATTGGAATTGGATCCCACCCGAGGTTTGGGACCGCTGGGGTGCGGAGTTGCCTGGGGGCGTTCAAGGGCTGCGGACCAAGTTTAAGTTGGCCAAGAACTACGATGAGGTTCTTGATGACAATTGAGCGATACGTTGTACGCATGAAAATAATGAGCAGTACGTCAATTTACAGCGTACGTATGTATTAATGTCACTTCGGCGCCCCTTAGTTCAAATCATCCATCAAAACGTTGATTTGAGTTTATCCAATCGAAGAATAAATTCATCTCCACTTTCAACGACACAGCCGCCATCAGGAAATAGAATACGTTACAGACCTACGCCGGTGTATGGGGGAGCTACACGTACGAGCCATCAAGTAGCTTGAAATTAATTGTGTTTTTTTTATGATTGCAATTGGATTCGTATCAAGATACTGATATGTCTTATTGGGCCAGAAGTCTAAGAAAGTGTGGACAGGTAAGATCTTGACAAATGTATCTTATAGGCTGCACTTGGTGGAAGTTTGACTGTGACCCTAGATATAGTACTAAGTTCTGTGCGCTGGTTCAAGCTCTCAGCCACAAGTCCCAACTGCAAATAACACATCTAGCTCACAACTTAGACATCATATCTAATGACTACCCAATTGCTACAGCCTAGATATAGTACAACAAAGTCCTTGGTTAAGCGCAATAATTATATCATCAGGAGCTTGTCTGGCCTCTTTGACTTGCGTGCAGGTGGATCAGGGCGTGGAAAGCATTGAGATATCTCGTTCTGGTCCGATCTCCTAAAGCTTGCTGTCAGTCGTCATTCCCTGGCCCACACAACCTGGCCAGTCTGTCACCTTTCATCTCATGTTTTGCATGCAGATGAGGCTTGGTCCAAAGGCGAAAGACTGTCATTGTTATTCTCTTACCTCGACATTCTGCCCTATTAGGTTTACATGACATTTATAACAGAAAACCAACGCGACAGTACTTTCTGTCTGCTAGATAACTGATGTACAAGGGGGTGAAACCCTCCCGCGTAAGTTCGTTCAATACTGGCAGTGGCAACGCCTGTTATGTGATCACACTACCTTACCTACCTTAGGCAGTACCTACCTACTAACCTAGATGCTCCCTACTAAGTACCCCACAGAATTTTCGAAATATTCTCGACCTTCGTTTTTACTCAAAATTCGCATCATCCTCAAACAACGTAGGAATATCTCCCCGAGGATCAAGGAAAAGAACGGCACCAGAGCCACCCGACGACCACAAAAGTGACTCTGATTCACGCCCACCCAGCAAGCTGCCTCTCCAAACCATGGAGAACAGCAACGCTCGTCGGCGTGCAAACACAGAACAAAACCCGCCGCCTTCTGTGGCAAGGGATCATGCACAATACATCCGTGGAGGTCAAGATGTCATTGGGGGTGATGGAGACAATACTCGAAGCCAAAGTCTCGGCACTGGCTCGAATGAACAGACAAATTTTGACAGGTCAGTACCTCAAGACATTCACCCTTCTGAACGCTCCTCTAGGAGGAAAATCGGCGCAGCGCCCAACGCTTCTCCATATAGAACTTTTGAAGTGGATGGGTATGAATACTTTCCTACAGCCAACTCGTCATCCGACGGAGAAGAATCTCGCTGTTGCAACCAGAGAGTGCGAGACGAAGAACCGGAGGGCTCCGAGGAAGGTGGCGATGATTTGCTTCCCTCCACTGCCGACGACCAGAATCAGGCATCCAAGAGCACCTCGCCGATTGCTCAGAGTACTAGCCAGGAAATAGAGCCTCTTACTCATACTGGAGTAGAAGAAGCCATTGGTCACGGGCTACAGGGAGATGAGTCCAGGCCATTGACGGTCACGCCTCTCGGATCTTTCAGCACAGCTACTTCTGAGAGTGACAGTGACGAAGATGATACGCGCCAACAATAACAATGCATAGATATCTCGAGGCTGGGAACAGCCCGATTGCCCCCGTTGCCCCCGTTTCCATCTAACGTTAGGAGATAATGAGAGAATAGACGTATCTTCGTGGTTATGTAATTTGACTTTTGGTCATCAAGTATGACAATCCAATGTGTTGATTTGTGTTATTTACATTTGCGCGTTGTGACTGAAGTCTCTCTTAATCTCATCTTATGACAGTGCAAGCTTGTGTGAACCATTTATCCCGTGTAAATGGTCACACGATATGCTCATGTTTGATGCCAGATGGGGAGGCAAACAGAGAGGAAGGGGAAGATGATAGGATGCATGGAGACGGACGCCAATTCTTTGCCAATCAAGGCGAAGACAAATCGAGGACGATATGACATTAAACCCGACAATGTATCGGAAACGCCCCTAACTTTTGACAATGCTGAATATACACGGCGTTGCATAAGGTCCTACCTAGCCAACCTCATCGGCAGTTACCGATGTTAGGTTTGGTTCCTTGGGGAAACCTACCTAACTCCCCGTCTCAACCTGTAGCACAAGACCACAATGCAAACTATGCGTGATTCGCGCCGAAGAGAGACATATTCTTGCTTGCAATGACATTGAGCCTCCCTACTCTTCTCTTCTTTGTTCAGTCCTTTGTGTGCGTACTTGCAATACTGAGAAAACAAACATGTTGTCCAGTGTCTTCCTCTCACGTCATCTAAGCTGGTTTAGGAGTTCAGTCAAGTGTCCTCTAGTCCTTGACTGACGGATCTCGACGCCAAGACCAGCGTGTTCATTACAAGAGGGACAGTTCTCCTTCTAAAGACCGTGAGACTTCAAGATCGCCGGTGTGAACTGGATTAGGAGGTCTCAGGTTAAGGAGTTTCAGGTATCGATGTTACCAGGACAGAGTTTGGCTTCAATTTGGAAACAAGTATGGCGACCGCATTCACAGATTTTTGTTTTTATTATCTATCAAATGCAAATTATCTCATCGTATTCGTGAAAACCATGATACATATATCTGGGGAGGTCGTTAAGGGTGTCGTAAGCGTATCAAGTGACCCCCCTGAAATGACCATGCCTAACATCCCATCGTCGGCAACAGCAATATACCAGTACATAAAACTCCAAAATCTCAACTTTGATCACATCAGTTTCACTGTAATACTCAGCCATGCTCCCACTCATCCCATTTGGTTCAAATCCACCCGCCCTGTCAGAAGCTCAGACTCTCTCTCTCATCACGTTTGAAGCAAAGTTGTCTTTCCGAATTGACGACCGTGATCTTGACCTGCCTACAACGAACACCACCGTGCTCCCCATTCTCGCAGATGTTGTCGTTCCAGGAACCGAAACTGTATCCATATTTGGCAATATCTTCAATACAGAACCATGAGTTCTCATGCCCCGTCTTGAAGAAGTCTTTGAATCGCCTGAAGACTCTGTCAGATCTCAAGTGATCAATCATGATTATCTCCGTCTCGACATCAAAGTGTTCATTTTCCACAACAGGGAAATGGCCAGCGAGTAAGATCGTGTTGTTCTCTAGGTAAGCCACTGGGGTCTTTGGTGGTGTTGCGGCAGTCATAACAGATGAGCGACGTTTTCGGCTTCGCGGCGGCGTATCAATCTGTTGCTCACACTCGTTGGATTTGTTCTCGACAGGAGAGCACGGCGTCGAGGGAATTTTGTCACCTGGATCAACAGCTCCATCAAAACAGCTTCCATCTACGGTGATGGGAGATTCTCCTATGCATTGATCTTGCGCTGCTTGAGTGACCTCATTCTGCGCCCGTAAAGAAGCCTCAAGCTCCCGGCATCGCTCTTGAGCTTCTTTGAGAGCGGCCTGGCTGTCGTCCAATTTCTGATATGCGGCTTTGTTGTCGTTTCTCAAAAGATCGATCTCCAAGGTCTTTCGAGCACTCTCAGATTGTTCTTTGGCTAGAGCCCTCTTCCCCTTTCGGAGCTCTTGTCGCAATCTGCTCGTCTCATACAGTGCCGAAACATTTTCCTTCTCAAGCTGTCGCTTGGTACGCTCGAGACGTCTGTTTTGTTTATCTGTGCCGGGAGTCTTCTTTTTGGTGTGGCCTTTGCGTGTGAGCGCTTTTCGTGCCGGAATCACAAGCTTCTGAGGATGCTTCTAGTATCTGAGTTAGCTATAGTGCTGAGTATATTTCTTTTACTGACGTACCGGGATTCTATTGCCTCGGAACTTCACTCCGTGCTTGGGGTTTCTCTTTGACTTTGCCTGGAAGCCCTTAAGGTACTTGGAGTTGTGATCCAGTTGCCGCTTCATCTCCTTCAACTGGTTGCCATTTGGGAACTCATCAAGCCTCTTCTAAAGGCGCTGCATCATATCCTCAAGTTGCAACTGATTCTTTTCCTCAGGCACATCTTTGCCATCGTTTCCATTATGAAGCGGTTGAGTGTGATGAAGGTGGCTTGCATTCTGGATTGACTCAGTAACGCTTCTCAGTTCTCGGATTGCATCTTCAAGCGGTGTTCCGTTTGTGCTCAAAGACATGCGGACTAATTTGAGAACGCTTCGTACTTCTGTGTTCAGTTGCCGGTCCATTATTGTTGTGTTTTGGTGTCTCCTATCGCAGGTGACTTTTCGTTGTTTACTTTCTTGGGCCGAGAGCGGACCGCACGGTGAGAATATCAGCGCGTCACGTGACCACCCTCAGAGCAGACATCGATGAGCCTCGACTGACCATCAGTGAAACGAGGAATTAAACATAGACTCGGACATGTCGCTCATGCTACTTCGAATATAATATAGTCTTGTGTGTCTATCTTGTATTGTATCTTGTTTTGTTTCCATTGACTTGATTAAGAGTCCAGAGGGACAATACGCAATTCTGCTGCCTCCATACATCCTCATGCAAGGCGTCCTCCTGCAAACGTCAATTATGCTGGTATTATTTCCCACGTTATCAACCTGAAAAATATCGACCCCAAAGAAGTCATCTTCAACGACAGCCAAGTCGCAGAAGTAATGGATACAATTAGCTTGCAGTGCCATTCTCATGGGATTGACTTACACCACCTTTACAGATTGTACTTCACCATCCAATACAAACAATCCTACCTCAGCTTATTTCGGGATCTATCAAGAACTAGAGTCTGCGAACTTCTGAATATCCAAGACTAATACAACACTGGCCTCACATCGAATTATCCAAGTAAAATGACAAACATAAACGTCAAGACAGACGCAAACTCAAACCCCACCGTCCCTTGCCGAAAGGCCTTATTCCACCCACTCCTTACAGCCTGTACCCCGAAAACGAATAATAGACTTACAAATAGCAGTAAATAGTACACTGATCTCTCAAACTTCGTCAGGATTCCGGCGAGACATGCGAACTCGGCCTAACCGGCCACTGTCTTCCTCTTGCGTCTTGAAAGTTTCTGTTCCCACCTCGAGAGTGTCTTTTAGAGTCTGGTCCCATTGCTGCCAGAGCCTACTGGGGATCCAGTTCCAGTCAGAGATCTTGATTCTAGCCCCCCGTGGATGTCGAGATGCTGTGGTGTAGAACCCAAGCACAGACGAGTGTTTTTCCTGTCTCGTGACGTCTGCCCAATCGACCAGATTCAGAACATCGGCGGTGTAATCCAGCCGTTGTCCAGATGCAAAGTCATTTATCTCCAAACGGTTGCCGCGTTTCGTGACTATTGCGACCTGGTTCGAGTACACCTGCATGAAGTGCTGACACAGCCCGTCGTAATCGTCTTGCGTGATTTCGAAGTCCCTGAGGAAGAAGCCATCGACAGAAGGCGTTGCGATACCTTCGCGGGCTGCCAAAGCGGATATGTTCTGCCTGTAACTCATCCACTTTGACCTCGCCGACGTGGAGGCTGAGATGCGGCCATCGATAATATTTGAAGAAGTGCTCTCGGGACAAAAGCCTGCAGCGTTCTTCGCCCAGAGGGCCTCCATCAAGCCCAGCTTGGACCAGAGGGTCCCGTACCGAGAAATTCCGGCAGTGCTGCTAAATCCAATAAGGCTCTGAACCTCCCGGTAGGCATTCCCGCTGTTGTTTTGCCAGTCGATCTTGATGAGTCGCTCCAAACCGACCCAGAGAGCCGCAAGTAGATGCATCTTCAGCTGAGTGATAGCTGGCGTAGATAGAATTGCTGTGGCATGTGCGGGCTTGCCGATGTACATTGTAACCTGGCTGAGGTCGTGGAAGAACGTTGCACGGTCGGCAGGGATGGCTGTACCAAGATCAGTATAATCGTCGCCAACGAGGCCTTGGACCTCCAAGCGTTTGCAGGTTCGATCGAGAGCCGCATTGATATTATAATAATCAATACCATCGTCCGCGGCTGTGCCAGAAGGGATTGCCCCAAAATTCTCGTTAGCCATCGCGCCATTGATGTCCAGGATATGGTGAAGAATATCGAAGGTTTCATCAGGCCAGTCGCCTAGAGCCGTCCATGCAGCGACAAATCCGTCAATCTGCTCACAGGCAAACTTCATACGACGAGGGAAATCGAATTGGGGAGACGTAAGGTAATCATGAGGTGCATAGAACCGTATGGACATGTCATCCATCTCGAACCACGATGCTGCGGATATCTGGGCTTCGCGCTCTCGCTTCGACAGCTTGAGTGTGACTTCAACCTCGTGACCAGTCTGCCGATCCAAGATACGACGTTTCCGCGCAAGACTTCCGACTATGTGCAGATTTCCAGAAAACTCAAGTTGGAAGTCGGCCTCAAAGGTCTCGGGAAAGGAAACCAGCATATTTTCACTGCTGGCCTTGATAATGTCTAGAATCCCGGGGTGGATGACTTGGACCTGTCTGAAGCCTGCAATGAACCGGCTTCCGCGCCATTCATCAGGCATGATATCCTCACCGCAGAATGTGATGATGGTATTCTTCCCATTCTCGTCGTGATCCTTGATCCACTTCTTGATGTTACGCAGTGCCGTCTTCGGGTTCGCCGAATACACCAGCTCGGGTGCGTAGTTGTCTTCAAATTCGGGTAGTTCATAGAACTGGACTGTGTGAAACCGCTGAAACAGCTTCAAGATGAATGGGTGGATGGTATCAGACGACATGGTAATCAGCCTCAAGGTGGTGTTTGGGTTCTGCTGATTGTCATTGAATGTTTTGGTGAAGACGGTCGCAGCGTTCAGCGCCAGGACAAATTCCGCGCTGAAGTCAGGGTCCACATCCATCATGAACACTGTGAACGGAAAACAGAAGTTCTGAGAAGCCTGGTTCCAGAAATGCTGGTCTCTAAAGCTCTTGAGAAGAGTGAAGAGCTCTCCGTATGTATAGACGACCACATCCGATCTGACCTGTTGTCCAGTACTTATAGCTTCTCGTACCCTTGTGCCGACTCTGGGCATCAGGTTCTTGTCCATCATTGACTTTTTGCTTTCTGAGACGGCAACAACAATCTTGGTGTCATGTTCAAGTCTCCATTCAAATAACTTTGTCGGGATCTCAAAGATGTCTCCAGCAGCAGCCCCGAACTTGACGTGGGCGAAGATACCCTTCTCATCCGTAGGGTCTTCGATGAAACCATCGAGATCGTCGAAGAGACTGTTTAAAGCCCAAATATGGTCCATTTCTCTGACTGATGCGGGCGGAATGTGGACGACTACTGGTATTGCAGTTGAGTTTGTCCCAGACTTGGTGGGAGCATCGATGGGTATTATACATCTTTCGAAAGCCAGTACTTTAAGAACAAAGAAATTTCAACACTTCGGAGACCTAAAATAACAAGTCGAGTCTCAAAGATTCGTCTCATTGTGCCTGTTTGGAATGTAGTAGCATAGTCTTGACGTGAGATGCTGCATTTGGTGATGGGACGCCTCCAGAACACTCATCATTCACAATTCCATAGTTATGAATTTGAAGCTCTTGAACAGCTCATCAATATCTTTCGAAAGCTTGTCCAGCAAGATGAGAAACAAGATGGTAGCCGCAAGAGAATCGGCGGGTGATTCTTTGTTGAAGTTAGCGCCAATGTCATCGCAGCAGCTTTGGGGATGTTTGCAGTACTAGACCATTGTTAGTTTCTTCCCCCTTGTATTTCAACTAATGAATGCTAACTAGTTTCTTCTGGGTCTTAAATCTCCGTGGCTGTCAGTATCATTCTGAATGATCATTCTTTGTCTGGATGTTGGGGGGTGGAGCAGGGATCACTTGTTGGTTGGGAACAAAGGAATTGGCATCATGGATGATCACTCCCTACCCATCATTGACAATGAGTTCGGATCATCAAAGAAAACTGGCTTGGGGACCTTCTAGGACGGCGATCTCGTGCTTATTGTCAAAAAGGATACTGGCCTTGGCCAACATTGTTGCAAATCGTACGAGACTTCCCGTTGCTGTTCTGAAGTAGGCTATACAAAGCCCACTTCGTTCCTTGTGGGGGTTTTCAGACGACGTTCATCAAGGCCTAGTATAGATTAAACGGTCCTTTCTCTGCCTTGGAGTTTCAATGTCCAGCTGTAGGCAGCTATGGGTTTGTTGAGGGCTGTGTTATGCCAGAACCCTTCGTGCCAATTGTTAACATGACAGGGACTTAGCATGCTAGTCTCTGAAGGATCTCGAATACCTTATCCAGGGCCTTAAGTGGTACTTGCCTTGCGGCGAGAGTCGCAGTCTTTGCTCTGAATGACTATGTGATGGAATTTGCTGGTTTCTAGGTAAACTCAGCCACATTAGAATCGAAAGCGGTTATTGGCTGGTGGTCCATCGCTCAAGTAGTGCCAGATTCTGACATATGAGATATTGACACTTAAGAATCTAGGAACCCAGCAGCGAAGCGGTAGGCTCATAGATGTGCTGACGGTATTACTGTGGCCAGATAGTTGGGCAGTGAGCTCTTCCCAGTTCTTTTCAGCACACTGCAATTCGCCGAAAGTCATTACTGGTCATGATGCCCGTCTGCGAAAGTAACTGCATAGATCTGTACAAGGACATTGAGTTCTCTGGAGAAATCGATCAGGCCAGAGGCCAAACGGGCAACTGTAGTCTTTTGGGTGATGTCAGCATCTCAAACGTGCGAAAGCATGAAATGGGAATACAAGGATCTCACGGACTCTTTGTCATGCCAAACATGCACCATCAGCATTTCTTCCTTTGTTCTGCAAGCTCCCTGTCGAGAGTTCAACGTCCGTTTGCTTTATTGTGTCCAAAATAGATCAGTCACCCGAACTGCATTCAAACTCTTTCGCCGCCCTAGTGAACAAACGGTTGTGAAAACAACTCCGGCGCACATTATCCCCATTTGACAGTGCCTTGCGAGTTGGAACCATCGTGGACGGCCAGGACAGGTTACCAGAGTTCTCAATGCCCCTTTGGCTGGTGACAACGGCTAACTCGAGTTACAGAGGAACCTGTCCGTGAAATTGGGGTTTGCTGCATTCATGCCGAAGCGCGGCCCCTAAGACTAGGCCGGAGTCTGGTAAAGCCGCCTCACGGGTGGGCTCTCTCCAAGTTTCCTTTCACATCCTCACCACCAACAGTCCCTGAATCTCACAACAGCACGCACAGACTGATCAAATACGATCACTGCGAAAAAGTAACACGATGAATGGAAATCATCCACCGCCAGACGAGAGATTACAGGGCGTGGAGTTACCTGTAACTCCTCAGCACCAACGCGTTGAAGCAGAGGTCGGAGATGGAAGCCTGTCTTTCCCCATAAATCTTGTCAACGACATATTTCCTACTCCTGCTCAAGCACTAGCGCCTTCCATGCGTAGAGGGAGAGGGAGACCACGAGGTTCCAAGATTAAAAAGACTATCGCCACGGAAAATGCTTTCCGCCGACCCCAGACGCGATTTCCATCGCCACCACAAGCAGTGGGTGACGAAAGAGATAGCCACCAAAGTTGGATGGGCGATGAGTACATTCCCAGCAACTATGGAGACTCTCCATATCGAGCTGCCGATACACCACAGCTCGGTAGTGAGGATACTTTGATCTCGCCCGACACATGTGAGAGTCAAGCTGCCGCGGAATTCACCAAGAGTTATCGAAAATCACTCCATCTTACCAGGGAGAAGAACAGGCAATCTGTTACCATCAGCAAGGAAAGAATGAAAGAAGAAGAGCAGTATGCGCTCGCAAAACTTATCGATTCTCGCACCTGGAGCCAGAATTAAGAAAATGAATTGGCCGCCTCTTGGGAGATTGGATTAACCAAGGCTGCAATACAGCACTTGCCCGATCGTGGTGCTTATCTTTCCTCCGTCTCCGAGATCTCCTTTCATCTTTGCAACATGGATCCTCTGTCCCTGTTATCCATGTATCACGACTTCGAGTTCTACAGTACTGGCAGCGACAGCTTTATGCATGGTGGGCAGTACCAGAGCAATTTCGCCTACATCAAGAACGATTGAAAACTGCGGGTTTAGTTATGACATCTCACGCCAAGCTTCTGGCATTGACAGCTGATCAGGTTGGCTTGCGTGCAGCATCAGCATCAACTGACATCATGCTGGTCAGGACTGGAGACCTGAGTGCCGTGATCAGCGCTTTGGACAGTTTGAGTGATTGTGGGATCAATATCTCTTGTGATGTCTATCATCGAAAATATTGCGCCAGTCAAACGTCGAGAAGCCATACCTCAGAGCTGGATGAGTTATTGGAGGCATAAAAAAGGGCTTGGGTGAAGCTTCAGAGGAGGAGGCTCTGCAATGCTGCAGCAAACCAGCCTCCCAGCCAACGCGATATGTTCTACCGCGAGGCTGATGGACGGGGAGTTACAGCCAATAATAATTTTCTATTCAACAATGAAGCTTTGGGTGGCTTTCCTGGGAACCATCAGGCAGTGGGATATTTCGATCCAGAGAACAATACTATCCGGCGGTCATTCGATCCTGACGCTGGTGACTTGACCGGACTGTAGCTGACCATAGGGATCAGCTTAATCCATTTCAAGCGTTTCTACAGAACCAGCCTAACAAAGCCCCATTGACCCTCCAGAACCCCTTCGGCACACAGCCTGACCTTGGCCCTGCAGGAGAGCCACGAATCGCTGGCTCTGAAGACGGAGAAGTCATATCAATCGAGTTATCTGGCGAAGAGACAAAAAAGAAACAAACAGAACAGGAATCGGAAATTCCTCAGGCTGCAGGTCGTCATCCACGAAAGCGCAAAGATAAGAGTGAAAAATTCCAGTTCAAGCCACGGAAGCGACTGTTCCGGGGCAAGAAGCAAACAGAGCGCCGTCACAGGCACGGGAGCCAACCCCATCCACTGGGGCCACAAAGGCAGGACGAAACCCAAGGAGGAGCTCTGAGTGGTATGGAGAATCAACAACAACATGATACGCCGCTCAATGCTGCAACTGAGCCAATGGCGATGAGACAACAGCCTGGGGGGAATGGCAGATTTTGAAACGAAATCTTCAAGGGTGGCTAGGATAGAGATGAAGGCTATCGCTGTTAGGTAATTTGCTTCAGAAGATAACTATAGACTCGAGGGTCAACAAAAGAAACCAGTAAGAAAAGCTTGTTTCTGTCGGCAAAGTTATCTCGTCCCAGAGTGCTATCGTGAACTGTGGCCGGGTTGGTGAGCAGGCGGTGGAATCCCGGAATTGTGGATCTCCGCACTGACAGAAACCGGACCTGTACCCCACCCTGCCGGAAGTTAATTGACCTCGCTCGTTGAACTTGGAAGGTATCGTTGTTTATGAAAGCCGCCACAAGATCTCACATATAAGTGATATGGCAAATGAGAAAGATATATTGACAGGGATCCTTTACCTGCTAGTATTTGGGAAAACAGTCAAGCCATGGCAAGCTTGCTCCATCTAACATGTCTAGAGATAGCTATCCAATTCAAACTACACAAGGTATCCAATCTAGCCCAATCGTGACTATTACACGGGCTAACACATACTGATAATGACAACTGATGCGACCCAAAGTATATCGTGCCTCCAGGAGTCCCATCGAATTATATAACCACTTCTTCACAAGCCTGGACCAAAAATGGCCAGCCAATGCAGCGCTCGAGAAAGACCGTGACCAGTCGATGGGACATTTGGCTTTGCATCGTCAGTATCGCCATCGGTCTTGACAGTCAAGTCGTAGCGAGATGGTAGGTCTGATGATGTACTATTCAAGACTCTCGGTGGCTTTTGAAGAGGACGGTGGATCAAGCAGCGGGAGCTTTCACTGAAGGTAAAGAATACAGGCTGAGGATGTGTCCAAGGCCACAAAGGCTTGGGCTCAACGTCTTCGACTACAAGGGGAAAATGGTCAGTAGGAGTTGGACTTTTGAAAGAGTGGTCGGGGTATTCACGCCAGAGACGCCAATATTCTTCGTCAATGAGATAAAGCAAGTGATCAGTCTCCGCCTCGGTCCAGTCTTTTGCCTGGATCATCGGGAGAGCCCTCATAATTCTCGCCCAAGCCTGGCCTCGTACTGTCACTTGTAGCGCTGGGTCGTCGTGCCGGGCCCAGACGAGATAGGCTTTGACATACTCTGTTCTTCGAGAGCTCGTGGGGTTATCGCCCGGCCACGGCTCCGAGAAGGCTTTGAGCCTAGTAGTTGCGATGGGAGGGACATAGTCGAGATGGGAGACTGCTTGTCCTTGTTGAGATCTTTGGTGGACGCTACGACGTCGTCAGAAAGGGATTCGGGCCAGCTACAATTCGTCGGCGAGGACATGCCAAGTTGGAGGTTGGTACCAAGGGATGCAATAAGACTTAGGTAGGACCTTGATCCTAAATGACAGAAAGCCTTAGGTAAATTCAGGTAAACTTAGTCTAGATATGAGGATCTTAGACTATGTATTTTTACCCCCTCAGTTTAATGTCAGAAGTCTTCTTGCACCGGGTATCAAGGACTAAGTTCGGAGTTGAGAATAGAAGGAGAGACATTTTGAAGAGTTGAACATGTGTTTATGTTGGTTACCTGTCAATGTTTTGATGAGGATGGCCGAGTTTGGCAAGCTAAGGTAGGTACCCTTAGGTACCTAGCGGGCAGGTGCAGAAGCATTTGGCGCCTTCCATCCGATTGCTGAGCTGCTTGCCGTTTGCCGCCCGCATCAACCAAATTCCATCAACCTTTCTCCTTCACCTCCGCTCCCCACCAAACACGCGCTTCTGTCTTCTTCCTCATCCACCTCAATCCTTATCTGCACCACAATAGGTGCTATTCCGTCACGATGCCCAAGTCTGCTCCTCCTCGCCAGAGCAACTTCCGATCCAACCCCTACGGCACTTGGATCTCTCCCGGCTTCACCAGCCAAAGCAACTTCTACCCAAGTCCTGCCTCCCGCTTTGACGACCCGCCTTTCGGCATGCAGCCGCGCGCCTGGGGCCCTCCGTCTTTGGGTTCTCCTGAGGGCCCTTATGATGTGATCGTCCCTCCTCCTGAGTTGACCCGCGGCCAGCGCGTGGTCCCCATATATCCGCCTCCTCCATACGGCACTGAGACTACCGAGCAGCGTGCTCAAGACAGCCTTTTTGGAAATCCGGCTCCTTATGTCAAGAAGGGGCTCTCAGCTCCTGCCGACAAGAACGACGTCAAGGACTTGACCTCGACCTCTGCCACGGCTGAGAACCCAAGCGCCCAAGAGTCCAAACCGGCGCAAGACTTCAACCCTACTCAGGGATTCAAGCCCGACCAAGAGTTCCGGTCCCCGCAGGCCCAGCGGTTTGAGAGGCAGAAGCAGCCTCTGAAGCGAGTGGACAGCATGGTCCTGCAGGCTGTGACTCGCAACAGCCGTCGGGGCAAGGAGATCCCTGACCTTCGTGTCATCAGTAACAGCTATGGAGGTGGCACTCAGTGCAACGTCTACAGCAAAGTGCCATCCGTCGCCAAGACGATCTCCTTCAATGTCGATGATGAGGAAGCGCTTCTCAAGGCCTATCGCCACGTCAAGGCGATGAATCCTTCCGCTCCTATTGGAGGCATCATGTTCAGTATTGGCGCAAAGGGTGATGCCAGTCAGGTTGACAGCATCAGCTGGGACTGTTTCGCTGGTCGCTCTGGTCTTGGTAGGAGCTTCTCCATGAACCTGAATGGCGACACGTTTGAGGTCTTTCGCCGTGAGTCTACTTCTAAATTATGCCAATCATTCTATCTAATATTAAAGATTAATAGCCCGACGCTAAACAGTTCGTCCTCATTTCACCATCATGTCTAGCATCATGTATCTACATAGATGTTGAGTTGGAAAAGGCAATTGCGACGAACGAGGACACGAAACAGTATACGAGAGGAAATGACGTGTATTTTGACGAAAAGGGTCGGCAATTGTGAGATAGCAAAGTATCAAGGGCTGGAGGAATTCTTGCTAGGAATAATATTCTGCTGTTGTTCCAATGTTGATCACTTCTCGACTTGTGCCGTCAAAGACAAAGTTGCCTGGATTACGATAGTAAATGACCAAAATACATTAATATGTACACCATGTAGCCTATTTATATCTGGATAATCTTTCAAAGGTTACATAGATATGCGGAGCCCGTGATCCTTTAGTCAGATACAAGAAAAGAAAAGTGACTGGGGGATACAACAAAACTTGTGACCTTAATCCTAAATGACAAAAGTCCAGACTTAGGTAAACTTAGTAGAATTCAGAAGACCTTAGGCTCAGTATTTTTAGTATTTCAGTTCAATGTCAGAAGTCTTCCACCCTCTGGAGTGTTTTCTGAAGAAGCAGTATCCAAAAATGTTGAGTGAACTGTCTTCACCATTGGCATCGGAAACGGTCACTCAAGACACGCGAAAATTTATTGCAGCTCAATTGGGTCAGCTCGCGATTCGAAAACAACACCATAGCCTCCCTCGTGCATCCAGCATATACGAAATTCTGAATTGCTTGAAAGCAAAGTTGAATCCATCCCCTGGCTTGGTGTTTCCATGTATTCCATTGGCCTTAATACCAAGAGCCCGTAACCCATTACCAGATCCGAAAGAAAATGACGACTGACATAGCCACGCTGCCTCCAATCTGAAAAGAGAATATTGGTGCTTCAAGTAGAAGTGTCCACAGCAGGATTGTGGATCTGAAGCTTCCTTTGAGACCCAACACGGACCGCCTTGACCAAGAAGTTGCATTTGTCACTTCCGACCTTGCATCCACCATTGGCCAAGCGCTGCTTAACCCAGGCGTTGGGCCCCTTTTCGCAGACTTCGTGGAAACAGTAGTAGCGACCGATCCTCCCTTGATAAATAAATCCAAACAGGTTATTCCCTTCCTTTTTTCTCTTTGCAAGAGCCTGTTGAAACTGAGCAATCACCTCGACCGTGAGGTGCTCGTCTACAATAATCCGCTCGCGAATTACATCTTCAATGACGTATAGTTCAGTTTCAAGTGCTGGCGGCTCAAGAGTTGGAGCCTGGGCAGTGGTAGTGATAGAAGAGGCGGCTGGATCGGCATCGAAAGGTTCGACGTGATGATCAGACTTTTCTTTGTTGATCAGTGCGGATTTGGAGGACCTTCTTTTTTTCTTGCTACGGCCTTGGAGTTGCACGATCTCAGTAACCAGCCTCTTGTTGTAGGTTTTTAACTGCCGTATGGTTTCGGTTTGATCGGCCACTTGTTCCCTGAGAGCGCGTACTGTAGGTCCTGCGCATGTAGCAGTGTCGACCTTGTCTTGGATTTCATTGATGATGTTACCAGTGGCAAACACAAGCTGGGCACGCAGATTTGCGACTTCTTCCTGAAGGCCGTAGTTGTTGTCTTGGAGCTCACGGATGCGCTCATTTGATTCCTGTTGCGCGTCAACAAGTCGGAGGCTGGTCCTCTGTACACGGTGGAGATCTCGTCGAAGGTCTGCATTTTCGGCCATCACGGTTTCAATTTGACGGGAACCCTGCTCCTATGCGGGACTTCGGTCATTGACGTAGAAGCGCGAGTCAGCTTCATTACTCCGTTCGAGAATAACTCTGGGTGAGCCCCAACCTATGGATAATAATGAGCAATCAAGGTGATAACCAAGCAGGTAAATAGCTTACGAGGTGCTACGTTGTTGTCGCCGTGGCTGGGACACTGCGCTCCCTCATCTCTTTGGCCGTCACCTTCTTCTCTTGTGTGAAAGGACAAAGACATGGTGATTGTTGCAGAAAAGTCGCTTCGCGTGATTGTGTGGAGGGGAAGTGGCATATGGGAGCTAACACTGTAATGGTAGTTGCAGGTGACTGCGAGTTAAAAGCGGTGCTTGGTGGCGTGGATGGAGGCCTTGGTATCGCGGTCAACAGGTTGCCGTGGAGGGAGGACTTTTGAGAAAGGGTGCAGGAAAGTAGGAGATTTAGAAGACGGGAGGGACGGGAATGAAAAAGCAGAAAGTATCTGTTGGGCTACGGTAGGTAGGTGGTACTTACCTTGGGGGAAGACTGGATGGTGGTTCCCGTCCGTAAGGTTGTGAGCTTCCCGTACCTTGACTGCGAATGACTACAAACGACCTTCCGTTAGAATCCCCAGAGGCAAAAGCCAGCTTTTGGCCCTCAACACAACGTAAGCTGGACTTTGACATCATCCATCTTACATCCAACCATGGTAACATCTCTTTCGTGAACTCATCTATTTGACCCCTTTTACCATCAGACTCATCATTTATAAATCACTACATAGGTACCAGAGCCATTCGACCAGAACCTACGCAAGCTCCTCTTTCCTAAGATCAGTCCATCGCAATAACTCCAGAATCAACGATGTCTCGAGCCACAGATGACGAAAACAAAGACGCCGCCGTACCAGTCCGAGGAGCAAGAGTAATAATATGAGATAAGCCGACTTGACCTTCCGCTGATTCAACACAGATGGCCACTATTAGATGAAGTAGGCTACTGAAGAAGCGCTCCTAACATTAAGGTGCGATGTTCATCTCATCTTCACCTCTTGGAACAAGCAGCTGACTAAAGCCAAAGGGAGTTACCTTTCTGGGATCCAAACGATGACTTTCCTACCGATGACGAAGATAGAACTCTTGTCAATGCAGGTGGGGGTGCCCGTGGAGTTGCTCATGTGGCCATGATACCCCTCTCACAATGATCAACGCTCTGGACTGTTTGGTTGCGGAAACAGTTCGCTTGAGCTGAGCAACGGACAAATTCTGAGACCATCTCAAAAACTCAGCCTCAGCAATCGAGAAAGCAAGAAAAGCACAATATTCCGAAGCCGAGGGTGCTGAAGACAGGCCGACAGTTGAATCTTCGTAACATTTGGTCTGGATTTGTAGACGAAGCAAAGAGAGTTGAGCTCCACGACTGGGCCTATGCAAACGGGTTGTGTCGGGCATTAAGACAAACTTCACGAGGAGCTGGAAAGACATAGGATTATCCACAGCGATTTATTAAACAGCTAATAGCCCTTCGACTTTGAATATATTAGAGGTTCAGGTCGGAAAGAGTGGTTTGGCAAATGTGAGCCTTTCTTGCGACCTTGTCGTGACTTTGCTCAGTCCCCTCAGGCAAAGATCTGTCATCAAAGAGGCTCTTCCGGTATTATCCGCCATTGGCATGTTTCAATTGAGTAAACTCGAAAGTTCTTTCATTTTATGGAACGCTAGTTTTAATGCCCTTTGGTGATACGCCGAAAAGTCTTTAATCTCAGCAGATAGCTTGCCTTTGTCACAGACCTCTCGAAGGCAATGCCACCCAGTTTTGTTTCTGGAGTAAACAAAGTCTGCGTGATTTCGCCTTCTCCTTTTGTGAGGCAACGATGACTTTGATTCATGTGCACGGCTTAAGTCTTCGATGAAGGGTTTGAGCGCGCCCTGAAAGGCAATGGCACAGCGGGTTGTCTGGCTGTTGTACCGCATTGCTGGGCTTTCTTCTTCATTTCTGCCGGTGTCTGAGTCTGTGCGGCGTCACTTCCGACTGAAGTCTTCTTGTTTGAGCAGTATGGAGTCGCGAAGTTCTCCTGCTTTTTGATGAAGCTCGCTGCCGTATGTCAGGCAGAGATAGAAGGTAGTGGCAGTGGCAGTGGCCTACAATTCGCAACCATTCACAACCAATGTTGGTAAGCACTGCAAAATCGACCGTATATTCAATCAAGTCTCAATAAACTCGGATTATCTACCCCCTTAACTTTTTTCTCATGGTTTATTCCCTCATGTTCAACGTTTTTGTGTGATCCATCAATACGCATACACAATGCCTGGTCAAATGAACGCCAAAGAGGCCATAAATGGCAGCAGCTCTGGGACAGTAAGTGCTCTTAGAAAGGGGTCTTATCCATAATCCTCGAACTAATGAATAAACAGGCGACTTTTGACGAGACCTACTTTTCCGAGCAGTCCAGACACGACCTTCGAGAGTTATTCACCATGATCGCGCGCCTACATGCAGAAAACAATGCTCTCCGAGCAACAGCTCATCTCGAATCGATCATTGAGAGACCTAAAGAACAAGCCAAGAAGCCCGAACTTCCTCAGCTAGAGAGAAAATCAGGCAATCCCTTTTCTCGCCGACTCGAGCGCCTCGCGGCGGCCGCCATCGACTTGCCGCTTGATATCAAAGACGACGACCTCAGCATAAACGACCTCGTCCTCCTGTGCACTGTTCTGGAGGATGATAAGCAGCGAGCTGCACTGCTAAGTTTTGCTGGAGATTCAGTCACCTTCCCTGAGCTGTCGTTTTGTCTGCGGTCACTGGGTGAGGGGAACATAGTTGGCTTTCTCATGGACGAAGGCGGGCCAATGCCTCGTTGCTCTATCCATGGAGACATAAATTGTACCTGGATGACAAGGAAGCATGGAGTGATTAAAATGCGACGCGAGCCATAAGGTTCTGGGTGCTTCATGCGATAGGGGCCAGGGATGGAAGGGGAAAAGAGGGTTTGAGTTAGCAAACGTATCGTTTTGGGCACATTGAGTCATATCTCTTGCCTTGAGTTCAGGGTTAATATGAATAGGAGTTTTAAATTAAGTACTTTATGCGGTTAAAGGTGTGGTTTGCTTGTCAGTGAGACTATGCTGCGGATCCTCGTGGGTATGGCCAAGAACATAGGTAGGTGATCACCTGTTCACATTGGAAATATCCATCAATTCCTAGATACTTTACACAAGCCTCTAGAGCCTATTTCTAATGTAACTAAGGTAACTTGAGCTTTTTCCAATGCCCCTGCTAGTTGTTTTAGCGGTCTGTGGTACCTTCCCGCTACAATTGGCTTTCCACGAGCCAGCTTCTCCCAATGTCAGCAACGATTTCAGAATGGAGCCTGTTTGCCAGCAGACAGGCCTAGCCTTCGGTATTTGCTTTCAACATATCAACTCATCATATCTCTGCAACGACCCCAAACATAACCACGTCCTCGCATCTTTGTATCGTCACCGAGCATTATCACTTTCTCGCAGTATCCGCAGAAGCACCCAGATATGCCGTCGCAACAGCCTACCCCAGATCCTGAAGAGTCGCAATACGGCCTCGATCATGGCAAGAGACGTAAGCTTTCTGGAAGCTATAGTCATGGAAAAGATTGTGACCATCATTCCAATATTCAATATGATGATGGACATTCGCAAGGTCTTCGGACTCCGCCTCCACCTTCGCCTCAAGATCCTGGTAGTGCCATAAACAGCCCATCGAATCCTAGAAATAGGTACATAGTACCTCGACCTGCCGGTAGTCCCATGCAGCCCGCTTCAGATTGTAAGCCTCCTCCAGTCCCGCCTCATGAACTTGACGTTGCCTAGAAGGCCCCAAACCACTCAAAGCTTGATCACAAAAGGCCTTCACATCCCACAACATCTGTGGTAAACTATCCAGATGGAACTTATTCCCATGTCCTTCCCGCACAATCTTATAGGAATCGGCTACTTCCCATGTCATCTTTGGTGAGCAATATAGGTGGAATTCGTTCCTCTCCGAAGACTTTCCCTCCCGGACGATCTTATGGGAATCAGCCAGTCCCATCTAAATCTTTGGATCCCCTGCACCAATTCCCCCCTCAGCTCTCTCAGCTCTCTCAGCTCTCTCAGCTCTCCCAGCTCTCCCAGCTCTCCCAGCTCTCTACAGAGACAAGAGCTAGTAAGCAGCAAAAGCGTAACACAAATTCTCCAGAACACACCCTGCAGAGGCCTCCTGATATATGGAAAGCGAGAGGCCGATGTACTCGTCGAGAACAGAAGCGGTAGGATACCAGGGGAGAGACGCTCTTAGGAGGGAAAAGGTGAATTTACAGAGTGTTACAGGGAAACACTATGACTGATACCGAGAATATGATACTAACCATGAAAGGGAGAAAGGGATTGTGCTGAAAAGATATCGAGACATAATGTCTCATTGCCTTTCATTTGTACGAGGAATATTGTCAGAGTACAGGATATTCTACATATTCATAAATACATCATCGACTAGCCTTTTTGTTTGGGAGACTATTAACAAAAAAACATGAATATCCGTTTAGACAGTACATCGGCCAACGGAAACGAACAACTATCGCCAACCTCCTTTCTTCTCTGGACTACTGAAACCGCGGCTCAGGGTGTCTACAACAAGTCGAGGAAACTATACAAGAATACTTTGGTGACGGCCAACGAAATTTGTTGCCTTGGAATCCAGAAGCTGCTTTGAGTGGCTAAGGAAGCCGGACGAGCGTGTGAACAAACATGCACATGATACTAGAGACTGGTGGACTTTGTGTGTTAAGGTATCTAGACTTTTCTTTCTAAATGGCATGTTTAATGATTGAACTGGTCTCCCTCATCTACCTAAAACTTTGAAAGCAATATGAAAATTTCCCTCGAGTGTCCTACTACATGTTCATTCGTGGGACTGATGGGTATTTGATCCTTTTACCATGGATGTCCCTTTCTTTGAAACACTGTGTCCCGTTGGAGAGATAAGTAAAGTTTATCATCTCTCAACATTCTGGTAACATTAGAAGTATTGTTTATTCAATTCCAATATCGATCTCCGTAGAGAACTGTCCATTGTCTCGGTTAGGTAGACATCAACTTCTGACTTCTGCCACTGCCAGAACTGAGATAGAAGGGGCGCTGATCCAGACAACGACTCGCATACTTTCCTACCTATGAAAACAGCTGAAGGACCTAGAAAGAATGGAGTCAGACCCAAACAGCGTACCTAGAGAGGTTTGAGACTTCTTTCTTTGACCATCATCACATCATCACTTGACACATCATCATCATCATCATCACCGCCATTCAATAATCCTCAAATTGAAGAGGGGGGGGTCCTCTGCCGTGTTCACATCACTCAAATCAGAGTACGATCGCAATGGTACCTTGACTAATAAAGAGGTGGCCCAGGAGGCTGCTGAAGCCAGACAACAAGGCGGTGTTGCTAGCTAGTCTCATCCAATATGACTACCGTAAAAACTCCAGCTTGTCGCTTCAAGATGTGGCCAATCAGTATTTCTCATTGCAACAGACAAAAGATTGCTTGATCCTCCAAGAGTCCATGTTCGTTCGTGTTGTTTATCAGTCACACACCGAAAACCCTACACCCTTCAGCGATCTATTGGAATTCGAGGTGGATCTACCCGATGAGAGGGTAAGGTCAGCCTCCTGTCCGGGATCTTCCCGCCCCTTTTCCTTGATCTTTGGAGAGGGAGGCCATGCCTACCTGCTGGTTTTTGTTTTTGGGCACGGAGACAACAATGCCAATGGGTTTTTACCTGGAACCAGCTCAGCCATAGTTGCAATAAACTCAGCAAAAGATATCCTAAACTTGGTAAAGATACCCTAAATTTATCCTAAGTTACCTAAGTCTTTTTGTCATTTACTCCTTGGCTGAGTGCAGGCTGTGAGACTAGACCAAAACTGTTCATGCCCAACATTGGCGACCACTTCGGGGGGGGACAACATGCTTGTATGGCAGAGCACCACTGAGTATTCCGCCCACGTATTCCCAAGTGAGCCTGACGTAATTGGGAAGGTAAGAAGCCTGGATGGTGGCCCATTCTTCACTTCGTTTCCCCAGACAAACTCTTGAAAGTGGCGCTGCGCTGGTAGCTCCATCTCGAACGGCTTCTCCAGAGATCCATATGGCTCACGATACAAAGCCTGCAGTCGCTTACGCCCTTCGATACTAGCAGCTTCAGGAGACTGGAAGTAGACTTTATCTTGGTGCAAAACGGCCAGATGCGTCTGGCTCTGTCGCAGTCTCTTGGATGACCCGGTTTTTGACACCTTGGTATCCGGCTCTTCCTCATTATTGGAATCCGCCAGGCCCTTTCGTTTAATATCAACGCGTGTCATGTCAGTGACCAAATCTCCAGTTTGGCCCGTCCCTGTGTTTGCCAACGCCGGTTTGCTTGTTGTTGTACCCCCTAGGCATCATCCAGCGCTCTGGTCTCACCGTACTTCGAGCCTCTCGAGAGCTTTCTGTCATAGAAGCCACTGTCTGACCAGACCTCTGTGATGAAGGAGGTGCTATGTTGTACCCATCCGTGAGAGGTGCCTCCTAGCATGACCCCAAGAAGATAGACAACCATACCCTGTTAGCGGTCCACCACGAATAGTCTTTTCAAACATGGGAAATGGTTGCAGACGATCTTTTTACCGTATCTCCTTTCACGAATATTCTTCTCTGTCTCCAGCTGCGAATTTTTGAATGATCGGTTAATAAGAGCGCCATGAGTCTTTCAATGCGTCACTACTGCTGCTTTCCGCTCTCAAAGACCTGAGCATTGCATGTGCATCAGAGGCCAGTACTTCCAAACCATGGTTCCATGCATGAAAGGAGACGTATGAGTGAATTCATCTGACAGATATTGAATTAAATCCTCCATACATAAATACAGACCCCATCTTCTTGCAGAATCTGAACCACTCACTTCCATAAACACATACCACTATCCTACCCACTAGACACTCACTTCAAGACACTCATAATTACCCGATCTACTACACATAAAAATGCCTAAACGCCGCTTTTCTAGCGACTCTGGGGATGATACGCCCCGAAAGATCAGTAAGGTCAGCAATCAACAAACGAAACACCATGTCAAACTCGACGGGACTGTCTCTAGTTTGCGAAGGTGTAGTCTATCACAAGCGCCAAATGAGGTCGAGCCCAAAACGCAGCTATTGACGCCAGAGAGGAACGTATGGCTTTGCAACGAGGAGCCCACCAGCCTTGAGAAATGTTCCAGCTCTGTAGGAAGCGATACAGACAACAGTGCAGAAGAATCCAGTGATGGTTCTGATCTCGAGGAAAGCTTGAAGAGCCCACGCCCAGAGGGTTTACAAGAAATGGCTGATGAAATTAAGAAACTCAAGAAGATTATTAAGTCCAAGACCTTTATAATGAAGTATTGGAGAGATTCAACCAAGCGTCTTGAGATGGAGGTGGAAGTCTTGAAGGCCAAGTTGGAAGCTATCAACAAGGAGCCTACCCAAATCTGAAGATCAATTTTTTGGGAAATGTCTGGAGCTCTTTCCACTCATTAGGGGAGCCACTCAAGGAGAGTAAGGACCAGGAGGTAGACAAGCTGGACCTTGGTTAAGGAGTTGGGACTTTGCTAAGGATGGGAGTTTTGTGGTGTTTGCGATTTCGCATTATGGGCTGTATGAAGAAATGCCCTATGTAAGGTACTTTAAAAATCTGAAAATCCCATTCCATTGAGAACAAATTGCTTGTGAGCAAAGGGAAGGGGTGGTCGATCATGAGACAGACCATCACCGCCCGATTCGCACCTCCCCCCGTTGCGCGCATTTATATCCATCGCGTCTCGTTTATGATCTCGGCACTTCCATTCTGCATTCTACATTCTCCATCTACATTCTCCATCTACATTCTCCATTTCCATCCCCATTCTTCAGACTTCAGACCTCGCTCTTCACAACTCATCTACATCTATACGTCAGCATTACACTCTTCTTCACCATCATGCCACCCGCTACAGAGAACTCAGAATCTTGGGTGAAAGTCGACGTGAGTTTGGAAGATATCTTCATGGTGCTTGGTAGCGAACTAACTATTTTCAGCTCGAGGGCGACGACCTTTTGTCAATGTCTTGGGAAACCCTGGACAAGCCGAGTGAGAACCGTGAAATTCGTCCGACAGCCGAATCGGAGGTAAAGCAAGCCTCGCATGGTGTCCCCGAAGAGGCAAAAGCCCAGAGCTTGCCCGATCTAACCAAGGTCCGAGCGTGTGCGGTCCGCTACCGGTGTAGATGCTTGCCGGAGGAGTCAGACTCGATACCGACGAATTATTATCTTATACGTTGTCACCCAGACTTGAAATTTCCTTTGGACATGTTCCGTGAATTCCCTAGCGAGGATGATGCAGCCTCTGTTGAGAGAAGCGTTCACTTCAATCCTACCACAAGAGATGCATTGTTGAAGCTTTTTACCAATGACGCAACTTTCGATTCAAAACACTTCTACTGTTTTCAGGCCATAAAGGAAGGAAATCGTGGTGATTTGGCTTCCCGCAATGGCTGGAATGCGAATGCGCATCTCTTTTGCCATTGCCACCCAGCTAATCCTTGCACTTGCTACTGGCTCACCCAGTGGTTCAGGTCCACGCCCACCGTACATTTTCATCGTGGAGTCACACTAGAGTCAGCATTTTGCAGTGGATGCGGTGGTAATGGGACTGATGATGACTCCCTCGGCTGGCTTTAGGACTTGGGAGGCAGGAAAACCTGGTACCTGTAACCTAGGTTGCGGGCGGACTTGAACAAGCTTTGCATAAACATAGCAGACCTGTAGACGGGTCAGTTACCAAAGTCAGAGTTATACTCATACCATGTGTATTATGGGACAGAGCGAGCGACATCAGACCCATTGTGTCAAACCCGAAGTGTACCATGGCCATTTACTGTAGGATCGTGAACCAAGATTGAACAGCAGTAACGTTCAGCGTAGCAGTCAGCCCATGGGCTGAACACCATGACAACAAATGTCTTCCAGGGCTACGTGCTCATTATCCATTCCTTTCATCCAACCTTTTCCCGGGAAGTTTATTCAATGAAATTACATGTTCAGAAGTTGTGGTCGGGTGAACACCCGTTATCTTCCAAGGTTGCGATAAACCCGCCTTTGTTGGTTGAAGCAAGTACTGAACATGCAACTGCTCCCTAAAACAGCATTCGAACATACTCTACTAATTTATTTAGTTGTTACTGTAATCTATCTCGCAGGTATGTATATAACTCTCCCAGCGAGCCTAGATCAGAGGCACTCCCATATCCTCACAAGCCATCACCCTCAGTCAACAGTACTACCCTCTCTGCAAACAAGCACCGATTCAACATCACTCCAAAGAAAGCAATTCCGACGTAGAAACCTTTTCTTACATTCAAACTTTGTTTTCAGGATGGATGCACCAAGTATCACGGTCTCCTCTCCAAAGACTACCGCCGAATCTCCAATGACCCGAGGTGTCACGTCCCCTGTAGAATGGGATCACTATTACTCGGGCCCACGCTCTTCCGAGAACCAAGACATCAAAATGAATCGACCACAAGGCGGTAAGTATGATGGTTCCTACGATGTTGAGGAGGAGGGCCTAGACGAGAACTTTGTGTATGGCCGTCTTTCACCTGCCCCTGCCCCTCGACTGGGCTCGAAGACACCGTCGGAATTGAACGGGTACCTTCCCACATACTGCTTTATCGGAGACCGCGACCTTGAGATGGATGAAGCCGATGTCAAGTACGAGAGCTCGTTTCATGAGTTCACCTTTGAGCAGCCGTTCCGCCATGCCGAGGACTTTGAGAGTTTCAGCGGCTGTTGGCGTGAGGATGACTATGAGGCTGATGTCTCTGAGTCCTGCTTTGAGGAGTCGAGTGAGGAGAGTTCCAATGCTGGTGGCTCCTCGGGGGACGATGATGTCTCTAACACGAGTGGCGATGCCCCTCGAAGTCTTTCCGATGTGGAGTACTCTCACAGGGGACTGCTAAAGCGCAAGTTTGACGAGTATGAGCAGGGTCAAATTGAAGTAGATGAGTTTGAAGTGGATGAGTTTGACGAGGACGAATCTGAAGATGTTCGGCTTGAGGAATCTTGCCCTGATTCATCTGATGACGAGACGAACTTGGAACATGTCCTGGAGTGCGGGTGTTGCTCTGATCTCTGCTTTAACTCCATCGGCGCTCCCCAGGATCACGAATGTTCCCTTGAGGACTATACTTCTGAGGACAATGATGAATTCGAGGAGCCCCCTCGAAGACTCCAGACCATTCCCGAGGAGGAAGAACCGGAGAACCGGTATCCCCACATTCGTGCAGAGTACGTGTCTTTGGTTACTCATGCGGACGATGACTTTGGGTTTGATGACATTGTGTTTATTCCGGAGGAAGAGGCTGAGGATGATCCCGATACTGATGAAATTGTACTTACTTCAGAGGAGGAAGAAGCTGAGGATGATGACGAGCCCTACTTCAACGATGCTCAGCTTGGTTCCGCGGAGGTGAGGTACACATTCGTCTGATCAGTGCAAAGTTGAGGGGTTTGTCGGTACTGCTGGTCACGACTACACTAACCTTCTGCAGACCCAGCTTGTTCGTGAAGATATATTCACGAGCGCAGAGAACGGTAAGTTAAATCACTACTAAGTCTATCATATTTCTTGTCAACTGTTATTGGGAGTTCAGGTGGGGTGTAAGTGAATAGGTAATTCTCAAGGTAAATATTAGGGGATAGCAATACAAGAACCCATCATACACGCTGAAATGAAGTTCTATAATGATGCAATTTTGTTAACGTGAATATGTGGCATTAGAGGTGACAGAAGCTTCTAAGCCCTGATGAGCCAGTTCAGGGGTTAAACTCAGAGACTTGCGCTTCTCGTGCTGGCGAGCAAGTACAGTATCAATCATGTTGCATACCATGAACAACTCAAACTCAGCCAAGTAAAAAGAAATCCGGCTTGTAGCTGATATGTATTATCGACTTAGAGAGGCCACGAGTAGCTGATCGCCGGTACTGATGCGACACGGTTCACGTCACGTCGAGCCTTGAGAAGTCTGCGTTCGAAAGCAAAGATTTATGCCAATACCTGGCGCAGAAATTTTATGGCAAACTTTTACTAAGGTGTTCTATGGAGGTTAGGCTTGTAGAGGGTATTCCTTTTCTGACAGTGAATCCACTTGGCACCTGTCAACAGTGTTATGGCCTCGGTAGGCGGCAGTCAACTCAGCTCTTCATCAGCTCGCTAATCTCTGATTCACGCACAACCTGTCGCCTCGCTTTTCTCAGCACTCCAATCAACTTTTTACTTTATTCCTTGCCTCTCGTCGTCTTTGGGGCAACAACACAGACTCTCAGCATCACCGACGACACGATCATGTCTTGCGCAACTACGGGCAGCGTACGTCTTAGGTCCTTGACTAAACGACAAAAAGTCAATGAGGACGACGAATCGGAGAGCGAAGACGACGAATCGGAGAGCAAAGACGCCGTGTCGATACACGTCCTGAAGTCATCGAAACTACTCCTGGAGCGCGAGAACGAAGCATTGAAACGGGAACTGAAAGAAGCTCAAAACGCTACTTCTTTGGATACCAGAAAGAAGGACGCTCTCGAGGCTAAGAATGATGAGCTGAAGGCTTCGTGTGATTCGGCCACGCAAGATGTTAAATCGTTACAGTTACAACTGGGCGAAGCTAAGAAAGCGGAGAAAGAATCTCGTGATGCACTATCGAAAGTGCTGTCTGCGGAACATTCTCCAATGCTCCATCTGGCGAAAACACGTGGCTGTGAAATCAAGATAACAGTCAAGGACCACGCTCAAGTAACGGAGGATATCTTACCACTTGTTGGTATGGGAAATCCAGAGCATATCAACCATCTGCTAGATTTCGTCTTCTTTGGAATTAACGAGAAATGGTTCTGCTTCCACGCTGTTTGTGAGAAGAAAGTAGCTGATCAAGATGGGTTGACGAAAAATCAATGTCCAATTCATAGATCAACATGCAAACTCTGGATGAAGAGAGTTAAGGGTTCGCCTCATGGCGACATCTTCTTCCTGAGCGTGCAGGGTTCATCAACATGATGAACTTCTTCACGGGTGAGGTCGTCGCTCGGTGCAGGGTAGCGCCGGCCCCACAAACCGTCAGGACAGGGTTCCGTTGCCGTTGAGCCCCTCCACCAACTCTGCCGTCTTCCGATTTGTTTACTCAACCATCAGCCTTACCTTATTTACACTCCGCCTTTTCAGGTGGTACCAGCATATTTGCCGAAAAACTACATAAACGGCACTCGCGCTCTCGAAACGCTTTCTTTCAACATGTCACCATGGCTGCAGTTCAGCCTCGTATGCGGTCTGCCCGCTTAGTGGCCGGCTTCACCAACAAATCTACTCAACACGCACCAGCGACGGCGCCAAGTCCTCATGCTCACCATGGACCTCCAGCGCTGTCGATTTTTTTGACCAATTTGAATCTTTTGGACCTCGATCAACATGAGGATTGGCCTGGTATTAAAGCCCAAACATTTGCGAGCGGCGGTTCTAGTGCGCAGGGCCTGAAGAAGAGGGTTCACTGCGTTGAATGGGCGCTCTTCCAGCTCTTTGCGCTATGGGATCCCGATGAAACAAAAAAGGTAAGACAGCAACAAAACGTGAGAATCAAGCTGACATTTGTAGAAACTAAAACCGTTCTTTCCTCCTCTTGACCAAACACAGTCGGTCAATCTGCGAGCCGCCCTACTACGAGCTCTCGAGCAAGCAAAGAAGAACGGAGTCCTCGGACGAGATGCTATCGTACGAAAGACAATGCTAGACGAATGTCGAGGCGAACGACTCGAAGAAGTTCTCGCAGCATTTTCATCTGCTGTTCTCAAACATGTTATTGCCCAAGAAGTCGCAACAAGCGGTGAACATAGAGCACTCGCGCTCGGACTTGCACTGGAGGACCGCGGATACAAGAGCGACAACACAGATCTCAACACCATGGTTTTGGCGCACAAGGTTGCGATCAGTCGCATCCTCAACAGCAAGGTAGCCGCAAGCTCTAGGTTCCGTGACTTTGCCGACCTCTTGAATGTCAAGGAGAAGGGCATTGCCAGGAGAAAAGAAGCAATTGATGCCCTCGAGGGAGGCAAGACGATCTCTGAAGATGCTAGACGGGAAATGTGGCGGACACTTCGAAACAACTGGTCTGGCAATGAGCGATGGATGGAAACGCTACTTTATGGAGACGCCAGCATTAAGAAGGATGGACTTCTGGGCATGCCCTTTGATCGCGTGTGGAGAAGAGTCCAGCAAGGCCGACTTGGAGAGCTCGAGGAGCACTCGACAGGTCTGCTGGAACAGCTTGATACTCGAGTACGGGTTCAGAGGGAACGACTTCAAAAGTGGCAAACCTTCCGCAACAGACTGTCTGCTGATCAACCCAAACCATCCCCCTCCAAGGTCAAGCAAAAGGAAAAGGAGAACGGCATCGATTTTGGCTTTGGTGCTCACGAGGCACTTCATCTTGGAAGTGGTAGCCCTAAGAAGGCAACTTTTGGCAAACCGAAGCTCCTCAACGAGTACGAGGATCTTGTGTCCAATCTGAACCAGGAGTTGCAGAGCACAAAACCCCAAAAGTCTTCAGCTCTTGACTTTCTACAGCGCCCTGCTGCTCAGAATACACCAGCCATCAATGCGCCGGTTCCGGAACCACAGGAGGAAGAGGAAGATGCTATCAGCGAACTCGAAGATGAGGATGGGTTTGCTGAAACTCCGATTCAGTCTTTCAAGTCGAAGCTCGACAAGTCTAGAAGGCTTCCGGTGCGCCCTAAGCTGGCTCATACGGATGACTCTTTTGCTTCGGTCTCTTCGCGTGCCAGAAATCTACGCAAGCCATCTGAGGACGAGGCTCGTATTCTTCGTGCCTCGTCAGTTGAGCGGACTAGCTCACCCGAACCCGAGGATGAGCCTGTTGCAGCGTCTCCACGACCCGAGTACGATGTCTCACCTCAGCTGTCACCTCATATATCGCCTCAACCATCTCCTCCTCCGTCACCTCTGCCACTACAGGAATCTCCAGAATTGATGCCGGCGAGACCTTCCCCCACCCAAGAAATGGCAGACCAGATCCTCGAATCTATGGATATGGCTTCTCCTTCTCCCGTCAAAAGACGACCCAAACCTCGACATACTCTTTCACTTGCTGAACGAACTCGCCTGACCATGGCTCGTGGAGCCTTCGACCCCGATAATGAAGTCATTGATATATCCCCACCAACGTCCGCAGAACCTGTTTCTGCAGAGGACCCCAGTCAAACATCTGTCGACGAGGAATTTGATCTCATTGCTCGGACCCGGAAGAGCATGGCTGGTTTCGACAAGGCGAGACAAAAAGCCCAGTTGGACAGGCGACGCTCTCTGCGAAAGACGAAGGCACCCCCTAAGAAGGAGGGAAGCTACTTTCCCAAGGTGGAAGAGGAAGACATGACCATTATCACTGATGAACTCATGGCTCAAGAGGATATGGAGGCTGTCTTCAGATCACGACCCAAGATCAAGGCCAGCCCTCTGCCAAGTCCGACCAAGGATTGGGATGACGACGAATATATGTAGTCACGATAATGAATTCTCCTTAATCATAGTTTACATGCTCTCATATAATGTACACCGTGCTTTTGCAATTTACCAACCCTGCTTCTTGAGCTCCATAACTCTGCTCACAGTCGCCTTGAAACCATGCTTGAATCGTGACCGCCATCGCTGACTCCTTAGTCTCTTCTTCTTAAGACCCTTTCGCTCGTGGAACTTTTGGCTGTGGTATTTGTTCTTGACCTGGTCCTCGCGGATGATTCTGTTGAGAACTCGAATAGCAACCATGGGTGTTGGACCAGTCGTCTTGGTTACTCGGTCCTGAATGAAGACTGTACGACCAGTGACAGCCTTGGCGCGGATTTGAGGTCGAGAAATTGGATCCGAGTCAAGTTCAGCGCCGTATGCGCTGGATTTGTTGGCAATGATGGATGCAATGTCCAGACTGAAGGGTTTCGAAGCATCATAGGCATGGGTGGGCTTTGATTGGGGGGGGGATTCGGAGGCAGAGTTGGCAGGAGGTGGTACAGGAGGGAGATTTCCGACGAGAGGGTTCGATCGAACTGGAGGAGCCTCATCATCTGTGGGAATCTTGGGACCTGCTCGTAAAGCGATCGAGGTTGTGAATGTCCTCTTGGCGAGGCATGTTGAAGGTGTAGCTACTCTCGACAGCATTGAGCTGCCAATTCTGAACGGAGCGGCCCTAAATTTGTCAGCATTTCCCTTCAAAAGAACAAGCCCAATTGACTTACATATTGTCGATACAGCTAAACCCCGATGGTCGTCATCAATAGCTGTCCCAAAACAGGCGATGCAGAAAAGTCGCGATATTCGGAAAAATGTAGGTGCGAAGGAAGGCGGGATTGTGGACCGAAAACCGGCCCCACATTGAAACATTTCAGCCTCGTGCCTGGATTCCTTGACACGGTTTGCGCCAGCATAAAGAATCGCCAATCAACATCCAAAAACAATTCCATCGTTAACTTGACGTGAATTCTTTACTCAAAAGTCTTTCGCGACCATAATAATTCCCTATTCTCCGCGCGTATTCGCGAAAGCGCCAATATGGCGTATAATCCTTATGGCAGTATGTTTCCCTTGAATCAGTATCAACAGAGCTAACTTGAGTAGACAATCCTTACGGCGCGCCTCCTGCGTATGGAGGATATCCCGGATCAAACAATGCCCCTCCAGGAATGGCTCCTCCACCTGGTCTAGGTGCGCAAACTCTGCAACACCCTCACTACCCGTCTAACATGTTTCCAGGACCTCCTCCAGGCATGTCTTCTGCTCCGGGAATGGCACCTCCAGGTGTCCAGCAGTCTAGCGCCCAGCAAGCTAATCGTCCAAGCGGCCTTCCACCCAACTTCCAAGCGCCTGCCAACATGCCCAACATCAACTTCAACGCCCCCGTGATCCGACTCGGTACATCGCAGCAGGGTAAACCCGGTACTCCCACGGCGGGCGGTCGTGATATGCCTATGCCCAGCGGTGGACGACCTGGCTTGGGAATGGACCGGGGAGGTGACCGAGACCGAGGCGCGAGGGAAGTGACACAGGTACTTGTTCCCCCGACGAACGAGGAGAAGCTCCGAACGATCTTCATAAACGAGATTCCCGAAGGCTTGGGCGGTGACGAAGGGATCCTACGACTTCTGGGTGCTTGTGGAAAGCTGCGAAAGTGGGATTCCGAAGCCAGTGTCACAGAAGACCATAAAGGCGTTAAGTTTGGTTTCGCTCTTTTTGAGGACCCTTGGTCGCTGAGTACTGCAGTCAAACTTCTCCACGAGCAACAAGTCGAAGTTCCCGTCAAGCGACAACCGGTAGCTGCAGATGCACCCAAAGACGACAGCTACGAAGGTATCGACAAGACGAACCTCAAAGTGATGGTCGATGAGAGTTCGCTCAAGTATCTGGAGTCCTACGAAGAGAGTCAAGACGGTGCTATCGGATCGGAGAAGCTCGAGGCAGCCAAGTCAGCGCTGAAGGACGTTGTGCACGACCTTTTTTACCCCAAAACCAACACAACAAATGAGGACGTCACAATGGGCAACACTGAGTCTGGCGAGAATGTCGAAGTAGTGAATATCCCATTGGCTCAAGAGGACGAGCTCGCAGATATTCCGGCTGAGATGAGGGAAGTTGTGGCACAGGAAATCGCTGCTTTCCGAGAACGCAGCAATCAACGAGATCTGGAGCGTCTAAGAAAGGAAGAGGAGATGGAGGAGATGGAGCGACGACGAAATGGACCAGCCCGACACTCTCGACTCGATTCACCACCAGCTACCAACAACATTCCTCTTGGCCCAAGAGGCAGCATAGCAAACGCGCCATCGGGACCTAAGGGACAGAATGGACAGCGAGTTGCCTTTGTGAATGGAGGTATCTCGAACACAGAACTTTCAATTCACCAAGAAGACGACGACACAGACGCCAGCGATGGAGAACTGTACCGCCGATACAAGTCCAAGAAGGATGAGGAGGACGAGAAGGCATATCTCGAAGCTGAGCGCAAATGGAGCAACAGAGAACGATCAAGACAAGCAGCAATAGATCGAGAGCGTGAGCGAGAACGTCAAGATGCAGAGTCATTCGAACAACGAAAGCAGGAGCAGCTTGAGCGAGAAAAGGCATGGGACGATGAGAAAGAAGCAAGTCGCAAGACACACCCTTACTACCGCGATCACAGCGGCTGGGCTCGTAAGCGAGCAGGTGACCGTGCAGATGAGGAAGCACGGGATGAAGCAGACAGAAGAGCAGAGCACGATGAACAGCGTCGTGAAAAGGCTGAGATGGAGCGTGCACGGGGTATGGCCGACTCGTTCCTCGACAAGCAAGCTGAAGAGATGGATCAGCGACAAGCTCCCGCCGCTGCACCACAGCCGTTCAAGCTATCACTCGGAGCCGCAGCTCAGAAGGCTCAGGCATCCAGGGCAGCACCACAACGGCGCACAATCGCAGAGGTGGAGGGTCTCTTGGACGACGAGGAAGCGGATACTTCTACAAAGCGACAACTGGTCCCTATTCAGTTCGAACCTTCGTCTGCTACGGCGCATATGACAGAGGAGGAAATCTCACAGGCTGTTCGATCCCTGGCCCAGGAGATCCCATCGGACAAGGATGGTCTGTGGGGATGGCAGGTCAAGTGGGAGTTTATGGATGATGCAGTGGTAAAGGATAAACTCCGACCATTCGTGGAGAAGAAGATTGTCGAGTATCTCGGTGTACAAGAGGAGATGCTCGTCGAGGCAGTGGAGGAACATCTTCGCGCTCACGGTACAGCAGCCGCTCTAGTGGAAGAGCTAGAAGGAGTACGTCCCCCCCATTATACGTCTTGTGATCAAATTACTAACTGACGTTTCACAGGCACTCGATGATGAGGCAGAGGATCTTGTCAAGAAGCTCTGGCGTATGGTGATCTTTTTCACTGAGAGCGAGAAGCGTGGATTACCGGCGTGATGAGGAGATGCATAAAATGTACTTATATTATAATTCGATGGGTTGCAATACCAATGAAGTTGGTGAGGGCGTTTTGAGAGCTGTGGGAATATACATTTGAGTATACAGTAACTTACTTACCAATGTCTCTGTCTCTGTCTCTGGTGTTAATGAGGGGGATCGTCGGCGCGTTGCCATTGTTGGGGGAGCTTCCGAGGTGCCGAGGTTCCCCACACTGAGCTTACCGTGGCCCTGGAGCTTGTATCCGTGGTGATGTAAATAAGAGGTCAAGCTCCAGATTATCAATCGTTCAGGCTGTTTCAACATCAGTACATCACATCAATCACAGTAACTATAATCATCATGTCTCAGTCACTTAATCCTCCAAAGGTGCTTCACACCAACGTCTCATTTCCTCATCCTCACGTCGTTCTCGTCACCCTCAACCGCCCGGATCATCTCAATGCCCTGCAGCGCCAGATGAGCATTGATCTCGACCGTCTCTGGAAATGGTACGACAACGAGCCCTCACTGCGCTGCGCCATCTTGACAGGCACCGGACGCGCATTCTGCGCTGGCGCCGACCTCAAAGAGTGGAACGTCAAGAACTCAGAGGGAAATGTGAAGAACGTTGAGATGTGGGCGGAGAGCCGCTTCGGAGGCTTGAGTAACCGCCATGGAAAGAAGCCCATCATCGCAGCTGTCAATGGTCTCTGTCTCGGCGGTGGAATGGAAATGGCACTCAACGTCGACATGGTCATCGCCAGCGAAACCGCCAAATTCGGTCTTCCAGAGGTGAAGCGCGGCGTCGTCGCCATTGCTGGTGCCCTACCCCGTCTTATCAGAACGGTAGGACGACAACGGGCGTCAGAAGTAGCGCTTTTGGGACGCATGTACAGCGCACAGCAGTTCCTTGACTGGGGTATTGTGAACAAGGTTGTCAAGCTGGAGGATGTTGTTCAAGAGGCGCTGAATTGGGCTGTCGAGATGTCTGGTAATTCGCCTGACTCGATTATTGTGTCGCGCGAGGGTCTTTTGGGAGGGTGGGAAGCTGAGGGGCCGAGGGAGAGCACGAACAGGATTCAGGGAGGGATTTATAAGGGTATGGAAGGTGGTGATAATATGAAGGAGGGTGTCCTGAGTTTTGTCGAGAAGAGGAATGCTGTTTGGAAGAATAGTAAGCTATAGACTCACTGCGAGTGTTAAAGAATGACCAGAGCAATTGATCTTCGTACGGCACTACAGCTGATTGTTGCTATTGCTCAGACTTGGACTGCCACCAACGTCGATGGCTTGTTAGTGTCTCAGCTTCCAAATCATTATCAATTCACCAATTCTCGGGCTTGTTCGCGCATTCCGTCCAGGCCATCCTAGGGACGGCCCTTGATAGCGGCTGATAGCTTCCGCGCTGGAGCAATTCATTCCCCGATTGGCATGCGCTCAGACTCTGACCAAGAAGAACCAGGGATGTCGATCGACAGCAAAAATCTCTCGGGCAGCCACATCTAATAGATCATCGCCCAAATCTCCCAAAAAGGGTTCTCAGCTCGACGCAGGTAGTCTGTATGTCTCCCAAAATGAGATAGTGGTAGACGCACTTCACAGCTATCGGCAATTGATGACGATCAACGGATTCTGGTTGGCGAGAGGTGCACCCCCAGATGCAAGGATGACCGAGTGGAGTTGGCACGGCAAAGCTCCATCTTGGTTCGACAATGGTCTCTTGTTGAGCTCCTCAAATGTCTTGGGCTGAGTGCATAAGCCAGTCACAGACCAGCGGCCCCTTTAGAGGGTATCGCCACGGGTGAGATCGACGGGAGAGATCAAATAGTCAGCCTGGAAACACCCACTACCTGTTCGCTGGCGCCGCCATCTAAGACATTGAGCCACTATCGTATCTTGTTCTTGTACCGCCGCAGGTAGCTGCGGGGATGCACACCGGAATTATTGTATTGTGTACCGCTTGGCTGATCTTTGACCGAAACATGGTTCAGTTCGATGAGATTTGAGACATCCCGGGCTAGTGGTCATGTCCAACATAAGAGGCTGCTCCCCAGCTGCACTCGGCTGCATTCGTGGGAACCTTGTGTAATGTTACAACCCTCCGCTTGGTGTCACCGACTGAGAGTTTGCTACAATGGACTACAGTCATCTTGCCCCGAATTCTCTGAACGAGTCTGTCAAAGGCCATCCTGAATCATCTCGGGATTTCCAGAGCAGACCTTCAACTCCGGGAATGGGACCTGACGCAGGTATCGGATACGGGCGAAAGCCTCGGAAACTTGTTCTCTGTTTTGATGGGACAGGTAATAAGTTTCATGGTGACGATAGTGACAGCAACATCCTCAAGATCTTTCGAATGCTTGACCGTCAAGCCGACGACCAATACCATTACTATCAACGTAAGTGATCTTTTCGTCGCAATCACATTCAACTCACACCATCCAGCGGGCATTGGAACATATGTCGTCTCAGGATCACTCACTCATACCGGCATTCGGGCTCGCTTTAGCTCTTGGTATCAAAAAGCCAAAGACTCGGCCATCGGCTCTTCGTTTGATCAGCATGTCGTAGGAGGCTATCGATTCCTTATGCGATTTTACAACCCCGGCGATGAGATTTATATGTTTGGTTTCAGTAGGGGAGCTTATATTGCACGCTTCCTGGCCGAGATGCTCGATTACATCGGACTCTTGTCGCACGGCAATGAAGAAATGGTCAAGTTCGCTTGGAAGGCATTCGCTCAATGGCAGGGTCGTGAGCAAGTTCCTGATGACGAAGAAGACTGCGACAAACCACCAAGCAAAGAGACCGAGGCCGCAAAGAAGAAGAGAGACGAAATGTTCCGGTTCATGAAGGGTTTCCGAGAAACATTCTCTCGTCCAGTCGGTCGTATCCGTTTCCTTGGGCTGTTTGATACAGTCAACTCGGTTCCCAGATTCGAGACAGCTTGGATGCAACGCAGCAAGTTCCCCTACACCGCGCGAAGCAGCGCCAGAGTAATTCGCCACGCTGTCAGTATTGACGAAAGGCGAGCCAAGTTCCGTCAAGATCTCATGTATCAGGATCGACCCAAGCAAAAGGATGACAAGGGTCATCACTTTCACAAGGCAATCAATGACATCCGGGAGGAACTTAACGGGCACGATGACCGAGGCAGAAAAGGCAACCATCTCTCTCCTAATGACAAAAGAGGTAGCCGAAAGAAGAAAGGCAACGCATATGAGCCGTACCGAGCTCGTTCAAGATCATGCAGACGACCAAGCCAATGCGGAGATCCAGACAATTTCTCCAACCTCTCCGGCCTTGCGCTCGACGAGATCAACAATATCGATGACGATGCCGCTCAAGATATTGATGAAGTTTGGTTCTCTGGTGGTCACGCTGATGTTGGCGGCGGCTGGGAAATGCTTGAAGATAGCAAGAGTGCCAGTCACATTCCCCTTGCGTGGATTGTGAGAGAGGCTCAGAAAGCTGGCCTCACATTTGACGATGAGAAGGTCGCTGAGATGGGATGCTGTGTTGCCCATGACTGGCAAGAAGCCACAGGACGGCCTCCGATTCCTGATCTTCGAGTCTCCAGCGGCAGTGGAGGTCCAGGCCGCGCTCCTGACATTCCGATGGACGAAAAAGAAGACCATCCCAAGAACGATTTCCACAACGTAATGCACGGGGCATGCACAGCTCGGATCCACGACTCCCTCGAATACGGCCAAGGTCTCGGCCCCTTCGCCGTAACAGCCTGGAAAATCATGGAGTACATGCCCTTCCGTAGAATGGATCTCCAGCCCGACGGATCATGGAAACCAATCCGCTGGCCCCTCCCTGGAGGTGAAGTTCGAGATGTGCCTGATACAGTGCGAGTCCATGGAAGTGTGATTCGCCGTATGAAGCATGATGAAAATTATCGGCCTGGAAATCTCATCATTGGCGGTGGTGGTAGGGGTGTTAGAAAGGCCTCTGCTCAGCATGGTATTGGTGATTGGGAGTGTGTAGCTGATCATGGTGATCCGGTTGGTGAGATTTGGGTGAGAAAGAAGAAAGATGACAGATATCGAGATTAATCATGGTGATGAATGAAGAGTCAGATAGTCAATTAATAATTCATTTGTCGACGCCCAAATTATTGAGATGATTTTCAAGTTGATGCTCATGGCAAGTACAAGTGGATCACGTGAAGCTCCTTTAGAGGGCCACGACACCAAATCTCCATCATGCCTAGCGCAACGATCCTCCAACATGCGCTGAACAACACCGCATCAACTCATCGCCATGCCTCTCGTTCTCTTCCTCGGCATTCTCGAAAATGGCATTCCCGACCAAGTCCGGCAGCACAGTCGCACAATAATCTACACCATCCTCACCGTCACTCTCCTAACGCTCCTCAAAATCTGGACCTCCGGCCGCAAGAATCCCTCCCCGCGCCTCCTCCATGGCAAAGTCGTCATGATGACCGGCGGAACGTCCGGCATAGGCGCCCAAACGGCCCTCGGACTCGCAGCTCAGGGTGCGCAGCTGGTTCTGCTCTCGCAGGCGCCTCCGTCGGATCCCTTCCTCGTCGAGTACATCCAGGATCTGCGACAGAAGACGAATAACCAGATGATCTACACGGAACAAGTCGATTTGTCGGATTTCTACAGTATTCGGACGTTTGCGACCAAGTGGATTGATAATGCGCCGCCTCGACGGTTGGATATGATTATCTTGTGCGCTGCTACCATGACACCCCCTGGTGGGAAGAGGAAAGAGTCGGAGGAGGGTATTGAGGAGACGTGGATGGTCAACTTCTTGGCTAATTTCCATTTACTCGGTATTCTAAGCCCGGCTCTTCGCGCGCAGCCCATCGATCGAGATGTTCGAGTTATTATTCCTACCTGCTCATCCTACATTGGATCGCCTTCCCTGAAGGAGCCTGTCACAACGGCCAACTGGAGTCCTGGCACCGCGTACGCTCGAAGCAAACTCGCCATGAACGTCTTTGGCCAAGCATTCCAGAAGCACCTCGATGCCTACGAGCGACCCGACAAGGCTCCCAATAATACCCGAGTAGTCTTTGTGGACCCTGGCCTTGCTCGAACCCCCAGCACCCGTCGCTGGTTGACGCGTGGATCTCTCTGGGGACTTGCAATCTATCTCGCCGGCTACTTGGTCCCTTGGTTTCTCCTCAAATCTCCTCACATGGCCGCCCAATCCATTCTTTACACCGCCATGGACGGAGAGTTTGCTCGAGGTCCTGGTGGAAAGCTCATCAAGGAGTGCATGGAGGTCGACTTCGCGCGCAAGGAAGTCAAGGATGAAGAAGTCGCCAAGAAGTTGTGGCAGGAGAGTGATGCCCTGATTGAAAAGGTCGAGAAGATACAGGCCAAGAAGAGAGCTGCCAAAAAGGCTGCCGATGAAAAGACTGCCAAGGAGAAGACCGAAAAGGAAAAGGAGGCTGAGATCGAGGAGCTCGTCGATGCCATCAAGAAGGGCAAAGAGAAGCATAAAAAGGCTGCGGGAAAGAAGGGTAAAAAATAGTCAACGATGTACATGAACATAGACATAGACGGAGTTTGGGTATTGGTCCGACGGTATACGGGACGATATGTAACACAAATGCAAGATCCAACGGGCGTAATTTTATTGCTATCACCAACTCCGACGCTTCTCCTTATCCGTATCCGTACAAAAGTATATAAAGTCATTCCTCGACGCTATTGTTGACGCTCGCCGAGAAAATCAAAAGGTCCAGTGAACAGCAGGCTTTCCATCCCTGGATCAACCTCGAGATCTGCCAATATGTTGGTCATCCACGTATCGTCCGATTCACCTGTTATTTGAAGACTTGGCACCAAACCGGGATCTTGAAAAGACGATGGGGTGAGCCCAATATCTGCGGTGAAAGGGTTTGAAGGGGATGTCTCGGTAGATCCGAAAAGACTCCCGACTTCAGGCGACTCGACAGGACCACATCGCTCAAGATACCATCTTTCTATACGCCGAGCTCTTCTTGCAAGACCAAAGTATGGGTCTGATTCACCATCACCTGGATTTGAGTTTGAAGCAGATTCCATGCGGAGGACGATTTGACGAAGGGTGTGAGGCATGTCCAGGATACGTCGAAGATGGCCAGCAGTTTGTGCGTTTTCGGGCTGTGCTGCGACAAGGTCGAGTCGTACTGATAGAGAGACTGCGCAGTACAGCATGATCCAGCCGATATTGGGCATTGTGTCTTCGTCGCCTTGTGGGAGAAGCAGAATCACACTTATAAGAGACTTTGCAGCAGACATGCTTTGTGAGAGCCAGTCAAGAAGGCGGCTTTGATCTGCACCTTGCTGAAGACTTTGGAAACCGTTTGGGCCATATGAGATGCCATCTGGTGAGGGTTGGCAGATGAGGAGGTCAAGGACGTGCAACTGCAGAAGAATTGTGGCTGGATGCGTCAGAAGAGATGTCCTTTAGAGGGAATAGGCACTTACGACTCTCGCTGAGCGGAAACGGCAGGGATGATTTTGTCGATGTGTATCGCTCTCTGATTCTATGCAGCTCAGCGGGCAGCTTATCTTGCCTTGAACCCCGTATTGCTCCTGTGGCTTCAATGACTGCATCATCAACCTCTTCGGTAAGCTTCTGAAGATAGATTATATATGGGAGATGTCTGTCCGAAGGAGCCGTTCCCCCAGACAAAAGACTGTGGCAGCATTCGAGGATAAATGGAGAGTATCGAAAGTGGTGTGATTTTTGCAACAATACAGCCGAACTATCACGTGTTAGGTGTGATTTAGAGGTTATTGTGCAACATACCTTGAAGAGAGATAATAAGTCCCGGCTAGAGCTCTCATCTCATCGTGCGTCATTTCACCAGATCCATGCTTGCTCTCTCGACTTAAAGCCCACAGACTTGCAACCCTCGGCCGATCAAGTCTCATATCTGATATGATGCTTGCTGCAAGTGACAAATGCTGGGTGTATCTCATTGTTCCTTGATGAAAATGCGCCCTGAATCATTAGCGACGAAATTTGAGAAGACGTAGTACTCACCAAGCCAAATGCACCAACAGCCCTTGCAGCATATCCAAAGTTGCAAAAGGCCCTTTTACCATCCTGACTAGTACAATTTCGTTGAAGAGCTTGCCTAAGTTTTGCTGAAGCTTGAGATCCTCATGTGAAGCTGCCGCGAGTATCGCAACACACAACGTCGGTCTGTCTTGAACCAACCCCTGAATGGTTACCGAATCTGCAACTATCACGAACGGAAAATGAGGCGACATGCGCATTTTGAAGATATCGAGAAACTCTTGTCCTTTCTCAAATGACAACAGTCCCTTGGAAAATGGGTTGTGCGACGCTTCGGTATCAATGCTGGCTGGTGTCGTAGACACGCCAGGTGAAGTATCCGTAACATTTGCTGAAGTCGCATTGGCCGAGGTCAAAGATGGCGACCTCGATCTTGTAGGACTCACTGCTTCAAGATTTCTTGATGGCCTGGATCAAGTCAGTAATTGCAAGTCACAGAGTGTAAATTTCTCACCCAGGCCTCAAAGCCTTTCGTCGCCGAGAAGGATTAAAAACACATGTTTTGTTCAGGCGCAAACACCTATCGCATTTTCCAGACTCCTGTGATTTCTCGCATCGAATCTTGGCATGAAAACACGTCTGGCACGTCTTGAGCAACGGAACATTTGGGTCTGATCTCGAAGCCATTATGAACGGTTTGAACGGTTTGTTTTGATGCTAGCGTTGATAAAATTGAATCATTAAACTTCTCAACGGCGGGGGAAACGTCTCATTTAGATCCACGACTCATGGATCCTAGCTTATCCTTTTCATCGCATTGAAGTTACCTCGAAGGCGGATCTGATGATTTCCCTGTATTCACCGTGCCCGTAGGCAGAGAGATCACCAGAGATTGAGTTGTTGTGGTTGAGAAGCGGACTTGAATCTCGAATGTGGCTGTGACACTGAAGCCAGAGATCGGACTCGGATTTGGTTTCAGGGCACTTGCAGCGGAATTTTCTGTGTCGGTGTGGCGATGCAGGTTCAGTTCAACATTATAACTCGGCTTTGCAGGGTTGCATCGTCATCTCAAGAGGAACGGAGTGTGGCTGGGTTCTAGTGCTCAAGTCCGTGTCCGTTCCAACACGGCACTTGAAGTAAAGGATTAATCACGGCTCGCACCGACGCACTCGCTATTGGTTTCTCTTCAGTGACGGTTTTAACATGGTTATGCCGAACTGATTCGATCCAGGGACGCAGCCAAGCCAAGCGTGTTTCTCCACATCAGCTAAAGCTTGTGTTTACAGCAGCCTTGTAGGGCGGAATCAGACTTCAACGTTTCCCCGCCTGACGAAGCCTCCTCGGTGACGTGACGTCGCATTCTTCTATCCATTCGACGCTCCTGGTCGGTCGCCTTTACAATCGAGAATCTCAGCCTGATTTCGAGGTGGTCCTGAGATGATAAGTGTCCGACGTTTAGCAATCTCGGTAATTGGAACGGAGTTCGGAAAGTCTTGACTCAGGATGGAGCTCTTGTTGGTTTGATCTCCAGAGTCGGTGACTAAGTGTCTGGAAAGTGATTCAAGGGATGATTGAGGAGATCATATCAAGGTTTATGACGATGTGAGAGTTGAACTTTCCACAACTTTCAAACGGTTGTGGACGCAACTTCCGAAAACTTACACCACCATTGATTGCATGTACCTTGGTTCACTGGCCGTGCCTTCCATTCCTTTCGTTCGCTTCCAACCTGCATTTCCTACCTCACATCTACGATTAACTTCAATTAATTCGAGTTCGAGCATTATATCTACACTTCCAGTCACAAATGATTTTCGCAACAACTGTTGCACAAAATGAAGGGCCTATCTACACTGCCCAAGTTTCCAGCATCGACTCAAGACACCCTGTTTGTGTGAGCCTCAGAGCCTGATCTTCCGAAGCCCTCTAATCATCGACCCGAAATATCGAGATCATCAACCCAACGTCAACGCTACTAACAAATTCGACAGAAAATATTAGACATATCTTCGACAAGTCCATTAGCCATGAATGAAACACCCGGAAAGGATGTTTCAGTCAGAATTTTGATCAGGAATCGCACAAATCTGGCGTGCGCTGTCCCCGAATCATGTGGTGATTGATGCGGCAGCCATCGAGTCATCCTTAAGGCCGTTGCTTATAGCCGCTTTGTGATGAAACATTGACAACGGCATTGTTAAAAATTTCCAAAAGAGATCCAACCCTTTGCATCTTATGTTTCTTCCACTTCTCTGTATCTCCATGGTGCGGATTAAGGCTCGGCCAAACGAGAGTCACATCAGGCTGCACCTTGCTGCACATTGGCTTCGCAATCACCTGCATAACCAAAAAGTGAGCCATCGCCTCAAGACCGGCCCGCTATCAACCAACGGCGTCCATCATTTCAACCCCCCTTCCTACTTGTGCCTCTCTTGGCACATTTTCAGCTGCAATATGGCGTAAAGCGGTCACACTTCGAACTTAATAGGCAATTGACCCGAGAGCCTGACCCCCCAAACCCGGCCGGTTGCGGTGCCCAGCGAGAATCTGCCAAGCGCCCTAATGCCCCGAGCAAGCCCCGCGTTGCGTTGAGCCGCAGCTATCGGTAGAGCGAATATCTAGCAACCTGTCCAGCAGGCCTGGCACAGTCCCCAACCATTCCAGAGGCAAAGTATCTTTGGGCGAACAGAAAAACGCCCAAGGCGATCTTGCGCGATACAGAACTGAGAAAGCAAAGGCTTCGTCACCAGAGTCTAGCCGCATTGCACAATCGCCAATCATTTGGTTGTCACCATGAAGCACAACTCCATCGTGGCATACAAGGTGCGGCTAGAGGATGTACGAAAGCACCTTCGGGCCAAGTTCAATGACCAGACCATTGAAGTCGAGGTATGTAGAACAGATCACTAGGAGTGACAGTGCCCTCGTGAACCAGAAGCTGATCCACGACTGCAGCATATAGGAACCGAGTTTGTGTTCTATCTTCCAGTGACCTTGACTGAAGTGGGTTGTCCTGTTGTATTTGTATATCTTGTGATGTCCCTCCAAGCAGCTGATATCTGGAACAGGCTGAGAAAGACGAAATCTACGATCTCGCGCCTTGAACTATACAAATGGCTGCAAATACATCCCTAATACATTTCCATAATACCCGATGTCAATTCCTACCTTTGTTCTAGTTATCTACGCATATGAGCAATACCGAGCGTTGTGTTCGGGTTACATGAGGCCTGTTGTATGCGCCTTCGACTCAGCCACTCTATATGTCAGTACCCTACCTGACCCCATACACACTGTCTACCTCTACCATCTTCATTCACACCACCCATAAACATCACTGCCAACTTTCTTTTGAGCATAGTCAATACCAGCCATTCTTTATCATATTTGCCGTTGCATATGATCTAGGCTATGCGAATCTTGGATCCCTGTTCTGTGGAATTGGAATTCTCTTCATGGAAATAAAATAGCTTGGTCCCGAGTAATCTACGAAACCTTCAAGCACTAGTTCATTTACCGAATTGCCATATACTATCATGCCCTCTCAAAATAGTATCACTACTGTGGAACTGTCCGAACCGGAAAGTTACTTCGACAGGATATGCGATGCTTATGACAACTACCCTCAGACTGCTCCCAGCAGCAGAAGGAGTACCAGAGCCCGGCAAGCAGTAGCTACTACTTGGAATCGAGAAGCAGCTCGAATATTCCACCCGAGGCCTGAAAATGCTTGTGTCAAGATCTTTGAAACGTGCGATTGCATGGCTCCATGCAACTGTCAATCGCTTTCAGGCGATGTCAAGACCATGGAAGATCTCTCACTTCGCCTGCAACCAAATAAAAAAACCCCAAAGATGAGATATGTGTAAGTTCCCTTATCTTTCCTTGGGCACAGAATTTAACAAACTCAGATCTCTCCAATCCAAATCTTCCAAAGATCAAGTCAGATGTCCAGTTAAGATGTTCAAATATCTATGCACGTATCAACAAATCCCACCTTCGTTTCTAAGCTGCCTCTACTCTTTCCGGCGGTCTCACTCTGCTCAGGAATGGTGCAACCTTCCTCAATTCAACGATGACAATACTCTACTCACGTCTGAAGATGATATCCTCCCTCTCGATCGAATGGGTCTCTCAGGGCGCGAAATTCGGTATTCGTTTGTCTTGAGATCCGTCGAGAGCTCCACCTCTATCCCAAACAGATCTTGGGGAGTCAGGCAACTCGCAGTATATCATTCCTTTGACATCAAAAACGGGCAGTCGTTTTGGTTAACCTGCAAGGGAAACTCACTGAACGAGGAGTTGTTCCAAGAAGCTCTGGCTGAGAATAAATGTCTTCAATCAAGCAATCTGGAATCGGTTCCACAGGCGTTTTCATCTTCACTTGAGGTTCTCACTATGCTGATGGATTGGTGTGATGATGATTGGATATTCTACATCAACGAACTCTTTGATGGGATCAAACCACTGGTGGACAAAGCGAGAACGCCCGCCATAAAAGACGAGTCGGCCCTTACCAAAGACGTGAAAATCATAACAGGGTTGGCTGAGTCTCCCTCGAAAAGGCTCTCACAAATGACGAGTCTCGAATCTGGGACAGCCCGCAGTCAAAACAATGAAAAAGAGGATCCGTGGGGCAATCTCAATGACCGTGTCAAAAGACTCGAGAGGCTCGAAGTGTTTACTTTTGACGAGCTACAGAAACTACAACAAGGCTTGGAGACGATCCAGGAAGCGCTCCTAGTTCTCAAGCTAAACAATCAAGTCATCAGACAGATCCGCGAGCACTACCAGTGTCTTATGACTCAGTATCGGCTCCCTGCTCTGAAAGAGATCAAGAAGGGATGCGGGGACTCATTTCTTCAATATTGTCGGCGCTCTCGAAATATAGAGTCCAATATCGACGCTCATCAGGCGCAGCTCAATGCACTGCTATTGCTCGTCAAAGAGAGCAAAGAAATGGTAATTCACTCTTCAGCACTGAGAGATGCAGGACTGACTACCTTAGTACAACACCATTCTTCAATACAAAACTATTCAAATCAACAAGATCTATGCAGAGAACGCTCACTTGTCGACTCTGAATATGGAGAATATCGCCAACAAGACCAAGCGAGAGACGAGCTCAATGCATATCATCACTTTTGTGACTCTGATTTTTCTCCCTGGAACATTCATGGCTGTACGTCACTGTGCCCTTGGACACCTTACAACAACTAATTTTATTTGCAGTCATTCTTCCAGAGCGGTATTCTTGAATGGCCTCAGGTGAATGCAAAGGCGCCATGGATACTGAACAAGGAGATATTTTCTCTATTTTTTGGCCTTTCCGCTACCATCACGATCGTGACCATTGTCATTTGGATGGTCATTCTTTTCATGCTGCGCAGGCCGCACGGCGAAAGAGTCAAACACGCATCTTGAAGCAACACAGCACAATTTTGGGTGTTGATTCATGTCATTTTCTACCATTAATTCCTATCTGTAATTTTGTTAGACAATAGATTTCCGACACGAGCCGTGAGCGCGTGGAAAGGAAACAGAATATGCCTGATGATGTCGACTCATGTCCATGTGTGGGATCATATGTTAGGCTGCAGCCTGGTTCTCCGCGCTGATGTGCATGTCACACCATCTCTTGTACTCTAACCCTCTTGTGAGGCTCTGCCATCTGGTCTCGAACAAGCCTCCTCATGATAAACTATGTCCACCGTGTTCCATCTCAGCCACTTTCAAGGTATAGATCCTCGGGTCAGAGATCCAAATCATACGAGGAGGCAGGCCAAGAGTGGCTTTGCTTTTTAAGGCATTTTCAACACAGCCTGCTTGGCCAGATAGTGGTGGGTATGATACAATGTTGCAGAGGAGAGCCTTGCTGCATATGCACACCCTTCTTAACCAATCTGGAAAGATGATGACCCGAATTGGCATCAATTGAAGGTGCCTTGTTGGAGAAGATCGCACATGCCCTTTATGCGAACCACTTTCCCGCGACCTTAAATATTTACCGGAAAACACCTCCACCACTTTACTTTCCATCATCATCACCAGATTTCTCCTCTTCTACACATCTAAATTGTACACAATTGGTCCAGAAAGATTGCTGTTTTCACTTTCACAGCGGACTCTTGTGGTCTTTGTTGAACAGCCGCCATGTTCAATCCCAGAAAGCGTCCCCGCGACGAGCGCAATGAGGAGTTTATACGATATGTGCGGCAGGAATCGCAGCCAGGACTCGACGGAAACGACATTGCGACCAAGTTCGTAAGCCCTGTAGTTACGGCCAGATGGTGGAAGAAAAGTGGCCAGCGAAGATTACCTCGAGCGATCGATCGCAATATCCACGCTCTTCCCACGACAATTGAGAATGGTTACTTGAACATCTTCTCCATTTTAGTGTACATCGGGAGGACATACCTCATCAACAACTTCACTTCCAATGGTTATCAGGACCAGCAACTCCCCTTACTCAATGCGCGATATTTCGGCGATGATCCTGCACTTGTCGACGACATGAACGAGTTTTGCGAAAACCAATGGATGTTCTGTCCTCTGATATTCTCGAGACACACCCATATGGATAAGCGATTCATTAATCCTCGGCAAATATTACCTATCCAAAAAACGTTTACAGTAACAACCGATTCAAATCACTCCAAATCAATTATCAGAGTTGTGACCTTGTACCCTGAATGCTTCGATCGCGAATGGAGTCCAACGGTAAGTTCCCTCCTTCGCATCTCCCATTCCAACTAACTTGAGCAGGGCACTGTCGTCTTTAAAGAGTATCGCACACGAGAAAGAGAAACTTTGCGAGATGCATGGATCAAGGAATACAACGCATTTGCCGATATCGAGTCTTGCGATTACATTGTCAAATATCTTGGCTCATTTGAACAGAACAATCGCTGTTTCATGATCCTGGAGCATGCGACTGAAGGCAGCCTTCTCGAATTGTTCAAGCGCAACGAAAGACCAGTCACGGAAGAAGAGCGGCGGTATTTCTTATACGGCTTAATGGGTCTCACCAAAGCCATCGACAAGATACAAAACCTTGGAGGGGGCCCTAGGAGTCAACGAACAGGATTGTACGTGACACTCCCAGTCTTCTTGATAATTACTAATCTCGCAGTGCTCACCGTGATATCAAACCTGCAAACATCCTGGTCTTCCCTGGTGGAGATGGGCGGTACTCGAATGGCTTCCAGATGAAGCTTGCTGACTTCGACACTGCGACACCTAATCGACCAATAGATGAGGATGAATCCAGTTTCCAGGATAATGACGGTAACAGGACTTATTGTAACTACTCTCCTCTCACAGTATTGGATTGCGTTAACAAGTTACGGCAGGCTCACCTGAAGCTACTAGGCTCTACAGGGACCAGGAGAAGGGTTTTATGCAGGTTCCAGTGGCCTCCGATGTCTGGTCTCTTGGTTGTGTCATCAGCGAAGCAATTGTCTGGGTTGCTGGTGGGACAGCTGCCCTCGATGAAGCTGCCAGCGATCGCAGAAGGGAGATCCTGACCCATTGGCCACTTCTTGCCGATGGCAGCTTTGGCGAATGTTTTCACAACAGTTCCACGGCGCTGACTTGTGTTGTGAAATCACATGCAGCTGCGCTCGATGCACTGCAAGGTCCTATTTTCCTGTCACGGAATGTCTGTAGCCTCGTCGAGCATTGGATGCTTGTACCATATCGAGAAAGACAATCGCCCATCCTTATCTGGAAAATCTTTGAGAGAAATTACCGGGAAATCTTTCACCCTGCTCCCCCCTTAGATCATCATAGCACGCCTCTCTTACCTCATTCTGTCTTCCACAACACCCCTATACTCACTCGGTCACCCCCGAACATGGCCGAGTCGTTGTTTCAGCCAGACCGATCTCCTCACCAGCGGACGACCTCCCATCCGGGACCTTCGCGTCAGATCGGTATGGCCTTGGGTCGCCCCGACATGCACCAGCGAGACCCCCTTGGCATTGATACACAAATGCCTTTGAACAACGGAACTCCAATCGATCGCCACACATCAGCCCAATGGAGTCACAATGGTTTTCAGGCTACATCTGAGCTGGAAGACAAATCGTCTCCTGTGTCAACGTTATCTACCAAGGAGTTCAGCCTTGGGAACACGTTGGGCTCTCCAATGCATCCAGGTATCTCATTTTCTGCTCAAGATAATCATTACCATCCGGTTCCCGACGCCCACAGCCCTACCAGGACATCTGTCGACTTTACCAAGCTCAATCCGCAGAAACAGAACGAAGTTGGTATGTATGGGGACCTCACTGTCGACAATGTTGCCAGTCACCGTAAGAATAATGGCAAAAGGGAATCATTGGAGGGCTACGAAAAGTTTCGTAATCGGATGGGAAATCGGCGGTTTGTCTTTATAATAGACGATTCTGAGACGATGTGTGATAAGGAGCGCGAGGTAATCAAAGTGTTAGATGTTTTGGTATGGCTCGTTATGAAGATCGATCGTTCTGGTCCAGAAATCCGCTTCACCTCCAAACCCGACGAGAAATTCCCCATGGAATGTCGGCCTCGATTTCTTCTCAAGATGAGCAAGCCCAAGACGGACAAGTTTATCAACCCAGTACGGCAGTGGCTCAGTGGTAACGACGCTGAAACTCTGTGCAATATGAAGCACTCATTCAACCAGATATTCGCAGATGCTAATATGGTGGATCCCAAACGACCAACAAGCGTTATTATCTTGACAGATGGAATATGGGAGCAAGGTGGTTCTTTTGAAGAGAAAGGCGTCGAAGCGTGTATAACGAAGATTATCAGGCGGATGGAAGAGAAGGGCATTGGCGACACCGCTTTCGCTTTTCAGTTCGTAAGCTTTGGCCATGATCCAGTTGGTCTCGGCCGGCTGAAGTATCTGGACGACGATGCCCTCTACGGAGGGGATAAGGATAACCGAACGTAAGTTCTTGTCACGGTTGGGAAGATCGAGGCTGACTTTTGCAGTGATATCGTTGACCATAAGAGTTCTGAATCGAATGTCTGGGCAATACTCACGGGGTCAGTGAGTCCAGGTAACGATAAGATCTCGGCGAGTCCATCAACTGAGAGGCCGTCGTATTCTCAGGGAGAATGAGCAATATTTATATATTATGCGTAATTTGGAGACATTGGAGTTATGTAAGGGACATTTACTCCGTACACGATGGCATTTAGACTCGGTTATATAAATACCCATATACTGCACCTCACTCTTGGAATTTAGGACGAGTGTGAGGGAGCTGGTTTTATAAAATGTTGCCGAGATGATGGACGAAACAAGCTATACTTGTACAGTTCTAGCGCATTCTCCTGTTTCCCTTCCTGGCTTTTAGACAGTCTGGGATTGGATGGTGCCATTAGCTCAGTGGCTTCGCCTGGTTGGCGGAGTGTTACCCTATGCCTTGTGTGATCAACATTTGGCGAAGAGGATTGCATGGGTAAGATGATTGAAGAGAGCGGCGAAAAGGCTAATTCTAGTCACTTGTATCTGGTTTCGATATTACAACCCGATTTTGGACATTATACGGTTGTCGTTCTGTCGATACTGACTACACCACATCAAGCAATGAAATCAGTATAGCCAAAGGCCATTCTGGTGAGAGGAGTACAATCGCAAGTTCATGTCCATGCTAGATATCAGAAGAAGGCCCTTGATTTAGCATACAAAGAGTACTATCCTAAGTCAACATGTGTTCAAGAGTTCATCCACCAGATTTGTGACACGGTTAGACGAACTGGTGTGTAAACCTGGGCTGTCTCACCTGGACAAAACCTCCATGACTTCCACGAAGCCCTATTGTATTAAATTATATATAGCCACACACCATCAGCGACTATGCAGTAAACAATAGAATATTCTAGGAGGAAGGTTTCAGGTGCTCTTCCTGAATATTTGCCCAGAATGGATAAATATCGTCTGACTGGCGATAAAGTAATGTTGGTATAGTTGTCCCCGCCCTCTAGCTTTACCAGTAGTACATAGCCTGGGAAATTTCCGCTGAATCGTCGGCGAATTAACATATAGATGTAACATCGAGTTTTTTTTCTATTTAGTGTGATCTCGGAGTCATCAGAGTGTCATGTTACAGTTGAGTCTTTGTGCTTCAAGTGGCTATTCGTCGAGGCTAGTCTTTGTCGCGAAAATGAAGCCGTATACTTATATTTCCAGCAAATCTTTCCTTATTATGTTGATATTTCTCGGCTATTAATTTTGAGATATTTCGTTCTCTGTCAAGTTCTACCACTGAATGCTACACAGGAATGAGACTGATGTACATAGCAGCACTTTACCAAGTGCTTGCTTATGTGGCGTCGACCAAGTGATACTCCTAGTTTATTATATAAACTATAGTTAATGGCATATAAATAATGAAGTATTGTCAATTGCACTCTATCTAATCAATCTATAGCATCTCTAATGTTGGCTCATACAGAATAGCTACAAGCTCGTTCCATGAACACAGTATCTCGAAGCTCTCGCCAAGCCTTACAGTAGCTCGCACAGTACAAGAGATGTAAATTACTCAAAACGACAAGAAAGTGAATATACGATTATTACTTCGGCTTACCAAAAGGAATACAGCAGTTGGAGGACCAGCCATGACGTTTCATCCGTTGACCATATCCGGGGACGGGCGCTAAACCCCAAATGCCCCAAGCGCCCTAAGCTAGGATAAGCTACCTGCCATCACGTCCCCTCCACTCCAACTTTCCAACCCTCCATCATCACCAACACCAAAACCTCACATCATGGCCTCCTACATCGACACCTCCCTCGCCGAGGCCCAGCCCGCCCCCGAACTCCTCGGCGAAGTCAAAAAGCCCAAGAAGAAAAAGGTCCTCCTCATGGGGAAGTCCGGCTCCGGCAAGTCAAGCATGAGGAGTATTATTTTTAGCAACTACATTGCCCGCGATACACGAAGACTGTAAGCCCCCCTACCTCGCTTTGACTTAGGATTAAACTGACTATGCAGGGGCGCAACTATCGATATCGATCTTTCGCACGTCAAGTTCCTCGGAAATCTCACCCTCAACCTCTGGGACTGCGGTGGTCAAGAGGCCTTTATGGAGAACTATCTCTCCCAGCAGCGCGTCCACGTCTTTTCCAACGTCGGTGTGCTGATTTACGTCTTCGACATTGAATCCCGCGACGTCGACCGCGACTTGGCAACCTACGTCTCCATCCTCTCCGCTCTACTTCAATACTCCCCCGCAGCAAAGATCTACATCCTCATTCACAAGATGGATCTCGTCGTCCCTACGGCACGTGAGTCCGTCTACGACGAGCGCATCCGGGTTGTGCGGCAAAAGACGTTCGAGTACGCGAACTCAGTCGGTATCGCTGCGTCATCGATTGAGCTTACGCCATTTGCGACGTCGATCTGGGATCAGAGCTTGTACAAAGCGTGGGCGTCGATTATTCACGACCTTGTACCTAACCTCTCCGTCATTGAGCGAAATCTCGCAAATCTAGGTCTCGCCATCGAAGCTGAAGAGTTGCTGCTATTCGAGCGCACATCGTTCCTTGCCGTATCATCCTGGACATCATCTGAAGGCCAACGAAACCCTACCGAGGATAGACTCGAGCGCATGTCCAACATCATGAAGCATTTCAAGCAGAGTATTTCGCGCTTCACGGGCACGCCGCGCAATGCCGAGCAGTTCATTCGCATGGAGCACAAGGCCGGCAATCGATTCAGTCTGTTTATCCTCAAGTTCACGACAAACACGTATCTCATGGTTGTCCTCCCACCTGGAGAAGCTCGGTTCAACGCCGCCATGCTCAATTGTCAGATCGCCATTGAGCACTTCAGATTTCTGGATGGCCCCGCAACTCCAGCTCCCAACACCGCCACTGCTGCCGCCTAAACTGACAAGACCACATAGATCGGAGTTATCACGGCGTATGGCTTGTTGTTTGGCGTTGGGTGTTGAGATACCACTCTAGGTGATATTTTTGAGTATTAATTATATATATGCATGAAAGGCTCATTTTACAACTCATTTTGCATTTCAGCTATATGTGATTCTATCCTTGACCTCTATAAGTCAATGCTAGTATCTGCATTTGGTGACCAGTCCGTAAATCAACCTCAACGCCGATTTTTCCATTTCTAAGTCCACTTGACAACGGCGGTACCTCCCTTCTTGAATTCGGGCATCTCGCCAAGAACCAAGCTGCGATCGGTGTGATCCTTGTTGGGGAAGGTTGTGGAAAGAACCCATGATCGAGATCGGGTGTCTGGCGACGCCCCCTGTACGAAACCGTAGACATCGTCGATAGTGTGGGTGGTGTTAAAGCGAGCAGGTAGACGTGTACCATCGGGCATCTGGATTCGGATCATGATTGTGGGCTGAGCAGCATCGACGGTTGGAGCATTGGATGACGAGGGAGTGGCGGAAGAAGCGGCAGGAGCAGGAGAAGAGCTTGAGCCTTCAACCCCTGGGACGACAGCTCCAAGTCGCTGACCAGAGCCGCCGAAAGGTCTGTACTTCTTGGGCTGTGGCTGATACGGTGTGTCATGCTGGTGAAGCTTGACATCGATGGGCTGGTCATGCTGCACATTCATGAGGTGAAGAGGTGCACGACCAGATCGGATCAGGGAGAGGTCGGCCTGGTTTGCGGGATCGTCAAATCGGCGAAGGTCGCCGTCATCAATGCTGAAACCATCTTGCCAGATGTGAAGAACTCGTTCTTGAGGTTCGGCGTTTGAAGAGCGAGCTGGGCCCAGAGGATCAGGAATGCTGCGGCTCTCGACTCCGTCTCCGCCAAGGGTCTGTCCAGTTCCCCTGAAGCGACTGGGCTCAGAAGGGCCAGCCTCGTTCTCGGCTTCGGGGCGTTGAGCGTTGCTAATCTGTTAGTTGAATTCAATTTCAAATGCTCAGTGACTTACGCTCGTGCCTTGGCGAGAATGTCACTGATGATCTTCTTGGGACCGCCCTCCTGGTGCGGATCTTGAACAGCCAAACCAGACTTCTCGCCACCAGCAAAGAGGTTTCCTCGTCCATCATCGTCTTCGCCGTTGAAGTCATCGTCATCGTCATCACCGTGATCGTGTTGGTGGGATGAGCTACCGAGAGATCCTAGAGTAGCAATCCCCCCCCTCTTCCTCTGTTGTGATGCGGCAGGTTTGCGGGTTGGTTGACTGCTGCGGGCAGCCTCTGGAGCTGGTCGGCCGTCGAGGGTTCGAGGGCCCGTGTAATTGTCAGGAGCGGCAGCGGCAGCGGGAGCAGTGGATGTGTCGCGGTTGTCATCTTCGGCATCACGGAACCAAGCATTGCTGGCCTCGGCGAAATCCCAGTTGTGGGCTTCGAGATACTGTCTAGCCTTGGGCGCGTTAGCTGGAGTATTCAGTGCGAGTCAGAGAGATGCGAACCTCTTCAGGGCTTGCGCCGCTCAGGCCTGCAAACTCCACGATCTGGGCTTCGTGGTCTGCCATGTTGACGACTGAAGGCGGGATAGTTGAAATGCGTGCTGATTAAATTTTCGAAAGTCGCAGATTTATGAGGAGCACTGGTATATTTGGAGGTGATTGAGGTTAAATAAAAAGACACTGTCAATCGTAAAGTGTGTTTGTTGATGAATGAAGGTTTCAGTAACAGGCAGGCAGCTTGCTCGTCACCTCTAAGCAATGGAAGCTCTGGGTTGGTGGCGGTGGGCTCCTTCACCCCACCTAGCCCACCTTCCTCGACTGGGCCATGACACAAGCGGGGACCCACTCACCAGGCACTTCCCGGCCCTGCAGCCTTACGTAAGGATCTGGGGGAATCAAGCGCAATGGTAACAACCTCTTCAGAAGCTAGCTCTGGCCGACAACAATCAACAATCGAGCTTCGAACCATTTAATCCTGTAGCTTTATCTACAAGAGCGCTCACATCTCGAAGCCTCCTATGTCCGACGAACACAACCACCTCGCCGAGTCCGGCGTGACGTTGCACTCCGACAGCGAAATATACTCTGCAGGCGATGATCTCTCTTCACCCCCCTCGTCAAACTCGCCCGTCATTCTCTACAAGCCCCCTACAGTGTGGTCTTTGATACGGGGAGCTGCCATTAACCTCCTACTACCTTTTGTCAACGGCATGATGCTTGGATTTGGAGAGCTCTTCGCTCATGAGGCTGCTTTTAGGCTGGGATGGGGAGGCACAAAGGTATGCCACACTGCGCACTTATGCTCAAAGCTGTCAACCCTTACTAACAAATCCAGGTCTTCCCCCTCTCACGAAGAAGAGTTCACCCTATTGGACCTGGTATCGAGCTTCGAGAAAAGCCATATGCTCCTCGCCCGTCGCTGAACGATTTTGCAAGCTTGGAGTAAAATGTCGGAGCCCCTTCACCTTACGGATTTTTATCTATCACAACCAAAACATACTCATCGCTATGAATTATATACTTAAGAGCAAGGACGGATGAATGCATTTTCATGTTAAATAATTTGAGATTATATGTTAGACAGGAACATGGATTGTGGCGTTTCGTTGCACCGGCGGTTCAAAATGTAAAAATCACTCATTCGAACACAGCGACGTCAATTACAACCACTCGACTCAATCTCGCAACTCTAATCACTCCCAGTCGACTCGTCACAGGCCGAGGCTTTATGACAAGGCCATTCGGAGATCATCGGCGATGGACTATCGCGACCCGCCGGTCCCGGAAAACCTCCAAAAAATTCCCAGCTACATCGCGCAACTTATTGTCCGACCCATCCCACTTCATCACCGCCGCAATGCTTCCCAGCCGAGGAATTGTGCGCTCTTTGCCTTCGGGCGCTTTCCAGAGGCCATGCGGTCCTTCTGTGTGTATCCATCCGACCAATCAATAGACTATACTAACAATTGTAGATGTCAAGGACCGTGGGTAGAAAATTCGATGCTAGACAGTTCGGCACAGCGATGAGGAGCGCTCGCACACCTCTTACGGCTGGGACAAGAGTTGGCGCCAGGAATATTACTGCGCCTATTGCTTTGGGAGGCATTGCTTCATCAAGACAGCTTTCGCTATGGGGTTACAACATCTATGGAAAGAAGAAGACAGAAGAGCCAGCAGTTGAAGCCGTTACAACGCCAGAAGCTCCCACTCCTCCCGAGACTATCGATCCTACACCCATCAATGAAGCTCCTACTCCTGCCACCGAAAAACTCGCAGATGTGACACAGTCTGCTGAACCATCTTCCGTTCTGCCCTCCGAATTCGACCTCGAAAGCATTGCCGACCTCGCCAACCCCAGCATTCTCACCATGCCCGAGAACATTGGTTTCCTGAAGGAGATTGGCCTCGATTACGGCTGGGGTCCTACATCCGTCATGCAATGGGTCCTCGAGCACGTTCATGTGTATACTGGTCTCGGATGGGGTGCTTCGATTGTTGCAACTGCCCTCTTATTACGTGTCGTCATGATCTACCCTCAACTTCGCAGTGTCAAGTTCAGTGCTGCCACGGCCAAGATGAAGTCGGACCCTCGTTCCAAGGAAAGTCTTGAGCTTTTGAAGAAGGGTTATCAGACAGGCGATCGGGAGATGATTCAAAAGGGACAGTTTATCGGCAACATGGTCCGAAAGGAATACGGCACCGAGATCAAGAACATGTTCTGGGCTTTTGTCCAGATTCCATTCAGTTTCGGTCTCTTCCGAGTCATTAACGGCATGATTCATATCCCAGTTCCTTCTATGGAGGATGCTGGCTGGGCCTGGTTCACCGACCTCACGGCAGCCGATCCCTTTTACGCCCTCCCTCTTGCTGGTACCGTTCTCCTGGTCGGCACTCTCAAGGTTAGACTCCCAGACTCTATATGAGATGTTATCTAACGTCAGTCTAGCTCAACTCCAAATACACACCCCCTGAGCAAAAGGCCATGATGAAGAACATGGTCTACGTTATGAGCGCAGTCACTCTAGTCGCTACAAGCTTCCTCGGCGCGGGTGTTAACCTCATGATGGTATCCACTGGAGCTGCCACCTTCGTCACAGCCGCCATTCTCAACAACGAGTCCGTCCGTCGCGCCCTCGATCTTCCCATCCCCAAGATCGAAGAGCCCGTCTACAAGCCTCCCCGCGTCACTCAGGCCAAGGGATTCGAGGGCCTCCGTGAGCGTCTCACCGACAACCTCGACAACATGAAGAAGAGCGTATCCGACTCAGTCGGCAACATGACGAATCAGTACAGCGGTACTGCTGAGGAGCGGGCTGAGAAGGCGAGAAAGGAACAGATTCAGAAGCTCGAGAACATGCGCCGAAAGTTGGAGCGTGACGAGTTTGAGAAGAAGTACAAGCGATGAGCAACTGTATCACAAATAACTGTAAAATAAGGATAAACTTGTACACTGTTTCAACTGGATTAGGCATTGTATAATAGGCATTGGAGGGGAGCAACATGACTGGATATAAAAGTGTCTGCATGTATCTATCGATGGTCGAGCATCGATGTAATGGAACCAACCATCCCAATTAATTCTGTTCAAAGACAACTCAACTCAATGATTTAAGCGGTAAATGCCTCTAACGACTTGACTTGTGTCTCAATTATAAAACTAGGCAAACCCTCTGCCAAGGATTTCTTTTCCGCCCTGCAGCTCCCTTTTGCCCGTTCCATTTCAATTCATCTTGCTGTGTCTGTAATAGAATAAAACCCTCCACCTTCTTTGCCGATTTTGCGTATGGCAAAACGGAAAAAAACACATCTTCTGGTTTTAATTTGAATAAATGCTTTGAATGCTTTCGAAGAGAGTTTGAAAAAAGAACTTCAAGCTTCACGCTCTATTCCCCGCCCTCGAGGGATCCCATAATGTTCATTTCATTTAATACATCCAAGAAGGGCATATGTTAAGATAAAACAGCGCCTTTTTTTTTTTAAAATACGGTGCCGTCGCTCTCGATAAGGATCGGGGGCTCCTTGGTATTAGGTCTGTTGATCTCGGCAATCTCGCGGCCGCCCTGGAATGAGTTAGTGCTGTTTCGGGGCATGTTGTTTGGTGGGATAAGACTTACCCTCCAGCTACCAGCCTCTAGCAACTGTGCCAAAGTCAATTCATTTCCGCCCAGCTCTGGCTTCAGTGCCTTGTTAACCTCAACGCACAGCATATCAAGGAAGCCGACTGTGACACCTCTCCACTCAACAATGACATCGTCGCTAGGCTCAAACATGGGTGCTACCTCGACACCCTTGGCGCCTGTCCGTTGCACCCACTCGTTGTAGTTCTGAAGACCCCTCTCCACATCATCCTTCCTCAAGTTCAAGACGCCCATATCGACGAAGAGACCACCGTTTCGGTACTCGGGCAGACCAGTGAGCAGTTCTGTTCCGGCAAAGTGCATCTTGAGGAGTTGTTGCATCGGTTGCATGAGCGAATAGGTGAGCCATTGGGTGAGCTTGTGGAAAGGAAGAATAGACTCCCACGCAGCGGCGTTTGAGCTGTTGGGGAAAGCGGAAACCTTGGGAGATGTGCCAGGTTGAGGCATAGCCTGGCAGGGCCAAGCGTCACCGAGAGAGACACCGTTGATCGCGGTTCGGTTTGCGGGCCAGATAGGAGCGAGGCCGGTCATTAGGACGTTCCACAGGACGGGCAGGGGAACGATAAGCATAGACGAAGCTTGTGTTGAGGGGTGGCCGAGGAGATGGTCTAAAAAAGATAAGCTTTGTCGCGGGAGACCGTTAAAGTTACATACCGATTAAGCATCCAGGGCGACCCTCAAAGCCCCAGAAATCGTCCTTAGCGGCTAAAGCTTCTCCAAGGCGGATCAGAAGATCGGTACGACCCTGAATACCAGCCATTTCATTGCCAGGTTTTGATTGAAGACCAGCGGCGAGCTTCTCGACGGTGAGATTCTTGAGACCATCCTTGTCGACCTGGAACTTGTTGTTGGGGTTTCCAGAAAACAATCCCTGCCGGTATTAGCACCTGGAAATGCGACAGAAAATCCGTACTCACAGTCTTGAACATTTCCAAGCTGGCAACTGCGATGCCCTCTGATCTTCTGTACACGCGACCATTTTCATTACTCTTGTATTGCCAGGAAGTGCCAGCGCCCGCATCTAGAAGCACGCTGACTAGGAAAAGGTCGATCAAACGTCGGCATCGCTCTGTGTTATCCACATTGGTGGGCCAGGTGGAAAGAAGCTGGGCAATGCGATCTCGACCTCCGACAGCAAAGTGTTGGTATCTACCATGGCCGGGAATGCTGAGGAAGGGTGCATCATAGTCTCGCTGCAAGCTGTTAGCTAGAAATTTGGCGATTTTTGTTGCTACTCACCTTGATAATTCCTGTAACAAAAGTAACCACATCGGGAAACTTGCCCATATCCACATCAAAGTGCTTCAACTCATTGCGCAGCGCCTTGTCAGTGACAATCTTGCTTCGCTCTCTCACAGCACCAAGACTTCGCAAGTAACCAGCAGGGTCGAGCTGGGGGTCTGGAGGTCGAGGGAGATCGATCTTTGGGAGTTTGACTGGAGACATTGGGCCACCGGGGGATGTACTGGTAGCTGAAGTTCGATTGAGGGGGTTGCGGTTGGCGCCAGGAGCAGGAGATCTCAAGCTCGACGAATGCGAGTTCACGCTCACATTGGATTGGGAGGTGTTGATGGCCTGGTCGCCCTTTGGCGTCTTGTCTTTACGAGAAAACAGGCCCATCTTGACGGGCTTGTCGGAAATAACGGTTACACAATTGTCGTACAGAATCGAGGAAATTCGTGTTTGTTGTATGTAGAAACTGATTCTGGGCTGATAGAAAGACCAGACGAGAAAGCTGAGGCTTCGGGGAGGTGGGGCCTCTTAGGCCGATGGACTGGACTGGACTGGACTGGAGGGGAAGGGTCCGTGAGTGAGTGGGAGTGGGCGCGCAGTCAGTCAGAGGCAGACGGAAGAGGGTTGAGAGAGGGACGAGCGTCTGCGGTGCGTCTGCGTCGAGGATCGTAGGTGCGTCGAGGATCGGAACGAAGCGAGAATGATTCGATAGCTACAGCGCGGGATGCGCGGGCGTTGACCTCGTGTCTTTGATGCAAGGGAGCAAGCAATTGAGATCTGACAGAACCTGAATCAGCGTTTAACAAGTCTCTTTTCTGCAGAGGCAAAAAAAAGAAAGAAAAAAGCTATAAACGACAAAAACAGAACCGGTAGACAAGAGGGAAGGGGATGGGGGTTAGGAAGAAGGGGCACGTCGCTTTTGAGCATTCCAAAGACCCAAAGTCAGAGAGAATCAGAGCCAGAACCAGAACCAGAACCAGCTAAAACTAACAAGCCAAAAGTCGAGTGAAGTGAACTGACTGACTGACCAGGGAGGCCCAGGCATCTCGGAACAGATGAGCAGAGGCAGTCAAAGTGTACTGTATCCACACCGGTACAAGGACCCTACCAGTATCGAGCGAGTGGGAGAAAAAGAGGCGTCAGGGGGTAGACCCTTGACTCCTGTGCGGGGATTCGGGGGCTTGAAGGCTTGGAGCTAGACCCAACAGCGGCCCAAGCAATGGGCGACCGAGCGTCGTTCGGGGCCCCTGAGTCCGTCGGCGATCGCACAGGGTACAAGGGATCCGCAGGGATGGTTAGAAGGATGCTCTGCCTAGCACTGCACCACAGTTAGTGGTCTCGCTGGCGGTTTTGGGGCTTTGCACTGGTGGAATTCGACGGTTGCTGGGTTTGCTTAGGTCGTCTGCTCTCAACGGGTCTCACGAGTCAAAGGTAGTGATTTCTCGGCGTGGAATTGAACTTTGCGGATTGTTCCCCGAGCCGCAACTTTTTGGGCCTGGTCGTTGATGGATGATCTTGCTAGGTTCAAAACTGGGGAAAAGTTATGAAGCGGCTCCGTTCATGTCGATTACCTTATGAATCGCTCAAATGCTCTTGGCAACACGGTCAAGCATTTTATGATGCAATGGCGTATCTCGTAGAACGAGGCTGATTCGGGTTTGGCTTCAAGGCAAGGTGAAGTCTGAAGAAGAGGATAGCGTTTCCGTAAAGAACCCTTGCTGCAGCTGCAGAATGGATGGGATGTGATGCTAACTGACAGCCTTGCTGGAATTGCCAAACTCAGCTAGGTGGGCAGACTAACTAAGCTATTGGAGACGGCTCGTCTTGATTGACGGCGTGCCACAAGACGGAAATGAGATGGACGCAACGAGTCATGAAAGATTCACGACAGCTTGCTAAGCGCCTCGTACATTTGCATAACGTCGATATTAGTGGGTGACGGACTGCCCAAGATCAAGCACTAACAAGTAGGACTTGGGGACAGAAAATTGTTGAGGCCGGGCATAATTAATCGACATTCGACAATCAATCACTGTACATAGGAATTAAAATATCGAAATAACCGCCCGGGAAGAGGATCGGCACGAAGCGAGACAGGAAATAAAGTCGAATTCGAATTGTATGTGCCTAGAGTGAGACATTCTGGAATGACAATCGCGCGTACGGGCTCAGACGAGATCAACTCCACAATGAACCGATAGAAGCAGCTAAAAAAGAAAAGAAGAAGAAAAAGAAAAAGAAAGGTTCAACTGGCGGCAGGCAACCAATTCGGTAACGGGGCCAGTCTGCATCGTCGTATCCCCATGCTAGAGCGTGTCTGTATTGGCGGTTTACGATAAACAACGCCAATCGGTCGGGACGTCAAGCGAAAAGAGGAAAGTGGCTTTTTTTGCCTTTGAGAAAAAGAAATGACTGACTTGACACGCGGCAGAGGCTGTCGAATGAAAAGGGCATGCCAAGAGGGATAATGATTCGAAAATGCTGGAGAAGAAAGAGAGAAAAGCAAAGAAAAAGCAAACCTGTCAAATTTAGTGGTGTTTCGATCTTGAGAATCGAAAGATGTTGAGAAAGGTAGTACCTAGGTAGGTACGTTACCCAACCTGGCAGGCATGACTTTCTCTTACTGAGATGAGGCAAGAGACAAACGAGATATCAATTTCGTGTTTGCTTCATCAACCAATTCATCAATCATTACATGCCTCTACTCGCTCATTCGACTCTGTACGGATATTCATCTTCTTTCGGTCCCCCACACCAATCTTACAGCACATGGCAAGGTACGGAACCGCACGTGGCATCAGAGACAGCCATGGCCCGGAGAACTATTGAACCTACCTTTGAACAAGACATGACATGCGATGCAATGCAATGTGATTGTGATATAACTTCCTCTCAGCGACACTTAATATAATGACTCGATGATTTGAGCAATTTATGTCCTTTTACAACATCCTATTTGGGCATGCTAATGTTGCTAGATTTCCGAGTCAGCCTCAATCCCACCCACCCAAAGTCACTTCTAGTCGAATTCTCTACTGTCAAGCCCTGCGATTCTCTATGCAAGTCCCAGGCACAATCACACTGTCACATTTGAACCCTTGTTCTTCCCCGGTGCATGATCCCTGTAGAAATCCAGGTACGTTTTCTACACATCTCTAGACTCTGCTCAACCATCTATCTCTCCCTTGGTCCTATCTCACTATCCTCGTGTACTCACCATTCACACTCTTTGCGCTGACTCGAGTACCAGCAACACCTTCTCAATGATCCACTAGCTCTTGTCGATCCCGTCTTCGAGATGCAAGCCAGGATGTTTGTGCAGATTGTCCGGTTCGCTGATCTACCAAAGCACTGACCACGCACCACGGCCCAGTGACAACCGCCGCGCGTGTGTGCAGGCAGGCAGGGCAGGGCATTATTCGGTTTCCGTTTCCCATTAGCCTGCGGTCGGCCTGCCCTCTTTGGCCCCAAAAGGAACACCAGGGCTAGTCCTGCGCTTGACAAGGGAGAGACAATTTACACTGGTAAATCACCCGGGACTAGTGAGCACAAGTCAGGGGTAAACCTACTGCCTCAAGGAGCAAGAAAATTTGGGACCTCGATCGCAAGTGACAAAATAAACCTGACGAGAAACTTCTTATTCTTACCATATCTCATCGAATATTATGATGGTCTGCACAAGTACTTTTGTCATCTAGCATCGAGGGTGCCAAGTTTTCTGACCTCCCCTGGATTGGAATTGGACGCTCACAACCGCTTCTTCTTTCCATCAAGCTTCTGCTGACTCTCCCCCATGAAATGGACTCTTGTGTCTATTGGTCGCCTGATGACAATAGCGTGGGCTATTAAGAGTCTGTGCGAGCATGTCTTTTAATGTTGTGCATCGTCAATCCACGCCTCACCCGCACGCACGAGCATCATGGTTTGTTAGTGACGTTGCTTTCCACAGCACAACTTTATTTAAACAATATCAGACTTTAAGCATGAATAATGAACAGAACTGCTCTCTCCCAGCTTGTCAACTCTTGACAAGTTCACCCTCAAAGCCTCGCATCATCGTCGATCTAATCGATGAGTATCCACAGCTTCGACCCGACAGGCAAAAGAACCTTTCCTCACAACAATCACAGCAGAAGAGACAGAAGCTTGGTACCAAGAATGGCTCTGACCCTTGATATCATCGGGCCGGATCGTCTTCCCCCGGCGAACCCAAGCCAAATTTGGTGCTTCACTGGGGGGTTATTACGACTGACTGCTCTTTTGAATCCTAGTCGTTCTGTTCCTGGCTAAACGAAGCGGAACCACTCAACCACAGTCTAGAGAAAGAAGCCAAGGTTACAGCGAGATTAGGGGGGATGGAATTTTCGAAATAGAAGCTCGGGAGAAGGGCTCATCAATGTGATGGCTCATATGGAAGAGTGCCAGATTTCAACATTCCAGTCGCCGGACAATATTGACGACCCGAGAAACTCTCAACGTCCAAGTTAACTTAACTAATTCAGTAGATCTTTAAGCGATTGGGATACTACGCTAATGGATTGGGTCTTGGTAATGCACTCAATCTTGCATATTCATTCCGCACCATTTTTACGATTGCCTCAATTCGGACGAAAGGGTGGCCTAGGGTCTTGCTGAACTTGGCCGATATCTATCTACAATGGCTGGCCGATATTACGGCACATCTCCAATACCTCAGTAGCATTTTGCGTTGTTTTTCATCACTACTCATTTACCAGCTTTCACAAATCCCATGTCTCCCCAATAAAAAACAACCCCCTGCCTCCGGGAATCTTCCCCGAACGCTCCCTCGGTTCCGTCATTTCATTTCAAGTTTCTCGTTAACAACGCCCTTTTCTTCCCATCCCACATGGCAACCTTTCCTCTTGGCTCCCCAGCTGGTAAAGTCTCATTCAGCCTTTACTGTATATTGACCATGTGCGTGGCGTCGGGCTTTCTGTATTAGGTTCAGCTAGGCTTGTCCTAGATACAAATCCGTGTCTGGTGCCGTGCCCCGGACTCTGGACGGTTCTTGTCGTGCATGACTCTTGCGCTTTGATCTCCAGTTCACGCTGTGATGACCTGATCTTTATCCTTATCCTACTGCCAGCACCATCTCTGTGCCCGGGTTGAGGACATGTGAAGGCTGGCTGAGACAAGAAGACGTCGAGATGACTGAGAAAACAGTGAAAGATGCCGAAAAAAATCTTTTTTTTTTTTTCAGGGTTCACGAAGCAGCAGTAAATTCCCCTGTCATTACCACGTTTTACCACACTCTGGGGACTCTTGACGCCGCAGAAGTGCATAAATCCCATCCCCTTCAACCCATTCCATGCATTCCCCCCCAAAAGGAACCCATATCCGATTATCATCCAACACACGCCCATCTGCAACGTCTCCCACTTCCCATCCCTAGACCCAACGACTTTTCTTCGAGAACAACATACCAGGGGCAATCCCGGACCGTTTCAGCCATGGCCAGAAACAGACCTTCCCTCCGAAGATCCCCCTTCGCTTCGTTGACCAGAGAGCCGGTAACCTAGACTGTTCTCGTCATTTAAACTTTCTCGCTTGGGTTTCAGAATACGGGTTTTGTCCTGACTAACGGAGGTTTTTTTTTACTTGGGCGGGCGGGTTTGCGACAGGAGAGCAACAGAAAACGGTAGCTGACTCGCTTGGGGATGACGATTGATTGCCTGAAACGCACTTGGAATGACATGCTGGTGATGAGATATAGATCGAAGCTTGTCTGTTTCCGGGAGAGTTTGGGCTGAAACTGAGGTTTTTTTGAGTGGTGACAGTTCCGATGAGATTTAGTCTGGATGAACATGAATCGACGATGATCGCTACGTCAACGGTATGATAGGAGACCTTGTAGGTGTCCAGAGTTGTTCAGTGCTTGCGCCTCGATGACCAAGTTGGCTAAAGAATGCGAGCCTAAAGGTACTCAACGCCCGATACCTGAACAGCATGAATGCTAAGCTTTGTCCCATCAGCAGCCACAAGCAGTTGAGCAGCTTAGCTCCTCGGAGATGCTCATCAAGAGACGCTCAACTGAAGATGGGTTCGAGCGGCGTCGACATCTGAAACCACCTACCTACCTTTGAGTTTGTGCACTGATAAGTGCCAGTAGTCTGTCAGCCTTATTCATGCCTTGCACTAGTTCAGCCGAGATAGCATAACAACAACGTCACAATCTTTACAAGGCATGAATGTCAAGTTGTGGCATTCATAGAGTTCAGAAGTGATGAGTGTAACGTTTGCTCCATCGGCAATGGGTTGCAGATAGAATGATATTGTGACTGTAGATAACTGCCGAATCGTTGCAACGAGCCGTGTTTGACGTTGCGTTTAAGCTCATGGATCATCAAACGAGCTGCCGCGTGTATAAGTCATGTTACCTGGCGATATGTGCATTGGACAGGGTCTGGGTGGGATTGAGAGAAGGGCACTTCTGGGAATAACTGTAATCTGCGGACGTGACCTTCAAACTCCAGGCTCCACAGGGAACCTCCAACTGTTACTTTGTATGAACCCAGAAATAGAAACTGAGGACGTCTTTCTTGACATGAATCTGTACCTGGCTCATATAATGCTGGAATATGCTTAGGAATCATGTTATTTTCAAATCTACTGCCTGAGCCAATTGAGACCGAAGGAGAGAATTGTTTAGCACGCAGCAATAACTTTGAGCTTATAAGAGTCGGTAGATGGCTCAGACATGAAACACAGATCTTATCAGTGCCCAAGACATAGATACGTGGTCGATTGCCTAAATTTTTCCTTATCTTCGAGCTTGTTGGGGTGGCTTGCTATAACGATGTGTCTCGGGTAGGTTCTGAATAACTTCATCGCCTCAGACTTGGTGGACAAAGAATTAGTAGTGCTACAATTTCAGTCCCTGAATAAAACGTAATTTACAGACCGCTTATGTGTTTTTGTACGGCTCAGTGAGTAGGCTGTGTCCTCTGGGCTTCTGATTGTCATGTATGAGACAGAATGCTGCAGGTCTAATTGGCTACAAACCACACCAATGTGTAGCTCTTCAGCTGGTATTGGTCAGGCTCCTTTCTTGAGCTCTTCATTCAAGGAACTCGCAGCAAACTCTGGACTATACAGAGACCATATGAAAACGAGCTTCGCGGTAGGCCATATTTTCAAGCGTCCTTCTCTCAATCAGTAGATACGTACATTCTATCGAATCGACTGAGCAGTTGGCCACCATCTTCAATTGAATACCATCACTCGTCAACTTCTGTTTCCAGCCTCAGTCTTACCTAGGTGGCGTTCTCCAAATACTAAGGCACATCAGCACAGCCTCATCAGGCTGTCAATTCGATCAGTGCTGTCCAACTTCTCATTCTTCCTCCATTCACATCTCAATCATTTCAAGTCGAATAAGAAGCATCATTTACGAAATAGTGACAGCGCTTTCATCGCTGTCTGCGCGCAATTTCCACGATGTCGGGCCTCGAGATTCTTGGAGCGATCGCGAGCTCTATCGCTCTGGCGCAAGCTGTCCAAGGAACACTCAAGGCTATCGACTTCCTACGCCAAAACTCCGATATGAAGGGGGAATGTAACAAACTGAGGAAAGAAGTAGGTTCGAGTAACTTACGCGGAAACAACTTATGCTAAAAAGGCAGATCCTCATGATCGACTGCTTCATCATGCAAGCCAGAGAACAAACAGACCCGATGATGCCAGCGCAACGACTCATTGGATCTACAGAACATCCACTAGTCTCCTTGACAATACAAGAGCTTGAAGAGATATTGGAAGAGCTTAATGAGATTGTGGAGAAGTACTCACGCTCTCGCAAAGTCCACGACCCCAAGAGGTTTACAGATAAGGTCAAGTGGTTATCAGATGCAGGCAAGATTGAAGAGCTTCGAGAGAGAGCTCAGGCTACAAAGTCCAATCTGCACATGGCCATCACATTCAGGGTTTCTTCCATGGTGGATAGGGGAAATGTGCGACAAGAAGTGTGAGTTCTCAAGGCGTCGTCCTTTGTCTAAACTGACGCATTGGCAGTCTCTTTCACCGTGTTACACAACAGTTGACTTACTATACGCAAGATATTCATAATATCTCTCAAGATTTACCGAAACTACTCCAGGGACCCCAAACCATGCCAGAAAGTTCAAACACAAGTCTACAACCGGGGAAGCAAGACACAACGATTCACAAACAGCCAGGCCCACCAGCAACGAAGGATAACAAACTTACTGAGACCCCGGAAGCTTTTTTGACAGATGATACCAATCAGACAGTTAACTTCATCAGAGAGGAGAGCTTCGTTAATGTGTCATCCATCCAACCCCTCGGTGCACGTTTATGTGGCCCCAAATGCCATTGTCGATGTCACCAAGAACGATGGGACCACACTGGTGCATGGGCAACTTCCCTCTTCTCTTCATGGCTCATTCGATATGATACAACAGACAATGATCACCGAAGCAGATGCAGGTGCAAGTCCAGCTTTGAGTTCGAATTTCGGCTTCCAAGCTGGCTATGGGCAGGAGTCCTATCATTTCAGGCATCCCGAGGACCCAATATCAGCATCTCCTTACGTCTATCAAGGGTTCTTGAATCAGTCCATGACTTATGGGTCACGATGGCAAACCCATCCTTACTAGAAACCCGTATTAGGGAGGGACTTGTATACTTTCCAGATGACACAGCTGGAAGTGACTGGCCCCTGTTGTCGGTAAGCAAGGGAGGTGTACAATGGCGTGACAAGCTCGTTGATGAGGTTTCTAGATGGCATTGTATAACCAAAGTTCGGACTGTGTAGAAATTCTTCTCAAGCTTTGGGGAAACATATTGCCAAGTCAAGGGCTTTCCAGGTCCGTCTCATGAGAAAAGATTGTGATGGCGCCACTGATGCTGGTTAGGAACACCGGATATGAACTTAAGCAATATTATACTGATGGTAGTAAACCTGAAATTGACATGGCAATAGACAAAACCTTATCTTTCGTGCAAGACTGGGATGAGGTGAGCACGACCAAAGTTCACATAGCGGCAGGTGGAGGAGGAGAAGTGTTGGATGCACTACGGGAACAACCTTGGCTCATTGACGAACTCGACGAATATGGAGAGGCCCCAATACACGTCGCAGTTGGCAATAACAACTTCGAAGGACTCGAGCAGCTTATGGCGGCCAAGGCTGACGTCAACCGGCAAAATCCCTCTGGCTATACTCCCCTCATGATAGCAGCCGCCTACGGGAAGGACACAATGTTACAGAAACTTTTGGAACATAGCGAGTGCCAGAGGCGTATCAGTCAAGGCAATATCCAAGGCTTGACTGCGCTACATTTTGCTGCCAAATCAGGGTCCTTAGCATGTGCCAGACTGCTACTTCAGGCTGGAGCGCCTGCATCAAAGACTGATGAATATGGTAGAACTCCAATGCACTACCTTGCATGGGTAAATCAAGAACACCAGCAAGAGATTTACGAGGCCATCACACTTCTACAAGATTACGGGGCAGATATCGAATCGAAAGATCTCAATGGTATAACGCCATTATTGTGGGCATGTCAAAAAGGTCATGTCGTGGTCATGGAGGCTCTTGTTATGGCAGGGGCATCACTTGGTGCCATCGATTCGAATAGAAATGGCATTCTACATGCAGCAGCTTTTTCTAACAACCTTGATGTTGTCCATTGCCTTGCAGAACAAGATCTGGAGGGAATTGACTCACAGCTTCAAGCCCTCGACCTGAGCAGCACTCCTCTGGGCAACTTAAGGTGGGTTTTCGATGACTACTTCCCGAATTTTACCACGCTTCCAAGCCAGGAGCAACAACAGACCTTCATAAAATTTTATTTCAAGTTGCTAATACGCGACTTGGAGTGTCACATGTCAACTCTTCGGAATATTCAGGAAGCAATACAAGATAGTGACTCAGAGGCCGCAACAGAGCTGCTCGATATACTGATAAATAGGAATGAGGAAAGTTTTCGGCAAGAACTTGTTGACTGGTATAGAGGGCTCAAGTTTTATGTTTCAGATGGTCAGTGGGATCAGTTGAAGGAGGCTATATGCGAGGAATATGACGAGACTTATGAGAAGACCAAAAGGGCAGCCATTGCAAGAGGGAAGACGATGACAGATCCCGAGCTGGAGGAATTTTTCTGATGGAATACACGGAGGCAATAAGATGATAAATTATTGAGATGCAAAGTAACGGGTTGTGTATTCCTTCGAAAGTTAGCTATCCACCAATCATCTCTTCTCGGTGAGTTCCTCTGTCCTTGTCTGCTCGTCATCTCCTTGACCATAAAGAACATGATCAGACAAATCCTCGATCTTCAAGAAACACTTTCGGCCCTTAATAACCCAGAACCCAAGTCCAATGACCAACATGACTCCAAATACAACAATAGCAAAGTTCATGTCTCCAATTGCTGGGTTCGGCGATCCAGGGAAGAAGAAGAAAACAGTCGTGATGACGGTGTAGATGATGGAAATGATGTTGAGTGCGGGTCCAAATCTTCCGAGACCAAACTCTCCTCCGGCAGGTAACTTATCGCGGCCAACGGCCATCAAGACGGCAATAGGGATGGCGTATGAGATTGTCAGGGCAATGGTGCTGACACTCAGGATGGCTGAGAGAGTAGTGCTTGAGAAGAAGTACAAGAATCCAAGGATGTTGATGAAGGCTCCTTGGAGGATAAGGGAACGTGCAGGGACTTGCCAATAGGGGTCGACGTAGGCGAAGTAATCGCCATATGGAAGACCTCGATCACGAGCAAAACTCCATGTCAGTCTTGATGCTGACGTTAGAATTGATACACCCTGACCAAATCCGTTAAAGGTGAAGAGAGCGATTAACACTGCACCTCCTTTGAGACCAACGACATTCTGGACAACCTCGATGAAAGGAAATCCAGAGGGTGCATCCAAGGTCGTAGCAAGGTCTTGAATGCAGAAAAGGCAAGAAACCAAGAAGATGAAGCCTGAGATGGCACCCATCACAATGGCCAGAACCATTGTTCTCGGGGCATTCCGTCGAGGCGCGGGGATTTCCTCAACCATGTGAAGAACAGAATCGTATGCAGTCAGGGCATACGCAGACTGAACGAGTCCAAGGAACCATACAACGCCATCAGCCCAGCCTGTTTCGTTGATCCAAGTTCCAAAGACGAATTTTGGTGATTGATACTCAAGAGTTGAGTTCGTTCCAACGAGGATGGGAAGGGCGAGACAGAAGGCGATGAAGAGGCCGACGAAGCCAACAGCGACAAAGTTGTTGAACCAGGGGAGGAACTTTTCGGATCGGCAGCCAACGTAGTTTACAAACGTGAACAAGATATTGATCCCAGTGTAGACCAGAAACATAACCCATCCATTATTCATGCCCGTCCACTCGGGATCAAACATGAGTTTCATCGACAGCACAAACTCCGCCATGAATGCAATCTGCGAAGCAGAAAGACACCACCACCCAACGACACTGATAAACGCCGTCAAGTAACTCGCAAACCTCCCCCACGAAGTCTTCCAAAGCTTGCCCACCCACAGCGCTTGTCCAAGAGCAGACGGCATACTAGAGCACATCTCACCCAACGACATGGCGATACAGACATTGCAGAGTGTGACGAGGACAAGGCCCCAGAGACAAGTGACTGGTCCGCCGTTCTGAATACCTGTTGCGAGGGATTGTGCGCAGACGGCCCATGTGCCGAGAATGCAGAAGGCGAGGGATAGCATGCTCAGGGTGCTGAATTTTCGGGACAGGGCCTGCTCGTGCCCGAGGGCTGCGAGGTCGAGGGCATCGCGTTCGGCCTGGTTCATTTGTGTTGTTTTCTCCATGGTACGCCAGAGCTTGAGTCGATGGTCGGATGAGGGTAGTAGAAGGGTGTGATCATTCTCTGGCAGTGAAGCAAGTAAATGAATAACAAGATATATATCAAATATGATATTTAACTCTCTAATGTCGATGTTGAGCTCTCTGGTATTGATATTGAACTGATCTACTACAGGACATCACCGTCTTATATATCCGTCACTTATCTTTTACCCCAGACTCCAATGTTACACCAGCCCGTGCGCTAGGAAATCTCCGCCTAGAAACAATGTGCAAAGTATACACCCTTTTCAGTTTAGTGCAGGCGATTTGGAGGTTTCCGGGTGGGTTTCCAACTAAAGAATAGATCGCTTCTAGGGACTGCACGGGTGACTCGGCCGGTTGGTACCTTATCTAACGGCCGCATTACCTCATGGGTTTTGGAGAGGAGTTGATAAGGATGGAAGTTGGAAATATAGGGTCTAGAACGAACTATTGGGAATTGTTATTGGTTATTAATTTACGAAGAGGCTAGCTATCGCTTTAACATTCCTAAGAGGGTAATGGGGGACAGAAAAGGGAGGGGTCGACATCTACAGAGTCTTGAGACTTGCTATTTATTATAGCTTTTTGTTTTTTGATGCCCTTGAAATGGCTTGTGTGAAATCCCATTTCAGGAAAACGCTTGAGAGTAGAAGCTTTCATCTAACTGTATACGTAGGGAACAGGAAGTATCTATTGAACTTTGCTCAAGGAGCTGTGTCTATATAGATGAAGCTGTATTCGCTACCTCAAGCTTCCATCTCAACATTTGTGAATCAACTTACACTTCACCTTTACACCTTGTCCCGATATTAAACACCATGGCTGATAGTAAGTCTAACACAGTGGTTGGAAAAGAACAGTACGAGGAGGCACGAAAGAACTGGCTCGACACAGCCAAAGCAGCCCAGCAGGCCAAAAACGAAGCCAAGCAGAAGTACGACGAAGCCAATCCCGGCACGCCCCTTGTTGAATGGCTCTTGAGACGGGTGCGATACTATCACAACAAACCCATGTCGAACCTTGACTGACCCCTACCCATAGAGTCCCGCTTTCCTCAAGGCCTACCATGCATTCGGTCAAGCCCAAGTCAAATTCGATGAGGTCTATCTCGAGTATGACAATGCAGCGGCGCAGGCGTGGATTGATGCGAGGGGTGCAGAGAGGGAGAGGCGGTGGTATAAGGATGAGGATGGGACGCCGTTCTTGATCATTTTGCCGTAGAGTATTCCTGGGCTGCCTAAGACTTTGGAGGAATTGTGGCGGGAGGATCCAAGCAGATGCCAGTAGGATCTTTGTCTTGGTTGGAGAAGCAGGTACAAGTTTGTATCTCCGGGCCGAGAATTATTGGCATTTGTAAGTCGATGTCAAGCTATGTAAGAATTAGGAAATGTTTTTGACCAGATTGTTCGTGCATTAGCATATGCTTCTAAAGTCTGAGTTGGCCGACGTATTGTTGAGGCTGAGTAGAGCTTGTTTCAGTAGTCCACAGGGCTTATGTGCACTGTAGCTAAAATGAACGTCAATCATCAGTGTTCTCGATACTCAAAACACAACCACCACAACGAACCTCGTGATATGTTACAGTTGCAATCTCTTTACCCCGTGGGGAAGATCTCACGATGATCACAAGAAGCAATCCATCACGTAAAAGAAACAAAGTCCATCACCTTGATCGTGATAACACAAAGCATGGACGTTAAAATTGGGCTTCGGCATTGACCAGGATCATCATCTCGGCCCACACACGTCAGAGATGGTGCTTGTACGGATTAGGAAACTTCGGGCGACGACTGATAAGACGAGATCATTTATTCTCTATCAAGTTTTCGAATTATTCTGTTTGACTACATCGTCCCAAAATTCAGGGTCCTTTTGATGCCCCCCTTGCTTCACTTCTTTTCTGACAATCTGATTCCTGCTGCAATTTGAATCTGGTTGGATTAGCTGTGTTCAGAGGATATGAATATGTAATGGACAACCTACTAAGCATAGTACACGGCCCCCTTCCTCCACGCTTTTCACCACGAATTCGACGCGGGTTCTTTTTCCTGATTTCTGGTTGACTGTGCATGTCACTGAATTGCTGACTCTTTGCTTATGCAATGAGGTCGGCAACGTTCATGGGCATCTCGTCGATCTGGGTAGAGTAGTACACTAAAAAGTCAGCTTCATCCATGACCAGACGATATCAAGGATACTTACACTCAATATCTCTCAGGATGCGCACATCTTCGGTAGTAACAAAGTTGATAGCAACACCCTTGCGACCAAACCGACCACTTCGACCGATGCGGTGGATGTAGTTCTCACGGTTGCTCGGAAGGTCGTAGTTGATAACTAAACTGACCTGCTGAACGTCGATACCACGAGCCCACACATCAGTCGAGATGAGAACACGGCTGTTACCCTGTCGGAAATCCTGCATGATGCTGTCTCGTTCCTTCTGGGGCATGTCGCCGTGCATGCTGCTGACCGTAAAGTTTGCCTCGCGCATCTTGTCAGTGAGCCAGTCGACCTTGCGTCGGGTGTTGCAGAAGATGACGGCTTGCGTGATGGTGAGGGTGTCGTAGAGATCGCATAGCGTGTCGAATTTCCAGTCCTCCTTCTCCACGGCGATGAAGTACTGCTTGAGACCTTCGAGGGTCAGTTCGTCACGCTTGACGAGAATGCGAACGGGATCGGTCATGAATTTGGTCGTCATGTCGAGAACGTCGTATGGGAGAGTGGCGCTGACGACCACGACTTGAGTCGCAGGGGGGAGGTACCGGTACACATCGTAGATCTGCTCGCGGAATCCCTTGTTAAGAAGCTCATCGGCCTCATCGAGGACCAGCATCTTGATGTGTCTGGTGCGCAAGTGTCGTCGTCGGATCATGTCGGCCACACGGCCTGGAGTGCCTGAGACAATGTGTTGACCGTAGTCGAGCTTGCGGATATCCTCTCCAACGTTTGTGCCTCCAATACAAGCGTGGCATTGCACGTTCATGTAGTCGCCCAGAGCCATGACAACCGACTGAATCTGAGTAGCCAACTCTCGTGTCGGTGACAGAACAAGAGCTTGTGTCTCTCGCACAGCGGTATCGATGACCTGCAGCATACTGATGGAAAAGGTAGCTGTCTTTCCGGTACCAGACTGCGCCTGAGCAATAGTGTCGCGACCCTTGCAGACCTGGACGATCGCTCGAGACTGAACAGCAGAAGGCGACTCGTATCCGTAAGCGTAGATTCCACGAAGCAAGTTCTCTGCCAAAACATTAGCTACATCACAGAACTAGCCATCACAACATACCCTTCAGCGACATCGATTCGAAAGTAGGATGGACCGTAACCTCCTTGGAGGTGGAAAATTCCATCCTCTCATCGGCCTTTCGATCAATTCCTCCAGCGCTTTCAGCCATGATTCCGTCTGTTTTCGATGAATATTTGTAGGGTAAAGAATTACGCTTTCGCGATGAAGTTGGGGGCTTTTTCTGGGGTCGAAGTTTTGGTCTGCAACTTTTAGAGCAAAGACGTAACATGGAGCGCGCGCCGGATATTCTTCGGCAGGGAATTGCGCGCCTGAACGCCACTGAAACTCGTGACGGGCTCGGTAATTTTTTAGCATCAAGCTCATCTCAACATTATCATCTGCATTCAGCTGCAGATCATTGTATTTTTAACTTGTCATACCCGCGAGAGTTTTCTTAGACAAACTTCGCAAAGATGCTCGTTCTCGAAGAGCAGCGCTACATCCATGAGGATCTAGAGCGTCTGGAACAAGGTATCGCTGATCGCATTCGCGATGAACCCAGACATGTGAGTAGCTTGAAACGCTTGTTGAAGCGTCCACTGACTTTGCAGATCCGTGATCGCCTCAACAGAGATCATGAGATTTCTCAATTATTAGACCAGATCCAGGTTCAGTCGAAAAACCTCCTCGACATCTACAAAGACGAAAACGGTGTCCGGTCGCAAGAGATTCGGCAGATTGGTACAGGCGACCCTTTCGCCGAGTTCTACAAGCAGCTGAAAGGCGTTCGTGAACATCACGAGAGATACCCCTACGAGCAAGCAGAAAACTCGGAGCAGCGTTATCAGATCAAGAAATCAGATGGAGAACCGCTACCATCTATTGTGGACTCCCTATTCTCTGGAGAGGAAGCTTATGGACGATTTTTCGACCTCAACATCTGCCACGAGGCTTACCTCAACCTTCCAAATGTCCGACGACTCACATATTTGCAATATCTTGAGAATTTCGACAACTTTGCACCTGGACATGGTGGAGTCACACGAGCCAACAAATTGACGGATCAGTACTTCAAGTATGTTGGACAACTAGCAGAGTATCTCGAGAGCTTTATGCGACGAACACGACCGCTGGAAAACGTGGACAAGGTGCTTGCGTCGTTCGACCAAGAGTTCGAGACGGCGTGGGACAAGGATGAGATTCAGGGCTGGGAGAAGGACTCACATTCAACAAACGCCACTGCAAAGGAGACCAGCACAGCAGAAGCTGTATGGTGCGAAGATTGCGAAAAGGAGTTCAAGAACGAGAACGTCTACAAGAACCATCTCACGGGGCGAAAACACATCAAGGCAGCTGAGCAGCGAAAACAACGACAGGAGCAAGACTCTCCAGCTAATGGCGCCACTGGAACCGTCTCAGCGACACGACTAAAAGAGCGCGCGGTAGCTGAACGAGAGTACAGAGTCAAGCGCCTAGCCAGCGCCATGAGCACCGAGCGAAGCGACACCAGAGTCAATGTCGAGCGCAAGCAGGGCATGACGGAACGCGAACGCGCCCAAGAACTCGAGAACCTCTTCAACGCCGACAACACACCCCAAGAAGCCCAAGACGACGGCGAGGGCGAAGATGAAGACGGCGAGGAGCGAATCTACAACCCGCTCAAGCTGCCTCTCGCATGGGACGGCAAGCCAATCCCCTTCTGGTTGTACCGCCTTCACGGGCTGGGTGTTGAGTTCCCCTGCGAGATCTGCGGAAACTTTGTATACATGGGTAGACGAGCCTTCGACAAGCACTTTAATGAAGCGCGACATATTTACGGTCTTAAGTGTCTGGGCATCACCAATACGACGTTGTTCCGCGACATCACTCGCATTGAGGAGGCGATGCAGCTGTGGGAGAAGATCCAGAAGGAGAAGAAGCGCACAAAGGTTGATGAGGGCAGTGTAGTCCAGATGGAGGACGGGGAGGGCAATGTCATGCCTGAGAAGGTTTACTTGGATTTGCAGAAGCAGGGATTGTTGTAGATGTATTTGTACTATACGGTAAAAGCGGAGACAGGAGTTTCTCAATAATTCATGGAATTTAATGCCATCATGATGGCTTGTCTCGTTTCTTGTGATGAAAGGGGTCAAGGCATCATGACTTGATTAGTCATGACTCCATCGCCCCTCCAACTCACGCTCACACCATGTAACCATCATCAATTCAATCATCAACAATCATGTCACAGCTCTCAAGACCTATACCGGCCCTTTACGCCGTATACGTGCTCCGTTCTACAAAGCGCCATGCATCAATCTACATAGGCTCCACGCCTCATCCCCCAAGACGTCTGAGCCAGCACAATGGCAAAGCACGAGGCGGTGCAGTACGCACTGCAAAGGACACACTGCGACCATGGGAGATCATGATACTTATAACAGGGTTCCCGAGTTCGATTGCTGCGCTGAAGTTTGAGTGCGTTAAAGTTGTGATGAGTGAAGTTTCTGGCTGATAGAGTTTTCACAGATGGGCTTTAACGAATCCTCATTTAACAACACATATATCAACCGAGGAGCGCATAACCACAAGGGCGCCTAGGAAAAAGGGACAAAAGAAGTCTCGGAAGCCTATTCATAGTCTGAGATCCGTGGTGTCGAATCTTCATTTGCTCGTTGGCGTGTCGAGTTTTGCACGCTGGCCACTTACCCTGCACTTCTTTGTACCAGAGCCCAAGAGAGCTTGGGATAATTGGCTAAAGTCTAAGGAGACGACTCCACGCGAGGGTATCAAGATCACAGAGGATTATGAACCAGATGAAGGGTCAAACGGGACCAAATCTGTTGAGCCCTGGGGTATTCACGCCCTGCCGCTGGATTATGCGCCCATCAAACCATACGTCGAGAAGGCGCATAACGTGGTGAAGTTTGAACGAGAAGGGAACTGCATCCATTGCCACGAAGCATTAGAATCGGGAAAGGGGCTGCAACCAATGTGTCCTCATGATGGATGCGAAGCAATGGGCCATCTCGACTGCTGGTCAAAACACGCCCTCAAAGGTGAACCCAAGGAGATATTGCTTCCCTTATCATGCACATGTCCAAGCTGTGGTGGCAAGATAAACTGGAGCGACATGATGAAGGAGTTGACTCTTCGTGTAAGGGGACCGAAGGAGGTTGCGAAATTACTCAAGAAGAAACGGCGGACGAAGAAGGAGATTGCGGCTGAAGCTGAAGCTGAGGAGGATCTTTGAGGATGGCTTTTTTTGCTTTTGGCGTTAAATATGAAGATACCCGCTTTGCATTTCATTAAAGTGTTGTAATATTTAATGTTTCGGGTGTGAGTATTTGTTTCGATCAGTACTCGATTCCAGCTCGACTACCATGTGTCGTGATGGTACTTGTAGTGCAGAGCAAGGCTAAGTTCTCGAATTAAGGTGTCGCTGCCATTCTTTTTGAAGCATCACCTCAAGGAGCAAGAAAATCCGTAACCTTGAAGCCGAGCCACTCTTAACCCAGCAAAAGGTCTGCTAAGTTGTTGCAAAATTCGCCCGAGTCTCTTTGTTATTCAGGGCTGAGGCACTCTGTTTTGAAGCCTTGCCCAAATCATGGTGAGCCCCGGTTCCCCACGCAATGATGCTGACCAGGACCCCGGTGTTTGTGCTGAACGTCATCTCATCGTGATTGGCTCGTAAGCGGTCCCTTATTAACTAACCCCTGTCCATTGAGAGTTCGATATCAGATTGGATTTTTTCTGGGCCCGCCTTTTGTCTCTGTGGCCGTCAGACTTTTAGGGGCATGCCATCGCAATTGAGCGGGACAAAAGGCAGCCACACAACTAGACAAGGAATATGATGATGCCAGTCAGCGCGTGACTGGTTTCAATGTCACACATGCCCTGCCGCATTCGGATACCTCCTTCTCCATGACGACGTGGCCGTATGATAAATATTTTCTCGTCTGTCAAACTTGTTCCCTTCGCATTGATCGTGATATTGCTACTGAATGTGTCGGGTCACGAGCTAGCGATGCTCAATGGATACATATGCCTCATAAGGCTGTGGCATTCTCCCTGAATTTAGCGGTTGTGTCGCAAATGTGTTGGTTAGAGTTCGACTAGACCCAGACGCTACATTTACCGCTTGCCGACACAGAGTCTTTCTCCCAAACCGACATCTTCTTTGTTCTTGACGGTGGAAGCTACTTTTGTGGACATTGACGATGTGATTCTCGGTAATGGGGGCACCGGCCGGATGTCGTCGCTAGTGGGTCCGCCACATGAGTTTTCGGGGCCCTGTATCAGGACGGCGTTTTTGAGCGCTGAAACAGCCAACAGAGACTTGATTGGAAAGAATGGGCATCGTTGGAACGCGATATAGTCCGTAATACATAAAGGATGGTACGATGAGCATTTTTAAAGTCGTAATTGTCCAGAAAACTCCTTGCAATTCTTGTACTTGCTGGTCCGAACCCACCGGCCCTGCCTCCGTACAGTCAGTGACAAAGATGACGGCGGGTACTTGTGCCTGGCGCCAGAATCGTGCTAAACAGAGGTACCTACCTGCCGCCCAGTCCACTTTAGTCTTTGGCGTGCACTTACCAGGAACCTCCTGCCGCACCCTGGCCTGGGCTTCCTTCCCTTCACGCCCTCGTCCCTTGTCCCTTCTGGGTTCCCTTTGTGTGTCGTCGCTCGCTCGCGCCTCCAAGATCTGGGATTCCCTCGACCCATTCCCACCTTCCTAACTTCCGTTCCCACTCACACCCTTCACCCTCCGCTCCTTCCTCACTCTTAATTCTTTCATTCAGCATCAACAGTCCCTATCGGAGTGGCTGACTGGTTCTTTCAAGCCATTACCCCTACGAACATCAACTTTGGGTACTTGATTCGAAAGTCACGATAACTTCTGTGTGTTTTGCACAGCCGGCCTTTTTTATATCGACTTGCTTGTGAGTATATCCCGTGTTAGTCGGAGATACTCCCTCGTCTTCCCTTCCATGGTGTCAATCAAGTTCAACTCACCACTAACGATGTACTCCAGTTGCGAAGCTCGACTATACATCGCCTTTCTAGTCACCAATACTCTGGTTCCTCGTCGCGATTGAGACCTTGTGGCCTGCGATGCTGGTGAATTATTGACGACGGCCTGCCCGAGTATGAAGTCGACGTACGCCGCGTAATCGTAACGCTCGACCGATCCCAAATCCGCTCCTCCCTATTAGTCGCCGCTCAACGCATTGTCGTCCGCTCCAACCATGGTGTCAGTGCCAACTGTAGGCGCCGCGGCTCCTGCAGCCACCCACAGCATGAATGCAAGCACGCGAAGCTCACCCAGTACTCCCGCTGGCACATCATCGAAACCGAAACCCAAGGTGAATTCTAATGGATACCACCCGATCAATCCACAGACACCTCTCAGCTCACTCACGAGTGCTCCGCTGGATCTTACCTCCGTCGAACGTCGCGGACAGCCCACCGCAGTCAGGGAACCAGTCGTCAAGCAGAGCCGTCCTCACGGTCTACAAGAGGCACCGACGTACTGCCCAACGGAAGAGGAATGGAAAGATCCCTTCGAATACCTACGGAAAATCACGCCTGAAGCAAAGAACTTTGGCATCTGCAAGATCATTCCACCAGATTCTTGGAATCCAGACTTTGCCATTGATACTGAGGTGCGACAATCGGCGCATTCCTAGCGCGTTCAAGCTATCAATGTGCGATAGCTGTCAGTGATTCGTGCTAATTGTTTAGAAATTTCATTTTAGAACCCGAAAACAAGAGTTGAACTCGGTGGAAGGGAGTATGTGTTACTCATTTTGACATTATCACACTCGGCTCACATGTTGCAGGTACACGTGCCAACCTTACATATCTTGATGGCCTCTCAAAATTCCACAAGCAACATGGCACCAATCTACATCGCTTACCGTACGTGGACAAGAAACCGCTTGATCTTTATAGATTAAAGAAAGCAGTCGAGTCGCGGGGCGGCTTTGAAAAGGTTTGCAAGCATAAGAAATGGGCAGAAATCGGCCGGGATTTGGGCTATAGTGGGAAGATCATGTCCTCTCTTTCGACGTCACTCAAAAACTCTTACCAACGATGGCTTTGTCCATACGAGGAATACCTTCGACTCGCGAAGCCCGGTGTCCACCAACAGCTGGAGCAAGAGTACGGTGGACCATTGACCCCGAGTCCTGCGCAAACACCAGCTAAGCGATCAAATGTCAACACACCTCTCAGCATCCGAGGTGACTCCCCAGCGCGCAATGCTTCCGACGCACTTCAGGCCAACATCATTGGAGTGAAGAGGGAAACGGATGGCGACACGCCCATGCCCGACGCCATACCGCCTCAAGCTCCAACATCTGGTGGATTCACACCAGTCAACTCGGGCGGGTTTACTCCCGCGAATGCTGGCTTCACAAGTGTCAATCGCAGTGTTACCAGCGAGCCAAAAAGCTTTACTCCTGACCCAAAGCGATTTGACAGCCCTGCCTCTTCAGCAAAGAACACTCCAGACAATCGGGCCTCCAATCTAAAAGAAACGGCATTGAAGCGTCAGCTGAGCTGCGAAAGCTCATCTGAATCGGCCAGAAGGGACATCGATATTGAGGACCCTGAAGCGGCTAGCGGCCGCCGCAGCAAGCGACTCAAGAAGGGTGAGTGATGACTATTCGATTCCTCTTCCTTGCTGTCAATCCACGTTGTCGCAACGCAGAGCATTTCCGTTTCCGACTTGAGGACCATACGCAGGGATTTTAGCTGCAATGACCGATCCCGCTTTTCATTGGCTCCATGATCATGGGCTAACATTTCTGTCGTAGATGCTGTCCCCACTGTGGCTGGATCGCACATGACGCCATTCCGTCCTTCAGTGCCCAGGATTCCGCGAGAAGAGCCACCACCGCCAGGCGAGGTAAGTCGAGTCACCCTCAAGGGGGAATAAGCTGACTTTGTAGAAATGCGAAACTTGTGGTAATGGTGAAGATTCTGGTTCTCTCCTGATTTGCGAGTCTTGCGACCATTCCTACCACCCAGCATGCCTCGACCCACCTTTGAAACGAAAGCCGGATAACGAATGGAACTGCGCACGATGTCTGGTCGGAGATGGCCAGTTCGGATTCGAGGAGGGAGGCCTTTACTCGCTAAAGCAGTTCCAGCAAAAGGCAAATGACTTCAAGCAGGGTTACTTTGAGAAGAAGATGCCCTTCGATCACGAGCTCAACTGTCATCGACCTGTCACTGAGGAGGATGTTGAGACTGAGTTTTGGAGATTGGTTGCCGACCTGGAAGAGACGGTTGAGGTTGAGTACGGAGCTGATATCCATTGCACAACTCACGGTTCAGGATTTCCGACCGTAGAACGACACCCTCAAAACCCGTATGCGACTGATCCTTGGAACCTCAACATTCTTCCGTTCCACCCCGAAAGTCTGTTCAGACACATCAAATCTGATATCTCTGGCATGACAGTTCCCTGGGTGTATGTCGGTATGATCTTTTCGACATTCTGCTGGCATAACGAGGATCACTATGCCTACTCTGCCAACTACCAGCACCTAGGCGCAACCAAGACTTGGTACGGTATCCCGGGCGAGGACGCTGAAAAGTTCGAGAACGCCATGAAGGAAGCCGTCCCCGAGTTGTTCGAAACTCAGCCAGATCTACTCTTCCAGCTTGTCACGCTCTTGACCCCCGAACAATTGAAGAAGGCCGGAGTTCGTGTATACGCTCTGGATCAGAGAGCTGGTCAACTCGTTATTACGTTCCCGCAGGCTTACCACGCTGGATTCAACCATGGATTCAACTTCAATGAAGCCGTCAACTTTGCGCCACATGACTGGGAACCTTTTGGACTGGCTGGTGTTGAGCGATTGCAACTCTTCCGAAGGCAACCGTGCTTCTCTCACGACGAGCTTCTCTGGACCGCTGCGGAAAGTGCTGCAACAGGTCTGACCATCCAGACCGCGAAATGGCTAGCACCTGCGCTCGATCGCATACACAAGCGAGAGTTGCATCAAAGGGAACAGTTTGTTTCAAGGCATCTTGAAACAGCATCTCATCACTGTAAAATTGGAGGAGGCAACGAAGATACATGCTCTTTGACACTTAAGATAGAAGATGAAGATGTCCAAGAAGAAGACGAACAGTGTTGCAGTTATTGCAAGGCTTTCTCGTATCTCTCGCGCTTTAAGTGCCTCCAGTCGGGCAAGGTTCTTTGTCTGCTTCACGCAGGCTATCACGCTTGCTGTGATCTGCCCGAGCAAGCTCGATTCCAGGGCGAAGGACACATCCTTTTCTTCAGAAAGGCGGACGAGGACATGGATGCGATATACCGCAAGGTGATGGAGAAAGCACAGACTCCCGAGCTTTGGGAGGAAAAGTACGACAAACTACTTGAAGAAGAGGCAAGGCCGTCGCTCAAATCACTACGCGCGTTGCTTCACGAAGGCGAGCGCATTCCTTATCCTCTCCCTTCATTTCCTGTCCTCCAGGATTTCGTCAATCGATGCAATGATTGGGTGGGCGAGGCGACAAACTTCATCGTGAGAAAGCAGCAAAACCGACACAAGAATGACAAAGCCTGGCAATCAAGCATGCGAAAGTCGATCGGCAACTCTGAGCAAGACCAGAAAGAAAGAGAATCTCGGAACGTGTCAAACATCTATCGACTTCTCGATGAAGCCGAACGCATTGGTTTCGACTGCCCAGAGATTTTCCAGCTTCAAGAGCGCGCCGAGGCTGTCAAACAATTCCAGACGACTGCAGCGCAGGCTTTGAGGAATACCTCCACCTTGTCACAGAAGACGGTCAAGGAACTCCTCGAAGAAGGGCGCGGCTTTAATGTGGACATCCCTGAGGTTGACCAATTGATGAAGGTGCTGGAGCAGTCAGAATGGAATGATAAAGCCTTCGCCAACCGAGGAGTGTACATGACTCTTCAAGAAGTCCAGGATCTCATTGAAGAAGGATGCAAGCTTGGCATTCCAACCTACAACGACCATTTGACTTACTATCGCGACCAGATGCACGCTGGACAGCAGTGGGAGAAGAAAGCCAAGGAACTCATTGTCGCTGAGTTTGTTCACTACCCGCAGCTCGAAGCACTATCGCGTCAAGTGCAGATCAACGTGCTTCCCGTTTCGCAGGAGACTCTGAGCGCAGTTGATCAAATCCTTCACAAACAACGCGAGGCCCAACGCCAGATAGTTTCATTATTGGATCGGTGTCGACTCCCCGATTTGCATGACCGACCCAAGTATTCGGAAGTCGTAGAGATCCAGAAGAGATTGGAAGACCTCAACTCAAAACCGGATGGAACTCTCGAACTCGAAAACGAACGCAAGCGTCATGAGGATTGGATGCGAAAAGGCAAGAAACTCTTCGGTAAATCCAACGCCCCTCTGCATATCCTCAAGAGTCATCTTGAGTATGTACTAGAGCGGAACATGGATTGCTTCGACATCGAAAATGACACGCCTCGAATGCCCGGGGAGCCGGTTTCAAGAGAGGTCAGCCCTGAGCCAGGATCCAGCAAATGGGACGAAAGTCGATCCCGACAAGTCTTTTGTATCTGCAGAAGGGTTGAGGCGGGAATGATGATTGAGTGCGAAATGTGCCACGAATGGTAAGTTGCCCCAATAATATCTTACACGTTACTAACACCACTAGGTATCACTACAAATGTCTCAAGATTGCCCGTGGCAAGGTCAAAGAGGACGATAAGTATACTTGCCCGATCTGCGACTGGCGGATGAAGATTCCCCGAGATGCTTCGCGACCGAAGCTGGAGGAGCTGCTGGCCCTCGCTGAGGAAATGGCAGCATTGCCCTTCCAACCTGAGGAAGAGGAGGTTCTCAACAAAATTATCGAGAACGCACAAAATTTCCGAAACCATATTGCCAACTATTGCAACCCGTTATTGTCTACGGAAGCTGAGGCAGAGACGCAACGATTTTATTTGCGAAAGATTGAAGGGGCAGAGGTGTTGCTCACATACGAGACCAATTTCTTCCGTCAAGAACTCCATAAATGGTGCCCGGTGGCCCCCGAAGCTCCTCCGATCCAGGAGCAGTCCAGAAGCACACGAAAACCACGACCGACAAAATTACAGAAGATGTTGGTTGAGTACGGTGTTGACAATCCTGACGACCTGCCGGAGCACGCCCGAGGAAAGGCGAACAGTCTGCGCCGAAAGGCAGCCAACGCTGAAGCTGCTGCAGCGGCGGCGTCGCATCCAATGGGGGGAATTGGATCTGGGTATGGAGGGTCGGGATATTACCCACGTTCCGGCGAAGCTGGCAGCCCCAACAGCCACGGTGATCGTCGCGAATCGCAGTCCTCTGGCCATTCAAGGACCAATTCGGTAAGCCTGGGCAATGGCATGCATGCTGGACCCCTGGGAGCTGGCGGTCCGCAGCTCGTTGTTGACACTGCATCAATGTCTTTGGAGGACAGAATTCTTCAAGGTCATGACGATGGTCTCAACTTCCAAACCGATGCTGAGAAGACCAAAGCTTTGGAGATCCTCGCGAGGACCGAATTGGGTAGAAAACAGGCTGAGGCTATGTGGGGACCTAACGTTTGGGGAACTGGACGTGGATCTATTGAGAGACGCGTATCTAATCCGATGGACGAAGAAATGATCAAGCAGGAAGAGGGCAACGTTGATCAAATGTTCAAGGAGATGACAAACCAAGACGAAGATGACGAGAAAAAGATCGATGCTGGGGGAGATGTCACCATGACCACAGCGTCCTTGGAAAAGGAGAGGAATGGGATGGACGCTCTTCTAGATGGGGAATGAGTTTGCAGGAGGTGACAAGGGGTGATGGCGTTCTCGTTCGGTTAAAAAATACCAAGAAGGAAAAGGAGTCAGGTCGGGTCGGTTATGTTCTTTGGTGTTTGTTCTTGAGGCGATTTTGTTTGTACGAGATCCATACCAGGGCGTCTGAGATGGGCGATTCAGAGAATACCACACCACACATGAGGTTGTACTGGTTTTTAGACCAGGCTATGTTACATAAACAATGAGCAGCTGTGTTACGTTATTAATGAGATGATTTGATTGAAAAATTCTAAACATGGTCATGCATGATATTCTCCAGGGCGTTGAGCCCGGACATCTAATGGGACAATGGCTAATAAACGCTCTACCCGCCTGTTTTCCTAGAAAATTTGATGACAACTTGGACCCGACCGAATTTGTTGAAGACATGGCCTCTTTCTTTCTTTTGTCCCAAAATCGCCCTTTGAAGGAGATGCTCTCCTGAACCGTAACGCCGAAAATGCAGATAAATCAATGGTGATGGTACTTGGTGCACGTCTCATGAGATGCACCCTTCCTATACATGATGAATGTTCTTCATAGGCTTATCGTTTCCATCATAAGCATGTTGAAGATTGCTTCGGCCCTAAATTTGTGACCGTATTATTCTTTATCGGTTAATGCCAATAAGGTTGAGGAACTCATTGCGCGTCTTGGACTTCTTCTCAAAGCAGCCGAGGACACAGCTCGTGATGGTGCTGGTAGTAGTCTTTTCGACACCGCGCATCACCATGCACAGGTGGCTCGACTCCATGACCACGGCGACACCCTGGGGCTTGAGGATCTCCATGATGGCATGGGCGACTTCCTTGGTGAGGCGTTCTTGGATCTGCAGACGGCGGGCGAACAAATCTGCGATTCGGGGGAGCTTGGATAGGCCGATGACGGTCTCGTTGGGGATGTAGCCGATGTGCATCTGCGGGGGGAAAAGTCAGCTGTTTGTTTGGTTTCTCGTGCGATTTCGGAGGAGGAGCGCAAACCTTGCCGGTGAATGGTACGAGATGATGCTCGCACAGAGACTGGGAATTGTCAGCTACATTTTTGCAATTGAGTCAAGAAAAGTACTTACGAAGATCTCAATGTCCTTGACAATGACCATTTCACTGTGTCCCTCTCTGAAAAGAGCCTCGTTGACCATGGTTTCAATGTTGTCCTGGTATCCCTTGGTCAAGAAGAGCAGGGCCTTTGCGTAGCGTTCCGGGGTCTTAAGAAGACCCTCGCGATCGGGATCTTCACCGACACACTCTAGAAGAGTGCGCACAGCGCCGCTCATACGTTCCAGTCGCGCAGCCTGCTGCTCCTCTGTCTCTTCTCTGCGCTCTCTCGTACCACGACCTAATACCGTCAGTAAGCGCAACCACCTCCGATCAGCCAAGGCAAGACATACTGGGTCGACTGAGCCCGTCAAAGTCAATGACAGGACTAGGAGATCTCATCTTGACCACGGCGCCCTCTTCTTCAGGAACGCTCTGGGGTGCAGCAACGCGGCGCTTCCTGGGGAGAGGTTCATCGCGGGGATCTCGCGAAGCTTTGGCCAAGCTATTGCGACGCTGAGCGAAAGCGCTGGGCTTTGCGCCATTGACAGCGACAGCTTCGCCATTCTTTCTCTTCTTCTCCTTGCGGTCGCGACGGCGCCTGCGGGAATCGTCGCTGCTGGACGAGGAGCCCGAGATGCTTGCGACGTCGTGGGATCTCTTCTTTCCGTCTTCGGAGGTAGGCATGGTGGCGATGAAGAAGAGGTAAAAAAGGGAATTGAGAGAGAGAGGAAGAGGAAGAGGAAGAAGAGAGGGGATAGATGAGAAAGAGGGGAAGTAAGTACTAGGTATCTTTATGAGTCAAGAGAAAAACCAGGCGATGTTTGACGACAAGACTCAAGCCAAAAAGTACGGAAACCGAATTGATTGAGTCAGGGTCCAAATGTCTCTCTCACTCCAAACATAATAAGCCAATGACCGGATCCAAACGCCGAAAAAACTAGAGGGGCTCCACGGGATTCGCGGGGAATGAACTTGTCCTGCAATTATTTTCCCACGCGCATTTGCTTTATCTTATCAGTGCCTAGCGCAAGCTGTTTTGACGTCAACGGCCTAGTTAGCACCTCATTTGTCTCAGACTCTCAGTGGACATTGGCAGTGGAACGGTCGTTGGCGCCGTGGGTCCGATCATGTGTATATGCACGTGACTGGACATCACGTCCGTTTGGTACTCCGTACAGCAGACGCGTTATGTGCCTGATGCCGGATCATCCTCCGAAAGCCGTCAGGACGAGAAGACGCCATCTTGTGAACGACTTTGCGAAAAACGCCGATATCGAAAATACGTACCTCTTCCTTGACGAACGCCTTCTCGGAATACTTCGCTGTTTGCTGTATCGCATTGCATTGCTTAGTCACAGCGCCTCTCATTTCGAGCCTCTCCCTGTCACCACCGGCCGTCACATCTCGACATCATCAACATGGCTTCTCCGCCCTACGCAACCTCTCCATCGGGAATGTCACCGCCCTACCCATCACCCGCTCAGATCCCCAACAAGAAGCGCCCATCAACCCTCGACGGCTCCGCGCCTCCCCTCAAGCGCCGCAAGCCCTCCCAGACCTCCGTCTCAACCACTTCCGCCGCCCATCCTCTCCGCCAAACCTCCTTCCCCCCCGAAGCACGATCTCCATTCCCGCGGTCCCCCTCCGTCGATGCCCAGTCGCATGTGAGCGGCAGTGCAGTCAGCACCACAGCCAGCGGGGCGCCCAAGAAGAAACGCGGCCGCAAGGCGAAGAACGCCAAGCAAGATGATGCTCGTGAGCAGACGCCTAGTCTTGTTGGAGGACGGGCACCTACTGCTGTGAGCGGCCAGGGTGGTGAGAAGGATGATGACGATGAGGATGATGAGAAGGCTGAGATGGCGCTGGAGGATGTTGTTGCGAGAACGCAGGAGCAGAAGCAGGAGGAGATTCGGCTGAGAGCTATGCTTGTTGAGGCTTTTGATTCTCAGCAGTATAACCGATACGAGCTCTGGCGTGCGGCTAAGTTGGCTGATAGTGTCGTCAAACGAGTATGTCATCTCTACGCAGGTCCAAGTCTTGATGCTGACGTTTACAGGTTGTCAACGCTACGGTTTCTCAATCCGTTCCGCAGAACGTTAGTACAGCCGTCAAAGCCGTCGCCAAGCTCTTTGCTGGTGAGATCATCGAAGCCGCTCGCAATGTACAGGGAGAATGGATCCACGCAGGAGAGAAGCAAAGCGAACTACCTACGCCTCCCCCTTCGACAAACGACGACCCTGCCGCAGCAGAGGAAGAGATTGATCTCAAGCGCGGCCCTCTACGGCCCGACCATCTACGCGAGGCCTGGCGTCGCTACAGACTATCTGGAGAGAGCCGTGGTGTAGGTGTGCAGCAACTTTGGCATGCACAGCAGGGCGATGGAGTGGAGCGCTTTTCGACCCGTACAGGAAAGCGACTTTTCAAATAAATTACGAAATAACAGGCGGCTACGATAAGGATGAAGGAGACTGCGATGCAAGAAAAAGAGCGAGTCACGATGCGTGGAAAGGAGATTGCACAGGATGATCGCCAAGACATGCTCCAGATTAGTGACATGACCTGACTTGGCAGACATGGAGATGGAAATTCTTTCAAGCGTAATAATGATACCCCCAAAAGTCCTGAAACAAAACAGGAAATAGAACTTTACAATACTTGTACAATAATACCCAAATCAAGAACATAAACGAGCATATGCCAAGAAAGTTCGTTTATCGGAAATAACAATGTCCCGAACGAATACTCACATCACGGGCTGTCCCTTGACAAGTACATTGTAACTCGTAAAAGACCGAAATTTGCTCATATTGATACAGTGGGCTGATGTATTTCCACGTGGATTATCGGGACTTGCGCAAATCACATACAAAACAAGTAAAGCTTTCACGGCACAATTTATCCAGATTGACAAACCTTGAGTACGAGAGCACCAATGACATTCAAGCGTTCCTGTGCCTTCTAGACCTTCGTAATACTAGCCGCTCTAAACCCGGTAAATAAGGACTGCCGGCTGAGTCTGGGAGTGTGGGGAGCCAGCTACCAAGGAGAAGACGGATGTTGGCTGTAAGACGGAGCCCGATTTAGCGCACGCCATTCCAGTCAGAGAGTGCCGGGAGCAATTTCCGTGGGTGGAATCATCTTGGATCGCTGATAATACAACGCTCGTACTTGGCCGGCGGTAATATCTATCTCATGAGACTTGCCAAGCGGGACCGCGGGGCATATGGGAAAGTCGGCACGTACACAGCCACTTTGTGCAAGTTGTAGCTGTTGAACAGTCTTGATCGATTGGAGCCAAGTCTTGGCTGCTGAGGTCTCGACTCTTGACCTTGACACTCTGACAGTGGGCTCCGCTTGTCTTCTATCAGGTGCGGAAACTCCTACGGGCTTTTTGTATGTAGGGAATTCCTTGGCCAGGTTGATGATGCATGTATTCAGCCTCGGTTCAGCATGGCCAAGAACACCATGCCATCATTTGGTCAGCTCGTAAACCCAACAGATATTGTTTCGACGAAGGGGAATCCTTCAGTGACAGCTCCAACGCCCTGGGAGTTCAGACCTGGTCTTGGCAAACCTTGCAGGGCCTAGACTCATCAATCGACATTCTGTCCCTGAGCTCACCGACCCTGCAATGGTGGTCTCTCCTCCAAGGAGATTGGTCTCAAGCTTGCCCTTCATCACCTTAAATCGTCAACATCGCAGCTTAATCGGCTATGAGGAGCCGAGAGGCTGGCTTGGCGGTCGGTTGGACCGAAAGACCGTGGCGCAGCAGCTGCGAGCCCAGCAATGCGTTGAAAATTATGGGGCGCCTAGTCCTCTGGGCATCCCGCAATCAGAGACAGAGCTCCCCGTAGCTCCCTGTAACACTCGGGTCTTAATCAGTCAAGGGATGCTAGGGCGGAAAACTCGACTGTGTATCCACCAGCTTCTGCCTGTAAGCAAGGTTTCACGGCAGCTTGTGATTCTGAGTCTTTGCGTGATCTTGTAGGGTCGTTGTGAATTGCTGTAATTATTGTAGAGAGCTTCACGGAACTCTGGGTGTGTTAGGGTTTGAGCTCATCTCGAGAAAAGGCCAATAAAGTCACCAGGTCCGATTGAGCAATGCAATGTACGAAGTCGTGATAGGGTTGCCATGGTTCAAAATGTTTAAACATGACTGGCGCTAGCGTTCCTTGACATCGGCTGGATCTGCACCGTCAGGACATGGATCTTTCGCCAAGCAGTCAATGCTTGGCCGTCAACGCGCGTCCTGCTTGGCGAGTCAAACGGTACCTACATCAAGAAGCGCTCAAGTCTCATATGGGCTGGCTGTTGCCGCCATCATTGACGTAGCTTAGACTTTGGATCGGCATCCAGATGAACTGTATTTGCCAACATGACAGGAGGAAAGGTGAGTCCTGATCCTCATCTTGCTGGTCTTTGTTGCCAGCTGGGTCCGTCCCATTTTGCAGTGTACTTTGTCTGACACATTCCCCTGCAGAAGGAGGGCTCGACCAACCCGTCAGCTGTCCGGATTCGTGACAACCAACGACGGTCCCGTGCACGACACAAGGAGTATGTCGAAGGTCTGCAGAAGAAGCTTCAAGACTATGAGCGCCGAGGTGTTGAAGCGACGTTGGAGATGCAACAAGCAGCTCGCAGTGTAGCTGTGGAAAACTCACGCCTAAAAATCCTGTTGGGGTACCACGGCATCACTAATGAGGATGTTGAAAAGTTCTTGCAGAGCTTTCCAGACCAACCCGCCTCAGAAGCCGCAAAGGCAACGATTTCACGGTCGACATCTGGCCAACCACTTCTCGCGGCAGCACCCAAGATTCCTCTCCAATCTCTATCAAGAGGACACTCAACAGAACCACCGATGTCCACGTTACCGCCTCCCCATATCGCACCAGAGAAGACGAGTACTCGAGATGTGGTGGACGCCGTCGTAGGGATCAAGAGAGACGCTCGTAAAGCTGGTCTTCCCAGTGGACCGACACTTCCTTTGCCAGTGGAGCAACGGCAACCGCTGTTACAACCTCGACCTCAACCGCCCATTCTGCCAGCGTTGCCAGCTCTCGTCCTCGGTCAGGGTAGGCCAGACCCCAGTCCCCTCGATAAACTCTCAGTTCTTGCGACAGCGAGCGTAAATCAAGAACCTGACAAGATCAAGCACCATCGCACGCATTCAAATGCCGATAGCCTTCGTGTACCGAGCCCGTCAATACTGGGCCAAAGTTCGCCAGCGTCGTCATATACAACCCCTAGTCGAATAAGTTCGACATCTCCGTGAAGCCAGAAGAACGGACACAACTGGAACGCGGCACAACAAGTTTCGAAACCAACGTACATATTTGATAGGACAGTCCATCAAGGGAACATGGTTCAGGAGTCTGGTAGCGAATTCGTAAAAAGCGATACCAAGAAGCGGAAGGAGAACGGGAGTTTGGAAGGCGTTGAGCTCACTGAACGACACCATACAAGGTAGCTTTGCCTTTGTCTCGTTGTACGTAGGCCAGGCACTACCCGACACAAGCATAGGCTAACGATCCTCCCGACACCAGCCTCAAAGTCCAGAGAGGATGCACCAAGTTGATGTCACTGGTGCTCGATCCAGGATCAGAACCGAAAACAGAAGGAATGGAAGCAATGCTGCCATCGAGCAGAAGTTGAAGACGAATACTCGCATCGGAAGAGTTTCGATACATGATTGATGATACAAGTCGCTGGCGAGACACGACAGATACCGAGTTTTGGAGTTGGGAAAGAATAGAATTGGTTTCAGGTTGCTGTTGTAGAGAAAGCGATACTAAAGAGTATCGATCGAATCCGGGGAGGCTGTGCATCTTGGCGATTGAAGTTGAAATCTTGCCTGGCATGGCAAACGGTGGGCGTGAGATGGTCGGATATAAGTAGGGCTGTCTCTTTGCTCAAACGGGAGGCCGCCAGGTGGAGATATAAGCTTGCAAGGGCAATGTACTCCAAGAAGGCGGGGAATATGATTTAGCCGCGCGAGTTGGAGGGCGTCTCTCGAAGGTCGTTGGAGGAAGGACTCTCAACATCTTGGTGTGTTGAGACGAACACTAGACAGAAGCAACAATTTAGCCACACGAATAAACGTCAAAACAACAGTATCTTCTTGCTCCAGGGGTTAATCTTAGCACCGTGAACGTCTTGTTTAGGGAGGGAACAAAGCTCAGAACCTTGACCAGACTTTGGTAAGATATCATAAAGTTGGGGTCCCATTGAGGAGTTTTCTTTTTTCCCCCAATGAATAGATGCCATAATAAACTCCTCAAGAGTCCCCTACTTTATGAAATCTTACCTGAGACTTACCTCGCAGGAGAAACCCCTTTCGAGAAGTTGTCTTCTCGGCCACTGATATTGGAGTCTTCCCAAGCCGAGAGAACCGGGATCCAGTTGTTGATCCACATCAGCGTCATATTGATCCATAGAACTGCAAGGTTGTTGGAGGTTTGGAAATGACATTAGATAGGAAGGATTGATAATCTCTCGGCTGAGTGGGATATGGCAGAATTTGCTGTGGTTTGCTGCGATTTGCTGTTGGTGGTTGTTGGGTGGGAGTGTGGTTTCCGCGGAATTGTCGAGGTTGGCAGGGGCGGAGCTGCAAGTGAACTAAAGGGGCGTTGCCTGGTGCCCTCTGCGCTGAGGTGAAAGCTTGGCAAGAACCGGTGTAGCAGATCCAAGGTGAAGAAGGCCGGCGAGGAGGGCGAAGAGGTCGAGGAGGAGGAAGGATGAGTTGAAGAAGAGAAGTCGAGCAGAGAGCGCAGTCAAGCAGGAAAGTACATCCAGAAGAGCGGGAAGTGGGCACGCGACCGCGTTCCTGCCACGATGGGGGCAAATGGAAACCTGAGTGACAGAATCTCTCTTGGGCGAACAAGAGGTGCCTTGAAACTGAGAAGAGACGAATACAATTGAAGAAGAAGCCAGATAGAAAAGTCGGTGATATGTGGTCTTGAACGAGCCGCACTTGCAAGCTCAAATTCATGACGTCGTGGAAGCATACCAATCGGCACAAGCCGGTGACAGTCACCGTAGCTTCAGGCCCTGCCAGGGACCGGAAAGTGGGTGCCAACCCCTGTAAGCCACCGTAACGATCGTCATCTTATGCGTTGACAAGGGGTCAAGACTTCGTGGGAGAGATTTTGGTGCATGATTGGTAGACTCGCTAGGGGACTCGCTTGGTCCAAATAAGCTTAATTGTCTCAAGGTGTGGCGTTCGGTTGTCATCCGGGCAAGATTGAAAGGCTCTGGGCCTTGTTTCGTTGTGAAGGGTTGGAGATGAGGACAAGCTGGAAGGTCTTTGTCCAGTTATTGCAACGTTCATTTGGGCTGAAGGGAGTGTTTGTTCGTGTAAGTCGAGGTCCAACAACAGTACAGGCACTCGCCCGACTGTTCACCGTTATTGTAACAGTCATGGTGTTGAGTCAAGGAGCATGGAATTCAGAAGACCAACGAACCAAAGGCCTTTGACATCTCACTCACAACGGTTTCGCGGGAGGGTTCGAAGTTTAAATGTTGCCGAGGGCTAAGATGGCCGCGCGGCCTCGCCAACACGTTGGTCCCATAATTGGTGGTGGCAGTGCATCTAACTACTAATCCTATTCAACGTCACTCACCCGCGGAAGCTTTACTTGTAGTAGAAAGGCCCTGAAAAAAAAGAAATAAGAAATGTTTCAAATATGAGCTACACTAATTGCACGGCTGTGCTTGGTGGTGGCACAGCTGTGGTTGAGGTGATTGAGATTTGAGGTTATTGCCGACCCCAAAACACCAAGCAAAGTCACCAAAGTGAGTACAGATGAACAAAAAGACTGCGATTTTTTGTTCAAAGTTCCATGGGACTTGGTATTACCTTACCTACTAACTTACCTAGTAGCTACCTACCTTAAGGTACTGGCTTGGGGTGGTGCAATCATCTTGCCGTAAGTTCTTGCCTTGAGGCAGCGCCCAAAGCAATTTCTATCCTCCTTCTTCCTTCCTCATCAGGGCAAGGGAGGTAGATATCCAACACTGTCCTCATCGAGAAAACTTCCATCAAACATCATCATTCTTCAATCCGTCCATCCATCTTACACCAAGCCGCATCAATAAATCCACATCACATTCTATCAAAGCACCTCTATCTTTTTATTTCGCTATCACCAACATGAACACCTTTTTCCGGGTTGACGATATTATCACATGGGCCATTGACGACAACCCAAATAAACGCCTGACCTTTGCTCATATCGAAGGGCCTCAAGCTTCAGCCAAGGCAATCAAGCTACCAAAGCAAATCCTCGACTCGCGTCGAATTCTGGATCACCGTCGTACCTTAATTGTTCAAATTCTTCCCGAATTCAAGAGGAATGCGGTGACCGAAGCTCAAGGGTCTTGGTCACCGAACCTTAGACTTGAGGAAGGCCAACACCAACCTGAGCTGACGGTTGAGACATACCGCGAGTATGTAGAATATCTTAGGATTGGCTACCGGCAAAAGACATAGGAGCAAATGCCCGACGCAAATTCAGACCGAATAATCTTTCTCCTCGAGGCTGACCCTGACTATTCAGCGGAATATGCCCTAGTATTGGCTAGCATCACGTCATTCGCCGTACAAAAAACAAAGATCCAAACTGCATTACATATGAAGGTGGCAACTGTATCGTGGGAAAGCATCCACCCAGTCACGAAACAGCTGTTTCATGGAAACATTAGCCCCTACGAAAATATTTCCGAATTCTTGCTTACAAAATCTAAACCCGCGCCAGCACAGCCTGTGGTTCTCAAGGACATGCCATTAGATCTGCTTCGGTATGGTACAGTGTCTAATGACTCTGGGAGTTTATGCCTGCGTTTTCGGGACGCAAAGCATGATGCTGAGGACAAGGATGAACAGAACACCGTGCCATCACAATGGGATCCTTGGTCCACAATAGGCACCACAAAATGGAACTATGCTTGCATTCCGGCAGCTTTGAAAAAGCCCGGAGTCAGTCTAAAAATGCTTCATTTGAATGCAAACTCGAGAACAGCAGAACTCTTGCCCTCCTACTACACTGTCAGCATTTTTGCGAGTCCTACGGTCGGTCAACTCATCTTCGATCGCCGCTCTCATCAGCTATTGCATACATTCCTATGGATCTCAAAGTCGGAAGAACTTCAGCAGTTGTCTTGGCGTTTACGGGTTCAGAGTTATCATCCTCCCGATGTTTTGTGTCTTGATCACTTCGAACAGCATCGCGCGACAGAACGTCGAATGAAAATCTGTAATGAACACGCAGAAGGGTTCATGGCTGCCCTCCTAGATTACACTGCATGGCCTTGTACCATGTTTGACTTGCTCAGAATTGTTCGAAAGAAAGATGATGTTTTCGAACATGTTCTGGATCGCTTTATTTTCCAAGGACTTGTAGTAAATGAGGAAGATAGACCTCGATTACCACGAAGATTAGTTTACCCCGACGCATTCTATGCTCTTTTGCCACAGGTCAATTACGACTCGCGTGTCGCCCAGTTCCTCACCCTGGAAACAACCCCCTTGATGACCATGATAAAAGTACACCTTGCCCCGATGTTAGCAGCGGCAAATGAACCAATGGAACTGCTCCACGTCCCGGGACTTGACTCGGGAATCAAGACAGCAATACAAGAATGTATGAAAGAATGCTCTCGGGTATGCGACGCCGGCCCCTGGGTACGTCGCAGCACTCTATGGGCAACCGCAGGCCTAGGGAGCATGATTGATGCCGATGCCGATGACGAAGATGAACCAAACCTTCGTGCCACTACTCCTTTGGCTGATGGTAACGTTCGGGTTCTCACAGTTGCATGCACACAGTTGTCGGTATTCGGTCGGCTCATTAACAGAATCTTACGTGTGAACGGAGTGGAATTATAGGAATTCGACGCCATTCGGGAACAGGTGAATGAACAGAACTACAAACGGATATCCCGAGACCTGCTGTACGCATATTCTCACCAAGTGGCTTTTGCATCCAGACCCAGAAAGAAATTGAAAGAGGGGGAGTCGCCAAAGCTGTACGACTTTATGACCAAGAGGCTATTCCAACCCAACCTAAATCTCGCAGTGATTGATTGGGACTACCTCTTCAGCCAAGAAAAGAAGGTATTTGGTGTCTATACGCATTTGAAGCGTCTGGAAGACGGAGGGACCACTGTTTGCAACTGGACTTGGATTCCTGGTGGAGTATGGAACGAATTCGCAGGAGAAATGGAAAAGGTTCGGGCGACGCAGAGAGGTAGGGATACGAAGAATAGCGATGAGTTTTGGCAAACTAGATTTTGAGAGACCAGGTTCAGGGAGTAGAATGAGGTATTCTTTGATCATTAGGAAGCTGTAGAACAGAGGCTAACGTAACATAACTTTAGTGCTCTTTGCTGATCATCAAGTCCCGTTGTGGTGGGATGCAGGTTATTGTCAAGGTCACTGTCGAACTTGAGGTCACTCCCAAGTGTAAGACGCCTTTTGTATGGAAGCACGAACTGGATGTGAAAGCTATACGGGCGTCTCCAACGATGGAGAGAAGCTTGTGGCCCTGTGATGCGAGATGAAGTGTAGGGGTTTTGCTTTGAGAGGCCATAGAACAAAATCTACGAAGCACCGGTAGTCTCTCCTCCAGGGGTAATAAAACTCAGACCTTAGTTTAGGGTATTAAAAATAAATTTAGTAAAAGATATCCTAAATCTATCCTAAGTTACCTAAATAATTTTATCACTTGGGGTCAAGATCATGAGTTTTCTTTCCTCCCCTAGTCTCTACATTGGCTCATTCTTTTCCCAGGCAGGGGATGCAATAAGACTCAAGACCCTGATCATAAGTGACAAAAAGCTCGAAGTAAACTTGGGTAAACTTCATACAGATTTGGAGGATCTTCGACTAACTATGTTTTTAGCACCGCATTTCAAGGTCAGAAGTCTTCTTGCACCCCTGGCGAGAGTCTGTGGGCTCCTGAACTTGGAATCTGTTCACAAGAACAGCCCTTGAAGCTTGGGTGACAGCAAAGAACTGCTGTTATTCTGAATTCATTGTTCTCGTCCATACAACTGGATCGGATGGAACGTGAATCGTACTTTATGCATTCTGTTGTTGCTGCAGAGCTTTGCTGGGCGACTGCGTGCCAGTTGCGAGCTCTAGTACGGAGCTTTGCTGGGAGATTCACCAGGCTCCTGAACCATAGAGCGTGTTCCCCTACTTCAACCACCTCGCCGCACAACCTCCTTTTTCCTCTCTTGCACACGTTCAACGCTTGTAAATCACGAATAGAAAAAGGGCCTTGTTCACACCTCCTTCACAAACATCTTCACTTCTTTTTGCAACCTTCACGATGCCTCATCCCAAGATCCCAGGTTTCGCTGCCCTCAAGCGCGCTGGCGAGCAGGCCAGCCAAGAAGGTCGACCGGAGCCTGAACAAAAAGGCATCACACTTGTCGAGAGCATGTCTCTTCGAGGAGTAACCACGGGTAAGACACCTGGTCTGAGACTTGTCAACAATTCTCCTGGTGGGGGGCGTCAGGAGAACGTCGTCGCCAAAGTCCCCGGCCTCCAGGGCACGTATGCTGCCGCCATCGACAATCCCGAGAGCCTTCTTGAGGCGTACAAGATGCTCCCGCGCGGCAAACTCTGTGTGATCTTTGCCGTGCCCCCGAACGGGTCGGGGGCCAGCATGACCTCAAGCGAAATCCCGTGGTCTGTCTTCCAGGCGGGAGATGAACGAGCCGCCACCGCACCAGAGAACGACAACAACGGACTCCAGGCTATTGAAGACGATGAGACGGTGGTTGGAGATGACGAGACCGTCGTTGGGGACAACGACAGTCCCGAGAAGGGAGCTTGTCAAGAGGACGATGAAACGACCCCGGAACCACCTACTACGAACCAGCCAAGTAACGACCCGGAAGTTCTCTATCCTGACTTGGCGGGTTTAATTATTTAAGACTAAAGGTCAGTCAAGCCGTGAGCACGAGGCGGATCAGTTACTGACATTCTGAAGGCCATGAACGCGGAGTGTGCACACAAGCACACGCAGGTCAATCATCCCGCTGGCCGAGGAGTAAGCGCCCTCACCTCCAACTGCTACCTTACGCTCGATACTAACTGCTGAGTTTCTAAAGACCTCGAAACGAGATGCTGCCTGCCCTTGCCTGCCCTGGTGACAGACATCAGTACAGAATCCACTTTCTCTTGCCCAAACCGTATTCCTTTGTCAAGTCCGACTTTCCTTTTTCGATGTCCACTTGCTGCCACTTCACTCTCGAGGAAAGTGAGCAGCGCCCTCTGCGAACCAAGTACTCTAGAAAAAGCATCCATCTACTCCTCAACCAAAACACCAACCAAACATCATTCTCTTCGATCCATCATCACCCTCTTGACCCATCATCATATCAACAAGCTTACGCATCCCATCAAAAACAACACATTCTTTATCATCACAGAAATACCATCACAATCATGAGCCTCACCACATTAGAATCCTGCCGCTGGTGCATCAGAAAATGCTTTTGCATCTTATTCACGTGCCTCTGCGGAAACGAAATGCAAGTCATCAATGGGCAGCCGGAGGATCCGGGGGCCGGTGTGCCTCTGCAACAGAACGAGTTGCCAAGCAATAATGCTTCTCGGCCAGATCCTCAGCCTAACAACCCTCAACCTGACAACCCTCAGCCAGAAGAACCCCATCCAGAAGAACCTCAACCGGTAGAGCATCATCCAGAAGAGCATCAGCCAGAAGAACATCAGCCAGAAGACCCCCAGCCAGAAGACCATCAGCAAGGCAGCGAGATAACTTCATTCCCTGCATTCAGGGCAAACCTGGACGTCGAAAACTCTTCAGATAATGTCAGTCACCAATTCACTCCTCAGCCTGACAGCCCCCAGCAAGGCAGCGAATCAGGGTCACACAGCACCGCGACGGGTCCATTCCCTCCATACAATGATCCAATGCAAGGAAATCAGAAGGTCGGCAATCCCTCAGTTGGTGTTCCGCAGACCAACGATCCTCAGATCAATGAGGCCCAGAATAGTAAGGATTCACAACACGACCAAGAGCCTCGGCAACAACCCCCTCGGAGAAAAACAGGTATGGTAGACGCCATGTCAAAAAGAGCTGTGAAAAACGCTATGTCTCTATTATTTCCTTTATAAGTCGGCCATCAGAACGAAGATAATTAACCGAATGCAGTCCCGCAGTCCAACAATACTCATACCAGCAGGGTATCGGTCACCCATGCCAGTCACATCACGGAAGCTGGCCGTGTCTTTGGCAGAGCGGGCAAGGTACGGTTCGGATTCAGTTGAGATCTTCTGTAATGGTTATCGTTGCGAGCATATCTTCGGGTTACGTTTCTGTGTCGTGCCTTCGCTTGAGGGTTGATAGATCATGGCCGTGGCTTGTTATACGGGAGGAGAGTTCAGCGAATCGATCACAATAGCGAGTCTACTATCAATCTCACCACAAGAGTGAATTCATAACATCATCAAAGTCTTCTTTAACTGTCGAGTTCACACGACATATCTGGCGTACATAATTACGAAAAGACCCTGGTCCTTCCCTCGGGAGCAAAATACCGGACCTTGATATAAAATATCAGAATAAACTTAGCAAAGAGTCCCCTAAGTTTAGGCTAGATTTAGCGAGATATTTCTATTGCTTAGGGTCCAGGTCCTGTGTTTTCTTTTCTCCCCTAGCCTCCTAACCTTCTCTCATTCTGTTCGAGAGACTCCAAGTAGATGGTGCTCTCAGATGCAGTGTATCCCTCACCATTCATCTTCAGGCCCACCACTTCATAGATCAGTATCAGCCTTGCGAACAGAGAACTAATAAACACCAGCCTCGACAGGATAAGCGTTCCGAAGAGTGCTTGGAGACAATCGCCTACGTACAGCGCTGAAGCAAGAGTGAGGAACCAGCCCGTGTGTCGTCTGCTAGCTTTGACGTGAAGCTTTGACCGCCATGTTGTTGGTGTAGATTCAGACCACGGCCTTCCTCGATCTGACCATGCGCTTCTTGTGTCGGTGGTGATTTTTAATCGTGCGGCGATGTACCCGACCAAATGGATTGCTAGGGCTCAAGCGGTCCAGATGGCGGGGAGGAAGTCTTCGGCTGGAGCGAATGTGCAGACTACTTGGAGGCAGAGTTGGTATGTGAGATAAGCATTGTTTGCAACTGATGCAGTGGCGATGAATTACTCCGCCAACGACACAATTGCCTGCGCTCCGACGAATCACGATACAGCAAAGGTAGTAGAAGACTCGGAACCCATCTTGGCGATAAAGTCATCGTAATCCGACACCGTCAGCGGCTTCACTCCAGAACTACACATGGCCAACAGCACCGCCAGCCCCAGTCTTAGATACGCCAATATCGCTGTATCGAGATACGAAGCACTCAAGAGTTGAAGGACTGATGGCGCGAGACCAAAAATGACAGCAGCAGAAGCTAGTTCCGCTTTTCTGAACTCGGGCATGATGTTGAGGATGCAATCTATGACATGGTAGCCTTGACGAAGGGCGGGGCTGGATACGTTGAGGTATGCTTCTATTTCGGAGGAGCAGTTGTATTCTAGTTGGTCCTTTAGTAGGGGTTCCCATGCTGGGAAGAATTCTCGGAATTGTCTGTTTGAGCGTTGGAGGGATGAAGGGGAGGATGATTGCGATGAGGTTCAAAATGCCGGGCTTCGTAGGTAAAGGACTGGCCATTTTTGGTGGAGCTGGGGATCACAGTTGAGAGTGACACTTGTGGGAATAACGACAAAGCAGCCCGAACAGGGAACACTGCGCTTTATGCCTGTTCTATGCTGCAGACTTAGTCCTTCAGCCTCAGCCTCAGATCCTCTTGGCCTCTATCCTGAATCACAAAACAACCAATGTAAATTAATAAACTTGGAAATCGTTTTACATTGTTAGTGTCGTCAATGAAGGCAACAAGCCCTGCCGGCCTTAGGTAGCCATCTCGGGGATTCCTCCGGCGATGCCAACGTTCTACAAACCACAATGGAAATCAACTGATAACTGAACAAGTATGCATTTCCTATAACGGCTTGTTCTGCCCTTGACTAGACGAACGGCATCTGATCCGATGAGGGGGCACCATATTCATTGGTCAGTATCCTGTGGCTTGCCAATATGAAAAATAGCACTGTTCGGATAGTTTGATCGATCAAAACAACGTCCGGGAGAACAAAGCCCTTTCACACCTGGGTATCAACGTCTTGAAACCCAATTTATCAGATGAACAGGCCATTACTAACGAGATATTCTCTCACAAAAGCAGCAAAGCGCTACAGAAGTTACTAGTAGTCAGTGTCATTGTACACGCTGTTGACTCCATCGATCCGGGACTAGCGTTACCTTTGATAAATGCTCTGGCAAAACAAAAGGAGGTCGCTGGGAAGTTAGCGTACTTCATCCATGCAGGTTCTTTAGCTGACTCGAGTATGACTTCCGATATCAGCAGACCTCGGGTTCGACTGCATTCTACGCAAACTCAGGCTAGTCACGCGGCATCAACAGAGATACATATGCGGTCTTCAAGACTGAAAAGATGTTTGCAGACTCGTATCCAGTTCAAAAGGTGAGTTATTCTATATAACTCCGTATAAGAGGCAGAGTTTCCGAGACGGATAATGAACTTGGTGATACAGCACTCATGTTTTGTCCCTCACATGGTTAAAGATTGCATATCCAAGTACAATGATGCTACAATAGAGTAGAGTAAACCCATGCCCAGCCGCTAATCTAATAATCTGCTCCCACTTCAGTTCCTATTCCTACAGAATCTCTCATTACTTAGTACATAATAAGTCCGTCTTATATCCCTCCCCACGCATCTGGTTCAAATATAAAGCTACAACAATCGCCACTTAAAATCCCAGCATAACATGCGGTTCGAGCTCTTTCTCCGTCCATTCCCAAAGCTGATCACGAGGCTTGCTATTCTTACTCAGCGACGAACCCTTCCCCTGTACACCGACAGGAAAGTAAAAAAGCACCAGACTTGACATCAGGACTAGTCGCTGTCCACAGATGATTCAACGTCCCCTCCTCGATACTCACAGTAACGAACTTCATGGAAACTTTAAACAAAGCGGCCATCAAACAGTTATAGTCTCTGACGACCGGCCCACTGAGGTTCGTTGCGATAACCCCCCGGATGGATACTCACGACTTTGAGGTCTGGATTGTGGCCTGCCAGTACCTGGGCGTAGTGCACGCCTGCAAGCTTCGACTGGCCGTAACGAGTCCATGTTGAGAACTTGGGCAAAGTAGTTTTCAGTTCATCGAAGAGATAGGAATTCTTGGGCGCCATGTTCTCAAGTTCAGAGCTGAGAAAGACAACTCTTGCTTCGGTAGATATGGCGGTGGTTGCTTTGAGGATTGGTAAGAGTAAGGTCGTGAAGAGTGCAGGACCGAGATGGTTTGTCCCGAACTGGATTTCATATCCATCCTCGGTCAAGCCTTCAGGTACTGCCGTGATACCGGCATTGTTGATCAAGATGTCCAATCTGTCAGACATGGATCTGAAATAAGCTGCAGCTGCCTTGATGCTCGCAAAAGAGCTTAGGTCAAGCTGAAGAGAGGTAATAGGGCTAGCATTGGGGTTCTTCTTAATGAGTGTTTTGATGGCTTCGTTTGCTTTTTCTTCGAACCTGGCTGCGAGGTATATGTGCTTGAGCTTGTGCTTCGACAACTGATAGATGACTTCATAACCTAACCCGGTATTCCCCTCCTGTGACTAGTATCACTTTTCCTGAGAGGTCAGGGATGTCTTTGTCTGGGTTGAAAGATACGCCTTTAGTCATTGTAGAGATGCTTAGCTCACGTTTGTCAAAGAAATATTATACAAAGTATCATAAGCCCCTTTACTAAAGGGAAGTCACGTATTTCTTCGCCAACCCCCTTGGCATTTATACTAATCAAGGGGAGAATATCACTTGGGTATACGGAGTAGAAACATAAGTATGCAGTTTAAGTTTCATCGTGTGGGCCTTGGAGTGACATTTAGTTCCATTCTATTCGCCAAACAGTCCTAAACGAAAGCGACGCTAGAGGAGCTTCGAGCTAGCCATCCGGTCTTCTCATAAACGGACGGACATTCACAAGTGCGAACTCCTTCACGCGGCGGCTTGCTTAATGCGCCGATACCGACATAAGCACACGCGTCTATTCAGGTATAGTTTATAGGTGCTGGTTTATTCTAGTCCAATTCTCGCACATCGGAAAAGAAGGAAAAGTGCGAGGGAGACCGAGAAACTATGATGCCGCGTCTATATACGAATAACATACGCACGCTATTGTCACGGCCGTGGAAGCCATTCTTCAAAGTCCGTTGCTTAGAAATCCGATAACTCTAATTCATTGCCTAACAGAAATTTCGATGAAGCGTGTTCACTAAAAGTATAAAGAACCATTCTCACATCTCATCTCTTAGACTTCCCCTTACAGCACCATCAAGCATCAACAAGCAGCACTTGCCAAGTTACCTGTCATTAATAAATCATACACCAAGAGCATATCTTTTGCCAACTCACAGCCCTTAAACATTCTGAGATCCCAACAGAACCAGAACACAGTGTCTCAGAACCGTGGAGCCGTCAACCCTGCAGCCCGAGCACCCCTCGAGGTCAGGCCACTCGACACCCCAGCCCCAGGGCCTGGTGATATCCTCGTCAAAAATGAGCTTATCGCCATCAACCCAGTCGAGGTCAGCATCACCAAGAACGACCTGTTCAAGTCCAAATACCCTTGTGTAATTGGCACCTCTTTCGGTGGTGAGGTCCTCGCAGTCGGCGAAGGTGTCTCTGACTTCAAGGTCGGAGACAAAGTCGCTGCGTATGCCAGCCCAACCGATGGCGACAAGTATGCCGCCTACCAAGCCTATGCGTTGGCCAAGGTTAATACGACCATTCTCGTCCCGGAGGGTGTTGATTTGGCTGTCCCTGTGGGCATGAATGGGAACCTGACCACCGTCGTCGGTATGATCAGCGCCACAGCCGGCGTGCCCAAGCCAGACATCGGGAACGAAGTGGCCTCTACTGGCAAGACGATCCTCATCTACGGAGGGACTTCTAACTTGGGTAGCTTGGCTGTACAGTATGTTCGCCGGGCAGGCTACAGCGTGGTCACCACAACCTCACCCAAAAACAAGGCCTTTGTTGAAACTCTCGGTGCCAATAAGATCATCGACCACAGCCAGGATCGCGATTCTCTGGTCAAAGCCTTCATCGCCGAGGGACCATATGATATCGTCGTTGATACCATCTCCTATCCCAACACTGTCAGCATACTCGCTGATGTCCTAGCTGCCCAGGGCGGCGGTACAGTGTACGCTACCATGCCGCCCTTTGGCCCAGAAACACTTCCCGAAGGTGTGGTCCGCCACTTCACTTCATGGCCATTTGAGTTGTATAAGGAGGGCAACGAGCATTTCATTAGATGGGCTTTTCATGAGTTTTTTGCCAGGGGTATTGCAAGTGGCAAGCTTGTGCCGACGCAAATTGAAAGGGTTAGTGGTGGGTTCGAGGCGATCAACTCTGCTTTGGATATTCTGGGAAAGGGTGTTAGTAACTCCAAGGTAGTTGTTGAGGTTGACAAGTAAGAAGACGTGGATTATGAGAAGAATCTGATAGACTACGGAGTAGATATAGATGGAATACGAGATAGACTAGTGTTGCAGATAAGGATTCATTAAACCTAAAGTAAGACGAATGATTGTAGTGAAACTTTATATCCTTGATTTGAAACAAACTACAGTTATGACTTTTGCGAACCAATCATCTTCCATTGTATTCTAAGCAGAGTATCATCCGAATTCCGCTCCTCCGGTTAACTTTGACAGGATGGATCTATGGTCGACGACAGAGGGCAGATGGTTGGTTGGGGTCAGGAATGACGACAAACTTTAGGTCAACCCAGCTCTGAGCTCAAGCCGCTCTCTACCGTCATGATACATGAATTACCTGGAGCTGGGAGACAATAGCATCAGGATTATATCGAAAGATATTTGTGTCGATTTACATGAAGCATGGTAAAAGGCCATTTGGTTCAAGGCTGGTGGTTGATATTGAACAGGCTTTGTACACATCGTTTCATAAGACATGGGGTTGAAGAGTATGGAGAGAAGCTAGCCTCTAGCTCGACTAAGTGTAGATTACCAGGGCTGTTAGTAAACTATATATTAGCTCTAATGTATAGAGGAGGATATGAGAGGGAAGAATAAGGCGACAATGGTAGTCCAAGATCTCGATATGACCCCGAGACACCATATCACGCTACCACTTGCATCCCCAAATAGATCAAAAAGGAAATTCTCACCTTGTATGCTCCGAACCTCCGAAACTTACTCAATTCAATACGACTACGATCCAATCGTTCTTATCCTTGTATACGAGATGGTTATTCTAGAATACGCGGATTCACTTCTATTGCTGGGGAAATTTAGTCTTGAGTCGTGATTGGTGGAACTTTTGACTAGAATCATTCGGTACTCGGCACTTATGGAGCTATAGCTTACCAGATATGATCATATCGTCCGAATAGCAGTTTCAGGTCAAACACTCAGCCAATCTCCGAGGCACGGATACTTTCTGAAGAAACATTATAAAGAACCCGCCAAGGCTTTGTCTAGTCTTCAATTCATCTCTAGTCCATTCAATTCAGCCCTACAGTTTCAGTTTCACATTACATTCCTTTCATCATGAAGTTCTTTACTGTTTTCTCTGCCCTTTTGGCCGTGGCTTCAGCTACACCTACTACTTCCCCTTCAAAGACCCTTGATAAACGAGCTACCACCTGGTGTGATGCTTTCGGGTCCCTCCAGACAGAAGGATACACCGTCTACCACAACAACTGGGGCAGCAGCCAGGCTACGTCTGGTTCTCAGTGCACCACCTTCAACTCAGTCAAGAACAAGTCCTTCTCGTGGTCTACGAAATGGAGCTGGGCCGGTGGAAACATCCACGTCAAGAGCTACTCCAACGTCGCGCTCGAGAACATCAACAAGAAGGTCTCGGCCATCAAGTCCATTCCTACAAAGTGGACGTGGCGCTACACCGGAACCAATATGGTCTCCGATGTGTCCTACGATCTGTGGCTTGCTCCCTCTGTTGGCGCTGCTAACAAGTATGAGATTATGATCTGGGTTGGAGCCTATGGCGGTGCTGGACCTATCTCCGACTCTGGATCTACTCCCCTTGCGACGCTGACTATCAACGGTGCGCAGTGGAAGCTCTTCCGTGGACCTAATGGCGATACTACTGTTTACTCTTTCGTCGCTACCAAGAACCAGGGCAACTTTGAGGGCGATCTTCTTCCTTTCCTTACATACCTCACCAAGAGCCAGGGTGTTCCCAGCAGCTATGTTGCGACTAGCTTCCAGGCTGGTACTGAGCCTTTCGTCGGTGAGTTGTGTTTCTTGCGTTTTTTTGTTCTTAAGCTAACGTGTCAGGTTCCAACTGTGTCTTTACTACCTCTGCTTACAGCCTCTCTGTCAATTAAACTGCCTGCAGTGCAGATTAGCTGGCTAGTCTTTTCTTGTACTATAAATATTTTCATTGTATATAACCTGAAATCTGTCTGTCGCAATTCAATACCTCTGAAGGAAGATTCTCTTATTTGTCTGGCTAAACTGCTATGAAATCTCAGAACGCCTATGATCATCGAATATCAATGTCCTCAATCGCGACTTTTTTCTCCTCGAGTAACTTCGAGACCTCGCCACTCATCAGGCCAATCATAAGCAACATCCAACAAAAACATAGTGGTCCCCCTCAGGACGGAGAACGGCAAGTTCGCTGGAGCCCGTAAGTACAGACTACATCTCTCAGTCGTACATCATCTGGCATTGCGCCAATAGAACCATCATTTGTAGTAAATAGACGGTATCCGTTCTGGTATTTCTTTGCATTCTTCCATCCAAATAGTATTGTACCAACGTAAGACCCTTGAAGCGGGTTTCTTTTCAGTACTTCCTCTAGTAACTCATCACCTTGTCCTGAATGGCTCAGCCAGATGCATACTCGGGAGATATGGTCATCACATACTTCTTTTCTAAGTAAGGTGCAGCATATTATCTCCAATACACTTTTGCCGTTTGGATATGCTTCCCCCAGTCGGCGTCTGAGGGTGCTGATACACTCTAATAGCCGGTTTTCCAGGAGCTCGGGAGAGACCATCTCGCCATATACATAGTCCACAGATTGAGCTTTGATGCCTTTAATTCGTAGAGTTGTACCATCATCTAGAATATCTATAGACAGACAGTTTGACCGCTCAGGTACTGTTCTGTTTGCGGAGAGACGCTCTGTGGGTTCTCTGACTATTGGTATTCGCCTGTCAGCCTCCGAGAACACAGGCGCCCAGCTTGGTAGATTGTAAAGACGTTTGGCACCAACAGCATGGCTGTTGAAGATGTTGGAGATGTCATAGCGCCACTGATCTCCATATACAACCTCCCAGTTCCTTTCTACTGCCGTTTTGAGTATCTTCTCCCATATAGGCAAAACCCATGCCATAAAGTCTAGGCTGACCTGCCGAAACTCCTTGGTATAGTCAGGTACAATGGAAGATTTGGTTACAGATAGAAGGCCATAGATATAGTCCCGGTCATCAGTAGCTTTCGCATTGGTTGACAAATATAGTGCCAAACGCCACATGTCGGACCTAGGGGCTTGACCCAAGCCGCCTTGCGACGTCTCACGCGTGTAGAAGAGTTCGCATAGCCTGTGAAAGACGAATTTATACCATCTAGCCTTGAGTCGTCGCACATCATCTTCAGTCGTCTCATTCGTGCGCTGCAGGTATATTTCTAGTTCACAGAGTGCCGCGAAGCAGTCTAAATGTTCTTTTTGGTGGGAAGGGGACAGAAGGTACAGTCTTTTCGCGAGTATTACCTCCTGATGAATCCACACTCTGTTCCAGAACGGAAGTTGGCAGAAATTGAAAACTGCGATAAAAGGCTCCCCCTTGTGTAGAGTATGAACATCTTGTGTATTGAAAAGACTGCAGTCAGGCGGAAAGAGCCACGATAACTGTTCTGCACCCCAATGGACCGGGCCACCGAAAACATGAGCAAATTGAAATCCTGCAAGTTCTGGAAATTCATCCTCCGGTAGAACTATCCCTTGGGGCATCTGGTGTATCTTGTCGAAAATCTCGAAGGCTTCGCTGACAACTTCATCACTGGAAGAAAGCCAGGCCAGAACCATTGCTGCCGAAGAGTAGATATCCGCCATCATGCTGACTTGGCGCAGTCTTTCGGTGAGATCATCTTGGTTGATACAGAGTGCATCGGCCCACAAGCGGAACCTGGAAGTGTCAAGCTCAGGGTCTGACTTACTTTCAATGTCAATCCAGTGTTTCTTCACATGTCGAAGTGCCGTAGCAAGATTGACGGTCACTTGTCGTGGGACGCCATCAACGGTGATCTCTTCCGTGACTTTCGGATCACCCCAGACGTAGGAGATGCAGGTGTAGGAAAGATCAGGTGTGAGGAGGGCGGTGTGAATTTTGCAGTTGACTTTGCCATCAGGAGTAATGGGAAGGATCTCAAGAAGACGTATCTCTCGTTTATCCTTGTTGAGGGGTTGATAGAGAGGCGGAGGGGGCCACGCTCCTGTGCTGGAGGACGCCATCTAGTTAAGACTGGTGAACAACTGGTGAGATTGACTTGCAGTTGGTGAAACTGGCGAAGATGAGAAAGTCTGCCTTGCGAGAGAGGCTTTATATAGTTGTTGTAGGTTACACACAAGGCTACAACTTCTCAGATTGTCTTCTGCTCGACAAAAGGATTACGCTACGTTATGGCAAAGGGGTGCAGGCACAGATCTATCAAACACAGTGAAAGCAGGAGAAATCGTAGAGAAAGCAGGGGAGCAAGAGACAAATCTGAAATCTCATGTCACTGCCGTCTAATAGCTTCATGGCATGATTTATAAAGTACAAAAGCAATTCTTTAGATGTTATTGAATAATCTGACAACTTCATCTCAAACAAGCTTGTCAGTTGGATGACAATAGATGATTTCTGTTGGCATTAACAATTATATTAGTGCATTTCATTTTCGCCAGACAATCTCCCTTGATTCATTACGCCTGAGATCTCAAGCTCGTAAAAGGCACAAATGAATTGCTGTCTAGGCAGAGGTTTGGCTTGTTTGCAAGCTTGACATAAAACTTTTGTAAAGAAATTAACATCATAAAGTGAAATCAGATGGAATCTGAAGGGCATCAGGGCTAGACTTGGCAAGTCACAGGAAACAGCAAAGTGGAGCGGCTCATTGAATGCTGGGCGTGTTTGAGAGGGAATTTGTTGATGATTGTTTTTGCGGATTTCTCGGTATCATGATAGCTATTTTTGATTGTATCTCAAACTTCTGGCATATTCTATGACTTCGGATTGTCTATAAGTCAAACTGAATAATTTTGATCTTCTTGAATCTGTTTGGCGATTGGCAAGTCAAACAACAATATTGCTCCGTGCAAAACACGACAAATTCCTCACACCTTCACCTCCAAGCACAGTAAAACAGAATCGCACAGGAAAGATTGCCCACAACTGAAAACCATGAAAGCCTCATTGTTTACCAAGAGACAGTTTCTTCAGCCAAGCGGCTTGTGGCAAGCTAGACAGAATTTTCTACCAAATGTTAAAACCAAGCCAATAGGTCTTTGGCCAAGAGGCGTAGTATAAGTTCTCTAGTTACCGATCGGCGAACGTGATTGATGGATCAGATAAGATTAAGAAATGAACCGACGCTAAGACAGCACTGGAATGGGATGCTCTACCCGAGACTGTGTCTAGTTAGTGGCTTGAAATGGAAAAAACTCAATGGCATGCCAAGAAACGTATTACCCAACGTCCCAACTTAGTCCAACCGAGGAACCGACCTACCGACATCATCCGATGTCGCAAGAACAACAAATCGAAGGATCAGAGCAAAGGTGTAGTGGATGTGATGCAGCTGAGATCGACGACCAAGTGGGTTGATTGATGCACACTCAATGCCTACGACAATCACAATGAGACGTTATCAGATCGATCCCACGTTTACTGGCACATTCACATCATCTCTTCACCCCACGAACGTCTCACGTCAATCCTTCGCCGACATATCCTCGGTCGGCGATTTACCCACATCCCGCGGCCCTTTGACACAAAGTCGCGTGTCTAATATCCGATACCCCGTCCCATAGATCCCTTCCAGACCGTGCTCAGTGGATATCCCATCAAATTTTTATATCTGCCAAGGAATATCGGGACCCGACGACGTGGAATGGCACCCCAAAGAGGAACTCATCCGTCAACCAAGAAGCTTAGGAAGTGGGAATTACGCTGAACCTCTTACAATTGGACCCTTCGAATTACCAGCCAAGAGCCGGTGGCATGTTATCAATCAGTCCCTTAACCCAAAGGAGTTTATATCCGCGTCATCCGGGTAGACTACCAGATTTTTTCCCAACCATAGGATTTTGTGGAACGTTGCATTTTTGCGGACAGCGCCGAGGGGAAGACGATCCCTTCCTTTTGGGGGATTGCATCGGCGAAACCGCAGGCAGCTGTTTAAAACATCCTTGTCGTGGGATTTGACAGAAGGGAAATAAGTCTGTGGATCAGTGGGTTTATGCTGCCCTCGGCTGACTTGACTAACGCCAAGAGAGAAGAGAGTCGATAATCGGTGAAACTCTGTTTATACGAAAGTTTGTTGTGTTGAAGATCAGAAACTCCCTTCGCGAACTGTAGTCCACGATCGCCTCGAGTGCTGGCAGTGAGATTGAACGTATAATTGAGTGCCTGTAGAACACCATCCGCCACCATCGTCATCACCAAAAATCCCCGTCGCTGCACGCTACGGACGACACTAATATAGCGCATCAGTGGGCTCCCAGACTCGCATGACGCCCCCTCCACTCCCTATCAGATCCTCCGAAAAGTTCTTCACTCGGCACGTTAAAGTTATCTAATCGATCTCGAGTGGATCTACCCTCCCATCCTATAAACCTTCCATCTCCCCCTCCATAACTCCTCCACCATGCTCTCTCCCCTTTGTTGCATGAACTCCTCTTGAGGCTCAGAATTATTCGCCATGTCCTCCCCAGAGAAATCCCCCGAAAACGACCGCGGCCATGAAGTCCCCCCTTCAGCAGCCGATGCCGTCCGAGACATCACATCCCCCGGTGTCCAGCGCATCAAGGCCATGTCCGAAGTAATCACCCTCACCGACCGCATCTTCATCTTCTTCGGCGTCTTCCTCATTGCCTACGCCTACGGCCTCGACGGCACCGTGCGCTACGCATACCAGCCGTCTGCGCTCAACAGCTTCGAGGAGCACTCGCTCCAGTCCTCCGTCAATACCCTCCGCGCCGTCATCGCAGCAGCTGCGCAGCCCACGGCGGGAAAGATCGCAGATGTGTTTGGTCGTGTGGAACTTATCTGCATTTCTGTGTTCTTTTATACCATTGGAACTGTCATTGAGGCCGCGGCGCAGAATCTAGATACGTACTCTGCTGGTGCGGTTATCTACCAGATTGGATATACTATGATTCTTTTGCTTGTGGAAGTCATCATTGGAGATATCACGTCTGTGCGATCGCGTTTGTTCTTTAGTTACATCCCCGCTCTGCCCTTCATCATCAACACCTGGGTCAGCGGCGATGTCACAGAAGCTGTCCTTGGAGCTACTACTTGGCGCTGGGGAATCGGCATGTGGTGCATCATCTACCCCGTCTGCGCGCTCCCCCTCATCATCAGTCTTCTCGTCGTTGGCCACCGCGCAAAGAAGGCCGGGCACCTCGTCGGCTACCGCTCTTCATTCCAACAGCTTGGCTTCAACAAACTAACCGTCGAGCTCTTTTGGCTTCTCGACATCATCGGCGTAATCCTCCTCATCGCCGTCTTCGCTCTTCTCCTCGTGCCCCTCACCATCGCAGGAGGTTTCGAGAGCAAGTGGTCAGATCCTCAGGTCGTAGCCCCCCTCGTCATCGGCTTCGTCTGCATTCCCGTCTTCGTCGTCTGGGAACTCCGCGCTCCTCACCCCCTGGTGCCCTTCCACCACATGAAGGACCGCTCCGTCTGGGCCCCCATGGGAATCGCATGCATGCTCAACTTTGCCTGGACAATGCAGGGCGATTATCTCTACACCGTTCTCCAGGTCTCCTTCAACTTCAGCATCAAGGCTGCCACACGGGTCCAGTCCCTCTACTCCTTCGCGAGTGTCATCACCGGCACAATTCTCGGTCTTATCGTGTACAAGGTGCGCCGCTTCAAGGTCTTCATCGTATCAGGAACATGTCTCTTCCTCGTCGCATTCGGTCTTCTCATCCGATACCGCGGCGACCCCAGCTCCGACAACAAATCCGGCGTCATTGGCGCACAGATCCTCCTCGGTATCGCGGGTGGTATGTTCCCGTACCCCGCGCAGGCCTCTCTCCAAGCCTACGTTACCCACGAGCGACTCGCCGTCATGACGGGTCTGTACCTCGCGCTGTACCAGGTTGGCTCGGCCTTTGGAAACGCCGTCTCTGGTGCCATCTGGACCCAGGTTCTCCCTGTGCGACTTGCCCAGAGCTTCTCCAGCTTCGGAAACGAGACACTTGCAGTGTACGCCTACTCTCAACCTCTGTCTGCCATTATCGACTTCCCTGTTGGTTCTGACGAGCGCGATGCCATGATTGATGCGTACAAGCATGTCCAGCGCCTGCTTACCATCACTGGTATCTGTCTTTGTGTTCCTCTTATCGCGTTCTCGCTGTGCTTGCGTAACCCCAAGCTCACCGACCAGCAGAACTTGGTTGAGGATGAGAAGCCTGGTGCGGCAGCTGAGCGTTCCTCCGCATCTGCTTAGAAAAGTCAAAAGTATTTAAAAGTTGTATATAATGTCGTAATATGGTAATTGATCTGGCCTAGAGCTATTTGTTTAATTTCTGGTCCTTTGAACATGTATGTAGTGAAATGTTCAACAGTTGAGTTTATTTGATGCCCTCTCTAAGATGAATTGTCCATCTCACACCGTTCGTAGGCCCAATTGAGGTCAGTCTGGGCATTAACTGTTGCATGAATTCGTCAATTGTCATGGACACAATACCCACCCAAAGATTACGTCCATTTCGAAGCCCATTCATCATCAGCTCTTTGTACAAGCCAGGTTCTTCTAATCTCCTGGTCGAAGCGGCCGAAGCTGCATTCGATATCCACAGAAAACCGACTCAAACCCAATTGATCTTCGTTGTGGATGCACTGCTGCCCTCAATTCATTTGACGGAGCTACCAATGCCTGTCAAGAATCCTCAGCTGAAAAAGAGCCAAGAACTGATAAATTGTGTGATATCCAACACGTACCTGCATCTCGTCATCAATCACCAATCATCCCCCACAAAAATGTCGTCCCGCTGCAAGACACCTCGTTTCATCACACTGCAAGGAACAGGAACAAGCTTATCCTCTCATTAGCTCTGTCCAACCCACGGAAACAGCCCGTCTACACCCATTCATCTCATCTATCGCTCTCGGAGCTTTTATTCCAGTCCATCTTTATCGCCTCATTATCGTCTACATGTCATCAAGATATCCCGTCCCTTCACCCTACTCCTCTCAGCCAATCCATTCTCTTCCCCAGCGGTCGCATCAACGGGCCTCTCGTATTCTCTGCATACCCAAAAAAACCTCCGAAGATACCGTTTCTCGCACAGCATGTGGTTCGCAAGCCATTGTGACACGTGTTGATAAGGTTCTCATCTAAGAGTACGAGATTTCACACCAACGCCTTAAAATCTTGGCTATTTAAAGCTGATTCAAGGATGATCCTTTCTCTGTGGCTTGCGATATTGACGGGGCCTCAAAAATATCTGGGAATATATTGGTCTCGCCAGCCGACCTTAATCTGCGAGGGGTGGTGTTTCATGCTGTGCTACACCAAAAAGTAAAAAATGGCTTACGCCTCAGCTCGGCTGCGCTGACACCTCGACAAGTCATTCTTTCGAGTAAGCATGATACGGGTAAAATGGGTATATAAGATATGGCTCTGTCGTTCAATGCTGGATCATCAAGTGGCCAGAAGGCATCCGTTCGTTACAGTCATTCGTTTAAACCCCCATCATGAAGTCATTCACTCTCCTCATCGCCTTTCTGGCAAGTTTCGCCATTGCATCTCCATGGCCTTCTCTCTTCAGTCGCGCTCTTGACAAAAGACAAGCTGGACGATGTGGAACTGGTTTCGGAACAGTCTGCGGGCCAAATGAATGCTGTTCCAGCGCTGGGTAAGTCACTCAACCTTGGACTTTGATTTGTGCTGACCTTCAAAGATGGTGCGGAACTGGTTATCTTTACTGCTCTGCTCCCGCATGCCAGATCGAGTATGGTCCTGGCTGCGACGCAAATGTTCGTCCCAGTGGCCCTGATACAACGAATGTCGCTCGTCCGAAAGTTGGAAGTATTCCGTATGGACAGGCTATTTATCGGTGTAACCGCAACGGAGACATTGCGTTGACGTATGACGATGGACCGTACACTTACACTGAAGACCTTCTCGATCTCCTCCAGGTACGTCACCCACTCACTTTTTCTTGTGCTGTGTCTCTAACAATGACAGCGATACAATGCTAAAGCGACATTCTACATCACCGGTCGCAACCTTGGAAAGGGCGCTATCAATGACCCCGATACACCATGGCCAGGTCTCATTCGGCGCATGGTTCGAGACGGCCACCAAATCGCTAGTCACACATGGTCACATCAACGTCTTACAACGTTAAGCCGCTCTAAATTCTGGAACCAGATGATTTACAACGAGATTGCCTTTGCTGATATTCTCGGTTACTTCCCAACCTACATGCGTCCTCCGTATTCTGCCAGTAATACCACTACAGACGCATGGTTGAATGAGCTCGGGTATCATATCACATACTTTAATCTGGACACAGAAGGATATCTACACGATAGTCCAAACATGATCAGCACATCCAAGCAAATCTGGGACAATACCGTTGAGGGCAAAAGTCCAGCTACCAACAAATGGCTTCAGATCGAGCATGACCCCGTCTATCAGACCGTCTACAACCTAACAGAATACATGCTCCTCTCCATCCGGCGCAACAACTTCACCGCGGTAACAGTAGGCCAATGTCTCGAGGACGCCCCCTCAAACTGGTACCGCACCGTCTCGTCCTCTCCCTCGCCGACATCAACATCCTCATCATCCCCCACCTCCCCCGCCACGACAAACGGCCGCTGCGGCTCAGGGCACGGCGGGGCGACATGTCGCGGGGAGCCCAACGGCGAGACATGCTGTTCGCAGAACGGATGGTGCGGCGGGACGAGCGACCACTGCGGGAGAGGGTGTCAGCCTGTATTCGGGACGTGTAGCGACACGCCTGAGCCCGCGGCGCCGGGGCGATGTGGACCTGCGCATGGGGGCGCGAGGTGCACGGAGAGTGGATGGGGATGCTGTTCGAGGGCGGGATGGTGTGGGAGTACGAGTGATCATTGTGGGACGGGCTGTCAGAGTGATTTTGGGACGTGCAATTAGTGTATCTACTGTGTGATAAATTGGGTATATACAGACCTCGGGGAGGGCTTGATATAGGGTGTCAAAATAGACTAAGCAAAGAGTCTCCTAAACTTGGGCTAGATTTACCTAAATATTTTTATTCCTTAGGGTCAAGGTCCTGTGTTTTCTTTCCCCTAGACTTGTGTGTTGGAGAGTGGAGGTGAAGGATGTAATATTATTCCCGAGTAAAGCCCCGATCCCCATTGATCTACGGTCCTGACATCAGTTGAGTAAATGCTCGGAATGAATTATGCCGATTCTTGGCTAATGTTTAGAGCGTTGTGATTAATTTAGTCGCGTTAATTTCAGGGGCACACCATGTAAGCCACGAGCGTGATGTTTAATTGAGCGGCAGTTTGTTGGCATTCACCATCTGACAAGGCATACTCTCCCTATTCTGTACTATCCCTTACCTATTCCAGCTCTCTCTCACTCTTATGTTCAGAGTTTAACTCAATACGGCATCCCTTACTCTCAATACGAATACTACATTCCACGGCAATCGACGCTCAGACTTCACACTCTCCGCACCAAAAAGCACGCCAAGTCTTCAGCCCCAGGCTTGTATGAACCTGATTGGTCAACGAGTACGCTACTCTTTCAGCTCAGGCTTTTGATTGAACGCCAAAAGTATCTTGTTGCCCCTGAGTGTGCTGTAGGGCTGATTCGTGACTGGATCACGGCACATGGGACCATACCTAATATCACATTGGCGAGACATGGTGAATCCTTTGGGCGGTGGGTGGAAATGAAGGGAGACTAGTTGCGGTGCTAGAGAGGCCGCTCGTTTAATGGGGAATATAAACTATTAAAGCATGGCTTGATCCTCTGTCTTGCTCTGCTGTCTCTCTCTTCTTCACCACCACTCTCTCTATCTCGAGCCTATCTTCAGTCTATCTCAGATCTTCACAATGCAGTCCATCATCCTCACCTCCCTCCTCGCCACCGCCGTGAGCGCCAACTTCATGGCCCACCCCCTCATGAAGCGCGATCTCCTCGCTCCCCGCGAAACCGCCCCCGTCGGCGGCATCACAGAAGAGTGCCAGACCGCCATCCTCGACGTCTACAAGACCCTGCCCACGCCTCCCCCCGCCATCGTCTCCGACATCACAGAGAACCCGCAGACGGACCCCTGCTCCTTCAGCACCCCCGCCTCCCTCTCCAAGGAGTACGCCAGCTACAGCTCCGAGATCGTCAGCTGGTACTCCAAGAACGAGGACGAGATCAATTCTGCGCTGTCCGAGTGCCCTGAGCTGAGCCAGTATGCCACCGCCGTTCCTGTCTGCGCTACTGCTGCTCTTGGTGGAAAAGGTGGTGCTGAGAGCGCTGCTACTACTACTGCTGAGAAGCCTGAGAAGACAACTGCCGCTTCTGAGGAAAAGTCGACTGCCGCTTCTGAGGACAAGACTACCGCTGCTGCTGGTGAGGAGACTTCTGCTACGGGCGAGGCTTCTACTTCTACCTCTTCTGCTGCTTCTGCTGAGACCAACGGTGCTGCTCGTGAGGGTGGTTTCATCTACGCTGCTGCTGCTGTTGCCGGTGTTATCGTCGCTGCTCTGTAAGAGGTCTTTGACGAGGAGAAGTGGTTGGATATCTATGAGATTTAAGTTTATCTGCTTTTAATACAAGACATGTATCTTTCACAACTCTTTTCTCATGTAGTCATTATTATCACTAAATATGTGTGAACGTTGTTTAGATGTAGTCATGACATCTCATCTAGTGTTTGCCCATCATCCAACCGTTTGAGTGTAACGCCACACCCATGGTTTGGTCTCACTGTAGTCCAAGCTTATTTTCATTATATTCCTTCTTTGTTTGACTACATTGATTCACAGACACTCCATCTTGTGTCAAACAACATGCCCTAACAAACAAACAGCAAGCATTGACATTCCATCACATTCGCTGTCATTGTCCTTCCCTCAAACGCCAAGGCACTATGAACTCCTGCCAAACACCTCTAAATATGTGACGACGTCACATCGATCTCCTTTCTTTGTACTTCAAAGGCAGGATAATCTGCCTCTTTCATTCATAAATACCACATCATCCCCCGTCTCCTCATCCAGAATATCTCAGCTTGCAACTTTAACCATGGACGCAAAACTCACCATCGCCGACAAGCTCGGCCGCGGGCTCACCAACGGCATCTACTTTGTAACTCGCAAGTGGAAGACTATCATGCTAGGCTATATCTTCATCATCTCAATCGGCAGCGCTCTCCTCTACTTCCACAATGGTCTGTCTCCTTTTCTTACCTCTCTCTCCCTCTTCCTTCTCCTCTCCCATCGTCACTCACTAACACCATCAGAACCCCAACCCTCCCTCCAAACTCGAAGCTGGGGCGGTTTCGACGAACGTCCCCTCACAGAGAAATGCTATCGCCAAGAACGCATCGCCATTCTCCTCTCCATCCTCTTCGGAACCCTCGGCGTCGACCAGTTCTACGCCCATCACTGGCCTCTCGCTGTGTTCAAACTCCTCACGCTCGGTGGAGCGGGTACATGGGCGTTTGTTGATATGATTCTTTGGATTGTGGGCGGTGTGTATGGGACGCCTGGATGTCCTGGGGGTAGTTCCAAGGGATGGCAATATTAGGAAGCTCAGGGTGGGATGGAGAGGTGGGAGTGAGCAGTCAGTTATCATTCTTTGTTGGCGGAATACTTTAGTGGCATTTCTGAGATTGGTGTTTGGTGATGCGTAGTGAATAAAAAGATCGCAAGATCATTTGAGTTGGCGGGTGTCGTTGACTTACACGAAGTGACTGAAGCTGCAAGTCTACGGCACGGTATCCTTTTTGAGATCGCTCAGCCTCATCTTCAGCTCCTACAACGTCGATACAGACCAGACCTTGGAATCAAGGTTGATCACTGCCCTAAACACCATTTTGGCATACAGTTAAGGCTTGCTTTCAATAAAGCCACATCACAAAAGCACCTGAACCCCCCGTCTACCAACACAGCCATGCCAATGCCCCAAGACCTCACATCAGGAACATCACGACTCCTTAACACCTCACAAATAACTGCCATGTTTCTTTTCATTATACTCATTGATGCCATAGCAACCCTGACGAAATGACCAATCCTTTTCTACACCAGCCATCTAAGCATAAAAAGCACATATCACTTATTCCTCGTCCTCCTCACTCTCCTCCTCCTCAGCTTCCGGCTCGCTCTCAGCCTTCTGTCCATTAACGGGCTCCGCCACTTTCACGCCGCCCTCCTTCTCAAGCTTGAGCCACTCGTCCCACTCGGGGAAGAGCTCGTCGTCCTCACCAGGGACACCGATCAGCTTGGCTACCCTGGCCTTCTTGTTCTTCTCCAAGTTCTCCTTCCACTCATGTACTACCGGTACAGTCAGGCTGGGCTGGTAGGTCTGAGAGAAGAGGACAGCTTCGGCGAGACGGCCTGTCTCGGTGAGGATCTTTGTGCAGGCTTCGATGTTGCCGAGGAGCCATTGGCATGAGAAGGCGACGTTGTGGGAGCCGGCTTCTTGTGCCTGAGCGGCAAGAGCAGCGAGGCCATCGCGGTCGCCTGTTGATGAGTGGAGAAGCAAAAGAGATCCAAGATCCTTGGCGTGAGTGAAGCACTCAGCAGCAAGAGTGACATCCCAAGCTGATAGAGCAGCGTCGCCAACAGTCTTCCACTTGTGATCAGCATCAGCCTCACGAGCTAGGTCCAAAGCGATAGCAAGCTCGTTCAATGCCAGTGCAAGCTCAAACTTGTGCTCAGGATCTGTGGCAACCTCCAAGGCAAGCTCCTTATGGCCTTGACCTTCCAAGAATCGCGCAATCTTGTTGAGTTGGTCGTTGGGAATTGTTGGTAGCAGCTCGGCGGCTGTCTCCATATCCTCTCGGAGGACAAGAGTCTGGTACTCGAGAACGGGGAGTGACAGACCAAAGGAAGTGACGTTAACATCCTTGTCGGCAAGGTAAATTCGAGAATCGCGTTGGATGTAGCCCAGGATGTACTGGGGCTTGTCAAAGTGGGAGACTGTGTAGGTCTGGTCGCCAACAAGGTAGTTGAGTCGGTTAGTGCTGTTGGTGTAGATGAAGCAGTCGCCGATCCATTCGCCAGTTCGGACACTATGTCGTTAGCATGGCAGATTAAAGGGGAACGGGGGACATACGACTCGCTAATGTCAGTGATGACCTCAAAAGCGGCCTCGACACCATCTTCCTCAACATCACCAGACTGGACAGCCTCAACATAGTTCTCACGAGAGAATCGCAGAACGTAAAAGGTATCCTCACAAGCAATTGTCACCAACTCGCCGCTATCAGACCAGTAGACCTGCTTAGGCTCAACCTCAATTCTTCGAACGAGACCACCCGTAGCCCAGTCAAAGAAGGAGACACCACCTTGACCTGTGACACCGAGAAGAACGCCACCATGGAGTCTCTCGGCCTGGAAACCAACGTCGAGACTGCCGTTCTTCTCATCGTTCTTGAAGTTCTTGAAGATCTTGACGCTCATGGCTGACTCTCGAATGGCAAAGTCGTTGCTGTTGTCCTTGGAGCCCCAGACAAAGTCGAGTGCTGAACCGAAAGCCTTGTTTCGCCAGGCGAGGGCAGTGTAGATGATGTATTCGCCATCGCCGCAGACAGCGACGAATCGACCGTTGGGGGAGTGGATAAGCGTTTGGGGGTAGACTTCGCAGGTACCGAGATCCTTGGTGGGGAGAGAAATTGGCTCGTTGTCCTTAATAGAGGCATCTGTCTTGTTAGCTTCACTCAGTTATGATATATGTGTACATACCTCCTCCCTTGATGATTGAAGAGACAACCTCGTTGTGTCGGGCCCAGATGAGCTTGCCAGATGCATCCATGGAAACAGCAGGCTCCTCGCGACCAAGCTTGACAACAACAGCACCATCATCGAAACCAACAGCAACACCCTGCTTGCCCTTTTGATACGAGACACACCAAGCTCGCTCTAGACTATAGTTGAGGGACTGCTCGAATCGGTAGGTGTTGGCGTGCCATATTCTTATCGTACCGTCCTCGGAACCGGAGATGATGACGGGCAATTCGGGGTGATAGCAGGCAAACGAAACGTTGTTGGTGTGACCTTCGAGGGTGGCGATCAGGGACTTTGTAGTGTAATCCCAAATCTTGACAGTTCGGTCGTCAGATGTGGTGAGGAGGTAGGGCTTGTCGGAGTGGGGGTAGTAGTCGACGTGGTTGACACCCTTGGTCTCGTGTGCCTCGAGGGTGAAGTTGGGAGTAGAAGATCCAAGACTCCAGATCTTGACAGTTCGATCAAGACAAGCCGAAGCAAAAGTGTTTGTATCCTTAGGGTTGATGGCCAAACCCATGACATAGTGACCATGGCCCTCAAAGACCTGCACACACTTCCATCCCTTCTCCCAATCCCAAAGCTTGATGGTCATGTCATCGGAGGCAGTCAAGACGAACGGCTGTGTGGGGTGAACGGCGATAGCTCGAATGTAGTCGGGGTGCGCCTCGAAGGAGGTGATCTTCTCGGAGGTGTTGTAATTGTAGACTCGTAGTTGGAAATCATCGGAACCGCAGACAATCCAGTTTTTTCTGGCGATGAATCGACCGGCGCGAACGGGGACATCGGTGAGCTCAAACGTCTTGACGATCTGTTGAGTTTCGTGGGACCAGATGTAGACGTGGCCTATACTGTCAGCATTGGGTCTCGTGCTGCCGAGGTCGACATACCGCTGTAGAGGGTTGTGAGAATCCATGGCTCGTGAGGATGAAAGTCAATGCCCTTAACTCGCTCACTGCGAGCGTAGAGCTGGCGCTGTATTGCGAAACGTGTCAGCTCAGATCGTACAAGTAAAGCTGCCGCCGCAGATATCGAGTGCGCTCGCCGTGAATAGCATGACGCTAATCCTCCAGCGCCTCAACAGATCCCCAAACTGACCTTGACGTCTAACTTCATCTTGTCGTGTGTCGTCGCTGTCGCGTTGCGCAGTTGAAGTTGCAAGCTGTCCAGCAAGGGCGGTGATATCGAGGTAGTGGGGTCGAAGTTAGGAATCCCTGAAAGAGGCTACCATGCGGGATGACAGTGGTCGCAAGTGCACAAAGTTTAGGGGGACAGGTAACAAAAAACAGAGGGTCAACCGCTAATCATCAATCGTGGTGTTTGAATTGACAAAGCTTGAGCTTGTGTATATTGATTTGGAGCTCCCCGAAATGTGTCCTGCGGCTCTTGACAGGCTGGCCATGGATGTGGTGTTGGCCTGAAGTGTCAGGCTCCACCTCCTTATCCCTTCTTATCAGGGATACTCCAGAAAAGGGGGATGTAGGGTAGTTGAGAACAGTCAGAACTCAATGAGATGTCGATGGATGGTATCAGGTATTGGTGATGAAAAGAATTGAGTTCTTTTTTGTTTTCTCTCTTTAACTTTGTTTTCCTCAATTGATTCCCATGTGTAAGCCGTTCGAGTCGGTTCAGCGAGGTCAATCGTTGCTACACTTTATATCGTTTAGAGCATCATTTGCACATCCCATCTACAAGCATTCAACCATGTGAAGTCTAGTTTTGACGTGGAATTCATAGACAAATTCCCCATCTTCAAAATTGCCAAAAATATTCTGATTCTGTTTATAGACTCTCCACAACTTAGCCAAGATATCTCGACACGCGTCGTCTTCGTACATGATGAAAAGTGTGGCTGTACAACAAGTTGGTTGCTTCACCTTAACAATATCAACACTATAGACACTGTACACCAATTGACGCTCTCTGGCTACTGGCTGCTTGGGCATTAATGGCATTGTTTATGAACTAGTCTCGCTTCTCCTCCTCATTTACCCCTTATGTTATGGATTATTTGGCTGGACCTCGCTCTAGGCTCATTCTCTAGCTGATCAACAAAGCTAGAGCCCGTGGCTGTGGCTTAAAATCGACCTTACGGGATTACTCCAGACCATCTCCACAGTCTGAGCTCCTGTGTCGCAGACTGAGACACTGTGTTTCCAGCGTCAGAACAGCACTACTATCGACCCTAGCTCACAGTGCGGGCTGCCCACGGGAAGATCCACCTTTTCTACTGTCGCCCAATGGGCCTTGGATGTCATGGTAATCCCCTTCTCCCATCCATCCCCCGTATCCACCTCATTCATATCTCGGCTGGTCTTGTCTCGGGCTCTTGTGCTTCGCCTCCTCCTCATATTCAACCTCTGCCATCTTTTGTCCAATTTGAACCTCCTTTCCCTTCCAAACCAGTCGGCGCACAGTCTCTTTTCGTCTTGTCGACTTGCGATCCTTCATACAACCAAACAGCGGCCGGTTTACGCTTCCACGCATGCGGGGTTACAAATCATCTGTTTGTTGAACACTCTGCCACGCCATCAGCCTCCTGCTTGACCAGGAGTTTGTCAGCGCGCAGTAAACACTCGTTGCTTGACCCTTCGATCCTGCAACACTTGTTGACTGTCGATCCTTGACCCCAACCATCAAATACCTCGTTGACATCAACAACAATGTCTTGGAAGCTCACCAAGAGTAGGTCTGCATGCCCGATATCTGTCGCATTACTAACATCCATCAGAGTTAAAGGAAACCCATCTGGGTCAATCCTTGAGCCCCTTCTCTCGATCCCCCTCTACTTCAACCATCACTGAAAAGGAAAAGGATGGCCAGGCTAGCGGCGCTGTTACGCCTACAACGGAAAGTGCCATAGGTGAGCAAATTGGACTGGAGTACCGTCAGTATCTGACTTGAACAGCTGCCTCTGAGGCCATGACACAGGCCCCTGTTGTTAAGCCCCCCAAGCCCGGTATCCTCGTTGTCACCCTCCACGAGGGTCAAGGATTTTCTCTTCCTGAACAGCACCGAAGTGCTTTTGCCTCGTCACACCAAGGATCGATGTCTTCGTCCAACGCTCTTGGAATGTCTGGCTCTGTTCGACCAGGATCTTCACAACGTGTCGCCGGATCATTTGTTAACGGCAGTAACCGACCGCACTCTTCCGCTGGCGGCTTCAACGGCATCCCCACCAACCACGGCCGAATTTCTGGAAAGTACATGCCATACGCCCTCCTCGATTTCGACAAGGTCCAGGTCTTTGTCAACTCGGTCGATGGAAACCCCGAGAACCCCCTGTGGGCCGGTGGAAACACCCAGTACAAGTTCGATGTGTCAAGAGTGACAGAGCTCGTCATTCATCTGTACATGCGCAACCCGAATGCGCCGCCCGGATCTGGACGAAGCCAGGATATTTTCCTCGGTGTTGTCCGCATCAACCCCCGATTCGAAGAGAGACAGCAATACGTAGAGGACCCCAAGGCCAGCAAGAAGGACCGCGAGAAGGCTGCTGCTGAGCACGCAGCGCGCAATGGTCACCAAGGTGCCGAGTGGGTCGACGTGCAATATGGAACTGGTAGAATCAAGGTTGGTGTCGAGTATGTCGAGACTCGGGCAGGTAAGCTCAAGATTGAAGACTTTGAACTACTCAAGGTCGTCGGCAAGGGCAGTTTCGGAAAGGTCATGCAGGTACGCAAGAAGGACACAAACCGAATTTACGCTCTCAAGACAATCCGAAAGGCGCACATCATCTCGCGATCCGAAGTCGCCCATACGCTCGCCGAGCGATCTGTGCTGGCACAGATCAACAACCCTTTTATCGTACCTCTCAAGTTCAGTTTTCAGTCACCGGAGAAGCTTTACTTTGTTCTCGCCTTTGTCAACGGAGGCGAGCTGTTCCACCACTTGCAAAAGGAGCACCGATTTGATGTCAACCGATCCCGCTTTTACACTGCTGAGCTTTTGTGCGCCTTGGAATGTCTGCATGGTTTCAGCGTCATTTACAGAGATCTCAAGCCTGAGAACATTCTTCTGGATTACCAAGGCCATATTGCTCTTTGCGATTTTGGTCTCTGCAAGCTTGATATGAAGGATGAGGACCGCACCAACACATTCTGCGGTACACCCGAGTACCTCGCTCCAGAGCTGTTGATGGGTCAAGGGTACAACAAGACAGTCGATTGGTGGACTCTTGGTGTTTTGCTGTATGAGATGTTGACAGGTCTGCCACCTTTCTACGATGAGAACACCAACGAGATGTACCGCAAGATTCTATCAGAGCCTCTTCACTTCTCTGACGTGGTTCCCCCAGCTGCCAAGGATCTCCTTACCAAGCTTTTGAACCGCAACCCTGAGGAGCGACTTGGTGCCAATGGATCAGCTGAGATCAAGGCCCATCCTTTCTTCCATGCTATTGACTGGAGGAAGCTTCTACAGCGCAAGTACGAGCCTACATTCAAGCCCAGTGTGGTATGTATCCCCCCATTCGAATCGAGATTGAACCTACTGACACTTTTAGGCCGATGCTCTGGACACTGCCAACTTTGATCCCGAATTCACATCTGAAGCCCCTCAAGATTCCTATGTCGAGGGCCCCATGCTCTCTCAAACCATGCAGAACCAATTCCAAGGATTCAGCTACAATCGTCCGATCGCTGGACTGGGAGATGCGGGCGGCAGTGTCAAGGATCCATCGTTTGTCGGTAGTTTGACAGATAACCGATAAATAGCAGGGCTTGGAAGAGGGACAACGGGTAGACAGCGAGCAGGACTGGCTGACTCGGACATGGTATCAGTCTTGTCGATGAGCCGGCTGAGGAGGGGAACACGTGCAAGCCATGATAAGGACAACCTAGGAGGTGGAAACCTAGAGGATGAATGTAGATAAGAAGCCTTTATTTGCTTTGGCGTGTTGGAGTTTGATACACTCATTAGTTCTGTGGATATGTCATTCTGTCAATGTAGATTGTCTCTCCGTGACTTTGTATTGATGACTGTTGTTTATTGTTCATTCTTGTTCATTCGTGACGATGTTTCTTGTTTTGATCACTGTTTGCAAGACCAGTATGGTCAACGAGACCTCACACCTTGTTGATCACTGCACGTTCTTATTATATTCTGACCTCAACACAAACTCGAGTTCACAACTGACGAGACGAGACCATTTATAACTTGTGCTGCGAATCCGAAGGCTGTGACTGAACAAGTTTCACCTTTAAGCTCAACGGTGTTAACGCTATTCGGTAGTATGAATCTAATATCCTTTCCATCGACATTTGCCACAACACCAACATCAGCTAACAACAATCGTCAACAAAACAAGACAACAGACATGCCAGCGACAGTAAAAAGTAAAAAGCAATGCTCACTGCAGGGTTCGAACCTGCGCACATTAAATGTAGCAGAATCCTCAGCAGTTGAAAGCTTAAGTCTGCCGCCTTAACCACTCGGCCAAGTGAGCTATTGAGAAAGGCGTGATTTCTCGAGCTGCAGCAGGGCCTAAGTCCAAGCTGACAATCCGCAATGAGCTGAGCTGTCTGGGCGCCCCATGAGGCTTTTTCGGAAATGGTTGGGGGTGTTTATGATGGATGAGGGATATCATAACAACCCAGGCTTGAAGCGTCTAGCCTATAGGCTGAATGAAGTAGAAAAGTTTTAATTGAGGCTGAGATCGGAGAGATTGCCGTTGTTGGGGGAAAGGTGAGAGTCAGCTCGGTGAGGACATCGAGAAGATGTAGTACGCTGTTAGTCCATATGGTGTAGGCTGTGCCCAGTTTACAAAAATTCTTTTTCCTCTCAATGAGACACTATTCTAAGCTGTATAGATTTCCAGCTAGGATATACCAGGCAACTGATAGAGACATCTCACGATAAATAAGCTGTCCTCGGTGTCTCAGCCGGAGGAACCACGGCGAGTGCGCGGCATAATCGAGCCCCTTGACTGTAGAGCCTCCACTGAGATTATGACGCATGCAGGATAAAAGTAACAAGAGGCTAATATGATTATGGAGACATGACGAAAAGATTTGGAAAAGTTCAGTCAGCCAACCTTGATGATTTGTAAATTTGGGTAACAATTGTTAAGTAAGGCGGGGCTAGTAACTTATAAGCTGTTGACGACGAAGAGAGCTCTTGTTTTTAGCTTGGAGAGCATGGTGAAGCGTCATGCTGTCATTGGAGGGGTTAGCTGACATCTGAGAGAGATACCTACAACAGTTGGGAGATATTGACGAGATGAATGATAAAAAATATCACATCATAACAATTAGGAGTAGAAAGTGGTATCATGATATAGAGTATCAATTAAAAGAAACTAGCTGTATGTAACTACCTATAGAACAAGAAAGAATTGATCATGGTTGAAGTGGGATGATGAATGCCCCCACTCCGCCCATGCCGCTCTCTGCTCTTCCCCTCCCCCTCCATTGACGTTGGATCCATCAGAGCTCTACCTTAGCATGAGACGCACCCAAGACAATTCAGAGACATAACCTCATTTCCCCTCCCACTTTTTTTTCTGATCTGATATTTCTTCTCTCCTCCCCATCACCTCCATCCTCATCTCCCCATCATCATATCTACAAGCATCAATATGGCCCCCGCAAACACTCTCCCCGCCTGGTCTGACCTCCAAGCCCATCGCGACAGCGTTGGCAAGTCCTTCGTCCTTAAGGAGGCATTCGCTTCCGACCCCCAGCGATTCGACCGCTTCACCCGAACCTTCACCTCCAACGGCGTGTCCTCCGAGATCCTCTTCGACTTCTCCAAGAACTTCCTCACAGATGAGACCCTCGATCTCCTCGTCAAGCTCGCTGAGCAGGCTGGCGTCGAGAAGAAGCGCGATGCCATGTTTGCTGGTGAGAAGATCAACTTCACCGAGGGTCGCGCCGTGTACCACACTGCTCTGCGAAATGTAGGCGGTTGGGATATGAAGGTTGATGGTGTTGATGTCATGAACACCAAGGGTGGTGTCAATGAGGTTCTTGAGCACATGAAGGAGTTTTCCGAGCAGGTTCGAAGTGGGGAGTGGAAGGGATTCACTGGCAAGAAGCTCACAACCATCATCAACATCGGTATTGGTGGTTCTGATCTGTAAGACGCTCGAATTGCTCGAATTGCCTAGACTGACATCTTGCAGCGGCCCTGTCATGGTCACCGAAGCTCTCAAGCACTACGGCGCTGAAGACATGACCCTCCACTTCGTCTCCAACATTGACGGAACTCACATCGCCGAGGCCCTCAAAAACTCTGACCCCGAGACCACTCTCTTCCTCATCGCCTCCAAGACCTTCACCACCGCAGAGACCACCACCAACGCCAACACAGCCAAGAAGTGGTTCCTCGAAAAGACCGACAACAAGGGCGACATCGCCAAGCACTTTGTTGCTCTCTCCACCAACGAGGAGGAGGTCACCAAGTTCGGTATCGATAGCAAGAACATGTTTGGCTTTGAGAGCTGGGTCGGTGGCCGATACTCTGTCTGGAGTGCCATTGGTCTGAGCATTGCTCTCTACGTTGGCTTTGACAACTTCCACAAGTTCCTTAGCGGTGCTCATGCTATGGATAAGCACTTCCGCGAGACTCCTCTCAAGGACAACATTCCTCTTCTTGGTGGTCTCTTGAGTGTCTGGTACTCTGACTTTTTCCAGGCTCAGACTCACCTTGTTGCTCCGTAAGTCAGTCAGAATATGCGAGTATGCAGGCTAACAATTATAGCTTCGACCAATACCTCCACCGATTCCCTGCCTACCTCCAGCAGCTCTCCATGGAGTCCAATGGAAAGACCATCACCTCTGACGGATCGTCTGCCAAGTACACCACTGGTAAGTGGATAACCTCGTGCATGAAACCCAGCTAACGTTCCAGGCCCCATTCTCTTCGGCGAGCCCTGCACCAACGCTCAGCACTCCTTCTTCCAGCTCGTCCACCAAGGCACCAAACTGATCCCTACCGACTTCATCCTCGCTGCCAAGTCTCACAACCCTGTCAGCGACAACCTCCACCAGAAGATGCTGGCGTCCAACTACTTCGCACAGGCTGAGGCTCTCATGGTCGGCAAGACGGACGATCAGGTCCGTGCCGAGGGTACTCCCGAGGAGCTTGTTCCTCATAAGCGCTTCCTTGGAAACCGACCCACGACCTCCATCCTTGTCGGCGGCGCCATTGGACCCGCCGAGCTGGGTGCCCTGATCGTGTACTACGAGCACCTCACTTTTACCGAGGGTGCTATCTGGGACATCAACAGCTTTGACCAGTGGGGTGTTGAGCTGGGCAAGGTCTTGGCCAAGAAGATCCTCAAGGAGCTTGATGAGGCGGGCAATGGGGAGGGACACGATGCTTCTACTGGTGGACTGATTGGAGCGTTCAAGAAGTATGGTAACTAAAAAGGAGGATTGAGTGTTAATGGGTAGCGGGTGGAACGATGTTGATAATGATTAAAGATAGCATGAATAAGTTTGACGGCCTGTTTCCTGGACTGTACCTGATATCCGTAAATGGGTATGGTGTCTCTGTACATGTTGAGACGCAAAAGTACTCGTACGTATGATGAAGAATACTATGCAGTATTGATCGCCGTGTATCGTGATTATCTGCATACTTTTTCAGATTTCCTCGTTATTCTCTGATGTCGATTCCATTGCAACGTCAAACGCGGCATAGAAGACGGCACAAGTATACCATGCACCTGCGCGATTTCTCACATTTACATATCAAATCGCAACACCTTATCAGTAGGATTTATATTAATGACACGTGGAACAAGGCACCTCGGTCAAATGAGTGTTTATGTATCTTTTGTGTCGAGGTTCCGTGTCTCCGGCAGATGTATGCCTTTCCGCTTTAGGTAGTGTCACTACTTGAGTATAGGTGCATCTACGTACTCCGTATATCTGTCCATTAAGCAGTATCAAGAGTACTGCCACGTTTTGAGAGCATTGTCCCGTTAGAGTGCGGGTGCATTAAGAGTGCTGCGTTTAAGCCGTTTGAGCGTCAATAGTGAGACGAGCAGGTGAGGTTGAAGCATGTGGAGTTTTGCGGGGGAATATGGGGAAGAGGGGGGAATGCTCCTCCGAGGGTGTATGAGGTGGTATGTTTATGAGATATATCACGCAGAGACTTATCACATCGGGGTTATAACGGTGCTTTTTATCGCGGGGGAAGACCCCAGACCTGAAGTGCAGGAGTGAGATGGAGGGCGGGGAAATGGAGATTAGGGGGTTGTTTGTTGGCTGAAGCGAGAGTGTTGGGTCTAGATGTCCAAGGTGCTGTGATGTTTGATGTTGACGTTGGCTTATCACGATATCTAACTCTGCACGGGAGTTAATTCGGCTCATGTCGGGAAACAACACGTTTATTTTCTGAGTCTGGGTTGCAAAGCGACGATCTCTTGAAACAAGAACAAAATGATCGTCATTGCAAGTCACGGCATCCGAAGCGAGGTTTGCATGCATGCATGTAGTTAAGGTGATTCTATCTGAATAAGCCGCAGTCAAAGCGAACTGTATCCAAACATCTCTACCAATCAATCTCACCAACCAAAACTGCGAGTCCGTTCTGATTTCGTCAGTCCCAACTCCACTCACACTAACCCTCCCCCAATGCAATACAACAAGACACGGAAGAATTTTTGTGCAGGGCATTGTCATTGGTGAGTATGAGTGTGAGTGGGTAAACACTCTGACGTCGAAAACTTGAGGCTTTTCACGATGTTCTCGTTCCCGCGTCGATGACGAGTGGTTCAGTTGCAGTTTTTTTCTTGGTTGGAGATATGCTATGCTACATCGGTGAGGGACGGTGGCTTGGACCCCTAGACCCTTGAGGAGATGAGAGACAGTAACAAACGGTTCAACACCTCCAGTGCGTATGAAGATAGAGATAGAGATGAAGATGACGGGCTTGGAATTGAGTTCCGAAATCTGTCGAGCATAGGGAACTAGATTCAGCCTGAAGAGATACAGTTTCCCTTTCCCAGATCAACAGGCCCCGCGGTAACCGACCGAAGATAAACTGAAGGCATCACCAATCAGAATACGGCGCTAATAAACAGTGAGAAACGCCTTGAACGGTGTATCTTGGCTCTGTTGATCCACTGACGGTTGATTCGCTGTAGCGTTATCTACGGAGGGAGGCTATGCTAGAACGGAAGCGGGTTCGTCGGGGTTGAGGGCCGAACGGAAAAGGGTTACGACTTGATCCGAAATGCCTCAGATAGAATACGCCCTTAGAGTTGAGCCAGTTTGAGGTTTGAGGGAATTATGCTTGAACAGTAAGTGGCATGGCATGGTTCGGTGATTCTACGGTAGAGCAGATGAATACGGTGGCAGAAATGATCCGGTTGACCCCTGGAAAACAGGAACCAGACCAGAGGCTCAAGGGAGGGGGAGGGGGTAACCCTGGATGTAGGATATGACGTACTAGTATGCAGTTTGAACTTCATCGGGAGAGTAAGACAATAGCGCCCGTATCTGACGGATGCAGTTACACAGATGATAACGATATTTGTTTACTTGTGATTACTCGTCGTGGACCACGAGACAGTAACACAGAGCACGAGATGCACCACAAGTCCTATCACTATCTCGACAAGTTACACGTGTTGTAACAAACCTGAACAGTCTAGACTTGAGCCTTATAACATGGTCATACTGCACCGGAAATATTTTGCATGTGTGATACCCCAAGCATTGCCGAAAGTCTTCACATGCATGACGCCCGTTTCAACTCATCATCATCAGTCACTTTTGTTGGCTAGCCTCAAAAAAAAAAGTACACACGCGAAAAGCCGCCGTGAGCGCCATCTAATTTGATGTCCCGCATCTCCACACCCCTGCCTGCATCATGAGGAACAAAGAAAAAACAGAGAGAGAGAGGGAACCCTTGTTTGGCGCTCAGACAGACGGAGGGGAATGGCCGAAATACCGACGACGATGAATGAAAACATATGATGGTGATGATTAAATCATAAAAATGGAATTAAAAAAGGGGGGATTAAAACATGGATATTGGAGAAGAGATCATAAAATAGGGGAAAAGCACGATAGATCGAAAGTCATCGTGATATTGAACAAGTGATGTCAATCGCTGCCCCAGAGAAAAGAGAATTGTGGAAAACCTGGGGTGTTTTGGAGGTACTCTGGTACTGTAGTGCAACACTGTTAGTGAACTTAGTGTTGCACTGCGTTAGAGGGAAAAAACCACAGTCCGTCTCTTTCACAGCGACCCACGATGCAGGCAGTCGACGTCAGAGGTGGGATTGACACGAAAACGGTTGACCTGACATGAATATCCACTTTTTTGACAGATCAAGCAGTATCTAGATGATTCTAGGTTTAGTAATTGTTTCTATTGTCTGGTGTCTCATTTACAGTATATATCTCGTGAAAGAATCCTTAAAGATAAGTCAGGGTAAATAGTCGTGGCGATGTTGACTCTGAATACCCTGAAAATGAAAAGCATGTGGCGTGAGACAGGGTCCCTTTTCCCTTCTACGGAAGAGGCACTTTCGGGCAGAGGTGAGGTGAGGTTGCATGCATGCAGAGCAACCCCGGGCCCTGTGCGAACACCCTGTAGAGCGCCGGATAACCTCCGTAAGGCAGTGGAGACGGCTTCACCAGTTACGGTCGGTGAAACGGTAGAAGGGGGTTGATCCACATTGGTGAGGTTGTGGTTATTTGTTTGTCAGCTTATTGGAGGCCTGTTGAACAGCTGTCATGTATGAGTGAGCATGTTACTGATCTGTGTCTTTGACTGACAATTCGTTGAACTGGTTAGAGATGGATATGGTTTCGGCGAGGCTACGGTGTAATGATAACAGTGAAGAGAGACGGTATCCAATGGATCATCGCTGGGATGGACACGGGCTAGAGTGTCGGATGGTTGTTTGACAAACAGCCAGACGGCGCCAAGCCAAAGAGTCAGAGTCAGAGTGCTGAGGTCACCGAAAAGGACACAGAGTCCACTGTCCCGATGATGGCATGGTACAGGTACTGATACAACCGTAATGTACTGTGCTGTGCTATACGGGCTGTGACTGTGACTGTGACTGTGCTGTGAGTAGGTCTGGGCTGGGGGGCTGTACTTGGCATGAGTCTCCACTTGCCCGAGTTGAACTCAAACTTGACTCGGTGGGACCTGCCAGACCAGACCGGACCCATAACCCAACCCAGTCTTGACCAGGGCAGGAACGACACAGTACGTACCATGATGGCATCAATGGGTCCCCTTCCCGTCATCGTCACCCTCTGCCTCACAAGGAGGGTGGCTTTGGTCTAGACATATAAACTCGTCTCCTCCCCCTCGATACGGTCACCGTTTTCATCCATTCTATCCATCACCACTTTCAACTCCTAAACACTCTTCTATTGCTTCCTATTTGAGGCATTCGCACTCATACATCTAAGACTCTCTTACATACTCCCACTCCCACTTACACATAAACCCCACCACAACCGCAATCATGGGCAAGACTGCTGTTCACTTTGGCGCTGGCAACATCGGTATGTCTCTTGTCGCTCAAACGCTCTAACCTCTCTTGCTAACCTAAACACCCAGGCCGTGGCTTTGTTGCCTGCTTCCTTCACAACTCTGGCTACGATGTCGTCTTCGCTGATGTCAACGACTCAATCGTCAACCAACTCAACAACACTCCCTCATACCGCGTCATCGAAGTCGGCTCTGAAGCTACCGTTGAGAACACCATCACAAATTACAAGGCCATCAACTCGAGGACACACGAGGAGGACCTGATTGAGACCATCCGCACAGCTGAGATCGTCACCTGCTCAGTTGGTCCCAACATCCTCAAGTTCATCGCTCCTGTCATCGCCAAGGGTATCGACCGCCGATCCACAGAAGAGTCTCCTCTGCATGTCATTGCTTGCGAGAACGCTATCGGTGCCACTGATACTCTTGCCGAGCACATCAAGAACAACACTGATGCCTCTCGTCTTGAGGACCACCACCTCCGAGCCCGATATGCCAACTCTGCTATCGACAGAATTGTTCCCGCTCAGGACCCCGATGCTGGTCTTGACGTGACACTCGAGAAGTTCTTTGAGTGGGTCGTTGACCGCACCCCCTTTGAGGATGTTGGCATCCCCGACATCAAGGGCATCAACTGGGTTGACAACCTTGAGCCCTTCATTGAGCGCAAGCTCTTCACTGTCAACACTGGCCACGCCACCGCTGCCTACCACGGTTACAACCGAAGAAAGCGCACTGTCTACGATGCTCTCCAGGACAAGGACATCATGGCCGAGGTTCGCGGTGCTCTTATGGAGACCAAGAACCTGATCGTCTCCAAGCACGCTATTGACGAGGAGGCCCAGGCTGCTTACGTCGAGAAGATCATCAAGCGAATTGGCAACCCCCATCTTGAGGATGCTGTCGAGCGTGTCGGCCGTGCTCCTCTCCGAAAGCTGTCTCGCAAGGAGCGATTCATCGGCCCTGCTGCTGAGCTCGCTGAGAACGATCAGCCCATCAAGTACCTCCTCGACGCTATCGAGATGGCCTTCCGCTTCCAGGATGTTCCCGATGACGAGGAGTCCAAGCAGCTCGCCGAGATCATGTCCGAGAACGGCCCTGAGGACGTTGTCAAGCAGGTCTGCGGTATTCAGGACAATGAGAAGATCTTCCCTCAATTGGTCAACGTTGTCCAGCGCGTCCAGGCTGACAGCGCTGAGGAATAAGCGATTTTCATTCGGTGCGATTAACTAGAAGAGATGGAGCCACGGGTACAAAGTGGCATGGCATGGCGTTTACGAGATATGACATACAATTTGCTTTCATGGCAGCATGGCGCAGGAAGGACTGGGATTCAATTCGACCCTAAGGCATGATTATAGATTGATAGCACTGAATAAATCGGTTGCTCAACAAGTTTGTGAACACATTTGTGAATAATGCGTGTGTACTGTGATTGGTGACTAATATGAATCGACTTGTGAGATATTGTAGATGGAGAGACTGGCCTTAGGGACCTTGATACAGGTCATCAAAATAAACTCAGCAAACGGTATTCCAAAGTCGTCCTAAACTACCCAAGTCTTTCCATTCTTCAGGCTTTGAGGCCGTCAGATTTTTTTCCCTCCCCTACACTGGGAATAGTGGCAAGATGAGGCATTTGGCCATCGGGCCTTATGGCACAAATTGCGGCCCAACATGGCGATGTCTACTGACATGCCCAATTAATTAATCTCGTCAATTATCAAATGTCAAATGTCCTACCCTGCATCTATTCTGTTATCGACGGAGATCGGATGTTGCGGTCCCCTGTAGCAGCCGGGATCATATCTCGATACATCGCCAACGGAGATCCGATGCCGTCGCCAACAAATGCCTTGAAACGAAATTCTCATTCGCCGACTCAGTCTGAGGAACAAGTTCCCATTCGTCAAGAATAGTCTGAGGAACAAGTTTCCATTCGCTGTGATCACTGAGGCATACGTCGTTATCATGAGATGGAATTCGGCCCAGTTCCCTAGACAACTCCACCAAGAGCCGCTAGCGCGACCCCTTTTTAAGCTTGAACCGTCCGATCGGGAGGTCCGTAATCTTGCATCAGACCACGAGTTGCATATCCACACCAACCTTGATCGCCCCACGGTATACGAATACACGAAAGAGAACATCCAAGAGAAGAGGTTGCTATACGATGCTCAAAGCGCTATGGCTAGCTGGCCTGGCCACCGCCTCAATCACCATCCAAGTCAACCGCGTCGACCCATTGCCCTTCACCGCGTCAGGTATCGCTACATCAGCTGCTGATCTGTTCTCGCGGAGTTGTCCAGAAGAAGCCGAGAACACAGCCTCACTGCTCGCATCATCGTTTGATGATCTCTCCGGACGGAATGTATTCCCCTCGTCGGATGGCTTTGTGAGGGGTGCTGTTGAGGCATGGGCCAAGCATGAGCATCTCATCCTACGCCCTGACGAGATCTGGTTTGAAGTTCTGGCGCAGCTGAATGTATATATGAGTACCCACTCTGAGGCTCTCCGGCATCTATTCGTTGATCACTCTGGGCGCGAGAAGATTACAGTGGAGGGGTTTTCGTGGGAGGATATCATCGGTGCGTTTAAGGGGGAGATCCAGAGCAGGGTTAAGACGGGGTGGTTGTTGGATTGGATAAAACCTGGTTTTAGCACTTCGACTGCGCAAGATGACGTTACGGCTACGGTGTTGATGATGGGGCTGATGCAGCATTTCTTTGAGTATGAGGGCATGATGGTATGTGGAATACCGAGTGTTACGTTGCTGGGGGAGAGAGAGGATTGGGTCAAGCTGGGGGAGAAGGTCGAGACGCTGAAGGAGTTTGGGGGTGAGGCGGTGGGTTTTGCGGAGAGGTTGAGACCGATCATGAAGAGGTTTGTTAGTTCCTGGGATATTGGTACTGATGGAGGGGAGGGTGATGGGGAGAGGAAGCTGTTCTGGGAGCAGATTGTCAGGGCGAAGAAGAAGTGGTCTTGTGGTGAGGGGGCGAGTGAATGGGATGTTTCGGGGTGGATTACGGGCTTCATGCATTGGAACCGAGATGGTAAGGTCAGGGGAGTTTATGAGGATTGGTGGGATAACTGGGACGACGAGGAAGAAGAAGAGTCCGCAGAGAAGGTCAAGAAAGAGGAGAAAGCTGAAGAGGAGGTTCAGATGGGCATCTTCCCCAACGACTGGACTGTCACGATTGACGGCCAGAGCTACGTCCCCTGTACTCTCTCCGACATCAGCATCGGCTACGCCAAAGCGCCCCTGACCATGAAGAACTACCCCTCAGAGGGCGTCGACACACAAGCCTATCTCGTAGCAGGCAACGTTGGCGTCGAGAAGAGGAACACCCCAGGGGGAATCATGGCGCAACCTGTGAGTGGGTGGTTTGTGTATGCGGGTGTCGATGCGAATTATAGCGCTGGGCCGTGGGTTGGGAGCGGTGAGGAGCTGGGAGGGATCGCGGGGGGGATTGTGAGCTGCAAGGCTGCTACTGAGGGAACGGATGGGGAGGTTAAGGAGGGGGAGAAGGATAAGAAGGAGGAAGTAAATTATAAGGAGGAGGATCTGTGAATGTAGTATTCAATGAGAGAAGATTAAGATGAACTAGTATAAGAGTCAAGTGGGAAACACAGGCTTGGGAGCTTTCCATCCCCGACAGCAGAAGCTGGGCATGTCGTGCATTTTCTTTCCGAGAAAGCCCCAGGGGGGATCACAGCCGTTCAGTTTCTGTTTCCAGGCGTCTTCGTTGAATTGGTAGTAGTTGCCTGGTGAAATGTTAGGCCGTATTCGAACAGAAAAAAGGGATGAAGAGGGATAAGGGATGAAGAGGGACAAGGGGAAAGAAGTGGGGAAGTGTACCATCTTGACAGGCGCAGAGACGAGGAAGACAGCAGTTGTTTGGTTTGGGGATTATGCTGATACTGTTAGCGGGTTGACATTGATGCTGGAGATTGAAGTTGGCCACTGGAAGATGTGCTGGGTTCGAACGGAGGCAAATAGGGTACAGAGGTAGGAGACTCATACTAGTGATAACAACCACTACTAGCCTTCTCAGGAACAGGTTTGAGAACAACCGGCTCAGGAGGAGGAGTAGCAGCCGCGAGAGCGACAAGTGTAAGTGCAGCGAGCGTGAGTTTCATGTTTGTTTGAGCTGAAATAATATTGAACCAGAGGCGAGAGGAGAGGAAGGGAAGTTCATATAGTTGAGACATTATGGTCCGTATATCAAGATTGCCTGAGATGAGTTTGGGGATAGTCAAGCGTTGGATGTGACGAGAGAGGCGCACGGTTGTTGGATGGTTGGATGGTTCTTTGTTGGTTTGAGTTAAAAGCAGGGTTAATGTCAGGGAATGGGAACGGGGTGCTTTGTTTGTGTTATTTTGGGAACAAGAACGCATGAATTAGTCCTGAAAGGATAGATGTCTTTCATTGGCAGTGGTTCTTGTGATGTGAGTGAGTGTCGCTTGGGCTACTTCATTTTGGTGGAGGGAATAGCTGATGATGGTACCCCAATTGACCTCGGTATAACGTTCATTGAGCCTCGAGTACCTTGGTAGTCAATATTGGTTCATGGACCGAAACAAATGTGAAAGGACTCGAGCGGCTGCAGGCCTGCTCAGATGCGATTGGATCAATTGCCTGGTAAGATTGAACTGAGGTGCTGAAATACTCAGTCTAAGATCCTCTCAATTTACCCAAGTTTACTTAAGGCCCTTTGTCACTTAGGATCAAGGTTCTGAGTTTTATTGCACTCCCTGGAGACTGAGCTTGTCTACAGCTCAACTTGGTGCAATGGCATCATCACAAGGATGAGATGGATAAAGAGGAATATCGAGTAGACAGAAAGATCATGCGACATGAGTGCCAGAGCTGCATGGATTGGCATTGGTTAGAGAAAAGTGTCGTGGATTGACATATACGGGACGAGGTGCGAGTCGCGAGATGAAGCCCTAGCAAGATACCTACTGAAGACAGTCGCATGCTCCGAGGTTTTGGAGCACGGTGCAATGATCGGATGGGAAAGTCCGATCCTTCCTCACTTGAGATAATATCGTCCGCCCAGAACTGGATGTCTCCTGCTGTCGTGATCTTATCTAGGTGGAAGGTCGGACTGGGCTCTTCCTTGTAGGTGCCCAGTCAAAGCACCAAGTCTTCCCGCATCTTGTTCTCTCTCTTTCATCAATTTTATCATCAATCACTCGTTAATCACATCAAAAACGCCACCCAACATGAATGCCTTAGAACATGCCTACTTGATGGAAAGATACCGCGAATCAATATATAATCCCTCGGTTCTCGATTCCATAAGAAGGAACCCTTACTATGCATCCCTCCTAACAACAAATCTCTGGGAATTCTACCATCCTTGCCATCCCATAATACCCCCCGCACCCGAATTCCTCCGTGAAGGCTACAGCGCCATCACTGCGACTTTCCACAGGGGGCTTTGGTTGCAGATCACCGTCAGGCCTGCACTCCGCAATGAACCTTTTCTTCGCGACTGGCGCAACTTTCGGAACAGAAACGAGCTGCGAAACCCATGTACATTCCTAGTCACTGTGCAAAACTGCCTGAAGGAGATCGAAGACTTCAGGGAGTTTGTTTTTCCAGGTGTGCGGGGCCTTGTTGTCATTGAGTGCGCCTCAACTGGGACCGATGTCCAGACCGTTATATAGCATGAGCGGAGCCATCCCTACTTTATGTAAGTCATCCATTCCCTGTGAGGCAAGAAAGAGTTTACTACCTCCAGCATTGCTTCAGTGACTTGTATTGGCGCTAATGAGACTTAGATCGGGGGCTGTCGACTGGGTATGATGGTTTGAGGCTCAAGTGAAGCGTTTACGATGTAAGTCGAGTAATGCTGGCTTCTCACAGGAGTAGTCTGACTTGGCATACAGCATACACTGTCGAGTTGGATCTTGAAAGCGACCGAGATCCGTTTCAGATATTGCCAAAGACAGGTGGAAGGTGACCGCAGATGGGAAGGGCGGAGAAACCTCAGCGCACGAGAATAAGCGGTGGTTTACAAGACATTCTTTGACGATATGGGTAGAAAATATAAAACAGCGACTTTTTTTATGCATTCTGAACATCTGTGATACGCGACTACGTGGAGACCCTACCTGCTCTCCCGTCGAGGTGTTCCTCTGCTTCCAGCATGAAATGCGTTGCGTGATAGAAGGCGGACCGGAAGATCCCCAAGAGAAATGCTCAGCTGCGCTATGATCTCTTCTTACCTCTCCTCTGCTGACTCCTGCATCATATTTCTCTTCAATCTTGCGTCCATATCCCAAAGTACCCTTCGATGCATCAGCCACCCTCTTGAACACATACTTCAAGTTCCGCCATCCTTAAATATGCTTTCTAGTCATGCACTAAGAGTGTCGCGATTCAGCTCTGCAGATCTGGTGCCGTGACAACTGCCCATGAGCTGGTAATGGCGAGGCTGTGTCGACAGAGCCTCTGTGGACAGTCAGCGTTGAGCAGCAGTCTGGGGCATAACTACTAACCTCCTCTCGAGAATCAGGTATAATAATTGCTATGATGCGTTCAAAATTCCTCCCGCACTCATTTGTGCTCAATAAAGACCTCTTGAAAGTCGATGCCAGAGAGTGGAGTCACTCAGACCAACCATTTCGAACCCTTTTCGCCCAGAACATGTTGAATATATGGCAGAAGCGGTGTAGTAGAGCAACTAGTACTTCCAAACATAGTCGCTTGAGAAAGGTCAAAACCTGGATCCGGGTCATTTGTCCATGCAATGATGCTAGAAGGCTCATCAAGGATCAGCTCCTGAGCCACCAAGTCCCTGTTGTACGTGTAACTGGCGCCAAAGGTTGAAAGGTAGAGATGAACCTCGAGCGACTCGACGCCTGAGTGCATGACTATCAAGTCCCGGAAATCGTCAAAGCTGTCGTAGCAGCTCACGCGCGCCGCCCAGTGGTTGAACCATCCAGGTACTCGAGCGCATATGTCATTCTGAGGACCGGTTTCGCGAGGATTGCGGATTGAGAGGGTGGGATCGCTCGAGATATCGACGGCTGGAAGAATGCGTAGCAGATTGTAATTCAGCACAATGGGACGGAAGTCTTGGAGATTGGGGTCATGGTCTTGGTTTTCATCATCGTGGTTTTCATCATCGCCTTGGGAGGCCTCACTCGGAGGCTTGCCATCTGGAGATGGAGCTTGAGCCTGATTTTGTGCATCTTTGGAAGCTTGAGGACGTTTCCTCTCGCCCGTATCATACTGGCTCGTGTCGCGCTGTGGATTGAGCTGTCGAGTTGCTTCACCCCGAAGAGGCGCGTGAACACGGGGGGTCTGACTTTGATCCTGTGTATTGATGCTCTGGCTAGTAGCTTCAGGGCGTGTTGGAGGACCATGTTCTACATTCTCTGAAGCTTGCGGGCGCTTCTTCTCGCCTTTGCCAGGGGGCCGAGTCTTGGTGATGCGATATCGATCACGGTGCATAGCATCCATGGTAGCGAGGCTGGGGTTGTTGAGGTTGAGGATACTCGTATGAGGGTGCTATGGCGAGAAGATATTGAAGGAAGAAGAAAGAGAGAGAGAGAGAGAGGAGTGGGAAACGAGAAAGCCTTGGGCGGCCGTTTGGCAGTGCGAAGATGAAGAGTGAAGGACATGAACTGCACTCGGCTACTGAGGTTATGAGGGGTGCGCTTCGACGGACAACAATGGCGTCTGTTAATTTTCTCACCATTCATTCCCTCTACAATCTGTGAACACTCTCATGTCCCTTCGCAGGTGATGGCTTGACAAATTGTTCCAACCCCCAACGCTCACAGTACCATGATAGAAAGATAGGACAAGTTGAGCAAGCTTCAAGAACTAGACTGTCATACGTGCCATTCCCATGCGTCATCCACTAATGCAATCTCAGTTCCACGCTTCCTTTACCTTCACTATGCAACAGCCCCAGCATCACTCTCGAACACACAAAACCTCAATCCCAACGGCCCTCCCAAAAGCAACCAAACCCTCGTCACTAATCGGCTCATGAAACACCAACTCCCCCTCCCCACGTTCAATCCTCCCCTCCACATCACCGCAGGACTTGGCCATGATAATCGACCACGCACACTCACCCCCTGACGCCCCCCTCCGAAAGCACGACAGCGTCATCCCCGGAATAATCGACGGCGTATGGCCAGTGTCGCTTCCATCTGGACTGGCTGCCAGTCTCGCAAGCCATATGTTTCGCGGACCGGGAACACGCCAGCAGATGTTAACCTGGGGCCCTGAGGTGTCGCAGTTGACGACGTAGAAGCCGTTTGCTGCGACGATGCATGCTCGGGAGACTTGGGTTAGGTTGCGGCTGGAGAGGACAGGGGCTGAGCCGTCGTAGATTGCTGGAGGGATTTGGCTCCGTTGAGGTTGGTCGTCCTGGTCGTCCTGGTTGCCCTGTGGGCCTTGCTGGTGTTGCTGTTCTTCCTCACGCCATCGATTCAGCGCTCGTTCAGGGAGACTATGGACATGAACCAAGCTGACACAGTCGTCAAAGATGACCAAACCACTTCGCGGCAACTCGTCTACGATGTTGACTAAAGTTTCTTCCGTGCGCGGTTCATCATCTGTTTCAGGTGTCCCATCCTCTGAATGTCGCGGACGGCCTCTGATCGTCGGCGTGTCCGGTTGATCAGCGTCATGGTGATGCGGGTGAAGATGGTGATGTCTTGCCATTTTGTAGCAGCTCCGTTGAGTTATTGAAGTGCTGTGAGTGTTGTAGCTTGAGCAGGAATGAATGACGATAGATATGGCTTGCGGTGGAACGTGAGATGACTTGATCAGCTGCCATTTGCACTGACACGAGGTTGAGGCTGTCACTTTACACTTGTGAATCATTACACGGGGAGCAGAGTTTCACACAGCGACTTGATGATTAAGATCATTTCTCGTGCATTCTGTTACATTTACATGCTTTCGTTCATGTTCATGCCATCCTAGCCCGTTTTCGCGCCCAGTCCAGTCCATATGTCGTCAACCACCGTCAACCTCGCACAACCTCAAATCCTACCATTCTACCAAGCGCAGAGAGAAACTCAAAATTCAACGAATCTCCAGGGACGACCCGACCACCTCCATCCTCAAAGTAGACGTAATTTTGATCGCCACAACTGCACTCGATCAGTGACAATGCATTCTCTTCGTCAACCTGTGACTGCAAATAGCTCAAGAGCGGCAGATCTGGCGGAGCTTGGGCCTTTATCAAGGCCCTGAGTTTCTTTTTGGATCCCTCCACGTAGCCGACCCTGGCTAGCCATATGTTTCGATGGTCTGGGACGCGCCAGCAGATATCGATCTGTGGACCTGTTGGGTCGCAATTGACGACATGAAAGCTACCGTCCGTGGCGACGATGCGAGCCTTGTCGATGACCGTTATGTGGTTGCTTCCTCGAGGATTGTTCTGTTGCCCTGGATAGGAGCTCGTTCTGGCCTTTTTTCTTGGGGGACCCTCTTGGTGATCGTCATTGCTGGGTTGGGTGTTTGTGAAGCGAGCTTGCGCTTCGAGCGACAGTTTATCCAAGTCGAGATAGTCGAGGGAGCCAGCGAAGACAACGTAAGCTGATCTCTCATATTCGGTAAATTCAGTGTCCTCCTGGACGGGGCTGGGAGAGCGAGTCTCGGAGTTTTGCTGGCCTTCGGTATCGTCCCTCTCACTGTGCTCATTCTCCGCTTCCTCCTCCCCCTCATTTTCAGCGGGCGTCTCGTCATTCTCCCGCTCGGCTACCTCTTGGTTCAGAGACGCATTGTTCTGCGGGGCATTCGGAGGTAGCCCAGGCGGGAAAGGGTAGGTGTAGTGGTGGTGATAATGATGATGGTACACATGACGCTGTTCCATCTTGATGTACCGACCCGACGCATTCGGGATGAGCTATCGCAGCGATCTCGAGAGCTGCCGCGTTGCGACCGTGAGATAAACTAAGGAGAAAGAAAAGAAGAGCGACGCCGGCTCTTGGTGTTGATGTGAGCGATGGCATTGCTGGCGGGCATTGCACTGAAGCTGCCATTTTGCGACTGTGAATCAGTGCCCGAAAATGACACGCTGATAGACAGTGGCGCCTCCCTTGAGAACGCTCTTAGTGTAATCATCCATGAGCGAGCGATAATAGAATGAAGAGAGGGCTCTCATGAAGTGAAGTATTGTATGGCATTGTTATGTTGAAGGTTAGTTGTGAGCTGACGGTCGCATTCTCAGTGAGCATTGACACCGCGGGTGCTCACAGCCACAACCACCATCGCGATCAAAATGCAGTGAAAATGAGATTAATATGAACTTATTCACACTCGTGAAACTAATGATTTGCAATTATGAATGTCATGAAGTCGTCGTAGATCTTGACGAGTGGCGATTTTCCCCAGCTTCAATCCCCTCCAAAAAACCGTGTATCAAAACTCCACCCCCGGACCCCAAACCTCCGTATCCCATCATCTCGTCAACTTAACCTTGTGCCAGAAAAACAATGGCCCAGGAGCTGGAGAAGTCCCTGCTTCTCGGTCTAAAGCTCGGCGAAAAAGGACTCCATTGTGGGTGAGATAAGGGTCCATGAGGGTGAGAGGGACACTTTTAATACTGGGTCGCGTGTCAGAGGTTTAGCACGTCAGTCAATTGGCGAACAGCCCCCAGGGAGAAAGAAAACGTAGACATTGATATATGTGACAATTACATATCCTAAACATGCCTAATTCTTTAGGATCGAGGCCCTCAATCCGGAGCGTCAGCTCCAAAAAGGGCCAGCATCGTCATATGGGCAAACTTGGTAAACCCTCATTATGCCCGCCTAGACGCTCGGCTAACTCCCGTTCTTGCGCCGCTATCCGCCTGCCAAGGCATCTTTTCTCCGTCGGAAGGATCGCCAAGACACGAGCGGTTCCGAGGGTCCAATTGGCACGCATGACACTGCTGAACAAGCAAGACAAGGACAAGTTGGGTGGTAGATTGTTGGTGAGATTGAGATTAGTTGCGGCTTAAAAGCTGACGAATCTCACAAAAACCGCAATTACCAAAAGAAGCAACCCGAGAGTCACTTGAAAGATGAAAAAGTTTAATTGCGCAAAAGGATCGTCGTATACGACGGTCTTGAGTAAGGAAGGGTGCTGATCAATGATATGCTATAGTGTACATAGAGATAGGAGATAATCCAATGCCGGGTCAATGGATAACAATGTCAGTCTCTGAATCAGTAACTTACTTTCAAACTGTGGTGATTATGAAGTTGACCAAGTCGTGCAGCCATGTTTTGGTGGTGATGCCAATGTTTCTAGCATCGCCAAGTTTACAAGTTCAGGTCTCCATTGATGATCTCCCGCGGCCAAGAAAACGTGCTTTTGACGACGTGCATTTCCTGTCCCTATTTCCTCTCCAATTTTATGGAATTTCGAATGAGATCAACGGTTTGACAAGCAGCTCAATTGGACCCTTTGATCATCTTCCCCAGACCCAATTGTATGCACCGTTGAATGTCATTGCGTGAGGTCCACTGCAAACACCACTGAATACCTGTAACATCCACTGAACCTCGCATTTGTTTTCGCTTGCAAGAGAAAACTCTCAACTTTATTCCTGTACACTGTAGTCTCCACGTCAATTAAACAATTCCAAGGCAGAGTACTTCCTCACAACTATAATTTGTCACCAACAACCACTGCGAACCACAAATTCTGCGTCTTCTCCACGTAAACTGGAACCTCAACCACGCATTGAGCTCTTTGTCCGCTCCTCATAAGGACATGATCTTCAGTTCCCACCCCCGACCTTTGAGGCCCGATGTTTTTCTCACAATCCCCAGGTTCCTGTTTTTCTTCGCCATTTTTTTTTTAAACGAGAGCTGTGGACTTTGGGGAAGACCCTTTGATGGTCATCCATATGAAGCATCAATATACCCCCAAAAACCTATTCGCAGTAATCGTTGTTAATCGTATAACTTCACGTGTAGAGCCTCGGCTTCATCATGCTTAATCACTAGCACCATCGTGGACATATCCCCTGAACCAATGACGTCTCTGCCGCTCTAGATGATCGCCACGACAAGGGTTCTTCTCGACCAAAGAGAACGTTTCATCCGCTAACCAACTGCACGCAGCACTAAAAAAAAACATGCCGTCTTTTCAGGCGCCTTTGCCGCCTTGAAACTTGACGTCACGCTTTTGTCTCTTTTCAGTAACACCGAGGTTTGCCTGCCCTGCTTCTTGGCAGATCCGAAGGAATCGGAAGACGGCATACTGTGTGTGCCCTGTAAGGCAGCACCTGAGACTCACAGCGACTTACCGTGGCTAGAGCGACTTCCAGTGCTCTTGATGGGTTTTTAGTGGTGAGTTTCAGTGGGCGCCTTGTGAACGACTCAGGCGTGGGGATCTCCAATATTCCTTCGGTCCACCCGCTGTGACACTCGAGGTCTTCAAGGGACTTTTTCGTTGCTTGACCAACTTTTCGACTTCTTTCAAGGATGATCGTCACTTCCAACCCGTGGAGATAGTGGACCGTACGTGGAGAAGTAGTAATACACTCACTTCAGAATTTTCGCATCCCAGACTCCCTCTCCCACTTACACTCTGCTCACTTCAACATATAAACCCTCTGCCCTCCCCCATTGTCTCCCTCACCAAGCTCCCCCATCCTTCCAGCTCTAGACGAGCTCCCCCCTCAAACATAGCAGGTCTATAGCCCCCCATCCGTCACTATGCCTCCCTCCTTCGCGGGCCTGACGGGCAAGAAATTGTCCCTGGCCATTTCTACCGTCGCAACGACTGGTTTCCTCCTCTTTGGCTACGACCAGGGTGTGATGTCTGGTATTATCGATGCAGACCCTTTTCATGATTACTTCCCTGAGACAAAGGATAGTACCATGCAGGGTTTCGTGACGGCCATTTACGAGATTGGTTGCTTGCTCGGTGCCATGTTCATCCTCTGGATTGGTGATCTGCTCGGCCGTCGAAGGGCCATGATTCTCGGTGGTTGGATCATGATCCTCGGTGTCATTATCCAGGTCACTGCCATGAAGGGCCACAAGGCTCTTGCGCAGCTCATCATCGGACGAACAATCACTGGTGTCGGAAACGGCATCAACACCTCCACCATCCCAACCTACCAGGCTGAGTGTTCCACCACCACCAACAGAGGTCTCCTCATCTGTATCGAGGGTGGCATTATCGCCTTTGGTACCCTCATCGCATACTGGATCGACTACGGCTGCTCTTACGGTCCCCAGGACCTCACATGGCGCTTCCCCATTGCCTTCCAGTGCGTCTTCGGTCTTATCCTCTGCGTCTCCATGGTCTGGCTGCCAGAATCCCCCCGCTGGCTTCTCACCCACGACCGACACGAGGAAGCCGAGCGTGTCATTGCCGCCATTCGCGGCTTCGAAGTTGACAGCGACGAGACCCGCGCTGAACGCGACCGTGTCGTCGACTCCATTCGCGCCTCTGGTTTCGCTGCTCAGAAGAGCACACCCGTCAAGGCTCTCTTCACCGGTGGAAAGACACAGCACTTCCGCCGAATGCTTCTCGGTTCCGGATCGCAGTTCATGCAGCAGGTCGGTGGCTGCAACGCTGTTATCTACTACTTTCCCATTCTGTGCACCGACATCTTTGGTGATAAGAACTTTGCTATGCTGCTCGGTGGCGTCAACATGATTGTCTACTCCATCTTCGCAACATCGTCATGGTTCCTTATCGAGCGCGTTGGTCGTCGCAAGTTGCTCCTCATCGGTACTGCTGGTCAGATGCTTTCCATGTTCTTGACGATGGGTTTCCTCATCCCTGGTGGTTCTGACCCTGGTAACAATGCGCCCCAAATCTCAAAGGGTGCTATCGCTGGTCTCTTCACATACATTGCTTCGTTCGGTGCGACATGGCTGCCACTTCCCTGGTTGTATCCCGCTGAGATCAACCCTCTCAAGACCCGAGGCAAGGCCAATGCTACGTCTACATGCACCAACTGGCTGTTCAACTTTGTCATTGTCATGATTGTCCCCATCATGATCTCCAACATCCACTGGGGAACCTATCTCTTCTTCGGCTGCGCCAACGCCACATTCTTCCCCATCCTTTACTGGTTCTACCCCGAGGTAAGCACCCCAACATCGTCTCTGCATTCACAACTAACAAGCTCCAGACTGCCAACCGATCTCTCGAGGAAATCGACATCATCTTCGCCAAGGGCTTCGTCGAGAAGATGTCCTACGTCCAAGCCGCCAAGGAGCTCCCCTTCCTTACTCACGAGGAAGTCGAGCGCGAGGCTATCCGACTCGGTCTTGTGGACGAGTCAAGCCGCGGTGGAGTTTTGGAGAAGCCAAACGAGGAGAGCGGCACGGTCCGCGACGACTCTGGCTTCAACTCTGAGAAGTCTTAGATTTACTCACGAGTAAACTGTTTCTATAGAAACGTGTTGTGTTGGAACACATTTTGGATACCCTTTTTTTTTTTACTTTGGAGTCATAAAGACTTATAGAGCCATTTGGCATTATAGAGTTATAGATCAATAGACCACTATAACGAACACCAACCTACCTTCAGCCTGTAACCTGTCACGTTGACGACTTACACCGTGATCTCCGCATCAATTCTCCAATTTACAACGTGTGGCGAAAACTCTTTCCCCGACATTTTCCCCCTTGGAGATTAGATTACTCTTACCTAAACCCCGTGGAGACCAACATGACGATCCCTTCCTTTCGCCATAATTAAAATTGGAGAAGCGCCCGGAGGAGTCCTCCGCGTTTACGGTTTACCCCGAGAACCACTTGTTTCTGTGGAGTTGGGTTCAGGCATTTATTTCCTTTGACTTTGAAGCAGTGGGAGTTAGTGCCAGGGTCCTAGGAATTGTAGTTGGTTGGTTGGGAGGTTGTTGGCGGATGTCCCGTTTTGGAAAGCCGAGAACTGAATCATTGCACTGCATTTAGCCAATTTCGGTGTGAGCATTCGCTTAGGAGGAATCATCGTGGAGTATTTTGTTATCAGGACCCGTATCTTGCATTTGTCACCTGCCCCGTGGGGATATGGTTGCGGGATTGTAGTTGAAACGCGGAGATAAGCATACCTCAGTGTTGGAAGCGAGAGTATGAGACGATGACATCAGTGAACTTGGGAGGGAAAGCTGAATACTGCTGGAAACATGCGATGACGAGAGTATCGTGCAACCACCTTTTCAAGACTTGGGCATTAACATACCATGAGAATGAGACCACGAGCAGGGACATTTACATTTCTGCCTACCCTAAGCAAGAATCGACAGAGTTGAGTCGGTTCAATGAACAGGACATGACAAGGGTACATCAGTCCCAGGTAGCAAAAGAGCTTCTAAACTTGCCATCAAAGACATTGATACGTAGGCAAGGGGATTCTTTACATTGGTCGATTCCGCCCTCAGAAGTGAAGTTAGTTGTCATGTCCTCCAGAAACCGTTTCCCCTAGCCACTGTATACGGTTTCCTACATTGTAGGCGAACTATTTTACTTATCTCAACAACCTTTGCTGGCTCATTCGAGTTCTGGATTCACCACAACTAGCTAGTTCAATAAGGCACTGAGACGAGGATCTTCCGAAACTTAAAGTTGGTTGTTATTGTGAATCTCTACTATGTATGTTCTTACCGTGTGAATGGAGTCTTATTAGCTGCCTGCTGTTATCTAGGGTTACAACATCCATGTGTTAGGTGACCGAATGTACTCAGCAAACTCGTAAATCATCCACCCAGTAACAGGCTTGATACCCGTTTTCTTCTCATCCACCTCCTCGTTTCTTCTCCATTCCCCAACACCAGGGACATAACCTTCAAGGCCCGGGACAGCTTGCATACCGAGAGATCCCGCAATCATCTTACATTTATACAAAGTGCCATTATCGTCAACCTCAACCGGAACAGTGACATAACCACAAGGAATGTCTTTCGTGTTGACATAGGGATACATCAATCCATCTAGAGTACGATTCCATGGACTCGGGTAGTGAGCAATTCCTTCGTAGTCCCAGTAGCAGAATGCTGTGATCCAGCCCGTCATTTTGTCGGAACCCGAGCCCCGGTCCATATCGGCAATCTGATTCCAAAATTTATGGATGGCTGGGTCGGAAGGCTGGGCGAAGGAGAGAATCATGTTTCGAAGAATTGGTCTTAGAAGCTTGGCGAACTGAACCGGTTCCTCGCACATCTCATCCAGTTTATCCAGTCTTTTGAGAATATCTTGGTAGTCGGTTACTTCTCCAAGGAGTGTTACAGACGGGATACCACAGGTCATAGTCATTCCATAACGGAAGTATTTCTGCATTGCGCCCATGAGGAGCACAGAGCCAACGATGCGATCATTCTCTGTAGTTGTAGAGAATGCGGGAAGAACCCATTCTCTCAAGGAAGGATCATTGATATTCTTGGCGATCTCAAGGGTCATCTGCTGAGCAAAATCCCCAAAATCGGTGGTATACACAGTCCCGGAATTAATAACCTCAAGCCTCTTCTGATCCTGGTGACTGACAAAGTAATCGCGCATCATCTCAGAGTTAGCGTTGATGTAGGCGCTGAGTTGAGTGACTATAGCGAACCAGACATCTTCGGGGCGAATGGTGAGATGATGATGGGAGCTGTACGCCTCGAACGCTGACCAGACGAGGCCGTTCCTCGAAGCCGTGATATGATTCTCTTCAAGGGATCCGGTGATGGAGAATGAGCTTTGGATGATTTGTTTGCATCCATCTGCTTCTTGGGAACTAGCTCCTCGTAGGAGCTGTGAAGTGTTTTCAGCTCTGGGATCATGCCAAGAACTGACTTTACCGTTGGGAATGGAGATGGTGACAGGAATTTTCTTTACGAAGAGATGATTTCTTTGGTAGATGAGTGTTGGGTAGGTGAGTATTTGATAGTTGAGTATTTGATAGATGAGTGCTTGGGATATGGTGAAGAGAATGGGTTGTATTGTAGGTTACCATCATCGCCTTTTATAGGTAAATGGTTCGGTGATGAGGCCCAGGCATTAAAGGAAACTTTAGGCCCTCTAATGATGACTGTTCATCTGACTCTGGCAACGGTTCAGGCAACCGCCTTAGCTGCGGCACAGAACTCGTATCAATATTCCTTGAACATACGAACAACTGCCGCAATTCTAAACATCATTCAATCTGGGCGATGTTCGATTCAACGATGGAATGAACTATCTTGAGATGCTTACGTTTTACGAACATGAATCCGACGTTGGAAATTCACTTTGGCGGCAGACTCAAGTTGACGACCCCATGAAAGTTGTTATACGTCAACACTCTACAATGACACTAGATATTCATCTGCGAGGCTAATCACTCCAACAGTGATATCGGAGCTCTTCTTATCCTACTACATCCCTTTCTTCAGAAAGAACCCAGCCAGCGTCGCAATATGTTCCAGCTGCTCAAGTGAAACACCCTCACTCCTCGACAACTTCTCCGCAACACCACTCAACGTATGCCAAACCTCTATATACTTATTATTCGTATTCTGGTTCGTCCCAATGGAAATCAATTCATGCTATGAAGGAGTCTATGGAACACCATTGATCTCAGCGACACTCCAAAGCGATTTGCTATTATCTCCCCTAGCTAGCGATATAATCGCCCTGCTTCTTGTCAACGGAGCCAACCCAAGGACTACAGGGGGATTATTCTAATACCCGATAATTTTAGCATGCCTATCATGCCCTATAGAAACCATCAGTCTCCTTCTCAACTCAGATACCTCGCCCCAAGACCAGGACTCTTTGAATCGCAGGGCAGTCCATCTCGCGTGTTACAACTCCCTTGCGGTTCTCAATCTTCTAGAAGCTCCTGGCTCCGATTTTGCGGCTACAGATGTGGTTGGTAGAGTACTTCTGCATTATGCTGTCATGACGGAGGATATTGAGCTAGTGGAGGTGGTACTAGAGCGCTCTGAGAGGGTTGGCATGAGTATTGATGTTAAGGATGACGATGGGTGGACGCCACTGCTCTGGGCTGCCCGTTCAGCACGGATCTGGAATCGACAGCTTCAAAACGGATATTCAAGCAGTGAAATGATGCCGTTTCTCTTAAACCATAGAGCTGACCTTACGATCAAAGGGCATGGGCTCGACAGAGATTGGACAGTCTGTGAAGTGGCATACTATCACCACGCCGACTTGTAAGCATTCCTCAATATCCACTAATAAAGACTAAAATATTCCAGCGTCGAAGATCTAATAGATCAACCAACCAACAAAAAGATCAGGTCCAGAAAACGAGGCAATGACCCAGGATCTCAAGACAACGTGAACGCGTATTGCGACTGCTGTTTGATTGAGTCCCATGCTTTGACTTTAGCCTTTGTTTCAAATGTCACAAGAACGCTGACAAGATACATCCTGAGAATTTGTCGTTTGTTCGATGTGGGAGTGAGTGGGTTGAAGATGAAGTTGCCAAGGAGGATACTCAGGAGATCAGTTTGGATAATGGCATTAGGGATCAGGATGTATTGTTGCATCTTGAGGAAATACTTATGAGGATTTTGACAGTGAAGTCTCAGAATAGCTTTGCCCGCAGTCTCACATCTTGTAACTATGTCCCAATTTAACGACTCGATAGTGTTCTTCGTGGCCTAGCAGACTTGTGAATCTTGGCAGGCGGTGCGTGTGCTGTCATGGTGAGCATACTCGTCAAACTCAAATCTATTCGTCTATGGTTTACATGCTTGAAGACCTTGCTGTATCAGAAGCCTCCTTCTGTAACCACTCTCTCCACCCAGCATCTTTAAGAATATATCTAACTCTCGCCTCAAGCCACTCGGTGTTTCCCCAGAATCCCCACGATGCTTGGAAGCGACACCAATCAACAAGAGCGCATTCCCAATGCCGAACAAGAGTATCCCAATCATAATCCAAAGGTTCCTTGTCAGAAGGTCGACGACTCAACAATGTCTCATGGTAGAGGTACAACAAGGCCTTTTCACCTCGGTCCATGTCCATTTCTTCTGGTAGAGATGAACAGGCTGTTAGCATACCGAGAGGAACAGAGCATGTAAACAACTTTGCCAAATCGCAGACTCCCAGTCCGAGTCCAACGTATTGAAAGTCGAAGAAGCAGACGTCGTCTCCTAATTCGGTAGTAAAGAGATTCTCAGACTTGACATCGCCATGAATCAACGTCTCGAAGGGTCGACCAGTTGGTGTGAGAAAGTCAGCTACCACTTCAGCAGTAGATTTATCTGATCCTTTGAAAGGCGCGCAAAACGCATCTGACCACTCAGAGTATGTATCACCAGCAAGGGACTTGTACTCTGTGCGTCGGGTCGCGAGATAAGTGTATCCTCCGTTCAGCCATAATTTGTTTCCCCCAGCTTGACCCGCATCTCGTCGTTTGAACTCATCCAACGGCGGGAAGAGATAGTCGTCCAATTTCGCGGGTAGAAATTTCCATGAATTGCTGTGAAATCTGGCGAGCCATTCTAGAGCAGACTCAACTTGTCGCGGATTCAGAACAGATCTCTTTCCTCCTTCTACAGGGAACTTGACTCTCAAATCGGTAAGAATTGTAGCTGTGAGACCTCGTAATTCACCATCTTCATGCTTAGATTCCCAGCTCGACGTCAGACAGTGAGCTACTGCGACGTCATCATCCAACTGAGGAGCAACATGTTCGTAGAAATACTGCTCAACGTCGTAACTCAGTATCTTGCGTAGATGACCTTCATCTGTGGGACCAGGCGGCGGAGATATAAGCTTTAAAATCAGGAAGAATGTATTGTTTGACTCGGCTGCATGCAGGTACTTGCGCAACTTGCCAGCTGTTTCGGCGTCCTTTGGCTTTGCGGTGAGGGCGCAGATATGGCCGTATCCTGCCCACAACGATTGGATCTCCTGGAAAGATGTGATCTTCAAGCCTTTAGGCTCTAAAAGAACCTCGGCGACACGTCGGGAGCTTGTGTCCGCCATTTTGAGTTTGAAGTGAGGTTATCACGAAGTTAGAGTCAATCGGTTACGCTACGTCATTGAAGCTGAGCTCATCGGCTCGGATTATCATCTCGGAGCGGGGCATCTGAACCTGGAGGCCTCGGTTCGATTCCTTCTACTTGGCGATGCTACTTGAAGTTACAATCGAGGCGAATCCTCTGCAAATGGATTAGGTTTGGAAAAATACCTACTCAATCGAGCGATATACACGAAGAGGAACCACCATAGCCTCATTGATCCATGTTCTGATACAGAGGATGCCTAGCGAAATGATAGGGCTGAACAGAAACATCCTGCCAAGATTCCGCAAAGGTATGGCGGTGAACATCCGGGAATAAGTAATTGATTGACGTAGGCTATGTGCATCAACTGAGCAGCTATTCACAAGGTCCTTATATCTATGTCTCTGAATGGACATGAGACAGCCACGTCGACAGACTTGGTCAGACTAAGCTGGCCATCACAGAGACGGGTTACCTCAATTCCATCATTTGAGGATCAATTCCCCGTCTGACACCACGCCCCTTTTGAAATACCACAACGGGATGGTAGTGGCTGCGGAAAACAAGTATAAACTGCCACCAAACAAGTTTGTTAGACGAGATGATTCACTCGCTTACCCCTGTCCCCCAGGGCTGAGCTGCAAGCAAGGGTTGCCAGTGGCGTTACAGGGGAATGTCACTGATGATTGGACGACGTGGTTCCTAAAGGATTGCGAGGTTGAATTGGGCTAGAGATAAATACTCAACTCATTTCCCGCCTTTCCATAGATTCTACAATCTTGAAACTTTTCAGTCAGACAAGCAAACACCATCATGCGCACGTCAATTATTATCAGTCTTCTCGCTGTCGCGCCCTATCTTGCTGATGCGGCAAAGAGCACGACCAAATACTCTACCGAAACTGTCTTTTTACCCCAGAGAAAGACTGGAAGTGCGACGAATATTTACGCATCCCTTATTACAGAAACTGGCTCAAAGACGGAATATCTGCTTGCTTGCCAGACAAGCTTTGGCACTTCATATTCTTGCGATGGAGACTTTCACGGTATTACGGTGACTTACCAAGAGTCGAGCATGAATCTTGCCGTCAGCTCAACAACATACGACTGCTCTCTGGGATCTGGCTCAGCTATTTGCGCGACTATTACCGCTACTCAGACTGAATCTGTGCAGTCACGAACCATTCCTTCGTCAGAGAGTGAACGCTGGATGACGCCTATTACCTTTGTCGACCTCAAGAAGAGAAAGACGACGAGTACCAAATCAACAGCCTCGAAACCAACAGAGACGGCGAGCAACAAGCTTTGCAAGAGGAAGACTCCCCATGGAAGTTCGGACTCTGGAGACAGTGGAAGCAGCGGTAGCAGTGGTAGCAGTGGTGATGACAGCAGTGGCTCTAGCAGCGGTACCAAGAGCGGTAGCAGTGGTAGCAGTGGTGATGACAGCAGTGGCTCTAGCAGCGGTACCAAGAGCGGTTCTGGATCTGCTGCCGATGATGATGAAGATAGTGGCAGTTCATCTGCGAGACCTACCAAGAAGAAGACCAATGACGATGATGGGTGTTCGGGAGGGTCTATCACCTCTTGGAGCTGGGGAGTTATGGCTGTTGGAGTGGGTGGTTTCTTGGGTATCAACATGGTATAAGATGTGCCAATGCGCTCTTGTTTCTTCACTTGAACATATTTCTGTAAATAACATATCAACTGCATTACCGCGGGACTTTTGAGCCGAGATACCCAGCATAGTCTGAATATGATCACACTAGGAGGCCATGTTACACCTATTGCATTCGCGCTGTCTATCAATCTAGTATAGCGAGACGCTAGATGAAATTATACACGTCAATCACATCAAATTCGTTGTCCAAGCCTTCATGTTGGCCCAAATCTTGACTGATCAACGCTTACAATCTGTTCAATACCGACATCTCAATAACCAACTAGTAACCCTCACGCTATATGACAGCACAACAACTAACCTTTGTAAACCTCCGTCTCGGTGCCCCCGGCGGCAAAGGCCCTCTCGCTGGAGCCCCAAACTGCGCAATACGGAAGGGATTGCCCGGATTTCTCCTCAAAAAGTCCAGCGGATCATACATCGGCATCGTCACCATCGCCAACACCTCTTCGTAATAATTCAAAAGCGGCACGAACCGTTTCGTGTGGGTAAAGCATCGTTTTTTACATCTATCCGCAGGGTACGCGTCCACGTTGCACTTGGTCTGTATCCCGTTCCGTGTCCGTCTGCTAAAGAAGAACTTCTAGTTGTACCTCTAGAAGTCAATGATGTGGACCTGGAAGTTGTATAGATCATATGCTGCGAGGCTTTCGTACGTCCAGCGTGGTTGCCAGGGACTGTCTGGGCCTTGGGGTGTGGGACCGTAGGAATGGGGAACTGTAGATGCGAGACTAAGATCGATATGCCGTCGATGTACTGATCTGCTTTCAAGTCGCGGACCACTATTCCAAGGAAATAAAGCTTATGAAGATCTTTGAGCATTCTGCCAAAGCACTTGACCGCTACCATCTAGTCGTATGTGTCGCGTTGCTTCAAATCGTGGTAGGGGGTTATTTCGACCCAGTCTTTGACAATGCCATAGAGTATCCCAGGAGGAAATTCATTCATTTTTCGCCCGCTCGCAGCACCTAGTTTGCCTCTAATCTGTTTCGCCGTGAGAGAAACCCATACGTAGACCTTGACAGCAATGGACTCGGCTTTCTGCTCCTTCAGTCTACCGAAAGCTCGACACTCGTTCTCAAACGGCGAGAAATACCAGTCAAATCCATCACAGCAGCTCCATGATCCTAGGTGGCCGTAGATGTCTCTGGTGTTGATAGCTTTTGGAGGATCGACGAACTACGAGCTATTAGGATGATGTATTGAGGGAGTTGATGGCGACTTACAAATTTTATGGCGTAGAAATGGCGGCCGATCTTTGCCTTTACAACGATGCCGTGGGCGGAGTCGACGTCGAGGGCTTCGAGGAATTTGACGTTGGGATCCATCAGATTGCCGTCGAAGGGAGGGAGTTTTGGCCCTATGTCTTGGGGCAGCCAGGGCTTCTCCTTCACCCAGCTCTGCACCATGGATAGATCAGTGGCAGCTGGTTAGCTAGCGTGTTGGACGCCGTCGAATTGAAGGTATTAAGCATGGTAAAGGAATTTGTTGGGGAATTATGAAATTCGTCTTGTGGAGGACATTCAACTGTAGTTTATCCGACTATCAAGGATTAAAGAAGGTTTTTGTCTCGACGAGCGATATGGAACATACATATCCAGACCAAGACTCTTCCAGTAATCTTCACGTTGTAACAAATATTACAACCGCCATTCGGGTGCTGTGACGTTGATGAGGACCCCCCGAGCAAATCCAAGAGAACTGTTCGCATATATCACACATGATATTTTCTGAGGCCTGTCTCAAGATGCAGCACTTGATGAAAGCCCTGTTGGCGAAATGTGAACTTAAGCTCAAACCGTTGAGCCAATATATGACACCACCAAACACATCCGCAGGATGTGTATAAGGTTACCCATCAAGGGTTAGATGATGACACATGTCCAGAAGTCTCGATGGCGATTCGTCAAGCGAGAAGCCCTGCACACGACCGCATTACCTGAGTAGTTGGCAGCATAATGAGAGGGTTGATACCAATTTTTCTAGAACTTTATGCAAAACTTGGATTGGCTGTCACTCCCTTGAAAAAGTCTTCAATAAGCAATGGCTGCGCCGCTCAACAGGCACGTGCCGTCATACGCGACAAAAAGATAAGCGAAGGATCTTACTCAAGCGTCATCCGTTAACTTTAACTTACTGACTCATTCAAAAATCCCAAGCAATTCAAAATGTCGGAAGCCGTATACTCAACGCCAGAGTGGTATCTCAAAGCCCAGGATCAAGACGTGAGCAGTGACATCGACCGCTTGACCATTTATCATCTCGGTTTCAAGCAGGCAGCAGAGGGGAAACTCATATTCCCGCCTCTTGACTTCTCAACACAGCCTCGAGCTATACTCGATGTCGGGACAGCGGACGGTCTCTGGATGCGTGATGTTCAATCTTCGATTGCTAAGCCAGCTCACGATGAACATACCTTTATCGGCACTGATATCAATACTTCTTTCTTCCCAGCTACGAACACGGATGGCATCAGCTATGTAAAGCAAGATATCAAGGATCCTCCACAAGAATCATGGAATGAAGCTTTCGATCTCATCAACATGCGCATGATTCTCATCGCCGCTGGTTTCGGCTCAGCTCAACGCGCCGTTGTGAATGAGCACATCAAACTCCTCAAACCAGGCGGATGGATCCAAATCGGTGACTGTGATCGTATCTGCCCAACCTCCGAGACCGAAAACCCGAGGTATCACGACATGTTTGCCTGTATCAGAGCGGTCTGCCAAGCCTCAGGCCTAGATCCTCTCGAAGCGCCAAAGATGAAGTCTTGGTTGGTTGAAGCTGGGCTGGAGGATGTACAAGAGATGACGGCTATGAGAGCGGTTGGTAAGAGGAATACGGATGAGGAGTTAGGAAGGTTGGGGGTTGGAGCTGACCTGATTATTGCCAAAGGATTCGCGGCTGGTGCCAAGGGTGAGTTTGATAAGATATTGGAGATACATGCTAATCTCGATAGGGTTGGGCCCTTCTTTGAAGCCGTTGCCGGATGAGAGGCTGGATAGCCTTGTGCGTGATCTGGAGACAGAGTTGAAGGACACAGGAGCTTATTTTCCCATGCGCTTTATCTGGGGTCGAAAGCCACTCTGAGTTGAATCTGGTACAATGGTGACTGTTCAAGACTTGGAGAGCACTTGACATAAATCATGCACTCTAGTACATCTGCTATGTCCTTCAATTTCAAATAATGACGTCTGCAATAGCTAGTCAACAGACAGACTCCTGAAGAAGTAGCACACCCCGGACAATTACAATACAGAAGACAGTTTTGGTCTCGAGATAATCCAGTAAGCTGACCTAGAGGCTTGAGATATTACCGTAGCAAATCTTTCGTACAATGTGAACTGTTCTTCTCACTTAGATTCCAACGTGAAAAAGTCATTTGAACCCTACACATCTATTGGGTCATGGCTATGGCTTTGAGTCATGTCAGATCCATCATGAACTCTGCAACCTTAACCATGTGATCGGAACCAAACACCGAAACGCTAGCGCAAAAAGACCCACATCCATACCGACATTTCAGCACTGTCAGTCAAATTTAGTGCATGACTCTCAGGCATTTAGAAGCCTCCGAAACCTTCTAACGCCAGCCTAACAGTGGACCCACGTGGGGACTCTAACTTATCAGCAAGATTTTTTTTTTCATTCACGATAGCTTCAAGTTCCGGGCTTAGACCTATTTCAAGATAGCGTCCCGCCACCCACTTTAATATTTTTCCAGCTTCCTTATCTTTTTCTTTCCTCCCCGGATTTCGTTTCCACTCTCTCCACGATCTTTAATTATTGCTGACTGGGTTACGATGAGCACCTTCGCGCTGCCTTCGAGCAGCTTACCGCCTTTGTTCACGCTCTCTAAACGCTCTGAAACAGATGTTTTCAACGCGCTGCATTACTTGGCGGCTATTTACTGTCCTTTATCATTTCCCTTTTCGAAGGAGTTGGGGGATGCGAAGCATGCTTTTGCTGAGGTGGATTCGGGATATACCTCTGGCAACGAGGATGACGAAGCGGAACTGACGCCTGCGACTATTCGAGCGGATGTTCATGAGAAGTCTTTTTCTGAGCGCTGGTTAACGGGCTTTATCTCGCGCGTTGAAAACCTGGAGATATTCTCGTCGGAGGAAGCGGGTCAGCGGGCACTTGATCAGGCGGCGTATATTTTTGAGTCACTGTTTGCCAGTGCCTTGGACGAGGATGACCAGAACTCTCCGTTTTTGAGAGAATTTTCGTTTGAGATGAGCCTCCCTGGCAGGGAAACGAAACAAATCTCTGTTCAACTGAACGACGGACTTGCGGGGACGAACGATACAGACTTTGAAGATGTTGGACTCCAAAGTTGGGGTGCCTCGATCGTCTTTTCGGATCTCATGTGTACAGATCCCGAACGATTCGGTCTGACGAATCTTGATCCTACTGAACATACTCGCATTATCGAGCTTGGTGCAGGCACTGGGCTCGTAAGTCTTGTTCTCGGAAAACTCATTCCCGCCCTTGGCATCACCGACTCCAAGATCATCGCAACAGATTATCACCCCGCCGTTCTCTCAAACCTCGAGTCTAACATAACCATCAACTACGCTTCCCCCTCCCCCGTGCAAGCATCACCCCTCGACTGGGCCGACTTCTCCAACACCGCGCCCTTCGACATCCCAGCGAGCATGCTCTTCGCCACAGACGTAGTATACGCTCCTGAGCACGCACGCTGGCTGCGGGACTGTGCAACAAGACTTCTCTCAGATGATGGGGTTTTCTGGCTGTTGGTTACGATACGACCGAATGGCAAGTTTGCGGGTATTGGAGATACTGTTGAGGCTGCTTTTGCGGAGAGGGATAGATTGTGTGGGAGGGATGGAAGGAGGTTGGAAATTTTGGAGAGGCAGAAGTTGGATAAGAGGATTGGTGTTGGGAGGGGTGATGAGAGTCATTATGAGCTTTTTAGAATTGGTTGGGCATAAGAATTGGGTGATATAGATTTGCATTGAGCGTGGGATGATAGATATTGATAGATTTAGACATGGCATCATAGATACGACGATAGATTAGACGTCAAGACTTTTTTACGATTCACAATGGCTGCACTTATTCACAAGTAACCAAGTATCTGTATCCCTGAAATTTGTGTGAAGATATTTATGAATCGTTTGATTACTTGAATCCAAAGCGACACTGCTATGAGCAGGATACATGGCCTGGTATGATAGTATCAGAGCTGATAGTTACGAAGACATTCCCTTGTCAACAACGCCACGCAACCAACAAAAGATTACGTACAGCTTCCTCCTCTTAACCAAATATCTATTCTGATCAACCAACATGCATAGCCAAACTCACACTCACTCGAACCCTTCAACCCCCCGACAATTACTCCCACAATACACCGGCCAACAATCCGCACACCCAGGATCTGGCTCATCACTTCCTTTATGGATCTTGCAATCCGGCACCGTAGCCCTCACAAACTCATGAAGATGATGGTCCGGACCCTCCTCCCTCCCAACTTCACAATCGCACAAGACGGTATCATCCTCTCCTGCGTCTTCTATATAATTGGCCATTGCTTGATCATCATTGACGTAAGCGAAAGCAAAGATGAGTTTTAGAGAGTCAGCGTCGTAGTCTTTGTGAAGAATTGCATTGTCGTAGAGTTTGTTCATGACGCAGAATGTATCGCCGTGTTCGTGGATATTGTCTAATTCGGCCTTTGCTGCAGTGCCGGTGCGGACTTGAGGATGGCGTTGGAGAAATTCCTCGATGTTCTTTGATGGGGTCTTTGACACGTTCTCTTGGGAAGCCATCTTCAGTATGGGTTAACTGACAAAAAGTGTAGGTATTGATGATTTATTTCACGGATGACTATGAGAGTCAGCTTGCGTTGGACGTTAGATTATTTAAATAGTTCTTGAGTCACAGACTCACAAGCCGATTATACGCGCCGTCGAATCGCGGGTCAAGGATCTGGCGCTAACTGGAATTTGTGTCCCAGGATTCAGTCTGGGCGCTAAAAGAAGAGCCGCCTGCACGTTCTTTCAGCCAGTCAGCATGACGAGCTGTGCACATCTTCACGGCATGACGATATACCAAGATTTACAGAGGGCTCAATCACTTGCATGATACGCTCACTATGAAATCTCATATGCAAAGGGAGAGGAGAAATTCCAAGTAAAATAATAGCATTTAGCAAACCATACGATTGCCAGCTACTGTCACATTGATGTTATTCCTACCAAAACCAGATCCTCACAGTAGAATCACTAAACTGATCTCTCCACCATCCTGACAATAGGCCCCCACAACCTTCAGCAATACAGCCGCACCATAACTCTCAAGTCTTGCATCTTCCCTCACATACGATCAAACCAAGCCTGAATCATCCCTGACACGCCCGGAAGTCCATACCCATCCGTATCCATAAACACCTTACTCCCACTCCCAACAACCCTCCAAGCCAGAACCTCGAACCCCTGCTCCTTCAGCTCCCCAAACGCAGGAACAGTGTATCCAAAGACGGGAAACTCCGCGAGACACGGACCAGTGCGGGCAGTAGTGACTTTGGTGATCTTGCCGCCAAAGCGATCAGGCATCTTCTCCATCTCCTCGGCGGTGATGACGATGACTTGGATATCGCCGGGCTTTCGGAAGCGTGACTGCGCCATGGGGATGAGGGTGTAGGTGTTGAGGACGGGGTTGTGCTTCATGACACGGATGCAGATGGATTCGTTGCTGGATGATGCGGCGGCGCCGATGGCGTAGCGTAGAAAGGAGCGGAGATAGATTGGGTTGGGCTGAGGGTCTGGAGAAATTGTGGTTGACGAGGTAGCGGTGGTGGAAGGCTCAGGGGCGGTGCGATCAGTCTCGGTTTGGAGAAGAGGATGAGGCATGATGATGATGTGAGTTGTTGCTTCCGGTTGTTGTGATGATATTCGTTTGGTTTGTTGTGATGGTATAGTAGATAGTGACTTGTGTCAGAGACAAAAACCTAAGAGATTACAAAGAGGTTTGAGTTGGGATGAGGTTCCGGGAATGAACTTGGTTTCTTATGAAGGGACTAGAGTCAGAGTGTTCACAGTTCCGGTGTTGAGACACCATCAGAAGGCGTTTCTGCCACTGTCATTCTGTTCACGTCTGACTTCTATGAACATTCACGCCAACGCGACTGTCCTAATACCACTGGGAAGAACAGGCAAATGTCTCGCAACAACTGAATCATTAACAACATACTGACACTCGCAGCTCATCTCATCGCCAGCTTCGCCTCCTGTGCAGCCGCCCCATCCCCAATGTACATATCGCACCACCTCCCAATCCTCTCAAACATATCGAGCCAAAACCTCTGCTGTTCAATCCCATGCCCCTCCCCCGGAAACTTGACAAATTCACACTTTAATCCCCAGTGCCTCAACGCCCTTCTAAACCCCTGCGCCTGCGAAAACGGACATCGCTCATCTTTATCACCGTGGAGAATCAACATAGGAGGGATAACCATCTCCCCCGTTTCTTTAGAATGCTTCACTGCATTAGCAAATTCCCAGAGCGCACTACCCTGACGATTTCTCGTGTCGTCGCGCTTGAGAGTCCAGATCGTATCACCGCCTGCCAGTTCGGCTTCGTATGTTGATCCGAGGTCAGAGGTTAGTGCAAGACTCTCGATATCGCAGACACCTGCTCCTGCAATACCTGCATTGAAGCGCCATCCCAGACCATGAAGACCATTGCGCACGCTGCACAGATACGTCAACAGACCACCTTGGCTCCAACCCCCAACAATCAGCTTCTCGGGATCCGCAAAGCCTTTCTTGATAGCGTTATCGGTGATGGCCACTACATCAGCGTAGTCGTACTTTCCCTGTCCTCCCATGCTGTACGAAGCGAACCTTTCCCCACGGCCACTTGAGCCACGATATTGAGGGAGGAGAAGGCCGTAGCCTTTTGAGAGAATGTATGGAGCCCAGTTGAAGCATGTTGTGTCGAAGGAATCGGTGTCGCGAGATGTTGGACCACCGTGGATGAGGACGAATGTTGGGAGCGGCTCAGTGGGGGTTTTGCTGGAGTTTGTTTTGGATGTTGGAGTGAGGTAGAGACCGTCGAGTTCGACTTCATCGTCGGAGGATCGACAGGTGAGGACCGTGCATGACCCGAGGGATGTATCTGCGAGGGGTTTTCCGTGGTTGGAGATTTTGATCTTCTCCTTTCCCTGCTCGATGACGAAGATGTCATACGGAGTTCCGACATCTGACAAACTCGCTGCTAGAGTTGCAGCACCAGTCTCTGGATCGATGAAAACATCATATACCCAAAGTTCCTTCTTCTCATCGAACAGGTCATCTCCTTCTAGTTCACTGATAACATCGACAAGCCTAACCTGACGATTCACAAGGATCTTTCCACCAACGACATGAAGACCTCCAGCATCATCATCCACACCACATGCAACCTTGACGAACTCGCGAGTGTCGGCCTTGGGATCTGTTTTGTAGACTGCCCTTCCTCCAGAGTCTTTATCAGCAGGTACACCAGTGATGAAGTAAACTTGTCCATCTGGCGCCCAGATGAGATCATACGGTTCGTTCATGATCTTACAGAGCTCTGTGACTTGACCCGTCTCAACATTAACAGTTGAGATGGTCGTGCCTGTCAAAAACGCCTCTTCGATATGAGGATTCTCTGTACTCATGAATGCAATTTCCTTGCCATCAGGACTCCAACAGAACTCGCCAACGTGAGTCTCACCACCGAGGAGAACCTTTGTTTCATGAGATTCCACATCGACCAGTCTCAATCTCGCAAATTCCCATTTCTCGCCCCAGACTTCAGGATCAGGCTCGTCCTTTTCACTCTTCTGCTTATCTTCCTCCGATTTCTCATCCGGCGAAAGATACGCAATGGTCTTGCCATCGGGCGAAAACGAAAAAGTCTCAATATCCGCCTCATTCTCAGCATCAGTTATAGGAATGGCATCGCCACCGTCCATTCTGAGCATGTAAATCGCTGAAGATTCACCAACTTTTGCACGATCTGACAGAAAGGCAATCCTGTTTCCGTCAGGGTGCCATTTTGGACAAGTGTCGTTGAAAAGACCGGATGTTAGTTGCCGGGATGAGTTTGGTTCGGTGGATGATGCGATCCAGAGTGTTGACAGGGCGTTTTTGCCTTTGCGGTGGTCGCCGACGAGACTGGTGCAGTATAAGATTTGTTGGCCATTGGGGGAGAATTTGATGACTTTGGGGACTTGGAGATTGCAGAGGGTTTGGGCGAAGGCTTTGTCGAAGCCGGGAGTGGTGGATTGGGCCATGATTGAGGGACTGTGAATTGTGTGCTGGGAGTACAGTGAGGGGTTGTTTTGGGGGACTCAAGGTACAAGAAACTGTGTTCTGAGGCGAGAACTGTTGAAAGGCCGCGAGTTTATGATATTAAATACGGCGCGTTTTGTAAATATTCAATTAAATAAATGCATTCTCATTACATCATGAGATTGGCTCAATTGGCTGTTGCTCTGTTCTCAGATGCAGTGAGAAACACCATTGACTCACTGGTCGAGTGACTAACGTAAGCGTAGATCAATCATTCAATTATGATTGGTCGGTGCGTACATCGCTGATGCTGGGCCGCTGAGATGAATCGCGAGTCGCTTGCGCGTCAGCCCTACAGACATACATGGTATGGCAATGACTCACTCTCTGATTTGCTCCTGACTACGTTACTCTACTTACGCGATGCATAAATTGCTTTTGTCGCAATCTTTACTTAATATGGCGATAGACCGAGTCATAATGTAGCTTACGTGCAGCGAGCGAGATTTCAAGGTTAATGAATGAATCAGACGAGGTTCCAATGCGATATTGAGATGACAATTGTCAACATCTCAGTCTAACGCTACGAGACAGGAAGAAAATACGTTCCATACACAAGAGGTTTTGGGGAATTGATCAGCGATGATTTCTATGTTACAGGAAACGCTGCAAGATTGACCAAAGTACATATCGATGGCCAATTAACGACGGAATGCGTTGTACTTGCAGTCAGCACAGCCTTGTTCTCCCCAGAGGCCTCACAATTGGATTTCACCCAGCTCTCCGATCAGGCTATTCACGAGACCACCCATCTCGGCTCAACATCTTGGCAACAGAAAAATGGAAAAAGTCTGGTTCAAGCTCCGTCAAACAGATTATCCCCCTCCCCCAGAGGACGCCATCCTGCTCGGCGACGGCGATGATTCCACTGCCCCTCTCTGCCTAGGCCACTTCATCTCCAGCCTCAAAACCCTCGACTACCCTCTAAACCATGGCTCAATCCTCCCCTTTCCCCCGCTCATGCGCGTCTTTGGCAACAGCATCCTAAACTTTACATGGGATGATACCAGATTAAGATCCCCGGGGACTAATCTCGCTGCGGGCGCACCGATACTCGCAGCTACGGGCGTCACAGCCAAGGCCAGTCTGCAGTTTGCGTTTATGAAGACCGTGGAGAGTCATGAGGAGTATGGTCGGTTAGATACGTACATAGTACAGCCTACGAAGGGGTATATCAAGGATTGTCTGGAGCAAGACGAGATAAAAGCCCACCTCAAGGGAAAAGTCTCGTGGTCTATGTTTATGATCACAGGCATCAAAGTCGCGCGTGCGGGGAAGCGGGAAGCACAGGAGGAGACCAACATTGCAGCCGACGTTGGTCCAGAACTGTAAGTCTCATTTCTCAGGATGGATGTCAGCTAATACTGATGGATTTACAGTGACCTTCCGCTGGTTGCGACAATGAGAGCTACAGCCACCAATCAACGCATCAGTTCCCAGAAAGTCTCTGGCGAGCACCCTGGTGATTTCATCTGGGCTATCCGTCTCGCCAAGATCCACAAGGGATTGCTGATGAAAGACTGGTCAGTGGATCCGTATACCAAGAGGGCTACGTTTGGAACCGGGGATGAGAGTGAGCTCAATGTTGAGAGCGTATTGCGTGACGAGGGCATGGAGGGTTTCACGGTCGTCGAGGATGACAAGCTTGACGAAGTCGTTATCTTGGATGCAAACTCGGAAAGCTAGGCTGATTTCTAGTGCTAGATATTCTGTCATGTGATACAAAAGCTTGTTTAGTTTGCCCTCTCCATCGCTTGTGACAGAACCTCTCTGACCCGCTGTCTATCCGCCTCCTGACTGACTCCATGCCTCAAAGGTAACAACTCCAGCGGTGAGATATATCTCAGATTACCTGCTGGTTTTGAAATAGTGCTGAATATTGACAGCATGCCCGGCAGCTTACCGACGTCTTGTGCTCTAAAGATCGAAGCTTTGTTATCCTTCTGTCGTGAAAAGTCTACTATCCTCGCAGCCAGTCCCGCCGCAACAGCCGTTGCCACTGTTCACAATCAGCATATGCACTCTTCTTAAGATAGACAGGTCTTCTTACTTGAAGTTCCACTCATGCGCTCGTTTCTCCTCTGATCCGGATGCTGGAACCCTTCGCCTAGAATAGCAAAGTTCTGTGTATCGGCACGAGGCTCTGGGTTAAAGCTCGAGCTCTGATTACCCGTATTGGTAGAGTAAATGCACATAGTGCTGAGGTTGTGGCGAGCTGGGAAAGCGACAGTGTTTGTGTTTTGCCAGTTCGAAGCTGCAGCTATGACGAGAACACCTGCCGCCTTAGCTCTCGTCACGGCTTCATCGAGTTCTTTGGAGTAATTTCGGAAACCAGCAGAGATGCTGATTATATCGACGGAGCAAGGAGGCTCGATAGCCCAGTGGATGGCCTGTTCTAACAGTCAGTATAAGTCCCACTCTCATTATCATTTGCCGCAGACCTTTGCCATTCGAAGAGGCCCTTCGATCTCATCAGCATGGTCCCGTTCAAAGATCCTCGCGATGTACAGCCGAGCCTCATCATACACCCCCTGAATAATTCCAGCACAGCAAGTACCGTGCCACGAGTCATTGATCGGCACACCTGTAAAGTCTTTGTACTCAGCCCGGTAACGACTTCTCTCCTTATCATGTAGACCAGAGTCGATGATGGCAATCTTGACCCGCTCGTAAGGGTCTTTTCGGTCTCCTCGCATAGCTCTTATCAAGTCATCTACCTCATCAAGCCAATCGCCCGCCGAGAGTTCGTTTTCGCTTCCAAAACTGTCAGCTATCTTTCGAGGTGTTCTGGAGGACACCTACCTCTTGATGAATGTGGCTCTGAGGCTCCGGGACTTGGTTCCCCGTCGAGTGAGTTCCTCCCAGCTCATCCGGGAGACGGTTGACTTGCCGCTCTCGTCATAATCGCTTATCCATATTTCAAGGTCTTTTAGAGACTTCAAGAGGCCTCTTTGTGATATCTGTGGCACTTTTTCCTTGACTGTTGCTTTGTCAGCCTCGTGATACATGTATAAGCTGCGATAAAGAAGTCCCTACAGTCGATACACACAGTATCAGCGTATCCCTCTCGTGACACGATTGCCCTATGCATCTGTTCTCCATTATTCTGTGATAGTACCAGAATACACCTTATTTTTGCTTGTGCGTCACCTTTAGCGGCTACTGGAGATTCCCTCGAACCGCTAGCCCGGGCGTTTTGACTCCAATCAGCATCGAATAGCCGAGAATCGACGATTTGCTCGTTCTCCATAGGGCCACCGACGAACATTTCCCGCAGTCTGTCCTGAGCAGCTTTCAGATACACTGCGAATAACTCTGCGTCTATCATCGGTGCAACAGTCAGTTTTTAGAGACTGCGTGAAATTGTGAGAATGACCGACCTTCACGTAGATCGAAGTAAAAGTCAACGGTATCCTGAGCTCCCTGCTGCCCTCGAACGATGGCATGAGGTACTATCATATTCTGAAGAGTAACAACAAGTCTACCAAGAGGGTTGGTTTTGTGGCATATTTGTGTACCTAGGTTTACTACAGTACGATTTGTTAGTAGCAGCACAAACCACCACCCTTCTTAGAGTAGTGAGACTGACCTCGCACCTCCCAGGCGTCTTCGTCTGAGCGAGATCCTGTGGAAAATATACTGAAGTAAGACTGAGGCAATAAGCTTGCTTGAGTACCTTGACTTGCACCCTTCCCCATATAGGGGAATTGCAATACGCCAAAGTGTTTTAGCTCGATACGTGAAGGCTTTTGAAGCAAGATTAAGATGTTCGACGAGTGGAGGATAACTTTGGTTATTTTCGCAGAAGGAAAACCCCAATCGCTTGAGCAGGTCAGTTTTCAAGAGACATTCAAGCGATTTGAAGCCAAATGTGATTACAACCTACTTTTGCATCATCTCCACCGTTCTGAGCTTGACAGTCATGCCGAGAACACGCTTTGGAGATGTTCCCTGCAAGCAAATGTTCTTTGATACGGTTTCAAATTGTTTATAGTCTATGCAAAATTAGCCCAATAGCCAGTATTTTTAAGGAAGCGGTTGTACATATCGGCGATACTTCTGATAGCCTGACAATGACAAGCTCTGGGGTTTCCGGCTTCACTGCCATAAGAAGCCATTTGCGCTGCCCATCAGGTTTTAGTTCCTCTGTGAGAAGGCTCCTTCCTTTGATGACTAGTTTTGAATCAGAATATATCCGCAGAATCGTTTATACTCGGGTTACCCACGCCTGTAGGCCAATTTGTTTGCATGCGGTTCGCCTACACAGCAGCACCGACACTTGAAGACTTTGGGCTTCTCTATCGTGATATCACGAAGACGAGCCTTCTGGCAAATAACTACTTCCTCAGAGAATGCATCAGCCCCGGCGTCTCTCACTACAGCCCTCTCGCTGACCGTGAAAGTCTCTTGTGAACTGTTGATAGGCGGTGCAGTTGGGAAGATTCGGTCTGCAACATTGAGGATTTGCTCCGCCAGTTCATCAAAGATGCTGTTTGCATCTTCGTTTTCCGCTCTATCAGGGTGTAAAGTATTCATGATTGGAAGTTCTGGATTATCAGAGGTTTACCGAGAAGCATGCTACACGATCACAAAGGAAGATAATCAGGTTAGCATAAGAGAAAGGACCTCGTTAGTGGCAGTGCTTATGCACCTGAGTCTGGTGGTCACGTTAGGCAGCGGCGCAGCCCTTCCACGGGTCATACACCCGAGCCTTGTTCTGAGAGGTGTCATGGCAATGGCCCCTTGCTGGGATCGTGTTAGACTTGGGATTTCTTTCTTTTCCGTTCATTCTTGACGCAATTGTAGTCTTTATTCTGTTACTGGAATGCATCTGGAAGCAGTTTGGTGTCTGAAAACCAAACGGCCCCGCCTCACTGAGTACTAAGTGTGTAATTACCTGCATGTCCGAGTACAAGGATCCAACATCATGATTGGCAGCAACCCCGCTGGTCAGACCACATAACCCCCTCATTATGCGTGCATCATGCACGTTCATCACACAATCGCGAAGCCCGACGCTTCTGCTTCGTTTACTGATATCGAGGAGATTAGATTAAAAGCCAGAAGGATATGAAACTTTGAGATGAGCCCATGTACATTGGCTTTATTAGTGAGACTTGAATTACGCTATGCTAAGGAAATTGGATAGTTATGCTACCAGAATCCAAAATCATGCACCCTTGAGCGATTATCTGCAAGCTACTCACACAATGTTACACTGGTCTTACTCAGGCAAGCACTGCGGCTGAGGCATGGGGGTTGAAAATCCTTAGTCACATACTTGGCGGCGATGCTTCATGCACAGAGTAGGCAGTGCAGGTCAATAGATAAGAGTAACTGAAGAACTCTCATCCATTCCACTACACTTAAACAACTCCAATTGACGTTCCATAACTCATACTACCGACTCAAAATCAGTGGCTCGACGGCGAAATGGCTAGCCGCCATGTCTTTACCCAGCGACTCAAGTCGGGCGTCATATTCTCGGCCCCGGGCAACTTACTAGCCATGCCCGAGGGAGGATGGGGTGACGATACACCCATAAATCGACCGAAAAAGCCCAAAAGAAAAGTCCAAGGTCGAGCGCTCGAACACTTTTCTCACTGGGTAGCGAAAGTGACGCCTTATGACGAGCCATACGATATGGTCGACTCCTTCGCACCGGGTAAAGATACCCGTGGCACTGGAAATGATTATAGGCCGTACTCAATATCACCATTGCCCGAGCCTGAAGTCGAACCTACGCCGGCAAAAATACCTGAGGTGACACTGTGTCTACCAATGCTTAACGTTTGTTTGACGGCGACTGTAGACGGAACAGTTGCTCATACAGTGCTCTTGCAGGAGTTTCACAATTCTTCTGACATCGTCATCGACGCTGCGAAGCACGTCTTCCCTCTCTACGATGGAGCTGTTATCACATCTTTCGAATGCACCATTGGCGATGAGCGCCGCGTCAGAGGCGTCGTCAAGCCAAAGGTACAAGCGCGAAAGGAGTTCGAAGAAGCAGTCCGCGATAAAGTGGCAGCCCCCGCTTTGTTGGAGGAGCATACGCCTGAGATCTTTGAGACATCTCTTGGAAACATCCCAGCCAACACAGTGGTGGAGATCAAGATCACGTACGTTCAAGAGTTGAAAGTCGTCATGATGGAGTCAGAGGCAACTGAGGGCATAGCTCTCACTATTCCAATGTCTATTGCTCCACGCTATAGTAAAGCGCCAATCGATTGGGAGCCACTATCGAAAGTGCCAGAAGAGAGGCTTGATATATGGATCAAGGTCAAGGATAACGGGAAGATCAACTACGAAGGTTGCGAAGAGGAGTCAGGTCACCTCCTCCGGTTCGAAGGCTCCAAGCCTGCTGAATACTCCAACTTGCTGGAAAAGGATGCAGCACCCAAAGAATACTATGTCTGGCACCATATGTCTGAGCCACCAGTTCTGAGAAAGGACTTCGTGTTTGTCATTCAGATGAATGAAGGGCATCAAATCAAGTCAGGAGCCATCGCTTGCCCAGCAGATGACAACGGCCTCGCTTCTCTCAGAGTAAACATTCGACCAAACGATCTGTTCCGGAACGCAATTATTCCCCAATCATTCACTGGCGAGATCCTGTTTCTTCTTGATCAATCTGGATCTATGGCCTGGACTAACAGTTCACCAGACTATGGCATCCGTCGCACAGTACCACGGAAGATTGATGTCATGCGAGAAGCAATGCTGTTAGCTCTGTCAGGCATACCCTCGACATGTGTCTTCAATGTCATCTCCTGGGGTTCGGCAACAGTGGGCCTATGGGAGAGCTCGCGGGCTCATACTCGGGAGAATATCAGAGAAGCCAAGAGCTACGTGTCTCAGATCGAGGCTGATATGGGCGGGACGGACCTCCTTCGTGCGTTGGAGTCTGTGGTAAAGCGGCGAATGAAGGACAAATCCACGCAAATCATTATTCTTACAGATGGTGAACTGGAGCCGGAAGACTCTATACAGTTCATCTGGAAGAAACGTCAGCTGTTTGGAGATAGCATTCGGTTCTTTGCTCTGGGCATTGGAGATAAGGTGTCTCATCGTCTGGTCGAGAGTATCGCGGAGTGTGGTGGTGGTTACAGCGATGTAGTACATACTACGCAAACACCACGGTGGCATGATCGGTTGAACCGTCTGCTGAAGTCTGCTCTGGAACCAAACAGTTGGACTTGCGATATCGAACTCGGTAGTGGCTTTGAAAGGAAGAGCTTGATTGATTACAAGTTAGACCAGGAGGCCGCCAGGGAAAGTGGCAAGACCCCATACATCCAAGCCCCTTTTCCAATCTCATCACTCCACCCATTCAGCTTCGCCTCGATCTCTTTCTTGATCGATCTTCGTCACGGTGAACAACTTCCTAAGGCTGTTACCATAACTACAACAAAAGCTGGTGCGAAGAAGAAAACTTATGAGCTGCCCATCGAGCAGGCACCAGGCAATGATGGCACGATTCATCGCTTAGTCGCCAAGGCAGTGTTGCTGGATCTACAAGATGAGATCAAACGCGGAACAGCCGAGACTCAGATAGCCAAAGCAAATGCTGAGCATATTGGCACGATGTACTCCATTACCAGCAAATGGACGAGCTTTGTGGCTGTCTCTGAGAATCAACCTACTCAGACTGTGGAAGAGCAGAAGATGAATCACTACAAGGCACTCTTTGATGAGATAGACATCGACGAGCTTCTCAACAACGTCAGTGATGACGAGACTTCCTCTTATGGTTCCCCCTCCGGTTCATCTAGTATTGTTGGCGATGGCCCCAGTCAAAGCCCGCGAATGAATAGTATGGGTGGATCATCGCCGTCTTATTCTACAGTCGGGGTAGGTCTGGCTTCATCTGGTCTGGCCTCATCTGGTCTGGCACAAATGGGTGCACCATCAATGTACAACTATCCTACGACGGGCCGCGTCCTTGAGTCTGCGAGTGGAAAACCCGTACCAGCTCCTATGCCTAGGCCTCTCCGTGCGCCAGTACGCCCAACTTCCGAAAGGATTTACTCACCTCTATATCTGAGAGAAAGTCTACGTGAGCGTTCTGCTCACAGGGACAGTTCTTTGGATGAGGATAATGATGAGCCCGAAGCCGTTCGTCCCGCAGGTTCCCCAGTCGCTCACGATCCGGAGGAGGAGGAATCGCAGGGATCTGGTGATCGGATTACAAGTCAGAGTTCGAGGGCCCGTACGAACAGTGCATCTAGGGTCAGACCTTGGGAAATCCCGGACTCTAGTGATTCTGGGGATGAGTCGATGGTTGTCGACTATATTCCTCCCAAATTTCCAAGCGTTCGCCGTTTTGATGAGTTTGAAGACGGTTCCTCAACATTTAGTGGCGAGGACATTGCTTCTATTCCTCATGATTCTAATCTGGGAGAAGCGCAAGTATTGGGTCTTATACGAACAAAAACCACAGACAATAGCCAGCTGGACTTAGCGCCAACTACGTCAGAATTTGCTGAGCCTCCCGAAGTTGTCGCTGGAGAGGCGTATGCTCAAAAGGCTTCTGCAAGCTCAGATCCCGATGCCCCGCATGCACCACCAATACCCTCCCCGCAATATCTAAATCCCAATGCTATTGCCACTTCCGGAAGAGTCAGGGAAAGGGCCAATCGACGCAAGGAATCTGCCCAAGGAGACCCCAGGGCCTCAGCCAACGCGAATCGCGGAATCGCTATACCGGCAGCCATTATCAAGCCAGAAGAACCACAGGCGTCTGACGATGAACCAACGTCAGGATCGCGAGCTCGGATTGGGAGTTTCCCAGTTCACGAGCTTTCGGACTCTGTTCCACCTGAGACACCTTATGACGATAGATGTCCTAGCAAGATATCTGAGGATGTGGAGTACATCTCGCAGATCCGGGAGATTGCGGACGTGGGTGTAAGTGGTGAAGCTTATCGCCATATTTGGCAACCTGTACCTGTACCTGTCAGAAATCCCAGACTTGATGCCGACTTTACTTTTGAGCCAGAATTTGCTCCACAATACAAGTCAATATGTCGAGTCACTGCAAGGCCGCTCTCACCTCAACAGAGCAGACCCTATGGTCCCCTGGACTGGGAGTTCGCGATGGAGTGTCAAGACGATCAAGGTCTGTTCGATCTCAATGAGAAAAGGTCATCTCTGCACTTACACTTTTGTCCAGAGACCGCTATGGAGATCAGCCCTAAGATTTCCAAGTTTCTACATAACTCCTCAACCTCAGAGCAAGAGAGGGACGATATATCTGCCAGGGTACTTGACACGTTGATGATGATTGAGTGTTACAAGACGCACCGGGCGCAGGAGGAGGATATATGGGACCTGATGATGGAAAGGGCGTGGGACGCTGTGATATCGGTTCTGGGACTCGGTAGTGAAGAAGAAATACTGGAAGAACTAGCGGATCAATTGAGGGGAGCTTTGGAGCATGCACATTATGTTGCAGCAACGGGAGTCAAGGATTCCGAGAAGGATGATAGTCCTGTGGATACAGCGAGATGTCCAGCTTGCGATGTGGTGTGGCGGAATACAAGACAATTCTTTTGTCCTTTTGATCACGAGGACAATGAGGATGATGAGTTCACAAATTGGGGTGATTTCTGGAAACATCAGGTAGATCAGGGACACGTCGTTTGTCCTCAGGAAGTTGTATACTAGCAGCTAGAAATGTCATTAGGAGTATAATTAATTGGATTCCATATTTTACTCACCCGGGATCTTATCTCATTTCTATGTTGCATTACTGAGGCTTGCTAGTTACACTGAGCCGTGGAGTGGGTATCCAGAGGTGTCGCTTGGCGGAGAGTTGGGTACCCTACAGTTGTGTCTTCGCATACGAGCGCCAGGTCCTCGTGCTACTTATTTTGAACAAGATTGCATTAAGCCCTAAAAGTTCATGCAAAGCTTTTAACTGTTCTGTTCTGAGTTTAATAATATTATGCGCCTAGTCAAGGCGACACTAGCATTGTACCAATTTTTGATATGTCTAATACAATTCAGAGTTACAACACTGTTCAGGGCTGATGGCAAATGAGATAAGGGGAACAGCTCCCGAGGACTCCGAAGCTGCCAAATGAGGATATAGATGCCGGTAAATCCAGGAATACCACCTATAAAAGCTATAGTAAATGACTGCGACATCAAATCCACGGTTAGACTTCAGCGGCATTGAGAGTCTACGCCCGCTCGGGCCACCATAATCTCCACCTTTCCAACTGCCGATCCCTTGCGGAGAAAATCCACAGGCAATGATCTACGGCAAGGTACGTCAAATGCCGTGACTTTTCTCTGTTCAGCTCCCTACAAATTAGACCTATTCCCATAAATTATGTTTCAAGACAATCGGTCTGAGGACAACCTGCAGACATCCAGCGATATCTCAGTGTCGTACAACAGCTTGCATTGCATCATGGATACAGACAAGACCAGCACAGATGGCACAGACAACATGAGGGGTTCAACGGGCTCGCAACCTCTCCTCTCAACACCCGACATGGACCGAAGAATCAGACGCGCCGTAAGTTCCCGATCCGTCCCCCATTAGTGACTGACCGACTCACAAACTTCATCAGTTCGACCGTCGCGTCATGCCCGTCGTCTGCTGTCTCTACGTCCTCTCGTTTCTCGACCGCGGTAACATCGGCAATGCCAAGACCGCCGGCGCACAAGAAGCCCTGAACTTGAGCTCCGATGACTGGGCGTGGGTTCTCAATTCTTTCTACATCGCATATATCTTGTTTGAGTGGTCTACTATGCTTTGGAAAGTATTCCCTGCTCATATCTATGTGTCTATTCTCTGTGTTTGGTGAGTTTCGTGACCTATGCGCCATGTTTACAGCTGACCGAGTCGTAGCTGGGGCACGGCTGCGATGTGTTCTGGGTCTGTTCACAGCATGACTCAGTTGATAGTCACACGCATCTTTCTTGGTATTTTTGAAGCTACCTTTGGTGCTGGTGCGCCATTCTTCTTATCTTGTTTATATAAAAGAAGAGAGCTGGGCCTTAGGATGTCCATCTTAATAGGAATGTCACCACTTGCAAACACCTTTGCGTCAAGCTTGGCATATGGGATCACGCATATCAAAGGATCTCTAGCACCATGGAGACTGTTGTTCATCATAGGTACGGCTATCCTTACTCAGCACAGCATATACTGACCGTATTCAGAGGGGGCACCAACTATCGCTTTCGCTCCTGTGGTCTATTTCTTCCTCATCGACTCCCCCGCAACAGCCAAGTTTCTCACTGAAGAAGAACAATATTTCGCCGTTCAGCGTGTCCAAGGTCCCGATGGAGCCAAGAAGAACGTTGATTGGAGACAAATCATCGCTGGAATTCTAGACTATAAGAATTATGTCCACGCTGTCATTCACTTCTGCTGCAACTTTTCATTTGCGGCGTTATCTAATTTCCTTCCTACGATTGTTAACGCCATGGGCTATAGTTCTATCAATGCCCAGGGTCTCACGGCGCCGGCTTATTTCACGGCGTTTCTGCTCTGTATGGGAGCTGCGTTCTTCTCCGACCGGTGGGGGAATCGTGGGTTTGTTGTAGCGGGTTTCGCTGCCTTAGCTACGGTCGGTTATGGTCTCCTTGCTGGGATCCAGGATATCCATCGCCCGGGTCCCCGATACGCCGGTGTTTGGCTCGCTGCTAGTGGAATCTTCCCAGCACTCTGCATTAATATCACCTGGTTGCTCAATAACCAGGGACGTGATTCAAAGAAGGGAGCAGGCCTGGCCATCACCTTGATAATTGGACAATGTTCCTCTCTTCTGAGCAGCTACATGTTTCCAAAGGAGGACTCGTAAGTTACCTGCGAACTATATGCTTCATGTCATAACTAATTACTGTGGTAGGCCATTCTTTGTCAAGGGTTGTGCAATCGGATGTGCTATGAGTGGCGCTATCGTCATCTTGGCATTGTTCATGCATTTCGCCTTGGAGAGAGAGAACAAGCGCAACGAAAAGATCTATGGACCTTTGGATGATGACGCTGAGGTGGATTCTGCAGAAGACGGCGAGCAGAGCAAGAATTTCCGGTACCTGACCTGAGTAGATAGCCTCACCAATTAGACCTCGCGTTCTGTCTGGCTTTCAACCTGCCCACCATGTCAGAATGAGGCCGCAAGGCACATCAGACCACCGTATCCTAAAGGCCAATCAATAATTACATACTCAATACATTTGATATGCGTTCACACTTTTGCTAAGCCCTGGGCATCGTTTTGGAAGATAGGTCACTTTGCAAGAGAGACAAAAGCGGATTCAGTTCGCAGTTCACACCATCACTGACCCTTGATATCTTCGAAACTTGAGATAATGCGAGGTTACAATCAACAAAAATGCATTAATCTTGTTGAGCTGGCCCCCCTGGCTGGAGCCAACGGGCAACAAAATCGGTACATCCGGAGATTGTGCGTTCTACAATACAATTGGGCGCCTTATTATGCAGAAAACCTGATTTTGAGCGGAGGGAAGAGATGAGAAGGATGCATGTCTCAGCCCGGGCGGCATGGGACGGGTATTGAGGCCGACTTTTGGGCCTACCAAAGAGGCGCAGTCGTAGCGGCCAATTGTTGAAGTCGTAATTTGAGACCAGAGCAAGGCGGACTGTGAGGTTAACCGCCCTCCCCAAAGTGTCTGGTAATTGGTTAGAGGGCTCTTGGAAGCAGAGTGTACCTCTTGGCGTTAAGGGATCATTGGCGCGTACCGCAACAGATAAAAGAGGGAAGCGGCTTACAAAGCACCAGCGTAATCGGGTAATCTTCCGAAGGCATATGAAGGGCATACACGCTCCGCATTTATGTTTATGCCAGCAGGCGAGATATATCCCAGCTCCTCGAGTACCTAGCCATCAAGTCTATAAAGTACTCAATAAGACGCCCTGCCCTTTTCTTTTAAGTTCCAGCGCAACCTAGTTAGACTACTCTTGGCCTAAGCTGATCTTTCTTTGCTCAACCTCTTGCCTTCACGACTATTCTTGAACCCCATTCAAAGTATGGATGAAAGACCATATGAACTTTTGCAATTGGCAGGATCCAATGATGCTGCCGTTGAGTACGCTAAAGATCGATCAAGAAGGATGTGGCAACCGCTAACTCTGGGACAGTATCGTTTTCGTGCATGGATTGACAGGACACCGTGAGAGTAATTGGACCAGCAAAAACAATGTCTTTTGGCCTAAGACACTTCTTCCACAGTGTATACCAAATGCGCGTATCTTGACGTTTGGATACTACCATAAGTTCCTTCACAACCCTAACAGGGCCGCGGAAGAATTGTGTAGTGACCTGATTGCAACGTGGACCGATAATGTGAGACACAGACCTTGAAAAAATTAGAAGTAGTCTGAGACGCTCACAAGCCTAGCATGACCGCCCGATCATCTTTGTCGGGCACGATTTTGGAGCCGTCATTTGCGCGGATGTGCGTTGTAGTTCTTCCCCGCTCTTGTCTTGGATCTGCTGTCGTTGACAGTTCACATTCCTAGGTCATACGTCTTGCCACCAGACATCCCAACGGATACGCCAGACACATGGCAGATTGTGTCAGAGGTATCATCTATTTGGGAATGCCACGCACAGCTCCTGCTTGGACGGAATTGGAAGATTTGAGACTCAGGCCTCCCAATCTCTCACTCGAGGCCCCACACGACATAAACCATCTCGGACTTCTGGTCTTTCTATCACATGCGCGTGATTTGTTTGCGGGGCCGTTGCACGATGCGTTGAGGTCAAGAGAAAAGATCAATACCTTTTACTTTTATGAGCAGGACGATAGTGATTTCTACGGGAAGGTAAGCAAGTTGAAATCAAGGCAATCTACTTTTGCGGCAAGCTCAATTTACCGAGGTCGATTGCTAATTCGTACCGAAAGCTACTTGACACAGATACGGCGACGCTCCCTGACAACTGTCTTTCGATTCCTGGCAACCATGTAAAGATGTGCAAGTTCGACTCAAGCGATGAGCCAGGCTATATCATGATAAAATGGCTCCTGCAAAAATGGATCAAAGAATTACCAGAGCACACGTCTGGAGGCCCGGCTGATCCAGCAGGGCCGTCTATCGCGACTAAGGTCCCGGCCCTGGATACTACTACAGAACTTCATATACTCCACCGACTTCTGGGGTTATCTAACGAGGATGGTAAGGCTACTTCTGAAGACTCAAAAGGGTCATTGAAGCCGCTTCTTTCGCCTGAGACTGTCCGGTGGCTGGCTTCAAAAGAGCTCTTAAGCGCTATTCAGAAGGAAAGCATTACTATCTCAACAGCGCCTCTTTTGGAGTCGTTCACAATCTCCACGACAGACCAATCTTCGACCGAGGGAAACTGGTCGTTGTCCGAAGATGACAAGCCTTTCTTACGCAAGGTCGATGTTCCAATTCGTCTCAAGAGTTCTGAAACATATGAATTTCTGGGATACCAGCGCAGCGTTGCAGAACACCTTTGGAACCGCTTCAATTCCCCAATGAATCCTTCCTTCTCTTTGTTCGAGGTGTCGAAAGCATATCTTGAAGACAATATTCCCGCGAAATCCGAATTCGACTGGAACTTCATGGCCAAGATCGGAATCTGTGATAGTCTGCGAAAGTCAATCCTCAACTCCTCCTTTTCTGACATCCGATCCACAGCAAGTTGCGAGTTCTGGCTGCTAACTGCATTCGAGATCAGATGGCAAGAGCTCAACGCGCTTAATGATGACCTTCTTAAGGTCATGAAGAGAACTGCTTCCACCGGCGGTGAACAACCTACAGGATCACCGGCCCCATCTCATGATCAAAGCGCCAACACCGAGCAAAGCCAATCTTCTGGACACCAAGACACGGCACAGCCACCAGCTGAACAATGTTCAGGTGAAAAAGAGGAGAAAGGACCCGCAATAGCAATAGTTCCAGCTACCAACGCAAATGAACCTGGGAATGAGAAAATAACTCTCTGGCGGGGGCACACAAAGACGAAGATTGAGGAGGCCACTAAGAACGGAAAACTTCATGTCAATAAGATGCTCAGCTTGTCCGGCGACTTTGGTAGAGGGGAAGTTGCATACTTCGCAACTCGGCGTAACACGGCAGCACAGTACGGCGCTTTTCATGCAAGCCTATCTCAAATTGGCACCCCGCCTTATCTCCTGCAGTTTCAAGTTGGCAGGGAATGGTTAAAGGACCTTCAACATCGATGCCTCTGGGCTGGAGGGCATGAAAAACCTTGCGAGCTTGAAATGCTAAATTGCGGTGATCAAGAAGACCAAGGAAACACCGAAAAGAGAAAGAAAAAGACAGAGAAGCCTTCTTGGGAACATGTAGTCTTTACATGTAGGAGACGAGATGAGTGGGACCCCGAATTTCTCGAAAAACTAGACTTGGTCATTGGACATATCGCCAAATTCCACGACGAAGAGATCATAGAAATGAAGTCGGATGCCGAAATCACGCCTGAAAAACTCATCGTCGACGATATACCGGCTGTACAGTATGCTTTTACATCTCAAACTTCTCAGAGGCAGTTGGAGGAAGAGGCCAGTGGAGTTAAAACCGAACGTCTCGGTGGTATAATTCTTAGGACATGCATGGATGATTGTCCAGGAAAACCACGCGTTGACCACTTTAGATTCATCAATGACTTGTGTCAGGACTGCAATGCCAAGTTGTCTGGTGACTCGAGGAAAAGACGTCAATCCGTTTAGTGCTTTGGGTTGTGCACAAGCCTTTGTAGCTCTGGTGATTCGAGTTGTTGATAGATTGCGGTAACACTGTACATGAGCATTTCACCTTTCCTTTATATTTCCGTCAAGAGTAGATCAACATGTCACAGTTTGGAAAATGCTATAACTTGCGTACGCTGAGTGAAAATAAAGTATAGTATCTGCCAATGGTAGTCAAATAGGTAGACAAAATATCTGAAAACTACCAATTCGCCTTTGCAATATTCAGCCTGATGTTTTCTTGTCATTCCCTGCCTTCTTTCCCACCTGATACTTTGCAATCACGACGACGGATAATGTCACAACGGTGACTGGTATCGCACAAGCAAAGTACCAACCAAAGGTTACTCGCAGTGTGGCAATGTCTTCTTGCATACTAAACAAGCCGGTGACAAACGTCAATGGGATAAAGATCGTCGCGAGCCAAGTGAGGCGCGCGACATTGCTGCTTTCTTCTAGGCTTCGATGTGAATCCGCGATCGATATGGCGGCCACAACCATGGTTGTCAGCCTGTCAGTGCGTTCCTGCAGTTCGCCCATTTGCTCAATCACCTCTTCGATATCGGGAGTTATATCTTCAGGGAATATCATCTGGGCGAGTTCATGGTGGGAAGAGTCAGCAGTCAAGTTGTGTTTCGAATCCACGGGTGTCGGCCCAGCACTTCGAAGGGTCTCAGTGAGTATTTCTCGGTAGAAGGGTATATGCCTTCTCCACGTATGCAGTCTTTCAAGAGACTTATCGATAATTTGAGTGTCTTTGTAGAATTCGCCGGGATTCGACAATTCCCATTCAATCTGGCCAAGTCGGGATTTGATATATTGGCATATAATAAGCCACTCAGCACAAGTCAAGTAAAGGATGGGCTGCATGACGGTGCGAAGATTCTGTAGGTATGTTGTCTGGGGAAGCGATATGGTCCATGGGTATTTCGACATCCAGTATATGACATCCTCGAAGAGAGACATCAGTGGCGTTCCTGACGGCGGCAAAGCTGCCTTATGCATTCCAGGAATGGGAGCCCAACTCTGATAACCATGCCAAAGAGGGAACCCTTCCTGAACCGTTGGGTCGACCAGTACTATGCCTATAGTCAAAAGAAATCAATTGTAAGTTCTTTGTGGCAATTTGTTTCAAAGTAAGGACATACCTGTAATTCCAGAGTCTGGACTGTCATCCTTACTAATCCAAATAGAGATCTTGGTCCTCGTTATCCCGACGACTGCACCGCCGTCCATATAGGGCCATTGGTTTTGGTCATCGTCAGGTCTTCTGAAAACGTTGAACCGATTCGATTCATCACGACCCTTCTGAAACGACTCTCTGGTCTTGAAGTATCTGGGTCTGACGAAACGAACCTGGGTCCAATTCTGATGATTCTTTCTTGCTCTCAAATTCGGGGGCTCCATCCATCGGTCTCGGATGTTGTACCATGAATAGTCATCAATATGACTACGGAAGAAGGCTGGGTCGATATCGAATTTTGAACCTAACATCTCGATGACGCCACGAGAAAGATCCTCTACAATCAGGAGTCTCAAAGAACCTGTATCGGGCTTCTCATTTCCGTTGTGGCGTAACTCGGCCTGTAATTCATCGGTGTTCGTGAATCTCTTACAGGTTGAGTTCGCGGATCGGTCAAAGTCGAGGATGGCGATGTTAGTTCTGTTGCATCGGTCTTGTCTCTCTGCTTCATTTTCGCGAAGAAACTTCCACCTTACCGGAGAAGTGCTGACCTCCATAAAGTCGGCTAAGTATCTCAGGCTAGGCCACGCTCTTGAGAGCGATTTTATATGCGCAAGGTATGGAGTATCTTTACTATGCACGGTTAGCTGAATATCCAATACTCCCTGTATAATTTACTTCTGCGTCCTTCATAACGGAAAGACTATAAAATCCACTAACCTACTTATCTCCCACTCTCGAGAAATATCTAGAGGGTATTCTGCATAGGCATCACCAATGTAGTAAGGATCACCAGCTTCTGCAGTATGTGGCAGAATCTTCGAATAGACTACCGGTTCTGATACTTCAATAACTGCTTCATGCACATCTTCCGAAGTATTAGTCTTTGGGTCAGTGCTGTTTCTGGGCAGAGGGGAGTGATGTTCGGGAGGCATTTTGGTAGCGGCGCTAGGCGTTATTCTGCCAGCAGGGGCTACAGAGCTAAGGACGGGAGATGGCCCTTGATGTGAAACTATAATATGCTAGCCAAATCTAATAAATAAAAAATAGCAATGTTACAAGTCAGGCTCTCGGTCAGGTGGATTGGGTGCCGAAACATGGTTACCCCGCCACATTGGGCGTTTCCGCTTGTCAATTGTGATCAATCATTACTGCTTATGTGATAGAAGTGCTCTGCTGCAGAGAGCTGTGACCGGCTATTCGTCAAGTTGTCACCTACCTGTATGGCTACGGCGCATGCGGGCCAATCCCTCGCACCAAGAAGTAAGTAAGCCAGTTCTTTCGGCATCAAGCGGGGCAACTTGGAGGCAGCAAGGTGGAGGGTTGAAAATGATTTGTAAGGCATATTGAAGGCAGACTAGTAACCCAAGCATAGCCTGAACGCTGCCTCAATCAGCAAAATATTATCATCGCGGAAAAAGGACTTAGTATAATCGACCATTGAACTTACCTACCAATTAATCTAATCCTCTCCTTTGCCTGGCTCTAGGCAATTCTTGGAAGATAGATTTCTTCGCAATGTCGACAAGCAGTGCGGCAAAGGCGGGGTCAGTCCGCAGCCCAGCACCAGGCCTCGATATCTTCAAAACTCCAGAGAACTCGACTTTCTATTCCGCAAACCTGTACCAGGATCTAGACAAAAGCAAGCAGGAGATTCGGCTTATCGAAATTTCTACAAAATCTGCTGGCGATGGTGTACTTGAGTGCAAGCTACTACCTGCGACGTTGTTAAGCGATGCACGCAAACAGTATCTTGCTCTCTCATATTGCGCAGGAGACCCGGCAGACACAAACGAAATCATGGTGAACGGAGTAACATGCAATATCTTTGCAAACTTACATCATGCTCTGGTACTCGCCCGCCGAACTTGGATTCGATCGTCCGGACAAGGGCCGCTTCGTGTTTGGGTTGATCAATTATGCATCAATCAGCATGATCTGAGAGAGAGGTCACACCAAGTCGGTTTCATGAGGGAGATTTACCAGTCCGCGGAACGCACACTGGCTTGCTTATCGACTACCAAGACCAGTGGGAGAGGAGTGAAACGGCTCATCAAACGCATCTTGGATTATTCACCAGCAACAATTACCAGTGGTGTAGGATTGAAGTGGCTCATCGACCTGTGCGAGGCTGTCCCTTCTCGAGAAGATGATATACCATTCCAATTCCGATTCGAGCAAGGAGAGTCAGATAATAAAGATAAACCAGACGCAAACCTTGCTTCCCGTGGAAGTAAGAAGAGGCCTAAGCTCGGTGAATGCGAGTGTAATAGTGGTCATAGACATCAATCGATTCGCATGCGCGACTATCTCTGGGAGAACATGCACATCGAGCAGTTTGTGGATGGGTGGATTGCATTCTACGACGTACTTACTAGCCCATGGTGGACTCGAGCTTGGATCTGCCAGGAATTCCTAGTATCTGCACAGGTCAGCTTTATGTTCGGACACGATTCCGTCTCATGGGAGCGTTGCTGGAAAATCATGCAATGCTTTTGCAGAACGCACAGTCACATCCTGTTGAACCGAGATCTCTTCCTCGGTGTCAAAGGTCTTAAAGCTGGCTGTCCTGAGGACCGCCAATTGTGCCGCATCCTCAACATTGTCCAGGAAAGAGACCTCAAGCGCCAAGTTGAACATGTGTGGAGGGCTTTGAGGATGAAGATCTGCTGGGATGGAAGCATCGACATCTTGTCCCTTCTATCATACTCGCGATTTTGCAAAGCTTCTGATGATCGTGACCGAGTATATGCTATGCTTGGTCTCGTTTCCCCAGGATATAATATCTTCCCTGACTACTCGAATGACCTGAGTGCAAGCGAGGTGATGACATTGACTACAAGAGCAATTATTGAGAAGGACGATAGTCTGGGTGTTTTATTTGAAGCTACTAAATTGGTCAAACGTAGGAATCTGGACGTGCCTTCGTGGGTCGTCGATTGGAGTAGTACTGAAGCCTCGGATACCGATGTCGGGGGTTCAATAATTCACGGCCAGAACTTCATACCCCATGAGCCTCCACAATGTGCTTTTGAAACTATTACAGACGCAAACGGGAAGGCTCGAGCGCACATCTTACGGCTTTATGGAACATTTATCACAAAGATAAAGCGGGTTGAAGTTTGGCCGGCTGCTACATTTTATAGCGCCCAAAAGCAAGGATGGTGCGGAATAGCTCTTGCGCTCATTAGTGATGGAGATGAATTATGGTTCCTATACGGGTCAAGAGTGCCAATGATTCTGAGGCCATATCTCGATGGGTACCGAATCATTAGCTCCGCCGCCCTATTGAGAAGCAATTCAAGATTCATTGAAGAGGGTACAGCTGAAAGAAGCCGCATAAAATTGTACTAGCGCGTGTCAGTATTTATAGAATAACAGTATATAGCAAGTTAACATTTATGCCACTAATTTAATGTATAATTGTAATTTGAAGAAGTCTCCTGATGTGTTTAATGGCTTACTAGTTTAATAAGGAATACTGATAATTACCTATGGTTGATGATCAAGGCAGCTAACTGTAGTTAGCGGGTCTTGTGCCCCAATAGTGCGTTGTCTCGAAGGATGTATCACTAAAAATGTAACATCCAGACATCACCAAGTCTCTGATTATCCTCCCCAAGACCTCCATGGACAACCAAAGCATCCTCTCCATGTCCATCCCGCACAACATCAGCGTCAAACCATCCCCTAGCAACAGGTGCATCGTCACCAATCTCCACTCTCTCCCAGGTACTCCCCTCAATATCAAAAGCCCAGACGTCAGACAGCATCTTTCCAGCACCAGCGTGGCCCAGAGCGCTAGGGTCTCTCTCGCCAAACATGGTGATCAGAAATGTCTTGCTCTGCACTGAGATGGCCAGTAGTGTTGCGACACTTCTCGATTCAGGGCCTTCGATGCCATCTGGTTTGTAAGTAACTGTAGACCATGAACTAGTCTTGATATCATAGATGTCCAACGCGCCGCCCTGTTCTGTCTTGCCATCGAAGCCATTCATGCGATACAGCTTCCCGTCGTGAAATGCGATGGAGGAGCCACCACGCGCAGGACCCGGTGCAGAGGGGAGCTCAGCCCATTCGCGTCTGGTCAAGTCAAAAACCCAAAGGTCGTTCAATCGATTATGCTCAGGGCATCCGGAGTGGAGATAAAGCTGGTCAACGCCATCTGAGGTGACACAATGGTAGCTTCGACCATCTGGGAAAGGCGCAGAAGGATCTGCAGGCTCGATGGAGTCCCAGATATTTTCAGCTGTGTTGTAACGCCATATAGCGCCTTTTTCTTCGATAGGTTTCATTTCGAGACCGCCGCGTCCGGAAAAGAGAAAGATGTTGGCTCCGATGGTGGTGCTTGGGCTGCCCACTCGAGGGGAGGGAGCTTTGGCCGGAGCCGTGAGCGTCTGAGCGCCGTGATCTGCAAGGGTCAGCAAATAATAAATAATGAGTGACTATAAGACTACCCTGAGTATCGAGACTGACAACATCGACTCTGTTGTCGACTGGTTCACGTGGAAGCAACTCGCCGCCAAAGATGTAGATCTTCTGACCAACCGTTGAGACAGCTTGCGAGGAACGATAGAGGCGCTTGCTGGAAGTGATGCGAGACCAAGTCGCCTTGGGTAGCTTGGTAGAAGTCATAGTGAATGTGGGAGTGCAAGAGATAATTGATAATGTGAAAATGTGAAAATGCACCTGGGGGACAGAAGGGAAGCTCTCTATTTATACGCCCCCCATCACCTTGTTGGGTTCCAAATATCAAGCCATTTGGAGATAGTCTACCTGGTTCCAGACGTTTTCTGCAGCTACTTTATCATGGCGCAATGCACGAAGATCTACTCCTCCGTAAGTGGTAATGTTAAGTCGCAACCCCACACGAAAATCATGGGTCACAGCGGGAAACGGACTCCGCGCCCCCCATCAAAATAACACATTCACCAATAAGAGCAGCGAACCTACGGCACTTGAGATATTGAGGTTAGCGCATCCCCTAAGACCACAGACCATTAAAACCACCACGGAGTCCGCTTCTCCGCTGGAAACTGCCAACCATTCAATCAACAATGCCTCCAAGAATACGAGCCTGCGACGCTTGCTGGAAAAGAAAGGTAACACAAACAACCCACCCGAAGTGTCCGTAGCCTAACGAGAATGAACTAGATTCAATGCATCAGACCAGATCCCGAACGGCGGTGTGAACACTGCGCGAAGCATCAACTCCAGTGCGCGTCCACCAGGGAGCCTAGCAACAAAGCAACCCCCCCGAAGTAAGGCCCTTTGACACTGTAGGAGAATTCCTGGCTGACGTACATTATTACAGAGTAGCCCTTGCAAGCCAGGTTGAGACACTTGAGAACCGAGTCGCGCAGCTTGAAGCATATCTTATCCAGGTGCGCTCCGAGATTCTTAACGCGACTCCGGTCGCCACTACAGTTCCAGCATCGCGAGGCGATTCTGAGGATACTGCGGGTTGTATCTCGCCATACCTCCAACAGGAACCTGAAAACGCTGCATCCGTTTCGCTCTGGACATGTCTCGGACAGCACTGGTACTTCAAAGGCATCCCCATCAATTCCGCCCAAGGCCGAGAGTGGATATCCTCCAAAGTCGGCGAAACCGTCTCTCTCGATGGTTTCCGACTCTTTGGATCACACAAACATCATTTTAGCAGTTCTTCACCTGTATTCACCTTCCCGGAGAGACAAATGATAGAAGCATTTTTAAATTCGCACTTCACCTCGCCCTGGAGACTCTTATACCCTATTGTTGACCCAGAACTTATTGAGGAGACGTTGACGGCAGCTTATTCCGAGTCGGAATCAGCACAGGTGTGCCTTTTGGTGTTCATGGCTCTGTGTTCGAGATTGAAGGGCTCCAAGGTACGGCTTGATGATAGTGATGTTTATATACGTGCGTCGCACAGCTATCTGCCACAATTACTTGGCCAGAGCAATCTGGAAAGCCTCCAAACGGTTATCATGCTTGTAAGTCAACGCTTTATGAGCAGAGTCTCCTGTGCTAACATACTTCAGCAAATCTATCACCTTCTCTCAGGCCAGTGGGGGGCGGCTGCTGAACTCCATCCGTACGCCTGTCGTGCTGTGTATGATCTCAAAGGCCACATCGCAGATCCTCCTGCATCAAACGGGTCCGATAGCGCAGTTGATCGTCGTCATAGGCATATTCGGAACCTCTTCTGGCTATGCTATATTCTCGACAAAGACATAGCCCTAAGATACGGAAGGCCGCCTTGTCTGACGAGGGAATATTGTGACCTGACGCTGCCAGATGATTGGGCGAGGGTATATCACGCACCAACTGAAACCACTCAAGGTGGGATGTCTTTACAGGATGATTCTATTTGCTTTTCGCAGGACCTTTGCCTTTCCCAGATCAAAGAAAGGATTTGTATATTTCTTTGTTCGCTTGATAATTCGAAACTATCGGATGCAGCGATTCTTGGTCAAGTGCGTCAATTAGACGGTGATATTGAGGCATGGCGCCTACGCATCCCAATGGATTACAGGCCGAAGTGGTCTCTGAGCTCGGAAAAGCCACTCATCCACGCAGACATGTCTTTTGTTCAAAGCACAAGGTGCATTAATCTGCAGCTGGAATATAAGTATCTCACGACGGTGATCCATACCGCTGTCCGGAGATGCGGCGCAGAGCACGCTGTGAATGATGATCTCCCCGACGATCTTCACAATGTTTATCATTCAAGTAGTGATATCTCTCTTGAGGCGAGTCGCACTACTCTGCAGATCTTCAAATCATATATAGATATTTTCCAGGAGGACATGTTTGGGTAAGTCGAATAGGCCTCTTACTCATCTGGTCCTAACATTAACAGTCACATCGCGGTCTACCCGCCTGTAGCGGCCATGGCGCTGTTTATGAACCTTCTTCTCCATCCGTCTGACCAACGGGCCCGAAAAGATCTCGATCTCTTGGTAAGCTGCGCAACGCTGTTTCAGGATATGCCGATAGAAGACTTGACGAATGATGACATGGACTGCATTCAAGAGCTGAACAGGTTCATTTCCGAGCTGGTCCGTCTTGGGAACAGTGCGATATGGAAGGCTAAGAGGGAATGGAGGAGCACAACCGGGATATCATCATGATCCGGCATATAAGGTTTTTGACTTATGACCGGGCTGTATACCCGATGACAACGCTCTGTCACATTTGATTGGTCCGGCCGGATCTCAAAGGGGTATCATCTACCCGGTCTAGATTTTTATCTTACGCGCCCTCTTTTCACAAACGAATTCTTGCAATTTACTGTCCGCGCCTTTCAGATGACGCTTTTCATCTTCATAATTCGATACTACATGAGCCGGGTCGATTTCCCGGTCCCGCTTATGATAAGCAACGATTGTTCTCAACAAGGCGCTTCCCCGCAATCATACCTAACAGAGGGTATTTAGAGGGCGCACACCAATGATACACGAAGTATAACAAAGACATAAAAGAGAGCGACTGTACTGAGAATCAGCCATCAACACGAAACATCACCAATCTCACTCTACCAAAGCAATTGAGGTACCATGTCTTCAACCACCACCATCCAAGCCCAAAGCGGCACCCTCACCATCACCTCCAGTTCCAAACCCACCCACGGCCATGAACTCAAAGACAAAACCCCCCTACAAGCAATGTCCCACGGCGACGTCGTCCTCAGCGGTATCCCCACGCACCCAAACTTCGCCTCCCGGCGCCAATGGCAGCTCGAGCACATGGCCGCCGCCTTTCGCCACTGGCACCGCGAGGGCTACGTCGAAGGCATAAGCGGCCACATCTCCGTGCGCGACCCCGAGTTCACCGATGCCTTCTGGACGAACCCCCTCGGCCGCCACTTTGGCCTTCTGAAAGTTAGCGATATGATCCTCGTTAATCTGCAGGGAGAGGTCATTGGAGGAAACCGCTCGAGGCCGCCTAACTCAGCGGGTTTTCTGATCCATGCTTCTATTCATAAAGCTAGGAGTGATGTGCACGCTATTTGTCACTGCCATAGCATTCACGGCAAAGCATGGTCTGTGTTCGGCAAGCGTCTTGAGATGTTGACGCAAGACGTGTGTAAATTCCGAGGCGACGCTCACAGCGTTTATGACAGTTACGGCGGTGTTGTGCTGGGCAGTGAAGAGGGGGATCGCATCGCAGCGGCTATGGGCCCGAAGGGAAAAGGGTGCATCTTGCGAAACCACGGTATCTTGACTGTGGGACAGACGGTGGACGAGGCGGCGTGGCTGTATACGTCTATGGAGAGGAGCTGTCGTGTGCAGCTGCTCGCTGAGGCTGCGGCGGCGAATGGCCTGCCCAAGGTGCTTATTGACGATGAGGAGGCTAATTTTAATTTTGATGTTGAGAGTGATCCTGAGATTTGTTACTGTGAGTTTCAGGCTTATTACGATCTGGAGGATGAGCTGTCCAATGGGGCTTTTAAAAAGTAGGGGCGGGTATATTATAGCTTTTGCTCGCAACTGTCGCTCGTTTATTGACTAATAGGGTAATGGAAATATCATATCGTATATTTTACAGGTGAACTGTTCTGTTTTGAAGTTTTCAGCGGTATTCAAGTTGTGAAAGTACTGTGTCCTGCTAATCGACTTCACATACAGTGCACTACCAAAGTCATGGCCGTTTTCCTTTCAGGCAGTTCTGGTACTTGATAACTTGCCATTTGTATAAAGGTTATCTATGAGTCATAAGTCGCGTAATATGCTCTGCTTCTCCTGAATCCTGCCAATACTTCTCGCTTTCCATCGCCTTTTGCTCAATAGTAATGTAGTGAGGAGACTTGCGGTTGGGACATGTGGCTGAGAGCTTAAATCAGCGCACAGAACTTGGTAAAAAACTTCCGGCGAAAGTCTCTGATGTCCTTTCCTTGAGAGATGGGGTGTGGTACAGATGGGCAGACAGGCGTACTCTTTACTATACCAGGCGTAAAAGCCCACAAAACCATAGTGCGTGGTAACATTGCTATTCTAATCTTCACATGATCGGGCTCATCATTGGAAGAAACAGACCAGGCTTCGTCCTATCTCATGTTTCGAACTCGGATATAATATCAAGGCCATACACTCAGTGCGAAGTCGATATGTTGGCCGTTTTGTCTATCTTCGACGCTTCATGACGGGCAGGCCTGAGAGAATTGAGCGGCACCTGTCAAAAAGAGTTGATAGATGCCTGTGAAAATATCATGAAACAGGCTGGGACAGAAAGCACTCGCCGGTCTTGGATATAGAGGTATTGAAGCAAGGTTTCACAAATTCAACTCTTAATACAGAGTTTTACACAAAACACACGACAAAAGAATCCTGAAGCTGTGCAAAGTTGATTTCACAAACAAGTTTGCTATAAGGGCTATGGCTCACTCGCTTCACAACTATATAAAATACACCACGAGCTGGCCGGAAATAGAGAGCTGGGACTTCAGAAACATAATCTCTTGGATAATTGTATCGTTTTCGATCTATGAACTAATTGGTTGTCAGCAGGTAAACCAAGGCTGGGCAACGGATTATTTCCAGATGACTTAACGGTATAGCTCAATTCAGCATCAATTTTAGACATTGTATTCTGTATCTCCTAACAAGTCTTCTCCAAACACATCCCACTCACTCTCGCAAGACCATCACTACTAGACCTCATAAAACGACGTATCAAGCCCAACATGCTCGGGATTAACCTCGTTCAAGTTCCTCCCAGACCAATCACAATCCCAGAACGTGATCAGCGCCCAAAGCTTAATGAAGCTATGCACATACCCAAACACAAGCTGGCAAACAACAAGCGGAAAATCAGAAGGATACTGAAGAAAGTGGGGGATGAGTTTGATAACCTTTGTCCAGAACATGAAGACCAAGAAGATCACTAGGCCACCGCCATTGGACTTTTCAGCGAGGACAAAGGTCGTGATGAGCGCTGTATCCCAGAGTATAGCAAAGTTGACAAGACCTGCCCAGTACACCATGAAGCAACTCCACGTATAGCGGGAGATAAAAGCCGGATCACGAAGCATGACTGGATTGCTGCGAAAAGTTGTGCGGGCCCAGCGAAGTAACTGATCCTTGAACTTTGGCCACTCACCAAGCGTCGTCTCAATAGTAGCATCCTCTGTGTCCTGAAACTTGACAAGCCACTTCTTCTTCATACCCTCTCTCGTCAAAAAGTTATCATCATCAGGACCCAAGCCCTGACCACCAAAAAGCCCAAAGCAGAACTTTTCATTGCAGAATCGCTGGAGAAGGTCAGTGTCGTTGAGGAACTCTGTACGGTATACTGCTGTCCGACCTGAGATGACGAATACTCCACCGTCGATGGCGTTGGATGCACGGAGTTCCCAGTTGTGACGCTGGAGGTAATTGCACGCGATGAAGTTGACGATGGAAGGCCATGTCCAGACTCCAGGTGTTGTTCGCCGAACCCGTTTCTTGGTGGCTACCATGCCGACGCTCTGGTCCTCGAAGGGCGCTAGAACAGAAGGGATAAAGTTCCTTGGCCAGAAGACATGATCGTCTGCGAAGATGGTAATGGCTGTAGTGACACTTGGCATAGCATGAGTGATCTGTCTCCTCTTACTCGGCTCAGGAAGCGCCGAGACAAGAATCTGAATATGAGGTGCATCAATACTCAGTTTTCTGAGGACAGTCAGACATTCCTCTCGAAGAACAGCACCAACCGTAACGACAAGAACGCACGCAGGGTTTTTCGCAAGGATACTCTCCACACACTCCCGAAAGTCAGGACCATGAGGATCAATAGTTGGAAGAATAACAGTCACATCATTCCTCGAAAACGAAGGATCCTGCTTCACCTCTGCAGGACGATACATCCACGAGCCAAGAACATGTCCAAACAACCGGAGATATCTCAACGTAAAGAGCGTGCAGAATACTTGTGTCCAGGTATCATTGACAAGAAGCCAAATGCAAATTAGACTTGTGAGCAGTGGAACGATGAGCAACAGAGATGGAAGGACTCGAGAGGGAATGTGTTCCTTTGAAGGAAGGGCAGTTGGCCAAGGAAGGAGTGGCATGTTGATGGTGATTTTCTTACCGGGTGGACTGTTTTTGACGTAGAAGTTGGTAAAGTTGGCAGAATCAACTGGTTTCCAAGATCTGGGGGTTTTATAATGGCATGATGACGGCTGTGACAGTGTTCTGTGGTTTGAGCCATGATTCACTGTTGTTGTTCATGGCGATGAACATGAGCTTTGTTTGTGAGGAAGACGCATTTGTGAATAGCTTTGAACAATGCAAATACCAAAGAGCAAGAGGTGAACCATCGTCTCAAGTCTGATTGGGTTCTGAACAAAGCGTTTTGTTTCAGTTGAAAACTTGTGGGCAGCTCCCCGATCCAAAGACTTGCAGGGTAGACTATTCAGCGCGAGGGACTGAGGGGGTATCAGTGTGCTGTACATATGGACTATACATGACCTATCATCCAAACATCCGAAGCAATTTACTGATGAGTGCTGTGGTTGTGAGATCTGACTGTGAGTATAAGACTACGCATTCATAGTAATACCAAACATCGTTAACTCAATAAGAATTGAGAAAGCAACCCACACTAGTTCTAACAGTTAGGTCCAAAGTTCGTACACATTGCCTCATCTAAAGCCTTTTGTACTATCTAGCTCTAAGAAGAAATCTAAAAGATTCCAAAGAAGCTACGCTTTCCCTTCTTCTTCTCGGGAGGATAAACCACAATCCTATCCAAATCCGCACCTTTGACGTCCTTTCCGTTATTCAACCCCCCAACAGTAATAGTGTTCTTCCCCTTCTTCAGCGGCAACAACAAAGGAGCTGATAGAATAATTCCCTTGTGGGTATCCTTCTGCCAGAGAGTATGCACCTTTTCCTTATCGCCGTTTACAACAACACTGCTGATTCTTCGGATGGCCCATGTCCCGTTGATGCGATCAGGTTGACCCATTGGCTGGTCGCCAAAGCCCATGTCATCAATATCTAGATGATCATTAGTTCGTGAAATGGAGAGAGTTGAGAGAGGGAGGTTTACTTTGGTGGTAGAAAGATACCCATTGGTCAGCGCCTTGTCCTTCAACTGTGAATGTTGCGGTGCTGTCGTTGCCGTAGATGCCAGTTGCGATGACATGGTCCGTTCCAAAGGTCTAATCACTGTCATTAGCAACCATTTACAAATCTGACCAGATTGACTCACAGCTTCTTGGAGGTGAGCGTCGCCAGCAAACTTGGCGTTCTTGGAGGGATAAGTCTTGCCCTTGATAGGCTTCCATTCACCAGTTTTGCTACAAGCAGTCAGCACCAACTTGACAAGGAATCGCAGTGCAGTGAGACTTACACATTCAAGTCGTAAACATCGTGCCAAACGACCTTGAGACTCTTGTTCTCCTCGTCAATCTCAATAGGAAGCCAGACATTGCGACTCTCCCAAATCGAGGGCAGATCCCACTTCAAAATGTCAGCTGTGACTGTCAACGAATTAAGGAGTCATACCTGGTCAGCCATATAAAGATACGTCGTCTTCTTAGTCCCCTTGATTCTCCACGAGAACCCACTCTGCGTACTAAACGTCCTCGTATAAGCCGGCGCAACAAAGAAGGGCTGCGACCAGGGACCCTCAAGCTTATCAGCCCTCATAGCCACGACATCTACACCAATTAGTCTTCCTCACCCTTATTCACTTCCTTCCCCCCAGCTCACTTACTATTAGGTCGGTAACCCGTCTTATGACTCATAAAAGTCCAGTAGCTCTTCTCAGTCTGAATAATAGTCGGCGCCTCGAAATCATACTTATTAAACCGAAACGTGACTTTTTCCACATCCGTGAGGTTCTTGTTAAACTCGCTGACATAGACGTCTCGACCTTGGACCTTATCGCCGTTGGAGTAGAGAGCGTAGGATTTTCCGGTCTTGTAGTCGGTGAAGGCGCCAAAGTCTTGGGACCAGTTTCCGAGCGGGGAGACGGCGTGTTGGAATTTGTAAGGGCCTGCGATGTTGTCGGATGTTGCGAGGCCTTGGAGTAAAAGGCTGTAGTTGCGGTCGTCGGCGTGCCACCACATCTAAAACTGGTCAGTTTGGTTATTAGATGGGAGGGAGGGAGGGAAGCGTACGTGATATTTTCCTGTTTCTTTGCTGTAGAGAACCTTGGGTCTTTGGATGATGCTCTCGGGCGAAACAAACTCATGGCCCTCCTCAGGCTCTGTACCACGTTAGTAACAATCACAAGTGTCAATGGGGAGACAAACTCAGTGCCAAACCGTGAGACTCCCACGTAGCGAGGTCATCAGAGCTATATACCGAAATACCGCCACCTTCTTCCTGCTCTTCCGTTTTATGCTCGCCAAACCAATAAAACTTGCCACTCTCCCTGTCAACACAAAGACCACCAGCATGAGCATTAAACAGATTTCCATCGGTGTCGTACCATCGCGCACCAGGGACAATCCACTTCGCACTCGCCAGCGCAGCAAACGCAAGAACCGAGAAGAGAGTCATTTTGGCGATCAATTGACTTGTGCCACCAATTGAAAAGCTCTGCAACCAAACGGAAATGCAAAATCTACGGAAATGCATTCATTTTATAGCTATCTCGGTACATCTACGCCCGACGGCGCAAAGGTCCCCCAACGGCGTCATACCTCGTCTTAGCATCACAGCCGTTTATGCTTGTTTGTTTTGCGGGGGAGCCCCCCAATTTGGCACGTCGATCCCCCGCTGGAGCGGTAGACGCTTCAATCATAGGGACTCTTGGCTGCCCGGGATAATTGGCAACCCACCAATCGGCCCGCTAGCGAGAAGTGCCTAAATTACGAGAGGAAGTGAATCGGGTGAGCTTTGTCCGTTGCATGTTAAATTGAGATTGGGTTTGGTTGATCGGTGACGATGCTGTTGGTAACCTTGTGGAATTTAGGGTTGCAAGGGTCGGGTTATCGTTTTCCCTTGCGTTGAGGTCTGTTGCTGACGTGCATCGTGGGAGATCTCACAATCTACGGGTGTCAGCATGGCTAACGCACCGGGACGTCCAAGCAAGGCATGTGATGTTTGTAAGAAGCAAAAGGTCGGTAAATAGGAATTAGCACAGTGGCAGTTGTATTAACTTGCTATCTAGATACGCTGCTCTGGAGAGCGACCCAGCTGTAAACGATGCGTCAGGTTAAATAACACCTGCGAGTACGTTACCAGCCGAGTTCATTCTGGGCAAAAGAGAAGCTTCACGAGACCAACTGGAACATCCAAATCTGTTGAGTCAAGATTCCTAGCGCCAGTTGCGCTGCCAGCTCATCTCAACGCCGAGTCTGTATCAGGCCATGATTTCTTCCAAGGAATAGCCCCATCTCTAGTCACTACGCTGGTAGAACTATACTTTGACAACGTCTATCAATCAACTCTTCTGCTCCACAAGGCCATATTTTTGCAATCACTTACCAATCAGACCGTCAAGCCTCACATTCTCCTTAGTATTTGTGCCTGGGGCGCCAAGTAAGCCTCCATTCTCATCCCCTCCCTGAACCTATCTAACGACCCAGTTTCTACCGCGATGATAATAGGAAGGCTACTCTCAAAGAACAAGGTCTCATGGAGAAGTGGGCTAAAACTGCCGGAAGACTTGTCTTTCAAGAAGCCGAAGAACTCAGCGATGATAATCTCGTGACGTTCTGCAATCTATCGCTGTTCTGGCATAGCCAAGGATCATGGAGAATAAGCTATCTTCACAAGGGTGCGCGCACCGATTTGGGATTTTCCATTGCTGACTTTACCAGGTAATGCATGTCAACTCCTGCACATCAATGGGACAGGTCCGAAGAACGGGTCCTCCCTTGAATATGAATTGCGACGAAGACGTTTCTGGGCATGCTATTTATTTCACTGCTTTAGTTGTGAGAAATTATTCGGGTTTGAAGCGATTACTGATATTGAGAACTTACCGCTGCCTTGGTCTGAAGAGGATTTTGCGGTTGGGGCTTCGGAGTCAGCGGTCGCAACGATTACGAATGGAGTTTGCTCAGCAGGTATTTTCGCGCAGCTCATACGCGGTCTCAGTCTTTGGTAAGCTAAATCTCAACGGTCGACATTTTCGCTAACCTGGCAGGTCGTCTGTCGTGTCTGTCGTTAGAGTTGAGGGCGATCTCAATTTACGCCTTCAAGAGATTTTCAGAATTGAGAATGACATCTCCTCATGGTGGAACAGCGTCCCAAGCAGGTTCAAGCTTGACGCATCTACAATCTTAAACATATCACGGAACGATTTACCCAAGATCATTCTCATCAATCTCGTCTATCATCAATCCCTCTGCGCGCTGCACTCGTCCATCGTTCCGCTCTTCTGCTGGTCCAGAGGCGACAGGACTTACTCATCAGCGCGGCAATTATCTGCCCAAGTCGCGTTTGATCATGCTGTTGCAATTTCCAGTCTCATCTCTGCGATATTAACTACTGGCTATCCGCTAAGCTCAATGCCGATATTTGTCGCATACGCGGCTTACTCTAGCTGTGCAGTTCAGATTCCGTTTCTGTGGTGTTCTGAACCATCCGTCAGAGCGCGAGCTGAGACTAACGTCGATAACAATGTCAAGATGATGCAGGGGATGTCAAGCTACTGGAAGCTGGCTTCATTACTGGTGAGTATTGTGAATTTATTGATATGTCTACGTTGAGACTGATGCGGGAACAGCGACTCTATGTGCGGTGTCTTTATGATGTTCACAAACGCAACCCACCTACAGTATGTGATGAGCCAAAGTACATGGATATTGCGGCACTGGTTGACTTCGAGGTCGATGCGTCGCTTGCAAGATCGTCTATTTTACAGTTTGCTGGTATGTTGAGGTCCGATGAGAATGGATATGTCAAGGCAGGAGATGAGACTCCAGATCCAACCATCTCCAGCAATGGCGACGTGTTATCCAATCCTCAAGCTTCAGACCAAGCACCGAATACGAATAACACGAACACGATAACCCCGCAAACTCCGAAGCAACTTGACCCAGGTCCCAGCGAATGGCCAACTTTGGACATATTCAACTCTCTTATAGACGCAGACATGGCTGGTCTTTTTCCTTTTGACGACAATGTCGATCTATCATTCTTGGATGCAAATCAGACCTCATGGGACTTTGGTCTCGATCTGTAAATACCCTAGAGCTTCGACTTATCATATGACAAATCATGTTAGCGCGAACGATCTGGTATTAGCGGTGACATTCCCCGAGTCGGTAAATCATGTCATTGGTCAGTCAAGTTGCGAACTACATAGTGGGACCGGGAAATGCCTCGGCACGGAAAACATGAACTCCATAATGACGATTGAGATGGAGCGGTATAAGAACTCTTAGCATGTCAATCTCATAACTTCTAACTTTACATTCCTCAATCACATTCAACTCAGACACAAACATCAAAATGCCTCTCACAGTCCATCACCTACAAGTCTCCCAGTCAGAGCGCATCCCCTGGCTCTGCGAAGAACTCGGCATCGAATATGATCTCAAGCAATACAAGCGCTCTCCCCTCCTCGCACCCGCCGACTTCAAGGCCCTCCACCCCATGGGCGCCGCGCCAGTCATAACAGACGGCCCAACAACCCTCGCCGAGAGCTGCGCATGCATCGAGTACATCAGCCACAAATACGCCAACGGCGCTCTCTTCCTGCCCCCAAGCCACCCAGCGTACGCTGATTTCTTGTACTGGTGGCACTACGTCGACGGAACTCTTCAAACGGCCCTTGGCCGAATCATGTTGATACGTTCTGCCAAGTTGAGCGATGATAATCCCGTTGTGCAGTTTGGAAAGGTCAGGTCGAGACAGGCGCTGAAGTTGTTGGATGAGAGGGTTAAGAGTAATGAGTGGCTTGCGGGCGAGGAGTTTACGGTTGCTGATATCATGGTTGTGTTTCCGCTTACGACGATGAGATACTTTTCGCCGTATGGGCTGGAGGAGTACCCTAATATTCTGAAGTATCTTGAGAGGATTGCGGGGAGGGAGGGGTTTAAGAAGACGATGGACAAGATTGATAATAGTATGGAGTTGTCGATGGGAGCGACCCCGCCTCAGAGCCCTTTCAAGCTGTGATTTGAGGGACGGAGGATAAGATGGCATGGAGTATGGTATAGAACGGATTATGTTAAGGTCTAGACTTTTCTTCTCACTTAAATATCATTCCTACTCACTTTTTGCTGACATGCATTGCAAGTGGTGTCCCAGTCTCTCATTGGCAGGCTTGCCGCTGATACCCCGGGCTTCGTTGCTGACAGGATTCAACCCGTCAGCACCGTCAGCCAAACCACCGGAAGGAGTTAATCCAAGCGGCAAATAAGATGCCGATTTATACAATTGGAGGGGATCAAGATCAACAGACAAGTCCACAGGCCTGGTAGCGCTGGCGCTGACATTAACCCTCAACTATAAATACTGGCTTTTATCCACTCAATTTCTCGTTACTTAGGCGTCTCAAAAATCTCCATATCACATCATGGCTACAAACTCAGAAAAGCCCGTCATAGCCATCGTACAAGGCGCTTGGCATCGCGCAAGCCACTACCAAAACCTTGTGCAGTCCTTGGCCGACAAGGGCTTTACAGTTCTTCAGCCTGATAATGTCACAGCTGGCAATGATGAAAGCATCAAAGGCAAGACTCACCTAGACGATGTCGAGGCCATTCGCAAGTCTCTCCAGCCCGCCCTTGATCAAGGCAAGCGGATCGTGTTGGTCTGCCATAGCTACGGAGGCATTCCCGGCTCCGCCGCCGTTGAAGGCTACCAGGTTCATGAACGGGAGGCCGCGGGCTTGTCTGGTGGTATTTCACATGTTGTTTATATCGCTGCGTTTGCTCTACCGGTCAAAGGCCTTTCACTGTTATCCGCCGCTGGAGGGACACATGGCCCCTTTCTCGACAGAACGGTAGCCTACAAGCATGTCGTGTGGTCCAGAATACTGCTGACTTATCTCCAGAATGATATCTGCTACCTAAACGACAAAGCACAAAACGCCTTTTACAACGATTGCACGCCTGAAGTAGCCAAGAAGGCAATCAGTGAATGTGTCAACCACAGCACCGCATCTCTCGAAACACCAGCAGATTTTGTCGCTACTGATATCACAGTGTCCAAGACGTATGTCGTCTGCGAGATTGACAATACGGTTCCTGTGCAGGGACAATTGGCTATGGTTGGTGCTATGGGAGATGCCGTCAACGTGGAGAAGATAGAGGCTGGGCATTGTCCATTTGTGAATGACAAGATTCTGCCCAAGGTTGTGGAGATTATCGAGAAGGCTGCGCAGTAAACGCGGTTTGAAACAGGCCGGGAAGGATCAAAGGGTTGCCGAGGTATGACTTAGGATATGCACATATTAATACACACTGTTAACTTTTGTTATTTATATCTAGCCTACAAAGTAACAAAGGGGTTCAATGGTCCAGAAGGAGCCATATCGCCATGCAATAGTAACAGAACAAAACCGCGATTCATGTAACATAGCCCAAATAGAGCACCCGACAGGTCTCTTCACCATAAACCCAACATGTCACTCAATTCTCAACCGCTAAAGCCTTCTGCAACGCATCAGGGTTTCTGGGCTTAAAGATAGCCTTGTATCGACGAGGAAGAGCAACAAGACTTGTAGGATCCAAGCTTCCAGTGATAGGATGGCAATCCACCTCATCAGACTTCTCAATCTTGAGACTGTTCAGAAGTCTCATGTATACAAGGTACAGTTCTCGATTGGCAAGGAGGGAACCAGCGCACATGCGGTAACCGACACCGTATGTGAAGAGAGGGGCGTCGGGCTGCTCGAACCATCGCTCAGGGCGGAATACCTCGGGGTCAGACCAGACTTGATCATCTAACGGTTGTTAGTACACAGACGAATACAAAGAAGCGAGGGGAGTGGAGGCTTACCCATGTTGCAAGCCCAAGCATTCAAGAAAACAACAGTCCCTTTGGGAATAGTAACACCCTCGTAAACAATATCCCTAATCGAAGCTCTCGGCAGCGCCAGTCTTAGGACAGTGTAGTATCTCAATGACTCCTTCACAAGCGCAACGATATACTCGCACTTCTGATCATCTTGCTCATCGCACATGGGCTGCTTCTCACTGTAGAACTTTCTAATTTCCGATACAGCCTTTTCCTGAATCTCAGGATGCTGGCTCAAATACGCGACAAACCACGCAACCTGTGTAGTAACAGTGTCCAAACCGCCAGACAGCATCGTAAGACTGATGGAGGTGAGCTCGTCCTTGTTTAGCTTGGCCTCCTTGTCCATTATGACATTAGCTTGAATACAGGGCTTATAAGTCCCATTTGCAATACGCTCATCAAGACCGTTGTTCAGAGCAGTGAGGTACTTGTCCCGACGGTTGCGCATCTCTTTTGCCTTGGCAGAGTGCATGTTGAACGGGTTCAGACGGAGAAGAGGAATGTAATCTTGGAGATTGCCAGTGGTGGAGCGGAAACGGCTGATTTCTTCCTCGACGTGAGTGATTTCAGAGAATAGATCGTCTTTCTGGCTCTTGAGACGAATGCCCCAGTTGAGAGTTAGTGCAAGGGAGAGAGAAAGTCGTTGGATCATGGGCATAGGGTCGACGGGGATGGCGCCGCCTTTGCCGTACTCGAAAAGCTCTCTGACAAAGTCGCGCGTCTCAACATCGAGATGGTCGACGTATGTAGCGACTGATGGACGGTTGAGAGCTGAAGCAGCTCCCTTGCGACGACGTTTGAGGGAGTCACTGTAGGGCGAAGTGCCGATTGTCGTACCAGCAGTATCAGAGAGGACCTAAACCGTCAGTATCTCCTATAAGTCACCGATATTCAGAGGACGCTCACCTTGTGAAAAGTGTAAAACTCGGGTCTCGAGCTCAAAGCCTGAGCATTCGCGCCAAAAATACTCCTCGCAGCCGCAGCGGAATTGACAACGACGATGGGAATATTGCCCAATTGGATCTGATAAACAGGGCCGTACTTTTTCGCCCAAGCGCGGTATTTCTCAGCGGCGTTGATGTGAATGTCCCAGATATTGCCGATGAGCGGTAACCCCGACGGGCCCTTTAAGTTGCTGATCCTCGCATTGTGACGAATGAGTTCGTTGATGAAGATGTAGATCAGCGGGCCGACCAGGAGCGTCACGAGGAGGGACTGGCCCTTGTTTTCGTGGACTTTGTTGTTGAGAGAAACAAGGAGATTAGCGATTGTCATGATGAAGAACAGGCTTGAATGCTAAGAGAGTGAGATTTCTTTGGAATACGGATTTTGTTCAGCTCTATATAGCGTCGCAAAGTCAATGGCTACCCTCCATTAACACAAAAATACGCCAAGAGTAACCCCACACTCCAGGATCTCGCTAGTCCGTGCAACCCCGCAAATCTTAGCCTTCCGACTCGGAAAAGTCGGAAGAATTTCCGAGAAAGCCTCTTTAACCAAGGATTTCCAATCCAAGACCCCTCAGTCGACTTCTTGACCTCTCGGAAATTGTCTGCTGTTCGCCATGACTGAAGAGCATCCGGTACTAAAGCCGAAAAAGCGGAACTCGGCCGATGCTGAGAGCGTTGGTGATACACCTGCTCCACGGAGTAAGAGGGGCAAATACACGTCTGTTGCTTGGTGAGTGAGAGATCCATTGATGGATGAGAGGTGGATTAGTGTTGACTTGGATGGGTTAGCGATGATTGTAAGAAGAAGAAACTCAAGTGTATTCCTTCGGAGGATAACGCGTGTGAGAGATGTATCGCTGGTGGGTTGACGTGTACGTTCGCGACGAGTACGCAGGCTACCAAGGAAAAGAACGATGAGTAAGTATTTCATTAAACTGAAAGATTGAACTGACAAGCCATCAGCAGTCAAAATATCCAAGCTCTAAACCATCAATTATCAGAACTTCGTCAACAAATGTCAGACCTCGTCGGCGTCGTCCGCGAGCTCAAAGACCAGAACCAGAACCAACACCAACACCAAGCCCTTGCCCAAGATGCATCAACCGTCTCATCCCACAACATAGTAACCCACTCCCCCGCAAGCACCCACCGCGGCGAAATGCCCAAACAGCCCCAATTCGTCGGTCCAACGCGCTCCGCCTTCGGCATCCTCGTCAGCGAACGCTCCCTCAACAGAATGGGCGTCCCCAAGTTCGACTCCATGCCCCCCAGCGGCGCACAATCACCCGTCGAACCAGTCCTCGACAGCATCAACGATCTAAGTTTCTGGCACTGCTGCACGGCGAGTGACATCACAAAGTACCTGGTCAATTTCCAGGAGGAGGTTGAGTCGGTGTATCCGTTTATTGATATAGCGGAGTATATCGCGCAGAGCAAGGAGATACTGCAGGCGATTCGTGGGGGTTTTGAGGATGAGGGGAGGGTTAGTGGGAAGGATATTGATATTGCTAAAGTGGCCATCTCGACGGGGATTTTGCTCGAGGAGCCGAGTAAGCTTGAGTTGGCGACGGCGATTGTGGACTCGGTGCAGACGAACGTGTCGAGTATTCTGAGTCCACAGGTTGATTTGAAAGAAGTTCAGCTTTTGGCAATGCTGGTAAGTCTCCTTTGTTATTATAATGCAAGGGTACTGATGGTAGTAGAGTATATACTACTTCCACGCAGGCGAAGAGTTATTGGCGTGGCGTTCTATCGGCATAGCTGCGCGGCAAGCTCTAGAGATGGGTCTTCATCGAAAGAGGAGTCTTTTGGATAACTTCAAAGACACGGATTCACGCCGTTTAGCGACGCGTGTGTTTTGGTGCGTGTACGTCCTCGATCGAAGATGGAGTTTCGGAACGAGTTTATCCTTTGCGCTGGTCGACAAAGACGTTGATCCAGAGTTGCCAAAACCTGTAAGTTTACTTATGAAAGACATGGATATAAGCTGATGAGAATAGGATGAGGAGTACTTGTATCTTCAGTGCATGGTTGGATACGGCCAATTGTGCTCTAAAATCTGGGAAGCCATTCCACCTTTTGGCTCAGCTTCTCAAACTATCCCAGACGACACAGCTGCTATTCTCGATTTAAAAACTCAAGATTGGTTGGATTCTATCCCATCGCATCTCCGACTTCGTCATCCTCGTCTTGGTCTTGCACCGCGAGCTCAACCTCGACTGCCACATCGTCTGCGCGCGCTATTATATCTCCGTGGCAATTACGCTCGTATCCTGATTTACCGACATCATCTGATGAGCACGGCTAGTATAGCTGCTAATCCACAGAATGCATGGCTGGTAGTCGATATAGCGCAGGATACGATACAGGTCCTGGTTCATCTGCACGCTACGACGGATATCTACAAGCGGCAGCAGAATGTCTTTAACTATTTTCTCCTCAGTGCTTTGGCAGTTATTTTCTTAGCGGTGTGTCACGCCCCAGAGATCTTTTCCATGCCGTGCAAACGCACTTTCTCAGATGGCGTTGAACTAGTGCGGGGGTTATCACGGCATAACATTGTGAGCAAAAGGCTTTGGAAGAGTATTCGCGGTATGATTCCCCGAATGAACACTTTTGGTTTTCCTCAAAACGGTGAAGATGGAGAGGCTCGAAAAGATGATGAGAATGGTCAGAGCGGTGATACAAATGAGCAGACCGTTCCGCAAGTCGATGTCAACGCGGAAGTGCAAGTCCCTATGACAATGCCCGACAGCGAAGCCTTTTCCTTCGGCGAAATGATATTTAGCGACACAGACGTCGCAAACTCAGTACCCGATATGTTCCAGATGAGCGAATCTCTCCTCAACCTCTTCAACGCATTCGGCGAAGGGCAGCAATTCCTACATCCCGTTCCAAGCACTTTCAGCGAAGAAGGAGAGTACGCGATCGCAGCAGAGCAAGGGAAAGATATATCCATGAGATTCCAAGGTTTAATATAAAAATCCTATTTTAATCTACAGAACCTCATTCTCAAAGTAAATCATCGCCACGCCCTCGTTCACACTCTTTGCAAAAGTTCTCAGCTCAAGATGCGCAGCGCATTGAGTATCGTAGTAGTTAAAATCTTCCTGCGATGCGAATGTTGAGATAGCTACGATAGTGAAGCCCTGGGAGCGCTGGTCTGCTTTTGCTTTTCCAGCTTGCACTGAGACGATATATGGCTTTCCGTCCTATCGGATATTAGAGGAGAGAAATTGGGGGGCAGGGAGGGGGAGGGGTTACTTTTGTGGCTTTTTGGGGCATCTGCTTGTAGAGGTCAATGAGGTGTTGTTGATCTCCCTCTTTGGGGATCTTGAAGAGGGTGACGCGGGTGATTTTGCCGGACATGATGGATGTGATGTGAGGGGTTGGTGGGGTGAAGAAGGATGTACGGATATAGAGATGGAGAAGTCAGTGTATTTGGAGGTTTGGAGGTTTATATTCAGTACGTCTTTCGGAACTTGAGCTGAGAATTCCGGAGCTATGCTGAGATCCACTATTCTGCAGGAATACGATGAGGGAGAGTTTATCGGCATTTAGTTCGGATAGTGTCTTCGGATATACCTAGATGTTTGAGAGAATTAACACGCAGGTGAAGATTGATCACGATTGGCTCAAATTCCGACATGTTACAACCTAGGGTGTGATTCCCGTAAGATTTCTATCCGTAATACATCTCCGGTCGTGATCAAAGGAGTCCAAGTACGTTTCGTGATCGAGCTAGCAGACTGACAAGTAGATTGTAGTACATTTCTAGAAGCAATCTCATATATCACGTCGTGTAGCCACATAAATGATACTCAAACAGCAATTGCAGAATCTATAATCTAGATAATACCTCAACACAGTCTTATTAACTCTATTCCCGAGGAACAGCAGCAATAATCGTACCCTCACACTCCCCAAACCCAACAAGTCCATCCTCAGCGGTACCAGACCACCCCGTAATAGTAATACTATCACCATCCTGGATAAACTTTCGCTCCTCACCTCCCTCCAACTTGACAAACTGCTTCCCGCCCATCGTCTGCTCAAGAAGACTTCCCTGCGTTCCCGGCTCGAGACCAGATATCGTTCCTGAACCGAGTAAGTCTCCCGTGCGCAGGTTACACCCTGATACAGAATGGTGGGCGATCATCTGGGGCCAGGACCAGAGAAGGTTCTGGGATGAGACTTGTGTGATTTTTGTCTTGTTGCCCTTGGCAGCTCCATCTCGTTAGCATCGTTTAGTCAACTGAGCTTGTGCGGCGACTTACTGGTGATAGAGACTTCCAGGTTGATATCGAGAATTGAATCCCCCCTCTTCTCATCAAGATACTTCTTCGGCGGCACCTCATTCTCCAAGCCCTTTCCCCTAAAGCCCTCCAGCGCATCCGCCAAAACAACCCACGGACTAATTGTCGTCCCGAAATTCTTCGCATTAAACGGCCCCAGCGGAACATACTCCCACTGCTGAATATCCCTCGCACTCCAATCATTCATAAGAACATATCCAAAAATATGCTCCTCCGCGTTATTCACATCAACAGGAGCGCCGAGTTTATTCCCCTTGCTGATAAACATTCCGAGCTCCAACTCAATATCAAGTCGTGCGCAAGGCTGGAACACAGGCTCTTTGGCTTGAGGGTTAGGCAGGACTTGACCCCAGGGGCGGTGGAGGGGCGTTCCTGATACCACGACGGAACTTGCCCGGCCGTGGTATGCAACGGGGAGATGGTTGTAATTAGGCTGCAGAGCGTTCGCAGCGCCGCGGAAGAGTGTACCCACGGTATGAGCGTGGTTACGACCAGCGAAGAAATCAGTGTAGTCGCCAATACTAAGCGGCAAGTGAGATTGAACATCCCCAATTGGAATCAGAGCTTGTTTCCGCAGGGCTTCATTATCCTTGAGGATCTCAGGGTATGGCGTTTCTTTGCGGAAGATATCCTGGAGATAAGCACGTGTAGCTCTATGCGCGGGTCTTCCGAGAGCAGCAAAGTCGTTGAGGGTAGTTTGAGAAAAGACGTTGAGTTGATCGGCAGGAAAATCAGCTAGTTTGGAAAAACCGTTGTTCTGTGCAAAGGCTGATAGGTCAAGCACATGTTGTCCGATTGCAATTGCAGGGCGGTGAGTTGATTCAGCGGATGTTGAGATGATGCCGAAGGGAATGTTTGCCAGTGAGAAGTGGCTCTTTGAAGGGATAGGTAGCCAAGATGCCATTTTGGATGATGTTGAGTGTGAATACGTGGAGAGGGATGCAACAATTTGACAACGAAATATCGTCAGTGGCAGGACCGGTCTTTTAAATCCTCTGCAAATAAAGGACCCTCTATTTGAGATCATTATATCGCGCTGTAGAGTAGTAATAATGTCGTGATGGTTAATAAGTTTCCACTTCATCGCGGGGCTGTTTCGGAAATTTCCATCCTTTCCGAGATGGATCGGTTGGGACGGGATGTATCAACCACTCGGAAACTCGGGCTTGAACCGAAAAACATCGTTAAATAAAGCAGAAAGGACTGATTGATAAAGATTTCTTATCTACTATTTCGAGCATGATTTGATCATTGTCAAAATGCCCGTTACCAAGTTTTCCACGCCTGAGAAGTACTCTTACCTGAATGGCTTCGATTCATTCCACGAGTAAGTTTCACCTCTTGATATTGAATATTAGGTTGCTAAAGAAGTCAGATCTGAGTCTATCAAGGGAGCACTGCCAATAGGTGCCAATTCCCCTCAAAAGCCACCGTATGGACTGTACGCCGAGAAACTCTCCGGCACAGCATTTACGGCTCCCCGCCATGAGAACCGCCAAACATGGCTGTACCGCATCCTGCCCTCAGCCTCACACTCAACGTACAAACGCTTCACTGACCCCTCATCCCCAATTCTCAAAGCAAAACTAAACTATGAGCCTCAGCAACTCCGCTGGGATCCATTCGACATTGATGAAAACGTCGATTGGGTTCGTGGTCTAAAGCTCGTCTCCGGCGCAGGCGATCCCACCGTTAAATCCGGGCTTGGAATCTACGTCTTCGCCGCGGGTCGGGACATGGATGCCAAAACTGCTCTGTATTCATCTGATGGAGAAATGCTTATCGTTGCGCAGCATGGCGTTTTGGATATACAGACGGAATTGGGACGCTTGCTCGTGAGACCGAATGAGATTGCTGTTATTCCTCGGGGTGTGAGGTATAGAGTTACGCTGCCTGAGGGACCGGTGAGAGGGTATATCCTTGAGTTGCATCAGGGACACTTTCAGCTGCCGGAGCTGGGACCTATTGGCTCGAATTGTCTGGCGAATCCGCGGGACTTTCAGATTCCTGTTGCGGACTTCGATGAGGATACCGAGAGTACATGGACGATTTTGAATAAGTTCAACAATGAGCTTTTTGTGGCTGAGCAGGGACATACCCCGTTCGATGTGGTGGCGTGGCATGGAAAGTGAGTATCTCTACCCATTATCAATGTTTCAAAGCTAACCTTGACAGATGTGAGTTGCAGATATAATGCTACCTGTGTTGAGAGCACCTGCTAACAGTCACAGTCTACCCATATAAATACGACCTAGGCCGCTTCTCCGTCATCGGCAGCACATCCTTCGACCACCCCGACCCCTCAATCTTCACCGTCCTAACCGGCCCCTCCGACCATCCCGGCACCGCCATCGCCGACTTTGTAATCTTCCCTCCCCGCTGGCTCGTACAAGAAGACACATTCCGCCCGCCCTGGTACCACCGCAACACCATGTCCGAGTTCATGGGGTTAATCTGCGGACAATACGATGCCAAAACAGGCGGTGGTTTTCAGCCTGCGGGTGCTAGTCTGCACAATATCATGACTGCGCATGGACCGGATGCTGATTCGTATGAGAGGGCGAGTAATGCGGAGTTGAAGCCTGTCAAGGTTGGGGAGGGGAGCATGGCGTTTATGTTTGAGAGTAGTTTAATGTTGGGGATTACGGATTGGGGGTTGGAGACTTGTAAGAAGGTACAGGCTGATTATAATAAGCATAGTTGGGAGGAGCTGAAGGTGCATTTTAAGAGGCCGTCTTAGATATTAAGCCAATGGCAGTATGGCGAGATTGCTCTACTATGAGTTCAGTGTTCTTGGCTTCACATTGAAGTTAGTATATAAAACTGAAAAACTATTAGAAAATTAATAATAGTCTTTTTTAAAAAATAACCATTATAAATATAGTAATAAAAATCTTAAGAAGACTTACTAAAAAGTAGATTACCTATCCGTATGAGCCTGGGGGGAATAACTAAGCCAGGTTAATTAGTTATCCCCCGGCTCGAGCTAGGGGATATAGCCTAGTGCACTGTAAAATTCTTCTGTATTGTCCTTTCTGCATTTCTATGTGATTGTATTGTTAAACGATATGTAAAAATATATATTAGCTTCGCTGCTTATCATTGGAGCGGCTCATAACCTTGAATGGTAGAGACTCAGCTCAGGCCAATAAGTGACGAGGAGGCTTCTTCATTCCTCGCGTCACCTACCTAAACGCGCTCTCGGTGTGATAATGCGTACAGGAACTTTCTTTTTGAATGGCCGGGTGAAGGGAGCCTGATTTGCCGATTCTGCAGGTCTCACGTTGTGTCCTATGGTAATCAAGTTTCTGGCCTCAAGATCCACCTTTACGAATTGATACATCTGCTTGGCTCTGTAAATGGCCCGATTTCAGCCACGTCTGAGACAACACCCTTGTTGATATTACCTTGATCAAGGATGATCTTCTGGAGCTGAACTTTTATCAGCAAGCCACATACAGCCAAGTCAAGCAGGCTGGGACGAAATGGGATGTGTCAGCTCCACAGGCAAATATTTGCACAAGTTTAATAATAAGTCCTCTACTTGATGAAGGAAATCCATCCCGGCCTCAATTTCTCTCAGTTTCTGGACCACACAAACCAGCTTTTTCCCACGTCCAAATCTTCATCAAAGCGTCACCTATCCTCATTCAATTGTTGCCCAAATCTTTCAGATCCCAACTTCCAATGGCGACTTCAGGCTCCGAGGAACCGGAGACTTCCTTTGCCCGCTCTTTAGAGCAGGCCAAGAAACGAAATACTTATCACTCATTTGGGCATGAGGGAGTCACGGCAACCGTGGGAGCTTCTGGGCGTCTGATGCAGATGTCTCGCCATTTCCCTGACCAGAGGGTAGGATTCTGCGTTGATCATAAATTCGTTCCAGAACCATATCTGGTAGACAAGCGCGCCGAGAAACTCCATTCTTGGGCTGCCGATCCCTGCCTTAGAACTGCAATTGATCCTCTCCTTTTTCCATCATCATCATGGGATGAGCCGACTTCTGTCAAATATCTTCTTAATCGATGGCCAGTGTTTACTCGGAGACGAAAAGATGGGATGGAAGTGACGATCCAGTATGTAGCATTTGGCGCTACCATCTACCAGATCTTTGACTTTTTTCGCGACCCAAGTTCTGGAAGTACACATCAACCAACTCTTTTGATGAAAGATGGCTTGCTCATCAGAGACCTTGACTTTACCAATGATGAGAATAAATACAACGAAGCTCGTGAAAGAGACGACACGTACACTTCCAGGCAAGAACAGGACCGTTTCATTCGCGAACACGAATTCAACTCTACTGAGAAAGGCAAGCCATGCCCCAACAAGGGAAAATCAGTTGTACTGTCTATTTCTTGCTTCCAAAATCGTAAAGTGTTACAATTTGACAATAAAACCAAGGGGGAATACAGCTACTACAAGATCAAATGGAACGAGCAAGCATTGGAGGACTTTAACAAAACCGGAAAGCTCAAGGCAATACTTGCCTACAAGCTAGACATTGTTTGCCAAGGAAAAAATCCTCCAAGCATTTCAATCGACGATGTCTCCATCGCGGAGGAGCAGCTCGCTTCACCTCACTCCTGCGATCACGCCCTCACTGGCGATACCTATCTTAATACAATTTTGAATCGAAATCTGGAGCACATTCTATCTGTTTGTAGCATACCAGTTACCGTCAAAACTAGCAAGTCTGCCATTGCCTTTACATGTGGCGATATTGACGGCCATCGAGTTGCCACGGCAGCAAGCTTGTAAGTCCCTCAAATTTCTGATGTTAACTATTTTTATTGATCAATTAAGCTATTGCTTTCAGTTCTTGTTACTGGCCTGGCAACATTATTCTAAGGTGTCCACCCAAGACTCGAGTGAAACGCAACTTCGTTACATCAGCGCAATGCGTAATCGCATTGAGGAGGCCTGCAAAGGTCATCTAATATGGCTTTTTGAAAGGGGAGAAAAGCCCTCCAACTTCTTGTCGCCTCATCGATGGGTGAATGGCGAGTCTATCGAAGGTTGGGAAGACAATGAGTACCTGCCAACGAAGCCCCTTGTCGATAGTCCGTTCCAGATCGTCAAAGCCGGAGACTTTCACGAAATTGTTAAAAAAGAAATAGATCCGTCTCTGAAGGAAGGCGTAAAAGCTGCAGTCGTCGAGTGGGTTGGGGAGATTCATCAGCGGAACAAGTTTGGACTTTACGCCTTTCCCAGCTACAAAAAGGGCGAAACTGACGACTTCTATTTTACCGACCATGCAATGATTTGGCGGGCGGCCAGGTCCGCAGAATTCCTTGGTTTTAGAGATGAGCTGAAGGTATCTACCGAGACTCCAAGTAAGATGGCATCAGAGAAGCAACGCCGAGCCGGGAGACATATAAGCAACCATCGGCCAGGCCAAACACATGGAAAGCCCAAGTCTTACTTCGCCGACGTGGTTCAGTCCAACATTCTCAAAAGGTTCACAACTGAAAATCCCGTTTCTAAGAGGCGCATGATAGCAGTGTCGAGAAGTCCCGCCCATGCTCGGTTTCTGCTTCGTACCAAGGATACTTCGCTTTTCCACGCCATGCATCTTGGGTTATTTAACAAGCCGGGAGCAAAATCAGGCTTCAAGGATTGGCATGACGTGGTCGATGTCTGGAAAAATACCATTGATTGCCAAATAGCACATGAAGACGATGATGATTTGTGGGATGAGCCGCTACGGTTCGCATTGGCAACTGTTATGGCTTATCACGATAAGGCTATAAACCAACGGCCCCCGAAGGATATGCGCGATCATGCAATCAAAGTCCTGCTTCAAAGTACTTCAGTTAACGGGCTTTTCCCCGGAAGACTGGACGAGAATAACGAACCAGTCCTTTACGAGAGTGAGCTCATGCGAGATACTTACTGGGGTGTCACCTTTGAGGTACCGTACCTTCTCTGGAAGGTCTTTTGGCCAGCTAATGGGAGCTCTCCGTTTCGTCCTGAACAAATCAACAGGCCTACAGAAGCTGCTGGACTGCAAGCAGAGACAGTTGGTAACAATACCCGCTTACTCCCAAGTGGATCCGCTGAGCAACAAGCCGCGGTCAAAATGACAATCGACTCACGCGGTAACTCAATGAAACGAACCTTTCCTTTCAACAACATGGTAGACCAAGACAATATTGTGGTACTCACAGATGAGTGGCTCTATAACGAACCATCGTTCTTTATCCCTTCACAGAAAGTCATCCCTGATGACAGCAACGGTGTTCATGCAAATATCAACAGTCAGAAAGATGCTACTGCCTCTCAGCATGCCATCACAGAAAACCACTTTGACCCTGATAAAGATATGGAAACATATGTGGCGATAGAGAGTATTGATGACTCAAACGACGACTTTGAATACCTTTGTGAAGAAATCCTGAATGGGTTTGGCCAGAGTGACGATTCGACCACGGGAGATTCGACGGCGGAGTTCCATGGGGCCATGGTGGATGTTCCCAAATCCAAACACTCGAAAAAGAACACTCGTAGCTTGGAGAAATCTATCCAAAAGGTCACCACCGCCAAATTTCTCCAAAAGCAAATGGAAAACGGACGGACGCCAGTAAAGGCGAAGAAGAGGTTTTGGGGCTTTTTTGCCAAAGAACCCTCGGCAAACAAAATTTGCCGTGACACATCTCCCCTTTACTACACCACTTCAAACTGGGAACAGGAAGAGAAAGAAGCGAAAGGGGAGCAAGGGGAGCAAGGGGAGCAAGGGGAGCAAGAAGAGAAGAAAGAGAAAAAAGAGAAAAAAGAGGCAAGAGACAAGGAATTATGTGCATTTCACAAGCGGCATGAGTCTTACAACAAATTCTTCGCAGATGATCCCGCGCCAATATCCAATTCATGGACCACCGAGCTTCACGTTTCGTTCTATGGAGTTGATAAAACAGATTTTTCTCAGTCTAAGGAATCTACGATGGAGGCTACAAAGAAAGATTTACTTGTTCTCCCAGGCTTGGAAGATGATGATTCTACTCAACTGTCGAGGATTGCCATGAGCTTTCGATTCGACGGTGACTTTTTTGACCGCTACTGGACATGTTGGTTCCTAGAAGCTGACCCCGGAACGGAAACAACGGAAACAACGGAAACAAAGGATACAAAGGAAACAACGGAAACAACGAAAGATCCCATTAAAAATAAAGTCATGGATCTCCTCGAAGGGGAGCTAAAGGATAAGAAGAATGTTGACCTCAAGAAAGAGCCTTGGCGGCAACGAAGGATTTTGGAGCTTCTCCTGTTTGACAAAGTCATCAGCCAGATGCATTCCTACGCAAATGGAATCCTCAAACAGGCAAGGTCAAGCATTAAGAAGAAGACAAAGGCTCCAGGAAAAGAATCACAAAGGAGTCGCGAGGAAACCGATGAGTTGGACTACGACGAATTCGTGAAGCAAAGGAAGCGATTCGGGAAGTTTCAAGAGGTTCTCCAGGCTATACAAGATGACCTCAACGAGAACTTGAACATAGTTGATCGATGGCTGGACAGAGAGAAAGACAGGCAGACAGAAAGGCCACGATGGACTTTCAACGACGAAAGTCGGTACCGAAGCATCATCTCAAAAATGGTCGTTTATAACGAGCATAACATCCAAGAACTGAAACGCAGCCACAACAACATCAAGAGCTTCAATGATTTGCTCACTAACAGGGTCGAAACCATGCGCAGCGATGTAGAGCAACGGCGTGCTGACGACATTCAACTTTTCACATACGTGACAGTTGTATTTCTCCCATTGGGCTTCGCAACTGGCGTATTCAGTATGAGTGAGGCACCCGCTGGTCGAACTCTAGGTTACATGATTCTTGTTGCGTTCGGGGCTCTTCTTGCCATCGGCATACTGCTGGAGAACATGAAAGTCGTTGAGAATATTTATAAATTGGTCTCTAAACCTTTTCGCGGGGCGTCGCATACAACAATCAGGTTGATGCAGTTAGGACTCAATTCGGTCACAAACAAATACAATCGCTTGGTTGAAGCATGGCGATCGTGGATAGAGAAGATCCGCCAATGGTACAGTGGGAGGGTGAGGAGGCCTGATGCAGAAGAGGGAACAGCTGAAGCTGAAACTCCTATAGGTAGACATGACTGAAGTAGTTCGAATTTGATTTCTTAAGCTGTCTTTAGAACTACATACCTCTAAGTTCTATAACATAATCTAAGTTTCTTTTTATTTAAGAGTAAGAATATATAAAAATAATTTATAAGTAGTAAACTATAAAAATATTTTCTACTCTAGTTAGGCTATATAGTTATAGCTATGTTTAGTTTATTATAACATAGCTTACTAGAAATAACTATAGCTTATTATATTATCCATTGTCACGCCTAGTAACCTGTTATACTTATAAACCTTAAACAGTCCTCAAGGGCTTCCCTACTATCGTTTCACTAGATCGATATTCGACCCCTACAGACATGCTTTTCTTTTATCTTCATCTCGATGCCAAATTTACCAGCTAATGGGGCTAGACACACTACCGCATTACATACTATATGAACTCTCATCTATAAGCAAGCACAAAGAAAAGAAATTTTCTCAAACATAAGTAGCACTCTACCCATGAATCAAGACAGTCCCAGGTTATCTTGTCCACCAACGATTGACTCTCTTTGACAGCCAGAGTCTCGAGGAACGCGAACAAAAGCAACATTCAAAACCAAGGCAACCAACGTCAACCCTGCTCCGAAGGAGAAGGCCGCTCGGTAAGGTAAGCTGACACTCTCCGTATGCATGGCTACCTGGGTCTCTATAGTCCCAGCGAAACCCAGGCCGAGACTGTTTCCATAGAGATTCAAGGTTCCGATAAGACTCCCCGCAATCCCCTGCTCTGTGACTCCGACACTGTTGCTTGCTATGATCTGGGCAGCTACATAGACAAAATCTGCGCAGATACTTCCAATCAAGATCCCAGGAAAAGTCTGCGCCCAATATGTCTGTTGCTCTGGCATAGTAACAAGCAGTAACAGTGATATCATAGAAGACACAATACCAATGGCGAGCAAGTACTGGGCTGCTAGTCTAGGTATCAGCCACGCCGCAAGGGTCACGGCGAACGATGCGCCAATGCCGTACGGGATCCAGCCGATTGCGATGTTGAGGACCGACCAGTCTCGGATCAGTTGCTGCCATGCAACCATGTACCAAAGGGCAATACCCACTGACATGTATGTCAAAAGGACAACGATGATCAAAGCGGTAAAGGTTGGGGCTGCAAAGATTCTGAGTGGCATGATAGGCTCGGGGGCGTATTTGCTCTCCCATACGACGAAGACAGCTAGTGAAATTCCTGATAAGACCAGAACGACTATGACATACGGCGTATTCCAGCCGACAGCTGGTCCCTGTCTGTGCGAGCCGTTTTAGTGATCTTTGGTATGTCAAGTTGGGAGGTACAGGTACTTACATCCAAGCAAAAGAGAACAGCACGAGACCTGACACTCCTGAGAGTATTCCGATGAAGTCAATCTTTCCGTCTTTGTCGACGGGTTCTTCAGATGGAAGTATAACAAAGAGAAGAATCACCACGATAAGTTCCAAAGAGGCACTGTGAAGATACCCATGTCAGCCTCCCCCTTCCTGGTATCGAGACAGTAGGTCTTACATGATGATAAAGAGCCATTTCCATTCCGCTGTCTCCTGTAAGAAGACTCCAGCCAACAAAGCACCTAACAGAGCGCCGATAGGTGGTGAGGCTGCGAATACTGCAAGGGTAGCATTGCGGGCTGGCCCAGGAGGGGTTGCAATCATTAAAGAGGCAACAGCATTTGGCATCAGGATGCCTCCTCCCACGCCAGTCAAAGCACGCATTGCGATGAAGGAGTGATAGGTTGAAGTGAAGGCATTAGCGAGAGAGAATATCACAATGATTGTACCGCCGGCCATTAAGGCCCGATTATGTCCATAGATCGCTCCAAGTCGTCCGCTGACCAGAACCATGGCACTTTGAGTGAGACTGTTGTGTGTTATTAGCTAGACTCAAGGATGCGTCTTGGTATGTTGGGACATACGAGAATCCTGCACCCATCCAGTTGGCCTTTCCCGGTGTAGCCTCCCATCCAAGTCGGCGGCTGAATTCAAGACCTCCAGCTAAGGTTGAGAACATGGACGTAAACTTGAAGTATAAAAGTCAGTATGAATTCCCATCCAAACGGAGAGATCTATAGTGTCTCACCTGCAAGAAGTTCGAGAGAATGATAAGACCATTTATGGTGATCTGCTTCTTGCTGCCTATCTCGATTGTCTTTTCGTTCCGGTAATCAGCGTTGGAGATTGACTGAAGATTCTCATCTGCAATTACAGAGGTAACACGCTCCAAGATACCAAAGGGCCCCTGGTCTGGCAAGATGTTGCTCATCTTGGTGGACTTGTCAATGCCACGAGGATTTGATTCCAGCTCCATTGTACGATAATCTTGGTGTTTTCTTTCGCGTTCTCAAATGGCCTTGAGATGTGGGTTACTTGGTTGTAGTAGTGTTAGAACAATGATATACAAGCGAAGTACAAAAGATCATTTTACCTTTTATTAGTCAAGGATAGTGATTCAGATTAGCCTACCGCTTCCTATAGAGTTATGGAAGAATGGATCATGTGTTATCTATTCCATTTAAGGATAAATCTGGCGATGGCTAAGTGGGCCTACATAATCCTCGTACGCTGAAGAAGACAGTTGTTAGTGTATGAGATTGTCGGGTGACCAACGGTCTCGGTAAGACATCATTCGAGGACAGCAAATCACGAATATGATGTCTCGAGCCGCTTCCAATGTACGTGCATGCATTGAGGTTTTTGTCTCTTTTATGTTGTTAAATCTTGTGACTCTAAGTACTGAGTAGAATTGTAATGACTGAATGGAAAAGAAGCAAACTGTATGTGATGTCAAAAGAATTTACGATTATTATAGTAACAACTTCAACAGCCAACAGTTCTATAGTAACTACATATACTGTAAAGCCACAGGGCTTCATTGCACAAGATCCAGGCTGGTCTCTGTTGTTCCGGAGTTCTGAGGCATTTCACAAGGTCCATGTGAATCTCATTACGATAGCGATCCCACTATGCACTCTTCAAGCGTTTAACAAAGGCTCGAGGCCAATCGTACGATATTCATTACTTGAGAGCTTTAAACCATTGGCACTATCAGTACTAATTCCGCCTAACTACATGCTTCACTCCTCCTAAACAAGATCGACGGGGATGTACTTGGTCCAGTCGCCCTTGGCTGCGAGAAAGTCAAGAGGCTCCATATGCTCAACAGCACCACCGTATGGAAGACTGACGTAGTATCCCAAAAATCGCTGAACGTCTTTGGGAAGGGTCTCCACATACTCGTAAGGAATGGCCAGGTACTGGTTTTCCTCCTGGCGACACCATCCCGGCGTAGTGAAGGCAGTAAGAAGCACACTAATCTCGTTGGAGGAGTTGGGCATCTGGCCATAGAAAACAGAGCCCAGGCTGTTAAAATCAGTAAATATCTTCGATACGGGTTCCATGAGTGAAAATCTTACCAAAGGATTGCATCGCCCTTGTTCAGCTCGATAAGTGTCTCATCCTTGTCTGTAGGATCTCGCGAATCCTTCCACATATTCGAGCCAATGACAGCGCGAATTGCACCGTTGTGCTTGGTGATATCAGTCGCTGCATAAGCGATCCCAAAGTCTGTCTCTCGCTTGGCAGGGTGAACGGTATGATGGCAGTCATCTTGGCGACGGAGACCCCAGCCAGCTGAGCCAGGCGGAGAGACGAGAGCAGATGTGAAAGACACCTGAGGCTCAGCAGTAGATACAGTCCTCTCATCGGAGTAATAAATAGTGCATGTGTCCGTGAGAAAACGCTTGGTGAGGTCGATGAACAGATCGTTCATGAGGAGCTCGGTAGCGAATGTGCGGCTTTTGCCAACTAGACCAAAGCTCTGGCCCTCAGTCAGAGATCCCAATTCGCTGATGGCGGTATCAAGAAGAGTAGTGTTTGCAGCGTTCTCGATCACGACAATCCCATCTGCTTTGAGAATTTGGTAGATGTCTTGGGCTGGAGCCGAAACGGAGAATCTCTTGACTGTAGACATGATGAAGAGGATGGTCGGGTACGCAAAAGACTAAAAAAAGTATTCTAGCAAAGACAGTTGAGCAGTATTTACTTGGGCGTTGATTGACTTGACTTCATGATCTATATACTATCCCATCCTTCAAAGGACCAATGGCTATACATCACCCGTTACCCTACACGGATGGAGCAAAACCACAGCTTTCACTGATAAGGCTAGATAAGGCCAGATCAAAGACGATGCCCCACCAAAAGCTAATTCGCCTCCCGATAAGAACCTGCCAATAAACGTCAAGGCGATGATAGCTCTAACACTTCCTAAAATGGAAGTGTTAACGCTATCACATGAGACTGTGATCACTTTCAACAGCTTGCCATTCTACCATATAGTATTAAGAAATGGATATATGTACATTAATCTATGATAGTCTCGAACCTCAGAAACAAGTGTCGGCAAAGCCACTTTTTCATTAACAACTTCATCATACTCCTGCAAATTATACCAGCCAAGATGCCAAACCCTCCCCACCAGAAGAACAACCCAGAGATTACCGCTCTGCCGGCCTCATCCCCAATCGAAGAGATAGTCAACATCATTCGCCGTGATGGAGGAATTATCATCAAGAATTTCATCACACCTAAGGAAGCCGATCAGATCCAGAAAGAGGCCGATCCTCACTACCAAAAGGTTGGCAAATATGAGGGAACACTGTTTCCACCTACTGATCCACCATTGAGGTAAGACTACAATTTGAGAGCGCTAAGAACGGAATAGCTGAACCCATACAATAGCGGGTTCGCTGGAAAGTCTCCTACATTCGCCCACAAAGGCATCAATCATCCCGTTTACCGCGAGGCAGCAAAACTACTGCTCAAAGAAGAGTCGTAAGTAATAAAACGCTGGATCCTCGAAAATGTCAAACTCGTATCTAATGAACCCCAAGGTACCCCTTTCGCGACGGTAAACGGTACAAGTGTGTTTCCAACCCTGTTTTGGCAGTCTCGGAGGCTTTCTCCCGCGGACGCTCCAAGGCGCAGCCCCTTCACCGTGACGACATGGCTCAGCATTTCGATCACGTCGAGGGAAGCGGAGAGAGCTCTTTACTCGGCCTCCTTGTCGCTGGAACCGTAGGTGATCCTGACCACTCTACTATCGAGGATAAACTGACATGAAACAGAAATGCACCTTTGAGAATGGAGCTACCCAGATAATTGTTGGCTCTCACCTCTGGCCAGAGGCTGCTATCTCGGGCCCAGCGGACCGATCTCTGTGCTCGACTGCTGAGATGGAGAAGGGCGATGCAGTTATGATCATTGGGAGCGTTTGGCATGGCGCTGGGGCCAACGTTACTGACGAGCGACGCAATATCTTCTCCTCACACATGGTTCGTGGCTCGTACCGGGCTGATGAGAACCAGTATCTGGCTATACCTTACGAAGTCATCAAGGACTATGATCCAGAGGTGCAGTCTTTGCTGGGTTACTCTGTCAGTCACCCTACCTGCGGTCATGTCGATATGAAGGACCCCATTGTCACTCTGGGCAGCAAGGAGGATCCATTTGGATATGGCAGTATTGAGGGCCAGGTGGTTGCTTGATTACAGAGGTAGTTAGGTTACATGGAACGCCTCCAATAGATATTCGTACATCTTTTCTAAGCTGGAACTTGGCTGAACTCCTACTGAGGGTTGAATGCAGGACAAGAAGCCAAAGGGAGCCATTTAATTACAGTAGGATGTTAAGCTCTATACCCATTTCCTCCACCACATCTCTCCATCCTTTCGAAGAACCTGCATCAGCTGCCTGCCATATCCTCTTCAACACCAAGACAAGGCTCTTGGGCGCAGAAAACCCCAATGTCGCATGCATTACTACAAAGCCTACTTCAAAGCAATTCCTCGATCTCTCTGTTTTTGCATGCACAGCAAGCATGAAGATAGGCCACTGGCAGGCTTGAAACCAACTTAGGCTCTCGAGGGAACTAACCGAGCTCTCAACACAGCCTTGGACTCTCTCGTCGTTTGAGTCGAGATGATAGATATCGTGATACACAAAGCAAAGAAGCCCCTGTCTCCAGAGACAGTTAAAGTGAACCACCGAATCTGCGTACTCTGGGGCAACCGTTGAAAGATCAGGATGCCAGGCTTGTATCCGCTGAACTAGGTCGCCTACTTGTGGCATGGTTCTTAGTATGTTGGCTACATCTCCAGTGTCCTTTGCCTTTTGTACCTCAACTGCAAGATCTGTTGCCTCACGAAGTAAAAGGTGCATGCGAAAGTCTGGCATGTTGGCCCACCAGTGCTGCTGCTGGAAAGCCATGTCACTATCATCAAGGGCCTCGCTATAAATCTCATCTACGTTTGTGTTAGTAGGAGGATTGTAAGAAAGTGCACCTATGAATGCTCAGCATACCTCTGTGTATACAGTCCAAAGCCTGCAGGAAGCTCAACGGTCGTACTCCCATCAGCAGTGTCTTGCCCATAGTTACCATCCAATTAAACTGCATCAACGCGCATTTCTGACCCGCATCAATTGGGCCTGAAGACTTGGCAAGCCCAAGTTCAAGAAGCTTGCGGCAGCCAGCAAGCTTGGAGCTCCATAAGTCCATGCCTGTCCCTATCACCTGAGAACACGTTATCAGATGCCGAATAGCACATACAGGAAGCGGGGTCTCACATCTAGAGCTACTGAGAGCAGGACCGTTAGTCCAAGTTCCCAGTAGTTATTTCCAGTTTGTATCGCGCCACGGAAAGACTTTTGACGAGCCGATCGGTGCGGCTTTAGAGCGCTGTGGTTCAAGTGACCCAAGTTCGTCAGGTGCATGGCCGATGAGAACAAGATGCCATCCAACATTGGTCTGGATTCTTTGGCTAGCATTGCGTATACAGTTGTATAAGGGTTTCGAGCTTGGTTGACGGGGTAGAGATGCACCGAGAGGTTGGTCAAGACTAGGCATACCGTTAGTCCTCAACTTCAACTTCATCAAGTCTAGTAATGAGTCAATTTCGGGACTCACAATGTTCTAGCAGACGTTCTTCTATATTGTAGCTGGGCTGATATAACAGAGGGAAGCCAGGCCAAGCCAGGCCTAGATTTGACACCTCCGATTCTAACTCAATTACATCGCATTCATCACTGTATCTGTCGATCGTTTCGAGGTGCGCCATCGGCGAGAAGACTAATGAGACCTCTGGAAAGCCAACATTTCCTACTACAGATGCTTTGCTAGTACTGCTATCCGTATGAGTCTCGCTCGGTAGTCCAAAGGATCCTGAAAAGTCTAGTTCTTTGATAGCAGTGGCGTCTATCCATTCAAAAGAGCCTGCCATCCAGTTCAGGCTACTGGGGTCTTCACCAGTATTGGAAATATTACTAGAAAGCAATTCCGGTGCATCGGCTTGACTCGCAACTGAACTGATTGATTCTGAACGTGAATTGGTGATGCGTGAGGAGGGAGGTAGCTGTTCCTCAAGTGTGTCCGAAGTTTTGTCGATACGGTGCTTAGAGCTAGCTAAGCTGGTCTTTGGCATTGTGGGACCAGTATGTTTGTCGGTAGTCAATTGCTTCGTCTGCTTCTTGGAACCTCGTTTCGTTTTGGGTCGCGTGGGTGGACGTCCCCGTGTTACCTTGGACACCATCTGCCCATGAGGGCCATTATAAGCTGAGAAGTCGGCCAGTTCAACGGCGTAGCCTCCGCATTCGGCTCCCCTTGAGCGACAATTCAAACATGCAGGCTTCTCCTCGTCGCACCTTTGGTGTCTCCTACGACATGTCCAACATCCTGGGTCCCGTTAGTCGAGGGTGTTTGGGATCTGATGACGGGCTTGACTTGGGCGTACCATGCCTTGACCTTGTGCTAGCCATTGGGTTAACTGTGTTTGCCAGTCTATCTGATGGTTTACACTTTGCAGACAGTGCTTCTGCGTAGACAGATTAGAGAAAGATTGGTGGGCAATGGTAAAAGCGAGAGACACGCAACTGTTGGGCTCAGTAGTGGAAGTCAAGTTGCGAATCGTGCTTGCGATGCGTATCGGATAAGCTCTGTCGAATCAACATCAAGATAATCTTATCGCATGTGGCTTCAACTAACTCTTGCCAAAAGATTGAATTGGCGAATCAAGGCTCCGACAAGTTAATTTCAGCAACGCTTATCATGATAACAAATAGGCATAATGTCTACTGATAGCGTTAACACAGCCTATCTTGTACTAGCTCGAGTTCCGCGCCAGTGGTAATCAGAGAACCGCCATTGACAAGATGGTTGCATTTCGCATGCATCACGTGAAAGGCCAAGATTGTACCGTTCGCAACAGGAATTGGGATCTTGACCTCAAGTGACGAAAATGTATGGGTGATTTAGCCGAAGACTGGGGTTATTCTTACTTGCTTTATTTTGGCAGCCTCTGACAAAATCTTGAGCTATCTTCTTTTCCTCGAGACGTTTCCATCACCAGGCTGGGTACCTTTGCCACTCTTCTATTGCTTTGGCGTGCGTTGGTTGAAACTGTGTGAGTGCAGCCATAATCATAAGCTTGTGAGACCGCCATCCTAATTGCCTTCCCAAGGCTGATAAGAAAGGTTATTTAATATCTAGCTGTCGCCGAGGATAACTTCTGAATCATCAAACAAGTCTACACTTTCTCACTACACTTCAGCATGGCAGTTCAAGCTATTTCTTCCCAAGACAAGCAGCTTCCCAATACTTTTGGCCTCTGGAGCGGCATCAGTATAGGATGGCTGACTATTAATTCCTTTGGCGGAATATCCTTCATTCTGTTCGTCAGTCTCTCAGCTGGCGGCTTACCTGCACTTGTCTATGGATAGTGAGTTCATGACTGTCTCCGATCAAGACGTCACAAGTTACTAACAACATGCCTTTCTCTCAGCACTGCGTCAAGTCTCTTCGTCATGTGCATCATGCTTGTATTCGCTCAATGCGCTTCCAGGTTTGCGACAGCTGGTATGTCTACAAACATAAACCCTCTGGCTGCTCAACTCTGACTTATTACAGGTGGCGCTTATCACTATGCCGTGTTCCTCACTCCGCAAAAGTACCGTCGGCAAATCGCCTATCCTCTCGGTTGGCTTAACTACGCAGGCTGGGTTCTAACACACGCAGCTTGTTGCGCTGTCACTGCCACTTTGACTCTTGCTCTGATCAACCTCTGCGACGCGGACTTTGATGTGGCAGTCCGCTGGCGTCTTTTCGTTGCTTATCTGATAGTAGCCATCGGCTGTTGGATCATAAATCTCTTTGGACTCCGTGGAATACCGACCCTGGAGAACGTGGGATGTAAGTCGAACAATACTTGCTAACTGTGATGATGCTTATTCTCTGCCTTAGGCTGGGCGACGGCAATTGGCTTCGTTGCCTTCTCCGTTTTACTTCTTGTCAAGGCACCAAAGCCGTCTGCAAGCTTTGTCTTGGTAGAGACGAGAAATAATACCGGGTTAGTTTCATATCGATCGCCATATACACTACCCTGTTAACACCAGTTCCTAGGTACACTTCAACTGCGCTTGCTGTTCTACTTGGGCTGATGAATAGCTTCTCAACTCTTATGGGCCTCGACAGCCCTGCCCATCTAGCGGAGGAGATTCCCCAACCCAAACGGTTCTTGCCTCGCATCATGATCATCGTCATCCTTAGTCAGTTTGCAATTGGCCTTGTTTGGATCCTGATACTTGGCTTCTCTATTACAGACATTGATGCAGTCATTGCAACATCCACTGGGTATGTACCGAGCCCAATATTAACCCATTTGATGTGAGCTGACGCCAGCCGCAGTGTCCCCGTAATCGAGCTTGTTCGACTTGCTACTGGTAGTCGAGTTGCTGCCATTGTGTTCTGCTGTATCTTGCTAGTGAACATGGTTGGATCGTCACTCGGCTCGGCCATTACGATGAGTCGACAGGGCTTTGCATTTGCGCGGGATAACGGTCTCTTCTGGAACGAAAGGTATGTATCGACATACTCAAGACATCAGATTCAATACTGACGGTGCACAAGACTCACATACTTGTCACCTCGCACAAACCTTCCTACGTGGTCTATCAACCTGTCGTCTGCAATTGTTGTCATAATCGGTCTAATGTGAGATACTTATCATGGAATACAGACCTTATCTGACTGCCTTCAGTTACCTATTCTCTCTAACTGCGTTCAATGCCATCATCGGCGCTCAGGCGGTCTGTCAGATCATCAGCTTCGGTAAGACCTCCTCATTTGTTCTCTGGCTACATCATTACTAACTGTGCACAAGGCTTCCCTGCTCTTTTGCTCTTGCTTACGAAACGATCAACACTCCCATCGAGCTCATCCTGGAACTTCGGTAGATGGTCAAACATGATATACACTGCCACAATATTGTATTGTGTCATAGTCATTATTGTTGCCTTTGTAAGTTTACGATGTTAACATATTTCATCAAGAAGGCTAACACATAGCAGATTCCACAGACGCACCCTGTCACTGCCGCAACAATGAACTACACAGTCTTGATCATGGGATGCTTAGCCGCTGCAATGACTACCGGATGGTTGTTGGAGGGTCACTCTAAGTTCTCTCCTCCTACACATGATGAGATCTCGCTCGATGTACACATTATTGAAGGCGAGGAAGAATTGATGGGAAATATGAAGGCCTCTGGTCAGACCAATGTTTATAAAACAGACATTATTTGATAGTTCAACACCATGGAGGGGAATCCTATAGGTAGCTACTTTAGCAGTCACCAACAGTCAGGCACTTATTATTTATTTATATATTATAGCTCTATAAACAAGTAGCCCAGATATATAGCCAAGATGTTGTAATTTAAGACACAAGCTTTCAACATTACATCCACCAGATAGCTAAACGTGATATTCTATCAACACTCTAAGACCATTGCCATTCCTATCTCGTATATATACTCATCAGTTCTTTAAATGAGTCGTTCTCTAGAAGTTCTGCAGCTGTGATCCGGTTCTCGTGTTGGTAGACAAGTCCACTCCGTAGTATCGACACTACAAGCTCCAACTCCCCCACGCCAATATCAGGACAAAGCTGATTTAGCCTCTCTTTTAGATCAAACTCTGGATCTTGATGCCAATTTTGATCATACCACATATCCTCACCCGAGCTCCCGACGTGGTAAGTCCCCTTCCAAGACTCTGGAAGAGGCCCAAGGGTAGAGACGATAGAAGACACCACTGATGCATGTCCCCAGCCTTGGAATAGATAGGTTCCTGTGTACAGCTCGAATAAAATACACATGTAACTCCACATATCAGAGCCAAAAGACGGGTTGATGTTATGTACCCGTTCAGGAGCGCAGTATGTAGCAGGTGATTGCATCTTCTGAGTCGAAACACCAGCTTTATGAGCTAGACCAAAATCACCAAGGACGATTGAATCTCCTATGATTTCCTCTTTTGGCTTCATAGGCCTGACAAGTTCGCCGTCTTTCCACTGCTCAGTCCATAGTTTCATTTTTCTGGGTCGTCCGATCTGCTTGTACTTCTCAGAAATACTGCTGTTGAGAGGGCAAAGGGTATACATGATGTTGGCAGTGTTCAAGTCTGTTTGTGAGTCAGCTATGCCCCAATAGGTGTAGGTGACTGTACCCGAATGGACTATGCCAGCCTTGTGTAGTGTCTTCAAGGCATTGAGCAACTGTACTGCAAATTTCATCCTGGTTGCAATGGGCCTTTGTGTGGGAGGATGATTCCTCAAGTTTGGCCCTTGGATGGGAAAGACGAAGACTAGGTGTTGGCCATGAGGGCTAGGGAGCAGAAAGGTTCGGTGGTAAACCAACAAATATGACAAGTCTTTTGCCGTGCCAATTATCTCATTCTGGATTTGGCATTCACTGTCGTCTGAATTCCCCAGCATCAGGACCTTGAGCGCAACATCTCTACCTTCAACCATGTCATATGCCATCCAAACAGTCGAAAATGCGCCATGGCCAAGTTTATGGATGATGCGATACCGCTCAACGATAATCTCACCGATTGAGATTGGGTAGCAGAAACCTCTAGGGTAGAGGTTGATATCCTCGCAATCGAATTCGACATCAAGTTCTTCATCTGAATCAACGTAATCGCCCCAGTCTTGGGCATCTTCTCCTTCAACAATCGGCTCTTCTACCAGTGGCCCTGGCTGTGTTGAACCACTTGGTGGAGAGTCGGTAGTCGGAACCCGATTCATGATTGAACCTGGTGGTTTGTTCCGTGTCAATAAAATCTGAGAAGAGTGGAGATGGGAAAATCCGGGCTTCGGAGCCGAAACGGCGATGTAACCTAACCTTTAGTGAACTTCAACCTCAGAGCCATCAATTACATAGCGCCCAATACCTCACCGGAATGATCCTTTCCCCGCAACGTGTCCCGCGGAGCCCATACGGCGTTTTCCACCTCGACTTACTTTCATCTAGATTCTTATCGCCCCAAAACCCCAATCAAAACCAGCCCCAGATCCCCAAGCTAGGCCTAGTCAACTGTCAAGCCCCCGGAACCCCTCTAGCTCTCCACTAAACTAAACCCCTTCCAGCAGGTCGACACGCCTGGAACGCATTCAGAAGGTCGACCCATTGAGAAGTCCAACGCGCCAAAGCTTCTGTTGCAGAATTGCTGCCGCTTTCATCATAGTCTCGATCCCCCTCATATTGATAAGACCCTGTAACTCCATTCCTTTACTTTACATTTCATCTTCACATTATCTCCTGCGATATTATTCTTCCTATTATCAGATACTACTTCTCTAATCATCAGCCAAGTAGTAATGTCTTCAACAATTTTCACCAACGGCCGTTTTGTCGGCGATGACGACTCGTATCGAGAGTGCATGATCGTGAGAGGATCTAAAATCGCCTATATCGGATCTGAAGACGACAAAACAGTTCAAGACGCAAAATCTCAAGGCGCAGAAGTTATTGATCTTGATAACCGCGTTGTTCTGCCTGGATTCATCGACAGCCATGTCCATCTTTTATTCTTTGGTCTTTCACAGCAAAAACTGGATCTTGGAGGTTGTAAATCCCTACAAGAGATTCGACAGAGGATAGCAGACTTTGCTACAGCCAATCCTAACCTACCTAGGATTCTATGCAGAGGATGGCTTCAATCTGCGACCGATGGAGTTGCTCTTGCGAGCTCGATTGATGACATCGACCCACGTCCTATTTTCATCGATTCAAACGATCTTCATTCCGCGTGGTGCAACACCGCTGCTTTAAAAGAACTCCCGATTGATGAGATCAAAGCAAAGTGCCCTGAACATATCACATGCGATGAGGACGGCAATCCCACTGGACTCTTGGCAGAATTGGCTGTCATGGCATTTATCTGGCCATTTCTGATCCAATCACTCTCAATGGAGGATAAACTTGAAGCCCTGGAACGAGCTGTCCAAGCTTATTCTGCAGAGGGATACACTGGTGTTATTGACATGGCGATGGACCAAGTAGCTTGGGAAGCTTTGCAGACGTTGCGAGAGAGGAAGGGCCTCAATCTTCACATCGCAGCTCATTGGTTCCTTGCATACGAAGCAGATGAGAAGGCCCTTGATGAGAAGATCCAAGAAGCCATCGACATGCACAGCAAATTCCATCCTTCGAAATCACCAGAGTTCTGCATCGTCGGCGTCAAGCTCATAAGCGATGGTACAGTCGACGGCTGCACAGCCGCATTGTCATATCCCTACGGCGAATCAACTGATCTGGTGGAACCTCTATGGCCCGGCGAAGCAATGAACCGCGTTTTGGCACAGATCACAAAAGCTGGAATGCAATGCGCCATCCATGCCATCGGCGACGTAGCAGTCTCCCAAGCCATCTCCGCCATCGCAAGCACCAACAATCCCACCGCTCGCCACCGCATCGAACATCTCGAGATGGCCACCCCCGAAGACGCCCGTCGCCTCGGCAGTCTCGGAATCACCGCCTCCGTGCAACCAGTCCACAGCGACCCCGCGATTCTAGAAGGCTACGAAAAGCTCGTCAAGCCCTCGGCGTGGAAACATTGCTTCCCTTATAAAGAATGTCACGACGGACATGCAAATATTGCTATTGGTACAGATGCACCTACGGCGCGACACCTGTCGTTCCCGAATTTGTATAATGCTACGACGAGAAAGTCGGCGTTGGAGCCGGAGAGGGAGACGGTTACTAATGGGGATAGTGCTTTGACGCTGGAGCAGGCTGTGAGGGGCGCGACGTATGGGGCTGCATATTCTAGATTTGCGGAGGGTTGGACGGGAAGATTGGAGAAGGGACTCAGGGCGGATTTTATGGTGTTGCCGGGTGTTGTGGAAGTAGATGGATTGTTGGAGATGAAGGTTGATGAGACGTGGTTTGGGGGCGAGAGGGTCTATAAGAAGTAGTTTTCTGTAGATCTTTAGATGTAGAATAGATGTATAACTATGAGCCTGTAATCATTCATACTATATCATAGTGAGAAATATTTAAGTGATTTCTCAAAGCTGGCCCTTATCCGAGCCTCAAGCATATGAAGGCTATGACGATGCCCTCTCGGCCCGACCAACCAGCTAATTTCTGCTACCCCAGACCGCCCCACCCCGTTATCACTCCAACATCTACTCCCCATACCTTATCTCCAACTCACCCATCCCAACATGTCCCGCTCAAGAACCGGTTGTTCAACATGCAAAAGACGACATCGGAAATGCGACGAGTCAAAGCCATCATGTCGCGAATGCCAAAAGAACAACCTCACCTGTGAAGGCTATGCTCTCAAGTTGCAGTGGGATGTAGGCGTTGCGTCGAGGGGTAAACTTACTGGTTCTTCACTTCCTGTTCTGGCCGCTGGTAAGGAGAAGAAGACGGGGAAGGGGGCTGAGATTGATGGTGTAGAGGGGTTCGGGCAGTTCCAGGCTTTGCCGCTTGGAGGTGGAGAGACTAATGGCTCGGATTCGTTGCTGGGGATGGGATATCCAGTTATCGAACCTGAAGAACCGCAGTGGCTACAACGGAGGAGTGGTCATGAAAAGCAACTATTCAAAGACTGTAAGACACCCAGAAACCCCAATGTTTGTATACTGATAAGCAAGTTATTCAAAAAACCGTATTCCTCTTCTACTCCACCTCCACAGAAGATCCATTCCCTCTAGAACTCCAACGCCTCGCCCTCCAAAACGAACCACTGTTTCTCGGCCTAATCGCCACACACGTCTACAGCACTAACCCCCGGAATCCCCCACCATTATTCCACGACTTGTGTAACCAAAGTCTCCGCCTTTTTCGAGAGCAGCTAAGTCGGTTCGATGGCACCTTAGATGGGGGGTTGATCAACGCGGGTGTATTCCTCTGCACACTCCACGTAAGCCCTTGGCCTCGTCAACCCAAACTTGATTGCTTACTAGGTCTTTCCGGTAGTTGTTCCAAGGAATCCCATGGACTGCTCATCTGAACCACATGATGTGGGTATACCACCTCTTCCCGCAGTCTAAAAACGCGCACCGGATTGGGGATCTGGAATATCGCTTTTCGCTCGAGGCCATGGCGATAATGGACATTCCTACTTTCGTCCGTGGGCGCGATATACCGACCCTTGGAATCTGGGGGTTTCTGCGAGCGGCCCAAAAAGCGTCTTCAACGGGCCTAGTCGGCGGTGTCGAGAGTGTCTCGGGCTTGCCACGAAGTCTCCTCGATATTTTTGGGAGAATGGCACATGACGATGTGGAAAAGGACTTTGCGAATTGGGAGGGCCACGAGGGGTCTATTCCGCATGTTCATCTCTGGGAGGCCTTTCGAATATCAGGCATACTAATGAGTCGACGACAAAAGCGCACACGAGCTAGTTCACCATCTAATGAGATGCTGGTATGTCGTCTAGTAGCGACTCTAGACGCACTTTACGAAACTCGCAAGCGTGAAGAATACGCTCACATCCTTGCTACGAACAGTATGCTATATCCATACACTGCAGCTCGTCTTGAGGTAACAATTCTCCAAACACGACCTTCCTGGGTGCAAACGCTCCGTCGGTGCGGGAGTATTTGCGATGCATACCGCGACACGCCGAATGCACTAATTTTAGAAGAGATACTAGATAAAGCGCTGGAAAGGGGCGATAATGAAGTTGATCTTGATAGAGAGACGAAAGTGAGAGGCGTTGAGCTGAGTTTGTTTTAGCTAGGCTGTTTTTGGATGGTCGACACGCAGCCAATGGGGTGTTACAACGAAGTGGGTGGACCTGCTGCTTGGATGCTAGGGACATCAGCACGCCCCGCAGAATACCGATGGGTTGGTGAAAGATTTCTCCAGGATCGGGGAAGCCGGTTTCGGGGTGATAAGGGGTTTGCTATAAATCCGGGGTGTCCTCGAGGGACTGTCTGAGAGGGCAACAGGCTTGACCTGACGGGTATCTCAACATTTCTTCACTTCCTTTGATCACTCGGCAAAGATGGACAGCGAGTTGAGCTTCCCCCCTGGGACTTCCCGTCTCCTGAGTTAGTTGCATAGTCATCAACCTTATAGTAGGTACTAACGTACTATACAGATCGTTCTGAGATTATCCTCGTTCCAACACCCTCACAAGATCCGAACGATCCTCTGGTCAGTTCCCCCCTCCCCATAGTACCTCATCTAACCATCACCAGAACTGGAGCAAACGTCGAAAAGCATGGAACTTCACCCTCGTCCTCGCCGTAACAATAGCATTCTTTTCTGCGTACGACCCTCTCTCCTCCATTCCCCTTTTCCAACACTAATAGCATCAGCATCGTCATGCAAATGGTCCTATGGCAACAGATGGTCATCGACATGCACGTAACCTACGACCAACTAAACTACGGTGTCGCCTTCAACTCAGCTGGTCTCGCACTCGGAAGTTTTCTCTTCATCCCACTCGCTCGAAAATACGGTTCTAGACCTTGCTACATACTGTCCACTGGGCTTATGGCTGCTGTGTCGTGGTGGAGTGGGAGGATGGAGACGGTGGGGGAGATGTATGTTACGAATTTCCTCTCGGGACTGGCAGCGAGTATTAATGAGACGATTTCGGAGATCACGGTAAGTGATAATGTATTAGGAAGATGTAGGTTGCTGACGTGGGGCAGATTGCGGACTTGTTCTTTGTTCATCAAAGAGGTACGGCGAATGGGTTCTATATCATGGCTGTCATGATCGGCCAATTCGTCTGTCCCTGTATAGTGGGTGTCCAAGCAGCTGCTCAAGACTGGCGATGGACATACTACACCACAGGTATCGTCCTAACCGTCCTATTCCTCCTTTTCATCTTTTTCTTCGAAGAAACAAAGTTCATACCCGTCACTATCGGCGAAACACGCAACACCTCAAGCCAAGGCACGCCTACACTCAAGACTCATCCCAAGGATGATCCAACCCAAGCAGACATCCAAGACTCGGACCTCAACTCAGAAACCCCTCCGCCGCGTCTGACATACAAACAAAGAATGCGCTTCATAACACGCACAGACGAGCCCCTCTGGCGTAATTATCTCGTTCCTCTCAAAATGTTTCTCTTTCCGCACGTCCTCTTCTCAGCGCTTCAAGTAGCTAGCTGCGTCGCCTTTCTCATCCTCCTCACATCATCTATATCCATGGTCTTTTCTGCACCGCCGTACAACTTCAACACCGCGGGTGTCGGGCTCATGTCACTAGGTCCATTTGTTGGCAACTTTCTGGGAAGTGTTTATGGTGGTGTTTTGGGTGATTGGGTCGTTGTCAAGTTGGCGAAGAGGAATAGAGGGATTTTTGAACCGGAGATGAGGTTGCATATTCTTTTGTTACCGGCGCTTCTTATGGGTGGAGGCCTTGTGTTATTTGGGATATCTGCTGATAAGGTGAGTCTCGTTCTCATTGCGACAGTGTTTCGTTGGCTAACCTTATCAGGGCTGGCACTGGATCCATCCTAGTATTGGAGGTGCCATGTTTGGCTTTGGAATGGCATCCATGATTGATATCTCATGCACCATCATCATCGACATCTACCAAACCGTGAGTCCACCGAACCAAATGTTCAAGACACTCGCTGACAGTGACTAGCTCACAGCAGAAGCCTTCATCTCTGTTACGTTCATCCGCAACATCCCCTCAATTGGAGTTCCATTTGGCGTTGTCGGCTGGATAGCATCCATTGGCATTTCGAAGCTTTTCATCGTCAGCGGATGCGTCGCTACCGCTGTGTGTCTACTATTCATCCCTTGTGCTATTTGGGGCCGACGTGTTCGTGAAAATACATGGCAGATGTACGAGTTTGTGCGAGCATTGAAGGGAGCTGTTCGACATTAAGACTGATTTTTATGGCGTAATTACAGCTATAAACTGTAAAGACTGACCCTCCTTTTCCTCTCTCCAACTTACTACAACCAAACTTAGTAGGAGTTTTATAGCAACCTAGAAATTAAGACTTAGTAACTTGACACTAAAGTATAAAAGTTCACCCTATATAATGATTAATTATTAAAGTCGAGCTATTTAGTATTACTAGCTATCTAATAGTGTTTTATAAGGGATTAGTATTTATGTACTTGTCTAGCCATAGTAAATATATATAAACTATTAAAGAATGTCCTTATACTATACCTAGCCTAAAGAGAGGTCAATATATTAAATATATTAATAAAATAAACTATAATAGCTAAAAATATTATACTAAGTTTTTTTTACTTTCTAAGCAAAGCGTAACTTATTATATATATTAAGCTTTATAAACTCTTAAGTTACTTTTAATTAATAATTATAGTAAAGTTAAATAATAACTTATATATACTTATAAATATATTATAAATATATTGATATATCTAATAATTAAAAAGAGTAACTTAATACTAGTAGTATTTTAAAAGATAAACTTTTAGCTATATACTTTAAAGATTGATCTCCTATTCATATTCTGCCTTTAAATAATGTGACTAAATATGTATAGAATTGGCTAGGGTACAGGCGGATAATAAACACACTTTTGGGTTCAGGTAGTATTATGAAGTCTGGCGATGAACGAGGCTATTCTATGTACATTGACAGGGTTCTTTAGATAGCTAAATCGACTTCCTGGCCTATGTAAGACAGATCTCAGACGCCCCATAAATGGCCTCCATCCAAGGTGTCCTTCCCGACCTTCCTTATCGAAGGAGATGGCCAGAAGACCTTCGTGACATCTTGATCTGGCCACTTAATATGGTCTACTGGAAGTTCAGGGTGTGGTTCCCCATCGACAGGAACCTTCTCAACAAATACTTCAGATGCTGTCCTTGGGCTATCTGTAATGGATGACCCCTTTCCAGGTTTGCTCTGTTTTATGGCCGACACCTTCTCAGGATCTTGGGACGATAAGCCGTGATACCCTCTACGACCGGCAACCGTGCTGTGTTTGTAAAGGCTCTTGAGATCCTGCAATCCTTTCTCCAAGATCCCCTGTTTCAGCTCTAGGGATTGTCTCTCGATGGATGATTCTTCATTTTCGGCCGCAAGGAAGTGAAGCTTTTCATCACTCATTTCAGCGACACTGCTTGATGTGAAAAGCGAAGGAAGCTTGCTTATGAGGCAGTCTTCTATTGCTAGGACGCTCACGTCATCGATGAACCTGTTGACTGCAACCTACGAGTAAATTTAGCCTGTCAGTACCATTCAATCAGCCAATCTTGGCCCAGGGATAAATCTTACCTTGTAAAATGCTTTCATGTAATCTACTGCTAATGCGCTCCCGAAACGTTCCATATTTGGCTCGAATCCCTGTCCAGCCAGTGTCAAAAGTTCAAGCGGATTTATACTGATCTTTTTGTCAGAGCCGTCGAAACGGCTTGTTCCAAACATCTTATTAATCAGTGACTTAACCGTGCGCTTGTGTCTGTCTTCCTGGGTCTGCTGGACGTGCTGGACAAGCTGCGGGTTATTGGTAATAGGATGTCGGGTAGCTGATTCAAGAAGTGTGTCGATCTCGTCTCTCATTTTGATTCTTAGACCCTCTACTTCCTTACGAATGAGTCTCAAGACCCTTTCGGACACCTCCCTCGCAGCACTTTGCTCGACTACCTTTTCAGTCGTAAAGAGCACTGCATCGAGCACGTCATCAGCAAGACCTTTGGCAATCCTCCTCCAGGGAGCGCATTGCTCGATAAAAAGGTCATTGACGATCAGAGGATTAAAGAGACCTGGGAGCTCGCGACCTCTGTAGAATTTGAGACGGTGAGCAACGTCGCTAATAAATTCTGACCGAGGAATGCTTGACGCTCTGACTCTGCGGTTGCCAGGGTCGTCATCTTCACTTTCACTCGCTGAATCAACGATTTGTTGACTCTGACCGTTGACTCTCATTTCCTCTGCAAATTCGTCAAGTATCAACCGTACCACAGCTCTTAGTCTTGTGGAAAGTCTACTACGTTCGTTTCGGTCACCAAAGAAGCGATCCGTGTAAGTGCCTTCCACCGCCTGCCTCATCAAAAGTGTGTAACTTTCACTCACACGCAAAAGGTAGCTTCGTTGCTGCTGTGGGGTACCTCGTACCGGGCCCAGACGTTCGAGCCTCTCAACGCACTGGCAGATGCCATTCTCAACATCCTGTTCAAGACTGGGAAGGTGATCAAGAATTTGGTCTCTCAAGACGTTACTCAATCTGACCTTTAAGGACTCTATTCCGCAGTGAAAAGACTCAATGGAGCTCCATAATCCTTGGGAAAGGAACTCTTTCTCTTTCTTGTTCCTCTGTGCCAACGTAACATCACGCTCGTCGTAACTGCGGTTTTTCAAAACATGCCAACCAAGGTTGAGCTCTTCCTCGATGTTTTGTGCCAGGCGGACAAAGTAGTGTTCAGACTGAGAGCCAACATCCAACGTGTCCGGCTTTGTGATGATACCCATAGTCCTCAAGCCTTCTGGGTCGGCTTTCTTGGCCATCCGGGTAACTTCTTGCAAAACATACTCGTACTTGGCCGAAACGACAGTGAGTATGATACTTCGCTCTCGCGCCATATACCTCTCCACCATGTCGTGGACAACGCTGATATCGGCGTCAGACTGATTCTTGTTCCCTCCTCTGAAGAGTCCAGGAAGGTCCACCATTGTGAGGTGTGGCTGTTCTGGCCCACTGAGCTCGACACGGAGTGTATCTTCGTAGAACTCTCCAGTGCCGGTAGGGATGGCCATCATAGCCTCTGCCTCCTTCGTCACGGCACCCAGACCCTCCTCATCGATGCTGGCTGTCGGTCTCCAATTCTCAAGGCGTAGTTTGTCTTCACCAAACCGGCTCTCACCGGGAGTGATGGATACTTTGGTACTCGTATTGTGGCCCCGACGAAGAACCAACTCCGTGGCGAAACGGGTACAGAGGCCGTCTTTGATTGGGAATTGCATACCGGAGACGGCCTCGAGAACAGAGCTCTTGCCCGCAGACTGATCTCCACAAACAATAATTTCGGGCAGGTCAACATAATGACTAACTCCCTGCAAACGAAGCTTGTCGATGATATCTAGGAGATCTCGGTGATCTCCTACCACAATGTTTGCATTGGTTTCAACTGTCTCCATGACCTTTGTAGATAATGAGTCGAAGTTACAGTGTTTCTAATGGGATGCGTGGCAGTAACGACGGCTTTATATTCTGAACCTACGACTCACAGAGCCTTTGTCGGCAACATCAAATCCGGTATATATCACGGCGATGAGATGGTCGGTCGGCCTCCTGCAGGATCAGGCATCAAGACATTTTCACTCCCCTGGTCCATTATGTACACTAGTTACGGTCTCGCAAGATAATTGGTCCTGAACAAACTGTTGGCTGGTCGAGGTGGTTTCCACCATCCAACTCGCCAAATTCAGCTTACCACAGCGGCCCAGCGCACGTTGGTGGTGTGACATGGCGCACCATACATATATGTGGACAGTTTTGGTTGGTCGCCGATGCACCTTATTCAATCTCCCGCCCCCAGATCGCGTCATGTCGTTTCAATCAGAATCGACTGAGGAGCTTTCATCTTGAACCGCATATTTCGCTTGAGTATTTGGAAGTGACCTCGGTTCCGTGGGTACAGTTGCTGTCAAGGTCAAAGAAGGCCCAGCAGTCGAATCATAGTTTATTGGCCGGGAGGGAACAGTTAGCGCTGCCTTTAGGTCCTGCCTCGTCAAGTTCTCGATATCGCGACTTAGCTTCATGAAAGGACTATTCATTGAATTTTCTGAGGCTTTATAGTACGGAGGTGGCATCCACGATGGATAAATCTTTTGGTGAGAAGCGGAAGCTTGCAGCTTTAGTGGATGATGACGCAGATATTTGTCGCAGAGGAAGCAAGCTTTCTTACTCGTCCCGATGAGCCTCAGGTGGGGAGATAATCCAGGCTTGCCTTCGTAGAAAACAACCATTTGCATCTCGGCATGAAGCGTCAGGTTCAGGGGACAGGCTTTACGTAGCCTCGCTTCAACATCATGGGTACCCAAGTGCTTTTCAAGCTTCTCCATTGTCGAGTCTGTATCTTTTCCTGTAAGTGCGCGAACGATTGCACGCAGTGGAGCTTTGTCGCTTGGAAGCTTGAACCGGCGTGGATTAGGAGCATTGATCGGTCGGATGGCGATATTGACGAAGATGCCGGGCTCCTTCATAGCAAACTTGACCATGGATTTGATCGCAGAATGATAGCGAGCGACTTTGTGTAGATTATCCAACCAGGCCTGACTATGTGATTCATCAAGGTTTAGCAAAGTTCGTATTTGCTCAGCGTAGTGCCATCGAGCTTCCGACGCCCAATGGATGAGCTTGACGATAGTCGCACAAGTCCAATTCTGGATACGGGAGGGAGAGGCAGTAAAAGGGCAGCTCTCGAGCCAGACCTTGAATCTTTCTGACTGAGGTTGACTGTAATGAACTCCAGACTGTGTTTTCTGTAGAATGCGGTGAATGCCTCGCTTCTCAATTCTCTCTGCCATTGGCAAAATTCGGCCTTTATCGAGCTCAGCAACCATTTGTAGAACCTCGGTCTCGGCTTGCAGGGATGGCATTTCTGCATCGCTCACCTTGTCAGCCACGCTCATTCGATTTCAAAAGATCGCATACCCCTTTTAGAGACCTCTTGCAGTACTTTCAACACTTTTTGTAGTCCAGCTAGATCCTCAGGCGTCAAGCCATGGTTGCGCGCCAAACGGAGGATATTTCCATTTTTTTCATGTATTTCCAGACAAACAGCCGTGGCTGTCTCTGCTCCTGAGCTAGATGTTGAGGAAATAAGAGCAAACGAGTCTAGAAACTTTTGCTGGAGCTGCCATGCAGCCAAAAAGTTGCCGTCTGGGTCGTCATCGAGTGTACTCCGGGTCGGTTTGCCTCGGACAGGGTCGATCAGACGTAACAGTGTCGAGTGTAGTACAAAGCGATCGAGGGTGTCCCCTGTCACATGAACTAGTTCACCTTTCTTGTTCATTATAATAAACTTTTTGAGTCTGTTTCCGTTGCGGGTGTAAAGCTCCGAGACTGAGGCGGGTTGCTCTACTGTTACCAGGCAGTCATGAGGTTTTGGCTTGTGTGTTATTTTATCATATATAAGCAAATGCGTGCATTTCTCAAGTGGCTGGCCTCCCATCTAATTGGTCCACGTTGACGTGCTGATGTGGTGGGGGCTGACTTGAACCAGCACATAATACTTACAATCTGGTGGCGTAGGTCCGGATCCAACGTCGTTAGTGTTCTGTTAACTTGGGTATTCTTTGAGCAACTGTGCCATTTCTCTATACTGCTATACTAAACCTGTAATCTTATTACATAATAGCTATATTGTGTTTGATTATAAAAATATAATATACTACATTGATTAGACTTAAATAAATTATATGTAAACTCTTAACTTAATATATAAAATTATCTACCAAGTATGTAAGCTTAATTAATAATAGAATATCTTACTAGAATACAATTCATTAAGGACATGTCCTCTAGGGGGATTTTAACATAATTGCACCCATTACAGCTTATCTTATAATCCTTACCTTTTCAGCTCAAATGCTGGGAGTTTCATCACAAGATCAGCACCTCCATTTCTGTTTTCTTACCGTTAATCTTGCCCTAGCGCACGGGCACCAGATACGCGCCTGACTTCGACTCGCTTCGCGGGAAATTAATAACGGCTAGGAGGGGGTTGGTCTCGGCGCCCTACCCGAAGCTGACCCAAGCAACGCTTTGCTAATGCACTGGGCAACAGACGCTGTCTAGCATTGTCTGTAGAACTTAGAGAATCTAATGACTTCCATTGGATTGCGTAGAGAAGGGCGACAATTCTTGAATAAAAACATTGACAAGATATGATGAAGCTCCAAAATGAGTGACAAGTGGTTGCTAAAATACTGGGATAATCCCTGTACCTTGTTTCCCGCCATGAATATGGAGCGCCTGAAACGATGTCAGCCCGTATTTTGAGACATTGAATGACGATCCTGGTACGGGTGAAGGCTTTTGCGGATGTGATCTGGTGATCTACCATGTTGACCTATCAATGTCGCTGAGCGCATAGCATTGGTCCTCAGGTAGAGTTGTGTGAAGAGAGAAAACAACAAAAAACCAATATTAGGTCACAAATGCGGTCTATGGCTTGTTTCGAAGATGCTGATTTGTTAGTTGTAACCCGAAATGTAATGCCAAGAGTAGCTGAAAAGCAGGCTGGCGGTACAGGAGAGTTGGCCCGCCAGCATTTCCTGCTTCAAAAAGAGCAGCCGTCCTGTGAAGCGGTTTTCCTCCTCCTCAAATTCTCCTGTTTAATAAGTCTCGGTGACTTGTTAGTGAAAATGTTGCTCCATCTCCTGCCATTTGCCCTACTCAGCAGGGCCTGGGTAGCTGCAGCGCCTACCCAGGCTATGTCCACTCTCCCCGACAACGCAAGCGATAAAATGATTGGATGGGTGCCTCCTGATGCGCATAGGAATACGTGGGGCATCATTTGGAGCTGTCTAACAATTTTCATTGTCTGTTCATGGAAATGTGTTCATTTGAACATTCCAACGCATACCGAAGCTATTGCTGGATGGCACAAAATAAAGCTATGCCCAGGAATGGAAATACCTTACTGGCCTGAGCAGCCTCTGTTGTGGAAATGGACGCGCAAGCTTTTCTGGATGGTTTTGATTGCTGTCGCCCCCGAGTATGGTGTTGGTATGGCCTTGGCACAGTATTTCCAGGCAAAAAATGATATGAAGATAGCAAATACATATGCAAATGGGTATGTAAACCACTCAAGATCCAGGTAGTTTTCTAATCAGCAAATAGACCAGAATTTTCTTTGGCTCATGCATTCTATGTTCAGATGGGGGGCATAATCGTATGTCATATTTCACCTTTATCCCCAGCACAACAAGGTGAATTCGCTAAAACACCTTGGCGATTCGTTTCAAAAGTCGAAATTCTTACCTCATTGAGTATGACTTGATAAATTCAACAATCAAGACGGGCGGGCTAACCTATTAGAACAACTAAATGAGCCTCTATTAGTTCCAAGAATCACGGAAGAGGACATTAGTGACCTAGGTAAATCAGATGCATTTACCAGGGTCTTTGCTCTACTGCAATGTACTTGGCTGGTTATCCAAAGTATAGCTCGAGCTGTTCAAGGGCATGCCATATCCCAGCTTGAACTATCTACGTTGGCCTTCATTCCTTGCGCACTGACCATGTATGTTCTATGGTGGCAAAAGCCGTTTGACATTGAGCGAAGGCATACACTCCTTCGATTGCCAGAGGAAATGAATAATCTGCCGGCAGACTTCAAGTTCAGCATAGACGATCTTCTCGAAATCAAGCCTGGTAATGAGCTCTCGAATATGAGAAGGAAAGATTCAGGGTGGAAATTGTTTCTTGATCTCATATTGATGAAATCATGGGCATTGAACGAGCCAACCGACGAGGAATCCACAGAGAATTACATCGCTGAAAGAGGAGGTACAACGGGAGGAGCATCACGAGGCTCAACAGAAAGTACAGCTCCTACTAATCCCATTGCTACGCCACCGGATGGAACAGCAAATGCAAAGAGGCTAAAAACCTTATTCCGGGCGTTTCTTCTACCACTTGTGCCGTCAATTGTCCTGTACTTTACGGCAGTGGTGTTCTCGGCCATACATCTTGTTGCTTGGAATTGGGATTTTCCATCACATTTGGTTCGGGAGCTGTGGAGATGGTTTGCGCTCGCCGCCTTGTTGACTTCGCTGTCCCCTGCTGTCATACTTGGGATTGTCATGCTACTTGACAAAGGCCCTCTAAAGACATCACCAGAATGGATTGATGAAATCATTGCAATGGTTCTTGCAGCGTTGGCCTATGCGGCGTTCTTCTTTTATACAGTTGCGCGGCTTGTCATCCTCGGGTTGACTCTCTATTCGCTTTCATCCATGCCCGAAAGAGCTTATGAGAAGGTCAGCTGGATGGCCTGGATTCCTCACTTCTCTTAGATCTTTCTGTCATGGGAATCTTTACATGAGAATGGTCCATAGTAACCATTATATTTAAGGATAAGAATTGTCCAGCTTAGCAACCTTGTAGTATTGCCGACAAAGCGAGCCATAGTGCAAGCCTACGAAAGCCTGATTCGTACTACTTGGACGGCAGTGACGTTGGGATTATTTTGAGGGCAGGACTGATGAGATCTAATATGTGTGAGATAATCGAGCATTACATTGTAGGCTATTATAGCATCTTCAAGGGTGTTTTGCGGTTCAACTTCATAGGTGTTTTCATCGTCCTGAGTCTTTTGAGGACGAACGATATCTGGAGCATCGAGGAATTTTCGTGATGGCTTGTAAACGTTCAGACCGCTGAAGCGATTGGTCAAGTCTTTGATTGAGTCGTACGATGGTGTATCGATGAGCATTCGTGGGCGGAGAATAGTTCTGACGCTCTCGAGGACGTCGATGAAGTAGTTATGCGTTGCGTCAGATTCATCGTTGACTTCTGCTCCATGTTCCTCCAATTGAGCTCCGAATTCGGAGAGCATGTAGATAACGCGATCGATATTCACAGCGAGAGACTTGGGCACTGAGATGAGTGGTTTTGAAGAGGCAAAGATTTACTCTGAGAAAGTCCTTGATTGCATTGATGTACTTGGGCCGAGATGCTTCCACTGGAGCTGCACCCGGGGCTGGCCTTTTCTTCTTGGCATCTTTTCTTGCTTTTCCCTCCAAGCGGCCTCCTGTTTTCGGCTGTGATGATTGCACAGTGGTGCAGGTGAATCGATCAGCTGGGTAACCGCACGCTTTTGCAGTGGAGGCTAGCCATGCTGCGACTGAGTCGGTGTCTGCTTTGTACTACTGGTACATGCCCTGTAGCGGCGTGGGAAGCATCTTGATGGAGTGATGGAGGCTTTGGCCCGAGGACTGCAACTCTGAGGCTCAGTAGAGGACCGTGATAAGTTATGGAAGGTCAGATCGAGGTGCAAAGGTGCGCGATGGAGGGTCGTACGAAATTGAGTTTGTCACGTGAAATCGGAATCCCCTCACTTTCTATCACTGGCGCGCGGGCGAAGAACATCCTTAATGACTGACTATACGTAGAGAAAATCAACTTTCATACTCAAATGGTGTGCTTAATCAATAAATTGGTAATTCGCTGCTAAGTCAAGAATTATCTGCAGATAGACACCTACGCGTGGGTGAATCCATGACCCCAGGGTAGACCCAGAGGGTTCACGACGCTATAGTCGCGGTCATGAGGGTGACCCTGGAAGTCGCCCTTCTGCGTAGTAAAGTTCTCAATCGTTCCAAGATTCTTGATTCTTCCCAGCAACTTCTCAAGCACGCGGTAGCCCGAACCAGCAGCATATCCTGGAAGTTCATGGCCCGCAAGCTGAACCTCATACCACGTCAGACCACGCTCCTCACCCCACTGTCCAACAACGCCCTCCTCGCTAAGTCTTCCACCATTGTAGTCGATGTGGAAAGGCACCCAGAAGTTCTTGTCCTGGGGATACTTCTGGAAGCCCTTCTTGCCGTTCCAGGTGGCGTTCTGGAGGGCGAAGAGGGTTCCGTTGGGAGGGAGGAGGAAGTCGAGACGACCGACTCCGATGATGGTGTTGTTGGTGTGCTCGATGACGCGCTTGAGAACGTCGGTCTGAGCGGGCGCGAGGGAGGTGTCGCTGCGGTTGGATTTGGGGTTGCCAAAGCCGAAAACATTGTTGGGAGTGCATTGATACCATGTCACGTCGACGGGGGCATTGAGAGCCTTCTTGACGTCTGTGCGGTTGAAGTAGACCTTGGCTCCAGGAGGAGAATAGTCGCCCTGCACTTGTTAGCCTTAGTCTATAGAAATGATAGAGATGAACTTACCTGGTTGACGATGCCGAGCTGGCTGTAAGGATGGGGGCAGGTATCAGTGATGTGATAAATGTTGAAGCAAGGGTTTGAATCAAGAGCAGCGGCGTAGGCCCAGTCGAAGATATCGCAAGTATAGTTGCTGTTGGGATTCGTATCGGCGTACGGATCAGGGAGAATAGGGAAGCTTTCCTCGGGCGGAGGGAAAGTCGCATACTTCTCGAGATACTTCTCGTAGCCACAGTGCTGATGTGTCCATCGCAGAGCATTCATGTACGATTGGTTAAGATAGAACAGGTTCGCCCAAGACTCGATATAAGGGTAGATGACAACCTGCTCCTGAAGAGTGCCGTCACCAATGATGGGGTCGTTGATGGCCACGCCGCCGAGCTTATAGTAGTCGTCATCGTTGGCAGTGATGAAGGCATCGGCGATGTAGGGCACGTAGTAGCCGGCGTAGGATTCACCAGTGATGTAGGTAGTAGCGCCCTTGAGCTCAAAGGTGTTGATGAAGTTCTTCCAGAAGCCGATGAACTGCTTGCCCAGCTCTACTTCGTTGGTGATGTTGGGCTTGCCTTGGCTGTAGCCGACACCGACGGGCTGTTCGATCCAGATAACGTTTGTGCTAGTACTGTTAGTCAAGCCACGGCCAAATTCAATTGTGTAACTCACAGGTTGGTCCAGCTGTAGGTGTTGGGCACGGGAGACAGAGTTCCCTCTTGCCAGAGGAAAGGACCGTTCTCAGTGAGGAGACCACTGAGCGAACTGCAGCCAGGACCACCGTTCAACCTAAAAAGAGTCAGCATTGCTCTCCAATTTACCAATTAGACCAAAACCTACCAAATGACAACCTCATCTCTCTTGGCCTTGGGATTGGAGCTAGGGAAGAACCAAAAGTACAACTTGCGCTCCTCCTTGGGGTCCTCAGAAATCGGGAGCAGTCCCGCATAAGACTCCCCAACGTCGAAATTGACCTCGGGAATAGCAGAGCCGTTGACGACAAACTTCTCAGAATGCTTGTTCAGGAACTTGCTCTTGGACCGCTTCTCAAAGACAGGCTGCTCCGGGATGACCGGTGCAGCAGCGCGCTTCTGATCGTATCGGCGCGGGTGCACGCGATTGAAGGCGTTGATGGGACCTTGGTTGAAGGCATGGGACAGTGTCCCAAAGGCCAGAAGAGAGCTGATCAGACTGAACCGCATTTTTGCAAAGACAGGTTTGGTCGTGCAGAGACGATCAATTGGTCATGGAGGGGAGCGTAGGTTCTTATAGCTTGGACAGACATTGCATTGATCTCACCAAAAATTGATACTGCGTCATGGGGATAATCTGATGTCACAGCACGGAAACACGGCACTTGCACCATATCAAGGGTTATCGTTGCATAGCCCAAATGTATGTACAGATTGGCCGGTAAGAACGGCATCGTACATACAGAACCCATCCATGTAGTATCGGGAACTGCCTCACTCGGTACAAGTGTGGAGAGCAAAAGTTCCGCCCACAGACCTTCCTATCCTGGCGAGCTCTGTTCTCCAAAAGCGCAGGGATCTTTTGGGCCTTCTTTTGGAGGCGCCGATCTTGATTTCTTTCAGGCTTAACGGCAGTTCTACCCCTCATTATCCACTCACTGGAGCTTGTCAGGCTTGTCTACTTGAGAGTGTGTGCTAGCACCCTTTCTAATCGTCATCGCACGCTACAAAAGGACGGACGCGCCGGCGCGGGCCCTTGGGGTTACAAAATATCCTTGTAATCTTACGTGGAGACCTTATCTATATAATTGAGACAATTGGTTCAACAATAGGGGGATCTTTGTCTCGGTTAGACAAGAGACGCATCCGATCTGCATAAACAAGTACAGACTACGCAATTCAATTCATTGCTATCGTTGATAAGCAAGCCATTTGCATTCCTCCGCATGCAAGCCACACGCGAATCTGACAAGCGCCAACGAAGAACGCCTCGCCACTTTTAGGCAGTCAGTCGACACTTGGAGATAACCTTGAGCTTTGCCGAGGTGGCTGAGGTCTCGACAGAACTTCTCGAACCAATTCCGTTGTTTTCTAGCGCTGCGTCGGACGCCTCGGCTTCTTCGTATTCTCTGTGGCACGATCGGATGTGACCAGCCGTTCCGGTTCGACGTGATGCTCTGCTCAACGATAACAATAAGGTTATAATGAGGCCGGTTTCAAGGGCCCAGCCCCCTCTTTTCTTTTCTGTTCTTTTCTTTTGTGCTGGTCGCGCCACGTGCTGACCGCTTGATTACTGTTTTCGCTATAGCCTCACTTTTTGACTCTTTTTTAGTCAAGACTTGTCAGTTGCCAAAAGTCAATTGAGGTTTTGAACGTCCATAATTGACTTTCTTGGGCACGTCATGGCTGTTCGTATTCAAGCTTTCGTCTCTCAATGATCACACCTGGTGATCTACTACCGTGCCGTGTTAGCGCCGGCTGTAAATAACGCATAATACCGTGCGATTACCCACTACTGGACAAAGTTTATGTATAGAGTTTGAGACTGAGTGAATTTAAGAGTTTGGGTCTCAAGGACGTCATTTATTAGACTTTGGAAATGATCCTGGAGTGACGATCAATTTTGCCTTTCGGAGTATTTTTTAAAACCCAATCCTCAGCATACCTGTAGATTTATCCACCAACCTGAGCGGCAGCGTTGGGAAACTAATACTGATTGTTGGGTTAATATATAATAAATAATCGGAATAGGTGAAATATAACATTTCGTTTTATAAATAACATTACTAGTCTAGAAGGAATACTCAAGAGACAAATCTAGGATAATCTTATTAATGGAAAAAGAATTATTCAATCTAATAGTATTAAATAAGAGAGAGAGACCATCTTGAATACACCTTTCAAGCTAGTATAGCATGTATAGAAATTAGTAGAATATTATCAGGCACCAGAATGGATATACAGTGCCCATCGATTTACATCTCTACCAGGCCAGACCCGTAACGTAGCGTCACGTAACGCCTCTGCCACTATCCGATTTGTGATTATACCGCTATTTTCTTCTTTAGAAAGGTACAAAAGAAGAATTTTGCCATTTCTACACAGGTGTTATCATCGGTTGACCATAATAATCCTATCATATGCCCGAACCCTGCGACCTGAAAGGCACTGGCGATATGTAGAGCTGCACCAGGAAACTTCTCAGCCTTAACCTCAGCTGTCGAGCAGGCAGAAAGGTACGCGATCTGTGCCTTTCCCAAAACATGATTATTCGAGATCTCTTGAGCCGTGAGTCGTCCAACCAATGGCTTAGAATGGTTTGGTTGATCAGAAGCTTCTGAGAAACCGGGCATTTCTGGTGGAGGCACACCGTGAAGAAGGTGGCTATTCGAAGGGTCCATGTGGTCCGAAAATCTATGGCAAGCAAAGTGGACTATGTCTGATTCCTGTATAACTTCTTGTACCTGCTTTATAGATGGCTTCTCTAACTGCTTGACTGTAAAGCCGTCTCCTAAAGTTTGGATAATAATGGCGCACTCTCTGGTGACTCCAGGAAGTGCCTTCTGGCCCTGTGTATCTGGCATTGATACTACCAGGATTTCAGGCTTCTTGTCTTTCTTGCTATCCAGCTGTGTTGTGCACGATCTAGCGTGGACAAGGGACTTGACCGTTGGGGTATAAGAAGAGACGACTTGTCTTAACGTGTCCTCTTCGGGGTTCTCGAGATACCTGCTAGCGGCGTAGAATGGAAGAGAACTTGTAATACCTGTGCCTATCCACCAGATACGGGGAACCTGTGAAGGTCCAGTGAACTCTTCTAGCTCCGTAAGCTCATCAAGGACCAGCTTCACACAATTCACCCATAGCCAGGACAAGAACTCATCGCTATATCTTCCAGCCTCATCTTCACAGATTACTATGTCCCGGCCAAAGTTCCCGCGTGTCACCCACGTTCCTATATTTTGCTAAATCTTGAGTGAGAAATGAAGTCTCGGACGAAGTCATGTCTGGTAGCTCAAGCGCCTTGACCCCAGACCGAGAGACGATAATTGCGTCACTACCGATATCTGTGACGTTTATAATGACGACCGGTCCTTCTGAAGTGCCCTGGATGAGTTCGTCAACCATCGGCTGCAGTGGAAAACTGTCCTAGCCAGATATCTTGCGAATCCGATCCAGACAGTCATCCAGCTGAGATATTGCTTCTGTCCGCTCTCGCATTGACTGACTCCGAACCGCAAGTGTTTCTCCCCATTGATTAGCCTAGATATAATAAAACGGCACTTGTCCATTTCGCTGGCCAGCTCAGGGTGATCTCGTTCTAAGAGTGAAAAGTCACTCCGACTGTCGATTAGGTACCCAAGAATTAGCCCACGTCCGAATTCTACTTATTGAAGGGCCTTTTCAACGTTGCCAGTCCGGAGTGAAAGTGAAAATGCATCAGCAGCCAGTCCTGATGTCTGTAAGATAGCATTCTGCTGGTCCTGGCAGTCAAGATAGCGACCACAAACCTCGGGGAGTAATTTAATTGCTTCCCGAGACAGTTAACTTGCCCACTCCTGGTCTTTGAGAATCTGTAGTATTCGATTAACTCTTCGAGCAGATAGAACACGATCTTTGGGAAAACCCTCCGCACACTGTGCCGCTTTCTCGTAAGATCCCAATGATATACGCAGATCGGCCATGTCTTTCGTTCGTAGGTATCGGCTGAATAGTTGATTCCCGAGGTTATATTGTAGGCCAGTCCACTCAGGTCTTGACTAAGGCCGTTGTGGAAATGGCTTCGTTGGTGTTCAGAATCGCGGCCTCAAGATCATCCAAGATGTCTATTGTATCGTATCGGTCTAAAGACAAAACTCGAAGATTAGACACCCGATTAGCCCGCTCCATATTGTCTGGAGGTGTCGCAGAAATCGCCTGCATTGCACTCTTGATAGCACCTTCAAGGCCGTCCATAGTTCCTGTCTGCTCCCATCTTCTACGGAGCTGGATACAAAGTTCGACTGATATAATTACCCAGTTCGGATGGGTTTGAGTTGTGGCAGAAATAGCTTGCTGTAGATAGGAGACCCCGGCGTCAAGGTCGCTTGTATCTTCCGTTCGATCGTATCGGGTGGATAGCTTGCTGCCCAGTTCGAGCAACCTTATTGCCCACTCAGGATGGTCTCGAGGAGTGGCAGAGATAGTTTGTTGTGAAATCGAAATGGAGGCTTCTAGGTCATCTCTGTTTCCCGTTCTCTTGTGTTGGCTCCATAGCTCCATAGCATGTTACCAAGGTTGCATAGCAGCTGTCTCATACCATAGTAGTCTCGAGGAGTAGCATATATAGCTCGCTGTACATTTGAGATTGCGGCTTCAAGGTCATCTAGCTTTCCAAGTCGCTCATAGCGGCAGAGTAGGGGGCTGCCAAGATTGTTCAGAATATTGACCCTTCCAGTATCACCCTCAGACACTCCGTAGGCAGCTACTGTTGCCCTTGAGATCGCAGCCTCGGGATGGTCCATGTTTCCCGTTTGCTTGAACAAGAGAACGAGCATAGCCGAGGTTGCTGACCAACCCGATGAGACTAGGCTCATCCAAGCGCGTTGTCGAAATAGCCTTCTCTGTGTTCGAAATTGCAGCCTTGAGGTGGTCCATCTCCCCTGTCTGCTTGTATTGGTGAGTTTGGATACCTCCTAAGTTACCATATATTATTGGCAACCCTGGATCATATTGAGAGGTAGTCGACAGGGCTTCTTCGGTACTCGATCTCGCTATCTCAAGGTCACGCATATTTCCTGCACGCTTGTGCTCATGCATCAGTAGCTTCCCAAGCTTGAGTAGCCGCCCTGGCCGCTTTTCATGACCGGGGGCGTGGCAGAAAGGGCATGTTGTGAGTTCGAAATGGCGTCCTCGAGGTATTCTGGGTTACCTTCTCGTTCATATAGGCAAAATAGCATAACGCCAAGAAGACTGAGGATTTCTGTTTTGTCAGGGCGGTCCAGGCATATGGCCTTCTGCTATTTCTAACCCTAGAATCCTGGCCCTAAGTAAAGCGACAGTTTGATATGTCGTGAACTCCAATGGCCTGAGTCTGAAACCTTCATCCATTTCTGTTGTCAAAAGGTTTTGCGAAAATTGACGGAAGGCGAATGGCCATGGCAATGCAACCAGTCAACAATCAACGACTAGACTCAGGCGGGGTTAGAACAAAAAATGATGAATGGATAGGTGAGTAGCAACAATTCTCAATACTGTAGAACTATTTAGTTTGAGTGGAGTTTTCTATGTGTCAATTACTTGATCAAGAACTCAAGGTGCCGTAGGCCAGACTGTAGTTTTTTAGTCTTTCAGTAAGGCACCCGTCCTCCTTAGGCCTTGAGTTTCTGCCTTGCGTTAGCCGCAATGTGTGATCTTTATCCGTATGTGTATCATCATTTGGAGGCCTTTTCGACTTGAAACCAACAAAATCTGCGACTACATGTTGAGGTGTGATAGAGCATGACATAGAGCAAGAGTTTACATCAGCGGCTGAAATGAAACAACTGCTGTCTCTTTGTCATTGGTGACTGCAATGAGGCCTCCATGGCAGCGCTTACCCATGGTTCCTGTTTGGCCTACTCAACTTGCACGGGGGCGCCAAGAGGTGATGCTCCGTTTCGACAAATATTTGTTCCATGGCCACGACAAGGACGACTCGGTAGCTAGGTTGAAAATACAATGAAAGAAACGCAATGGCTAGGGCGGCTGAGCAGCCATCACGAGTCCATCAACCTTTCAAGCAGGTTGAAACTATATGCAGTCAGCCCTAAACAGACCCCTGTACCCCATGTTGGGTCCGCCCAGAGTACATGCTGTGCAGAAAATCACACTCACTGGCCAACAGAACTGCTCATAAAATGTAGGGCGAGACAAGGCACAATAGGGATGCAGGAAAAATTGAGGCCCCCCACGGATGCGTCTTCTATGCCCGATACACTTACGCAACCAACAACCCACAATCAAGTGACTCATACTGTGATTATTGCATCCGCGGGAAAAAAGAAAAGAAGCTACTTAGCTACCTACTTAGACAGCTGAGATAAACAGTGTATCTTCCATCTCGTAATACCGCCTGGTATTTATAGCATACGTCGGTCCGCTCTCGGTGCAGAGTTGGTGTCGTTGTGTATTGAGCAAACTCTTCCACTGACGATTCTGGAAACCCAGGTCGGATTCAAACTTCAGGTAGCCACCAACACACATCCACTTCTATTGAGAAATGAGTCAAGAGTCGATGGACCTCCTACCATTTTCCCAGTCCTCTCATCCGACACTCGCTGCTGCTAATGAGGCTCGCCAAGTCTTGGCAGGTTTATTACTTCCAGAACTTGCGAGGCCAATAACCTCGCTCGTTTATAATCCTTGGCTTGTTGCACGTAGAGATGGTAGGCACGACTACCGCGCACAAGCCTTAAACCATGGGTTCGATGATGAATACAGCATTGCAGCTTGGTTTCTCAGCACTGGACCCATCCCAAAACCCACTACAGAGGGGCTAAGTACTATCACCCCTCAGCGCATCGTCTTTCAAACGAGAGTGGCGGACCAAGGATGGGCTGACTTCGGCGGAGATGGGACATTCGAAAACAGTCACACGTGGTTCGAGGCCAGTATCCTGCGTCCTGTTGGTCCGAGTTGTCAACAGAACGAGAGTAATGTCCATGAAGAGGCTTTAAGTGATATTTCATGGTGGGATATCGCTGATGCGAGGGAAGATTTGAGAGCTCAAGGATGGGAGTTCGTTGAGGGAGAGAATGGGCGCCTATCGTGGAAAGTCTGTAACAACCTAACAGCAAGCAGTGACTTTCGTAACTACAAGGTCGAGTGGAGAAGAGACATCGTGGCAGCTGTCGATGATGAACGGGCCATAGGTACTGGCGAAGGGTTCCTCCAACTCCTAGGGCCTGGGTGTATAGTTGTGCTTTGGGCGAGGGCCGAGGTAAATTTCCGTCAGTACTGTCCTCGTGGGCGTTTATTAACATAACTTCCAGCAACGAGCTTGGGTCAACAAAGTTGAAGCGGCGACCATTGAAATTGAGTATGAGTTTTTATGAAGGTGCAGTAGCCAGCTGTATGCGTACACTGGGTCTGCTACTAGGTAAAATACGTGATGAGCGTCATGACCCTTGTTACCAAGGGTAGCTAGTAGATGGGTTCTAGTATGGAAAACCTATATATCTATCTATCTTTCACTTTCTGCCAATGATGGTTTCTTAAATATATTTTATCCCTCTACTATATCGTGATGTAATTTAAACATTGTTATCTTGGAAGTGCGCCCTGAAGATCCAGTAAGTCCTATACACATCTTAATAGGTCCAGACAATTACTTACCGAATCTGGAAAAATAACAAGCACGCCATACCAATACCAAAGAGGATCACAGACGCCACGGCGATCCATCCTGGGACATAGGCATACGGAACCATGGCCAGAGACAAGAAGAGGAAAGCTAGTGCCAGCAATGTCCATAGAACCACAGAAGTAGCAATTGCGATAGTCTTCCACTTTTTCTGCCCATCAGCGCCAACTATAGTATGTTGGTTTTTGAGGAGTGTCAGTAGACTAGAGCTGAAGCCAGCAACAGCAATGGCAAGAATGAAACAAAGCCAGGCACCTCCCAGGAAACCACGGACCGTTTCCATAGAGAAGGGAGGCTTTTTTGGTTTCCATATGTCTGCTGGGTCTGTCATTTGGCCGATGGCTACAGCAAAGGTTGATGCCCCGAAGATGGAAACTCCAAAGACGAGGGTAATAAACATTTTGTATTCTTCCGCTGCGACGTCATGGCCAGGCGCTGTTGTACTCCGTGGCTTTTTTCCCCTTGGTATTAGAGGTATTGGTGCTGATACCCCTGGGTTTGTACCAGTTTCGAACAATGGTGGTTCGGGAGGGCTGGGTTGAGAGCATGGCGCTGCGGGAGATGTCATCTTGGGCTCTTCAAATAAAAGGATAGGCCAGCTAGGACAGTATCCAAAGTGCTCCAGAAAGACACAACTTTGCTCAAATTTGGGATCCGGTTGGTTTTCAAACCCCGCTTCAACTATTATGACGTTATAGTGCAGGCTGCAGCTGAACATCTCGAAGGTGATGTCAGCTAACCTGGCCATTCAGCGTCGCTGCATAAGCGCTCAGTGACTCCTAATGCCTAAATTTCAAGGCGATTTTGCAGCTCTTTCAGCTTACTCTCAGGTTTGAACTTGATTTCGTTGCTACTTAATAATCCCGCATAACATAACATCCGTCATGGGACAAAGAACACTGCCACTAAAGGATTTGAGCCCAGATTCGCTTATCACACTATCATGTTAGGCAACTTGACTTCGTTCTCTCCTCTCGCCCTCCTTTTCCTAACTGTAAGTACTAGTTTGAAGTCAATAGCTTCCTGCTGATTGGGCTGGTTGGGCTGCACAGTGGCTGTGTCTCGTCATTCAATTTGGTAGCGCTGCCGAAGATGCGAGTCTAGGTCTGGGACACCAGCTACACCAACTAGCAAGCCCAGGCTCGTCTGAACCCTGTGTTGAGTATGATACGTTCCTATGTTCGATGACATCTGTGATATGTTGACATGTGCCCAGTATTGTCGCAGTCCATGGGCTCGATGGGCACTGGAGGAAGTCCTGGACTGCTAGCAACAACGTGTTTTGGCTCCAGGATCTCCTTCCTTCAAAGATTCCTTGTGCCCGAATATTCTCTTACAGCCACGACTCGAGAACTCGTGGGAGTGAGACACCGATTGATTGGGACGTCTCTGACCATGCGAAGGCGCTTTTGACTGCTCTAAGTACAGAGCGTCGCTTGACTCAGGTAATTTAACCGGTGACCTCTGGGAGAATCGATCTGATAAGTGATTGACAGACTGAAAGAACTCCAATCTTGTTTATCGGGCACAGCCTTGGAGGAATTATCTTAAAGGCTGTAAGTTCGTCCAAGATAAGTTCACCGCATGTCAACTGACAAACCGCGTATTTAGGCTCTCCTGAAGGCTGAATTAGCCCGTGTCGGTCACTTGGAGCATTTTAAAGCTATCAAACTCTCAACGTATGCCGTGATATTCTTAGGAACACCTCACCAAGGAGGTGAAGGTATTCCTCTTGCCCAGGTCCTTCGGCAAATATCATCTATTGTCAGCCATACTAACAAAAGGATTCTGAGTAAAATGGAACGAAACTCAGAATGGTTACAAGAGCTACAATCGGATTACAATGCTATTAGTCAAGAATTTGAGACTATCTTTTTCTACGAGACCATCAAGATGGATGTAGGAATCATGAGCTTGCTCGTAAGATTCTAACCTAAAGCGGAACCAATTAAGCTAATTCACCTCTAGATTGTCCCAAAACACTCAGCCGTTGTATCAGGAGCAAGAAATTCAGAAGAAATTCCCTTGATTGCGGATCATTCCTCCATGGCAAAATTTACAACAAGCGAAGACGACGGTTTCAAAAAGCTCGTGAACAAACTCCGTATATTTGTCAATGTTGCCAAGCCCAAGATTGTCGAGAACTGGAAGGATTGGGAGTGGATGAATAGTATTCACCCCATCCTTACTACCTTGTATTATACTAACTGATATTCTACGAAGAGCCACGAGTGATCGAGATGCAGCAGCCAAGGATTGGCCAGGACGGCAAAGAATTTGCCTTGGGTATAGTCCCAAGTATTGCACGGAATCCATATTTCACTGGACGCGACGAAATACTCAAAACTCTCAATCAGAAGCTCGCATCGCCAATACACAGCACAAGTCTGAAGTTGGTGGTACTCTATGGAGCAGGCGGCATGGGCAAGACGCAGATTGCTACTGAGTATATGCATAGATATCGTGCCGACTATACGTCACTATTCTGGATTGATGGATCCCGTAACTACACTGCTGCCGCTGATATACTTGATTGCATCGAAACGCTTCAGCGACACTACGAGATTCATGGTCTACGCGATAGGCCCTGGTACCACCACATTAAAGAAAGTTTGGCCAAACGTTTCGATGGTCTGCGAATGAAGACGCAACACTCTGCTTCAGCTTCTCCATCAGATGCCAGCGACAAGTCGCTACGGAAGATGTTCCTGACATGGCTCTCATCTAATGGAAATTGTGGCTGGCTCATGATAATCGACAACGTCGATGACCTTGACAGTTTCGACTTTCGAGATTGGCTCCCATCAACATTGTGTGGTTCTATTATTATAACCTCTCGTAGAAGAGATCTTGCTATCCATTGGAACTTTATCGAAGTAGACGGAATGACTATTAATGAATCAATCAAGTTATTGAACGAGAGTAGTCACGCTGTTCCCGCTAGCGATGCTGCACAAGGTACACTTCTTAAATCTTTCACTACATCTGAAACAAGCTAACTGTAGCGTATAGAGTGGAAGAGCTCGTTGGAACTAGTGCGACAACTAGGGTATCTTCCACTTGCTATTTCACAAGCAGGTGATCATATTGCAATGAGCGAGGTCGACTCGCCGGTTTCTGAATACCTGTTCGACTACCACAGACACCTGAAAATGTCATCCGCAAGCAAAGCCATATACAATCCCTGGGACTCTACTAAAGAAACTGTTTGGACAACGTGGGAGATATCTTATGAAGCAGTTCGAGAAAGGAGCCCTTTGGCCGCTGAGGTGTTGTTACTTTGTGGCTTTTTAAGTCCGAGATTGATCACTGCGGCGTTCTTTATTGGCCACAGTTCCTCAGGTAACAAAAGATTACTCAAGTTTAAGTCTCCTGAGCTTACATTAATATAGAATCTGACATTCACCACGCTATCAGAATCTTAAGTTACTACTCATTTTTAAAATACTTAGATAGCCAGCTTCCCCGCCAACCGACATACACCATCCACCCTCTCATACATTTCTGGGTAAGGCACAGAAAGGATAATGAAACTCAAAAGGCCATGGCTCGACGAACTGCTATTCTTTTGCGGACGTACAACAAGAAGATGAGTACGGAACGCTCGAAATATTTTTCTTCCGATATTCATATTAAGCATCTGCTATCAATATATGAAGAGCTGTATCCCTGCAACGCACGCCCCCTCTCTGACATCATCGATGTCCCAGCTCGACCCCGCGACGTAGTCATTCGCGATGTATCACAAGACTACTCGATCGCCTCCTCTGCTGAAGGTTGGGCACTGAGGCTTCGTGGGTGGATAGACGAGTTTTATTTCTTTGTCAAGGCAGCTTACCAATCACACGAAGACTATGGGCACGCTGACTACAAGCTACTTTATTCCCTGCGACAGAGCACCTCGAGGCTTGGCGCTGATACTATGAACTGGATTCTATGTCAAGCGCTCAAATCTTACCCACCGAAGCACCCACGTTTACTAGAAATGATCGGAAACTATGCCTTCAGTATTTCTAAAGACGCCAACGACTCTGAAGACTCCGATATAGCTGTATCTTGGTATTGGTGGATTCTTTTAGCACGGATTCAGGTCTTGGGCCCACGGCACCCAGCAACGGCTGGCGCGTACCTTGGCATTGGCATAGCATCCACAGACTGCGAAGAAGCCTTAGCAGTACAATTGAAAGCTTGCAACATTAGGATTGCCGCCCTTGGATATGATGACATTTTAACACGCAACGCACTCGAAAGGTTGGCTTCCAGATTTTATGATTGTCGTTACACCACACGCACACGTAAGAACGTCATATCACCGATTGTTGGGTTGATGGAGGCACGAGGAGTTGGCACGGCAAATCGGATTTTTGGTGTTCGATCCGCGCTTTTCTATCGAATGCTAGCTACCATGGATCCGGATGTTGCGTTACGCAAACCCATGCCAACAACTTGGGGGTTATTCCTGACGATGCTTGAGGTCTTGTTCGATTTATTTCCCTTGCTCGACATGGAGAGTGTGGAGCGATGGAGTACAGACGTCCTTAATGCTACGTCCGGTCTGAAGAAGCCATTTTTGTCGTCTTCCAAAGAACACGAAGCTTGGATATCCGCACAGCCTTATCTTGCGGGGCTTCATGCACTGACTAAGAAAATCTACGAGATCGAAAGTCTGATCTATCACCCCCCTCCTGAGTTTGAAATGCATATCGCAAGCTACAGAGAGAAGCATTATTGGTCACCCGATGGATGGAACTGGAGGCTACTGCTCCCTTTAGCTCGTACAGTAGCAAACTACGTGGAGTTGCCTTCTGATGAATCCTTTCTTCTGGCAAATAATGCCAAAGACGATCCTTTGGACCAGCGACCGTACTTCAAATGGTTCGATCTACTAGGGCCGATTCTATTGGAGGTCAGACTAAATTTGGTCAATGGGAAAATGAGGCTTCTCTGGTGCATATATATGGATAATCCGCAATGGCTTAGTCCCACAAATTTCGGGTATGAACATTTGACATGTGCTGCAGAATCTTACATCTGCGAGGAGAATTTCTGCCAGGATCGGCTGGTTGTTTTGCTGATTTTGATGGGAAAATTAGACCTCGAGCGTAGACCAAACCTTCTGGACCTACGAATGGGAAACTGAAGGGGGACGAATACATATTTGTATCTATCACTTTGCTACGTATTAGAATCAGCTAGTGTTGACAAGTGTCTCTCAAGACAGCCAAAAGTTAGTACATACTGGGCTTGATAACTGTCTCTGTGATAAGTTTGAGAGGTTAAAAGAGGCTTTGGCCCTCAGGACACCAAGTCAAAGAATGCTAGTGAACGCATATGAGCAACATCCTTATTGCACTTACTGTTACCTAAGAACTTACTTTAGGCTAAAAAGCTTAATACCCTATTAATAAGGCTTCGTTAAAAGAGTCATAAATGGCTTGAACACAAAGGGTAATGTCTGCACTGTTAGTGAGCTATTCAGAACACCTGTCGGCTGAGAGCTGGAGAGGCATATTTCAGATAGGGATGTATGCATCGAAGAAAGCTCTAATTCAGTTCACCGCTGCTAGTCTTTGGCGCGATAGTTGATTTTAACTGAGAGTAGAGACTGGCTTGAAATCTTTCAGGAAAAGCATGCAGCTATAAGGAGGCATAACGTACTTGATATAATGCATAAATTTTTAGTGGTAACCATTACGTAGCCCTCATTCTTGCCATACTCTTGATTGACTAGGTTCTATATTGTGATAATAAATTTTTTATCACTCTCCTCAACTGTAATAACATCTTGTTCACAGCTTGGAGTTCCTACTTGACGAATGGTATAAGACTCAAAATACTGACTGAGCATGCGCAGCCAATCAAAAAATTGGTAAGCATAACTCTATTGCGCCCTATGCGCTTGGCGTCAGCTCCTGTTGCCTTCCTTCCCCAACTGTTATTACAAGACATCATCCGCCCCCCACTATAAGCTAACCAGCGCAAGACCCAATCCAAGGCATAAGCTTTCTGTTTGTTGCCAGCCCTGACTACCCATACCAAGCGCATCGCCAATCCTAGAACCCACCTGTTAGCAGCCTCAGAGACAAGATGGCAGTCTATCACAGCGCCGAGGGCAGAAAGTTCTTTGTCCCGCTCGAGAACAATCCTCAGGTCTTCACCAACCTAGCCCACGACCTTGGCATGGACCCTAAGCTGGCGTTCCATGATGTATACTCCCTCGACGAACCAGAGCTCCTGGCCATGGTGCCCCGCCCAGCACATGCTCTCATCTTCATCACGCCTTCCAACGCCTACCACGCCGTCGAGGCTGAAGACGTGGCCGCTGGCAAAAGAACACCAGCGCCTCCTAATCGCAAGACCTACTCGATGGAGGGCTTTGATGACCTTTATCCCACGGACAGCACTCCCCAGCCGGTTCTTTGGTTTCCCCAGACAATCGGCAACGCCTGCGGCATGGTAGCCCTCGTTCACGCCCTACTCAACGGTTCCTTACGCGAGCGCCTCGTACCGTCATCGCCACTGGCAGGGCTCCTCAACGAAGCTCTCGCACTACCCTTACCCACTCAACACGCGGACCTGCTGTACAACTCAGCCGTGCTGGAGGAAGCGCACAGCAAGGCGGCTGCTAGAGGCGATACGGTAGTACCTGATGCACAGGATCCTATCGGATATCACTTCATGGCTTTTGTGAAGGGACTGGATGGGAATCTCTGGGGGCTGGATGGAAGTTTTGGCGGAATGATGTGCTACGGGCCTGTGGCTGAGGGGGAGGATATGCTAAGCAGCAAGGTCTTGGACATTGGGGTGCGACGGTTCATCAACGCAGGGGAGGGGAGCGCTGAATTCAGTATCATCGCGCTGTCAGAAGGGGAAAATTAGTTTGCTCTTGATAAGTAGATGAGGGTTTGTCTTCCTACTCAAACGTAAATACTCTGGTTTCCTGGGGTTACGACACGATAAAAGAAGCAGACTCTCTGTGCGGATTCTCGAACAGGCAGATCTCTCATTGAGTACTCTTCATATACTGCTTTCGCTGGATATCTTATTATCCTTAACTCATTCAACCTCTGCCTCAATCAGCATCTCATACTGCTGAGGATCAGGCCAAAACTTGATAATCTTGAACCCAGCCTCCGTGAGCAGCTCCTCCCAGTGACTCTTAGTTCGCTCAGCTGCAGAAAGAAGGGACATCATCTGAACGTCCATGGTAGTCTGACTAATACTAGCTCCAGTAGGCGGCAGCACAATATCGAAGACGAAGAGCTTAGAGTAACCTTTCGTCATAGCGTCCTTGGTATTCTGAAGAAGCTGAGTTGCTTGGGCATCGGGCCAGTCGTGAAGAACAGCGTGCATAAAGTATGCCCGGGCTCCTAGCTTTAGTTAGTACCTAAACCACCATATTCATTATTAACAGACTTACCCTTCACAGGCTGAGGCTTGAAGAAATCATGCACCATAGCCGTGATCTTCTCATCGACATCCGCCCGCTCAATAATCTCCGGTAGATCCTGCAACACCAAAGCCCCCTTTGGCAAGTCCGGCCTGGCCTTGAGAACATGCGAGATATCAATACCAGTATTGCCGCCAACATCCACAACAAGCGGTTTGCTGAGGTCCGCATCCTCGATCAACCTGCTAGGATCGCAAATCTTAGTCCAGGGCGTCTTCCAAGACGTCCAAGCCTCCATGTGACCTGTAAAAGCTTCATAGCACTCTGGACTCTTCTGAAGACGGCCGAAGAAGTTGAGGCCATCGGGATCGCTGCCTGCATAGTTATTGTCTTCTGCTGCCGTAGGGACTTTGTAGTCTATTTTCGCGAGGTATTTCGGGAGGTTCTGGCCAGCTGCGATGTATTGGTAGGTTCTAGAATTCGTTAGTTGAAGTATTAGCTTCGTGGCTGAGAGACTTACGCTGCTTGGAGTGACGCTCGGACCTTGGTACTTTCATCACCAATGGCGTACGAGAAGGGCGTGGGCTTGAAGGTATCCACGTCTGTCTCCTCGACCACATAAAACGCAGCCAAGAGACGGAAGAGGCGTCCTACACAGATAAGCTTCGACCAGCACCACGCGAATATGACAACTCACTCAACAGGTTTGGCTCAACATCCCGCCCAGTCAACTTGACCAACTCATCAATCGTCTTCTTCCCTCCACCCTCTTTAGTCCAAGCTTTCCAGATACCCAAGTCAATCGCAGTCTGTAGCGCTGCAAAAACAGCAGGATGTTCGAAGCAAAAACCCCATGCTCGTTCGTATGGTGTTTCGACTCTTGCTAGCAAGCGACGCGCCGCAGCGCGGACACGAAGACGCTCGACTTCATCGCCGCCGAATTGACCGGGGTTTACAGCATCGAGGGTGGCGATGATGTCGTTTGTCGAAGGACCAACTGAGCCCATTGTGAGAAGTCAGATAAAGGAATATGGGCGTGTTTTGAAGTGGAGTCGAAAAAGAAAGGTTAATGGGATGTGATAGAAAATGAGATAGCTCGCTTGTATAAATAAGTTCATGATTCACACTGAGATGTCTGCACTTGGGCTAGTGATTCAGTTGATGCGGGAGAACCCTGCTGCCCCTAGCTGGGATGAGAAGTTGGTGTGGAGGGGCGTCCCTTTGAGCGCTATCTCGTCGTGAATTAGTCCAATACTGGCTTTGCTATAAGTTAGCTTCCAGTCTTCGTAGACAGCAGACCTATTGGTACATGCAAAGGGCGCGTGTTATCTTGGTTCGATTAGGACTAAGGGGCTACCCCTCCGCCCTCAGGGGATAATGAGAGTTTATGAAACAGATCCTTCTGGTATCGGGTTTAAATTGGTCTAAAAGAAGTTCAGTATCAAACTTGAGCATTATAATCATAGAATACCTGATAGTCTTGTAACATTCTATGCATGATAGTGTACTGCATATCACCCAGGTGGCTCATATCAGGCACCAGTAATGCCCATGCTGGAACGGAACTCGGGGGATTTGAAGAACTGCTTCTCGAAATGATATGTCAACTGATGGTGAACGGGTTGCTGCTCCATCCTCTACCAGCGCTCCATGCAACAGGGCGGCTTAGCTAGTTCGTGCTAGGATGTGAATCCCACGAGGAAAGCGGGTTACTTCGGGTAATTCTTTTCGTTAAGGTTCCACTGGATAAAGACCCGAAGTCTTGAGCCTCAGCTCACTTTTGAGGGTCCGATAAGTAACCTGTTGCTACAGCATGCTTGATGAGGAATGTGTGATGGGCTCCGAGCCAAAGAGTATGCAAGATCCGGTCGCTTCATGGGCGCTTGCAGCAAGCACGCATATAATCGTTGACCAATACTTTCGAACCGTTGAACAATGTTTTTGAACCGCTGACTTAACCGCGATGATCCATAACGGCCCGACGATATGGCGCGGTTCATAAATGCAACGTTGAGCCGCGATCATCATATCCGTCGTGCTATACCCCATATTGGGTCTACCATAATCTCGCCTGGATCCTCTCATCAAGCTATTTTGAAAGAATCCTCCAATTTAACTACAGCATCGGAGCCGCTGGCGAAGATTTCCGACGGTGATTTTCTTTAGTTCCCAAGCATCAACGAGCGATGTTACTGTGGCGGTTTCGCTTCTGCTAGCGGAGTCTCCTCAGGTGTCACTGTCAGATATCACTTGCTGTTGGTAGACAATAGAGCGAATCATGATTGTGGAGGAACTTTGCGCCCGGTCGGGGGAGAAAAAGCAACGAGGGCTGTTTGATGATGGACTGAAGATGGTTCATTGTCTCGGCAAACCCTACGGGATGGCGGCAACTAATGAGAGTTTATAGACTGCAAAATTGACTCAAAGACTCGCGCATTTCCTGCAGAAAATGTAAGTTCCTGCAGGAGCCCAAGTGTTCGAGCTCTGCGATGATCCAGATTGCCACATTCTCAATGTAAGGCTAGCAGCCTCACTACAAGTCTGTCGTATATGATATATCACATGAGAAAAGAGACAACAAGCCCGCATCAAACAACAGTCACGCCATGCTCGTCTTCGCCTCCATTCCACAATCAATACTACGCAGTACCGTCATGCAACCACTTATTATTGGTCCATCTCCAAGTTTGGCTCTCACGGGACAGAGACACCATGTCGCTAACAAGGGTTTTCGCGTAGATCTCGCCAGAACAAAGAATAGGTAATAATCCTCCTTAACAATGCATTGAAACACGCTGGGTAGTGATCCTTCGCTCGTTTCTTTTTCCCCGGGAGATGACTGTTACAAACGTGTGATCAGGGGCAGTGGCGATTTCTCGCTGGAGCCGATAAGGCCTTGAGGTCCAGCAGATTACACGAACTACGGAGCACTCCATTTTGTATTATTTCTACCTTTTTTGAGGACAGCTTGCTTTGTCTTTTGGGTTTGCTGCAATCATGGCGAGTTACTATGGAGGCCTGGGGCCGATGCTCAATACAGTGCTATGGGTTCAGGTCGTTATCTTTGCAATCTTCGTTGGATTGAGATTGTACACGAGATCCCAGATTCTTCACTCTGTCGGGGCAGATGACTATCTCGTTATCGTCGCACTGGTATGTCCTTCACATTCTCGCTAATACCTCAGCCTCACAATCTACAGGTCTTCCAGATCATATACTCCGCCTTCGTAACAGCCGGTACAAAATACGGTCTCGGTCGCAAATTCGCAGACATTGGCAACCCAGATGCATACTTCCGGGCCGTCGAGCTAGAGATATACAGCCAAGTAGCCGGACTAATGGTAATCGGTCTAGGAAAATGCGCCGTCGGTATCTTTTTGCTGCGCATCGTGCGGAACAAATTCCAGAAAGTGTTCATCTGGGCGTTTCTGGCTGGTACAGTGTTTATCACGCTGTTTTCTAGTATCGTTGTCGTTGTGCAGTGTGATCCTGTCCAGAGAACTTGGGATCGACGAGTGCCGGGGACATGCTGGATTGACTTTTCCAAGGTTGGCTTGACTGTCGGATGTAAGTTGCTCTTGTATGGATCGCTGGGGAGTGCTAATTTGTGTAGCTTGGTTTGTCGTCGCGGACTTTTGTTTCGCGATTCTTCCGTGGTTTGTCATCTGGGAGCTCAACATGAAGCGCAAAGAGAAGATCACAGTCGCGTGCGGTCTAAGTCTCGGTATCTTGTAAGTCATCATCCTATACAATGCAGAGTCATCTCGACTGACGATGTAGTGCTGGTATCTGCGGCATTGTCCGTACCGTGGCTCTCAACGGATTGAACGCCAGTGAATACATCTGTAAGTCCCTTCAAACCGCACAAACTATCAACTTCCGTGCTGACTCTTGCAGACGACACAGTCGACATGCTCATCTGGTCCGCGACCGAAAGCACCGTAACGATAATGTGCTCCTCCATTCCCGTCCTCCGCCCTCTCTACGTGCGCTTCAGATACGGTAGCCAAGGCGACAGTTCCGGCGCAGCAAGTTCCTACAAACTCCCCATGTACGGGAATCATAGCGGTCGGAAATACGGAAACGGCTCAATGCCTGGTACAGAAACGATTGGAAGTAGCGGTCCATCAAACAGAACAGTTGTCGCATATAACGCCAATGCCAGCGATGAGAGTATACTTCGCGACACAAAGACCCAGAATGATATCAGTGGGATTAGAAGAACGGATGAAGTGTCGATAAGTTATGGAAAGCAAGATGCTAGAGAGACGGTTAGGGAGTGGAAGTAATCATCACTTAGAAAATGGTTTTAATGAACCAGGACATGGAAAGCTTGACATATCCTGGTTCCTGTCAACGAACGGAATGGATCTTCGTGACCTTGATCGTCTCAAGTTATTGGAGTTGTAATAATACAGAGCAGCCCATGTATAATCTATCTGCTGGGCCAGCCGCCTACCTAGTATGTAGGTGTGATGAATGCACTCTCCTGCTCACCGAGAGATGTTACTCCCTGGGGAGAAGAATGACATACGTAGTTAATTCGTGTCAAGTCAAGGCCCATATTGGGCTTCATCATATCGCTTTCAGTCCCTCTTGGGGCCCTCAATCCTATCTGTACCCATAAACTGATGCAGCACCTTGGGCAATCTCACAACCCCCTCATCTCCATCCCACCCAATCTCCAACAACGCCGCCACAACCCTAGGTACCGCCAGCACCGTCGCACTCACCGTCCACGGGAATCTCAACTTCCCATTCCTCTCGTCCCTCATCCTCGTCGCCAGCCTTCGACTCAGGTAATCCGTGCAGAAACTCACAGAGGCAATTTCTCCCCAGGCAGCGTCGTGGACCTCATCCGGTGTTTCACCCACGGCACGGGAGGGGAAGAAGGCATCAATGGAGACTCTACGGGCTTCTCTGGCGCTGAGTTTGTGGACTGGCATGTTGAGGACACGGCATGTGAGGCCGAGGGCGCTGAGGATATCGGTCTGGATGTCGATTATTTCGTCGAAGAAGAATTCCATTCCTTCCTGGTCTGGCTTCGTCCAGGCAAATAACTCGACCTTGGTGAACTCACGCACTCTGTAAAGTCCCTCTGTATCCAGCCCAGCCTCAGGCCTGTAGCACCTTGAAGCAGCCACCCTTCTAAGCGGCAACTCCTCCTCAGGGATTATTGTGTTTGCCTTCATACCAGCCAGTGCAATGTCGCTTGTTTTCGTCAGACTCATCCCAGGCATACCCTGTATCTTATCCTTCTCACCCTGCGCAATGCTATAAACCTGCTGCTCACAGCTACTGTCCTGAGGTTGAAACCCGCAAGCGGCGGAGATGTGAGAGTAGACTAGGGATGGGGGCGAGACGTGAGTCCAGTCTTGGCGAGTTGCGAAGTCTAGAGCGTACGAGACGAGGGCCTGTTCCAGGAGGGCACCGGCTCCGACGAGATAGTAACATCCCTTACTGGAGACGTTGTCGGCGGAAGCAAAGTCGATGATGCCAAGCTGCTTTCCGATGTCGACGTGATGTATTGGTTTTCCTTTGCTATCTTTGATCTGAATAGTCTTTTCATCGGCGTTGACATAACAGATAGGCTCAAACTCGGACCCTCTTGGCGTCTCCTTGCTTGTCATATTCGGCAACGCCAGGGCCAAATCCTCCATCTTGCTCATGATATCCCTCTCCACCTCTTCAATTTCAAGAAGCTTTGTCTCAACCTCACTCGCTTCCTTGAGCACTCCTTCAATGTTCTTCCCCTCTTCTTTCTGCAGTAGAAGCACAATCTGTAAAGCATTTACGTCTTCACGTAAATATTTCGCAGCGCACTGCAAAGCCTGGTGATAGTACATGAGCTTGGCGATGCGGAATGGGTTGGAGGCGAGTTCCGGGCAGTTTCGTGTGAGGCAGTTTTGTGCGTAGAGATCCCCATTATCGCGGATATGGCATATGTCAAGGGTAGGCATTGCTGCGATTGAGGGTCGGTTGGAAGAGTAGTATTTAGTGGTTGGTAGGCGAGGTATATGCTTGCATCGCATGCATTTTAATATTATACGATTCATTGTTGTTGGGGTATGCAGCTGGTAGTCAGTCAGGTTGAGAGTATTGTGAAATTGGAGGTTCTACAGATATTGATGTGGCGCCAGTACGCAAAAGGGCGCGTGTGACCTGCGTGTAGGGTAGGTATGGTGTCAAACAAGTGCTAGTGTTATGTACAAGTTGGGATAATTAAGAATACGTGCCAAAATGGCAAACCCTTTGAGCGACAGACTTCCACCGCCCGATAGAAATTGTTAGATATAGTGAACTACTGAACAGAACAGGTATTGCAATGGAAATACTAACTTAGGACGATATTAGTAGTATTAGAAAGACAGATAGAGCATCGATGAGTTATTGGGCTAGAGAAATGCACTGAGTGGAAGTAATAACCAGTTGGAGAAAGGTCCAAACTCTATTTCTACACGATAACAAGTGCTCCAGTGAAGGCTGAAGAATTGATAAGGCGTAGATCAGCAGAGTATGCGCCTATCGTCACTTTTGGTCTAGCGGAATATCATTGATAAGCAACCCCAGATAGAAATAATTACAGGCAGCCCCGCCCTTTTCCTTAGTGACCTCGACACTACAGCACCCCGTATCTCAGGCGCCTCAATTAATAACACGCGAAGTATACGGAATGACTCATGGATCCTGGTCGCAAGAGGATAGGCTCCATCGCAGAGTCGGCTTCGTCGTCTAATCAGCGGAGTAAACGCGCCAAATACGCGCCTATAGCTTGGTACGTGACCGTCCCTAGCTAGGCATGAGATTGGCTGGCTGACCTTTGTAGTAATGAGTGTAAGAAGAAGAAGCTCAAGTGTGTGAGGGAGGAGGGCGATGAGGTTTGTAAGAGATGTGATGTTAATAAAGTCGAATGCATCTTTGCTCCTACAGTTCAACCAGCGAAGGAAGATGCTGAGCCGTCGCGAAGACGCTCAACCCAAGAACATCCTCCTCAGTGAGTATCTCATCCATCTCACAAACCATCACTAACACTTGACAGAACAGACGTCGGATCTCTAAGCCAACAAGTAATCGCCCTCCAAAACCAAGTCAATGCTCTTACATCAGCCCTCCAAGACGTATCCCAGCGTCTCCCGCACATAACTCTCTCCTCCACAAAGTCCACCCCCCAAGGCCACACTTCAACCTACCGCAAAGACATCCGCAACGTACACAACGAGCCGCGCGAGCCTCAATTCGTGGGTCCCACGCGCTCAGCGTATAGTTTCCAGATCGCGGAAAACTCCCTCACAGGCATGGGAATAGAGCCCAACGCCACTGGCACGAGCACGCCCGCTGAATCGCCGAGTGAGACTGAGCCTGTCGTTGAGAGCGAGAATCTTTCGCCGGGGGTTGAGGATGTAGAGGTTCTAGCGAGTTTGGGAATTGCCGAGGTTCAGAGGCTGCTGGATGTTTATAATGAGGAGATTCAGAGTGTCTATCCGTTCATTGACGTAAATGAGTTGTCAACCAAGGCGGTTTCGGTGTTTCAGACGCCGATGGAGAATACGCTCAAGGATGTGCAGGCTATCAAGTTGGCGGTCGCTACGTCTGTTGCTATTGAGGCGCAGGGGCTGAATAACATCAGCAAAAAGCTGATCGACGAAGTTGAGCCTGTTATTTGCAGGATATCGGGCGAAGCATTTATCGACATTCAAGAACTTCAACTCATGATCATGCTAGTACGTCTTGTCCCTGCAATCTCTCTGTCCTCACTGACTCTGTGCAGAGTATCTACTGGTTTCACTGCGGCGAAGACCTCCTGGCCTGGAGAGCCATTGGTAACGCAGGTCGCGAATGTCTCGAGATCGGTCTTCACCGCCGAACTTCACTCTTTGAAAACTTCAAAAACCCAACAGAACGAGATTTGGCGATCCGTTGCTTCTGGTGCGTATACATCCTAGACCGAAGGTGGAGTTACGGCACTAGTCTCTCATTCGGCATTTCCGATCGGGACATCGATCCCCAATGTCCAGAGCCAGTGAGTTCCCCTCATGTTCTTTGAAGAAGTGTATATTGACGGTTACAAGAGTGAGCAGCATCCGTATCTCCGATGCATGGTATCCTACGCCAAGTTGTGTTCGAAGGTCTGGGAGGATCTGCCACTTGATTCCTCGCCATTCTCGGTTCCAAAAGATAAAGTCGACTTTTTTGACTTTCTGACGCAGAAATGGGTTCACTCTATTCCTGAGGATTTACAGCTCGTGTATCCTCGACTCTCGCAAGCTCCGCGTCATCAACCTCGAGTCTTGCAGCGCTTGAGAACGCTCCTTTATCTTAGAGGGAACTACATTCGAAATTTGGTTCTACGGCACCACGTTATGAGTGCTGAGAACTTACGCTCGGACATGCAGGGCGCCCAACTCGTCGTTAGTCTCGCGCAGGATACGATTCAAGTTCTAGTGAATCTGAACGAAACAAGTGATATTTATGCTCGGCAGAAAGCAACATTTAATTATTTCCTCCAAGGCGCTTTGGCAACAATCCTTCTAGCAGTATGCCACGGCCCGGATGTCTTTGCCGATCGCTGCCGACAGAGTTTCCAAGACGCAGTTCGTCTCCTCAAAAACATCTCTCAGCACGGACAACTAGGTCGACGACTATGGCGCTCACTAAAGGGGACGATCCATCGCGCTTTATCGCTAGAGTCACCTATCACACCCACGAGTAACACGGCACTCGCGGAGATTTTGCAGCAGGAGACGCCAGAGGTTCGACAGCAGCAGACACTTATCCCGACGAGTTGGCCGAGAAATGGACTGGCGAGTAATTTTATGGATGAGAATATGACGGATATGTTTGGGTTGGAGACGGATCTGCTGAATCTGTTTAGTGCGTTTGAGCAGGATAATATGCTGAGGCCGGTGAGTCAGGTCAATGGGCTTGATCAAGCTGCGGCACTGCCGGGTCAGAATGACGGTATTGGGCAGGGTGATGATATGAGTCGGTTCAATGGGGGATTCTAGAAGTCATGGTTGGATGGGACTTGATGGGGACAAGACTGTCACAATATGATCAAAGCATGAGTGTTAAAGAGCGTGTTCATTGCATAAGAATGTCATAAATATTGATCCACGGCCAAGTCCTTCCCAATGCCATAATGATATCGTGTAAAGACAATTTAGAACTTCCGTAACAACGCGCAATCAGTGACAATACCCACGTCTCCAATTTTAAACAATCACTATACAACTTATTTATCATGGACTCCTTCCCGAAGGCCTTCGACAACGTCAAGGTCAACAACCGGAACCTCAAACTTGTGCTTTCCACGGAAGACATAGTACGCAATACCAGCAAAGAGCCAACCAGCCATGACAACGATGGAGTAGTTCATGTTCTGTGGTGTGACTGGCATAGCAGATGGAAAAGTGCTAAAGATGACAACCACTGTGATCCATACCAAGCTGATAACATTGGCAGCCGGCCCAGCGATACGTCCAAGTTTGAAGGGGCCAAAGCCATTCGAAGTCTGGAGACTTTTCCTAGCGAAGAGCATAGCGATGATGGGGAAAGCGTAGCTGACATACATGCCAATGATTGACATGGAAAGAATGGCATTAAAGGCAGTGGTATTGCCGAGGTAGATGAGACCAAGGAGCATCTGAAGAACAATAACAACCACGACAGCGTAGACAGGGACCTGGAGACGCTTGTCGACCTTGCTGAGTTGTTTGTCAAAGGGCGTCGATTTATCTCTCGCAAAAGCCCAGAGCGTTCGCGAGGTAGATGTAGTTCCAGCGACAGTCGCTGCAACTGCAGTGCATGTAATGATGACAGAGAGAACAGTGCATCCCGCTCGACTCTTGGTCGCGTCAAGGAAGATCTGCATGAAGGGGAATCCCGTGGGTGTGGCGAGAAGTTTCTCGAGGGGTCCGGTTGAGAAGAGGAAGATGATGACGTAGACGAGACCCATGAGGCCGTTGACGGCTACACTGCCTACCATGGCGAGAGGGACATTACGGCTGGCATGGGGCATCTCTTCTGCTAGATGACAGGCGGCATCATATCTGTTATGGTTAGATTGAGGCTGCAGTGAGTAAGATAGGAGGACATACCCGAGGAAGGGATACACGGCACTCAGGAGGCCGACGAGCCATGATACACCATCGTTGGCCCATCCACTAGAGTTGGTGACCTCTGTAAAGACAAACGAAGCCGAGTTCTTGGGTGCCATGACGCCGAGAACAACAACAATTGTGACAAAGCCGATGACATGGATAGCACCTGGAGCCGTCAGTTCCGAAACATGTCCCGCCGGCGGAAGTACATACCCGACACCGTGTTAACATACGGCAGAAGTTTGTCCCCCCAGATATTGAGAGCAAGCGCATAGACAAGAACAAGCCAGTAGAACAACATGCCCTGCCACCGCTCAGGAACATACATGTCGTTGTTGACGATTATAAGAGCCTGCATCTGAAGTCCAGCAGCAAAGGCGGCAGACGATGTGAGAACGACCTGTCCGCCAATGCTGACCCAGCCTGTGACCCAAGACGCGGTCGATCGAATGGAAGTGGGCGAAAGGGCTGCTACCCAGTGATATTGACCTGTACCATTCCGAAGTGTTAGTCTCGAGCTAAAAGGGTCGCGTCCAAGGGGGATGTACTGACCTCCAGCAGTAGGATATATCGAAGCGATTTCGCCAAGAGAACTGGCGATACAGATTGAGCATACTGCGGATAGTAGACTGATGATGTTAGTGGTGTTTGCTTCCGAGCAAGGGAGACGGACTAGTTGTAGAAGAGACAAGGTGCTCCGCCTGTGATGAGAGCTGTAGCGACGACAGAGGATAGAGCCTCCCATGTCGCCATGAGACAAACGCATAGAGCACAGAGAGAAAAGAGAGAATACTGTCGTCGAAGTTCCTGCGTATGACCCAACTGCGCAAGACGCAGGGCATCATCGCTCGAAACTGCAGTATTGCCTTCAAGACTCATAGCGTCTTTATCAACAGCCACGTTAACTTTCTCAAGCTCGCCCATTTTCAAACAAAGAATGATAAAATATTTATATAGTAAAATTCTGGCTGATTTTTCCCAGTTAGTGGAGCTATGGAAAGCACGGAAATGTCGTTCATATAAATCATCTTGATAAGGGAAAAGAGATACCAGAGGACCCCCCTGCACATCTCTGATCAAAACACACGCTGAACAGGGGCCGTATCAAGAATGCGGGGAGAGCTAACCTTGTACGTAGTGTTATCACTTCACAGGGGTGTTGATAGAGGGTGAGATAAGAAAGATTGTGCTTCCGGGTTCCGAGGGCCGTTCCGAGTGCTACGCTCGGAACGAGAGCTTCCGGGGTGTACTATTTGACAGCTGCGAAACAGCACATTTGCTGACATTGATTGAACCAACAGACAAACGATCCATTGTCTTTAGTCTTTTTGTCCAACCATGGCTGCACCACATCCTCTGTCTGCCCTCTCGGCGCGTGAGACTAACCTTGCTCGCGACATTGTCAAGGCGTCTCATCCTGGTGCGCTGCTGTTCTTTAGACAATCGTACCTGTTTGAGCCCCCCAAGGAAGAAGTCCTTAGATTTCTTGAGCTTGAGCATTCTGGTTCTCTGACTGCTTCGTCGCCGAGACCTGATCGCTGCGCGCAGGTTTTCTACGATGTCATTGGTGGAGATCAGAAGTCGCTTTACTATGAGTCTGTGGTTGATGTTACGAAGCGGAGTATTGTTGCGCAGGAGATTATCAGCGAGGAGCACCAGGCCAGTCTGACTACGTAAGTTCCCCAGTTACTCATGACCAAATGCGATGCTGATTTCTTAGGGCCGAGTTTGATATCGTGGTTGAGTCTTGCAAGAGATCAAAAATGTTCCAGGATAAACTCAAAGAGATCAAGCTACCCGAGGGTTTCGAGACAGTCATTGAACCCTGGCCCTACGGCGCACCAGATCTGGAAGATGGCAACACGCGCTACTTCCAAGCACTCGTCTTTGCACGCGATGCTCGCAAGGGCCAAGACTCCAACTTTTACGCTTACCCTATGCCCTTGATCCCCGTCATGGACGCAGCCACCAAGGAGATCATCCGCATTGACGAGCCTGCTACAGGCGGCAAGGGCGATAGTCTCACTGGCAAGACGTATGCTACTGGGGCTATTGATCATTGCCAGAGCGCAGAGTACGTCCCTGAGCTTTTGGAGAATGGGACGAGGAAGGATTTGAAGCCGTTGATGGTTGTGCAGCCTCAGGGACCTAGTTTCTCGATTACAGAAGGGAATCTTATCCAGTGGCAGAAGTGGAGAATGAGGGTTACGTTTAATCCTCGTGAGGGAGCTGTCATTCACGATATTCGCTATGATGGACGTCCTGTTCTTTACAGATTAAGCATCAGCGATATGGTGAGTTTACTGGGATGTTTACAAGAGATGCGCTAATGCTGGTAGACTGTTCCTTATGCTGATCCTCGTCCGCCATACCACCGCAAGCAGGCCTTTGACTTTGGCGATGGTGGTCTTGGTCACTGCGTCAACAACCTCACTCTCGGCTGCGACTGTCTCGGCGTGATCAAGGTAAGCTTAAACCTAATGTGATAAATTTCATGACTGACAAGTCTAGTACTTTGACGGTGTCCTCACAGACGCAGATGGCTCTGCGCAGGAAACCAAGAACGTCATCTGTCTGCACGAGCAAGACAACGGCATCGGCTGGAAACACACCGACTGGCGAACCGGCCGCGCCGTCGTAACACGCCGCCGCGAACTAGTCATCCAGTTCATCATTACCCTCGCCAACTACGAGTACGTCTTTAATTACAAGTTCGACCAAGCAGCCGGCATCGTCGTGGAGGCCCGTGCAACAGGTATCGTGTCGGTTGTGAACATGGACCCCGGCAAGACAGCACCCTGGGGAAACATCGTCAGCCCCGGCGCCCTAGCCCAAAACCATCAGCATGTTTTCTGCGTGCGTATCGATCCCTCTATCGACGGGCATGAAAACACCGTTGTGCAAGAGGAGAGTCTCCCGTTGAGAATGGACAAGAGGACGAATCCCAATGGAAACATGTATGAAGTGCGCCAGACACAAATCACCACTTCTCAAGGCATCGACGCCGCGCCCTTCAGCAACAGGGTCTTCAAAATCCAAAACCTGAATAAACTAAACCGCGTTTCGGGTAAACCAGTCGGATACAAGATCACACCGCCCGCAACACAACTCCTCCTCGCGGACCCAAACAGCACACAGGCCAAGCGCGCGCTGTTCGCAAAAAAGCACTTTTGGGTGACCAAGTACAAGGACCACGAGCTCTTTGCGGGCGGGCGGTACACGCTGCTAAGTAAGAGTGAGGTTGGCGGTGTGAGCGACGCGGCTGATCGGTGCGATGATGTGCTGAATCAGGATGTTGTTTGCTGGAGCGTGTTTGGGCTCACGCATAATCCGCGGGTGGAGGATTGGCCGGTGATGCCGGTTGAGATGCTGCAGTTGCATATTTCACCTTCGGATTTCTTTACGGGGAACCCGGCACTTGATGTACCGTCTGACAAGGATGTTGCTTCAAGGCTGACGAGCGGGTGCTGCAAGGAGGGACCTAAGCTGTAACTGCATTGGTATTAGTTAGTACGAGATTATTAATCAGTGTTTGCACTATTTTAGCATGAATTGGATTGTTTGGATTAACTGCCGGAGACTTCTTGTGCTGGGAAACGATTCCCGTAGTAGTGAACATGTTGAAATATTGTGTAATCTTTTGTGACGTGGTACCCTAGAGTCTTTAGAGTGGATGATTGTGGGGCTTACTGGTCAATGTTAAATTGACCACTTGCTCCAATCAAGTTAGTCGTAGGTAGAGCACAATATACAACTGTCCCTTTTGGGTCTGGGCAGAATAATGTCGCCCGCGATAGTTACATTCCGTCACCCATAAATTATTATCACGGGTCTCGGCCTCTCTCTCCAAACTCAACTACCGACTTGTCAAGACTGTTGACGGGCCACTGGAGATTATGGAAACATTGCCTTACCCTTTATTGACCTTGGTGACGGTGATCCCTTAGAAAGGGTAGTTATTGGCTTATTACCTTACAGACATAGATGGATGTTGAATGCTGTATACAATAAAGGTTATGAAGAGTGCTTTAAAGTTATTGTAAGTAGAGTTTAAACTATTTCACCATACTAGCTAGAAAAAGAAAGTGATAGCGCCAAGGACTGGGTTGGGTTTATAACACCAGACGGTCCAGAACTCCAGACAAACTCATGAAGTTAAGTGACACCGAAAGCTTAACTTTACAGGGAATACACAGGCCCATAGCGGGCCGTAGCCGGCCGCAGGCATCCCCAAAGCACGATATACAGAGTGCTCCTTTGGGAATTGCGCTTTGGCCTTTCTTTCTACAACACGAAAGCATAACGTGGCACCCTCGTTAGCGTCACGTACCTACCATGCTGCAACCTGATTGCCTGGTACGCAGGAGCCGAGAAGCGGCTGGTGACAGATCAACGTCTAATTCTTGGACTGACAGAGATATTTATGACTCAGTTACCGAACGGCTGGAAACCTTCCGACCTGAGTAACGGGCTGGCATTGGGCCTTGGAGTTAAACCGTATGGCGCACGTAGCCTATGTGCTTCAAGTTAGATTGACGTTATTTCTTAACTCCCGAGTCTAAAGACTGCCAAATTCTGCCCAGCCTGGGCCTCGACTAATTACACAGCAACTTACTCCAATCTAATACATATAAGGGAATTGTTAGATTCAGATTATATATTTATATTAATAAGATCAATAAATAATAAATTACTTTTATTAAAAAGGAATAAACGTTAGTTAGAAGCGGCATATTAGTATTTTAGACACGTATTAAACCTTTTTTACAAAATCATTACTACGCCCGCAAGAGATCGTCCGCCTTCGGTTGATACCTCTCAGTCAGTTAGAAACTACATGTCAGGTAGGTGGGATGTTACGTGGGATACAAGCTTTACAAAAGTGCTTTCATAAACAACGCAAATAAACTATCTTGTGTTGGCGTGATGTGTCTCGTGTAGAAGTTATAATCTTTAACTATTAACTGATTAGCAAAAGGACCCTATGAGATATAAACAGCTTGTCCTATAAGATTTGTTAACTGAGTGTTGACATAAAGGCTGTCTCCTAACAGAGTCTTGAATGGCAATGAATCTTATGATGTTTATATTGATCAATGAGCAGGAGTTACAGTGTATTGTATTGTGTGACATATAGAAGAATGTAGAGACCTTAAATCTTTGTCAGTAGACTATGACTCGTGCTCGTAAAAGAGCTTTAAGGTTAGATTTATCCCTGGTGTAACGGTTGTGTAAGGAGGTAACCCTAGATAACTGCAGGTAGCTAATACGACTCCATTCACTATTGCTGGTGTAAGAACTACAAAGTATAGTTTTGCTTTAGCCTTTGTAGAACACGAAGAGTATGAAAGGTAAGTGAATCAATCCGGCTTGCTCGGATGAATGAGTACGTATTAGAGAAGACCTGTAGCAAGTCTTTTATCTATAAAAGGCAGCATAATCCCCTTCCACTAAGGTACTCATCAACATCAACAGCAATCTACTTCTCATTGATAACAATTCTCTCTCTATCTTAAATATCTCTTACACCGGTAAGCCTAGAACCATCCAACTTTTAGCAAAGACTTTCTTACTAACAAACCGTTTCGGATCAGATCATGCAGCTTTTCAAGATTTCAGTCATGATGACGGCCTTGGCCTCGACCAGTCTGGCGCTGAACAAAGTCGAGGTCAGAGTCAGTGACGAAATGGTGCAAGTTGGAAACATCGATTTGTTTGCATCCACTTGGCAGGCTATCTACGCCGAAAATGGAAACCAAGAAGCCATTACCATTGACAAGACGTATCCCGGTGAGGTGAATCGTTGCCACGCAGACGTAGATGACGACATCAACGTCCGTGTCTACATCGAAGGCGCATGGGGTGATTCCGGCGGTACCAACCACAACAACCGCGATGCCTTGGTCCAAGCAGCATGGAAAGCAGTCAACGAGATCTCAGCCAAAGACGCATATGACGTTTTTACCGGATGCTGCTTCACCGACCCTATCCAGCCCAATTGTATTCCTCCAAGAAATTATGCTTGTGACCAAGACTCGTGTGGCTGCCAGGGAGGACAGCACGCCGTCTGTTCGACACGAACAACGGGACACCAGGTTCCTTCTCACATCAACGCGTATATCTACGATGCAAACAACAATCTCCTGTCTGATCACCTCCAAATCACCTTCACGTCGGCCTCTACCGAGGACAGCGGCGGTTGTGGCCTTGTTGGACAGCTTGTAACAGAATTCGCCGGCTTTGCCTTTTCCGGCGTACTTGGAACGCTTTTCCAGAAAGGCATTGAGCTTGGCTGTGGAGCCTGAAAGGGTCGCCGCACAGCCTAATGGACTTCACATATCAATTCTATCGGGCCATTAGGCATAATGGGTATATGTTTACGCTCTGTATGCCGTCTTTTCTTTCTTTTAGGCCGCTTTTCAACGTGGGGTGGTTTGGTGCGATATGTATCTCAAGAAAATGTTAGCTAGAAAAGGAGATTAAAATTCAATATAAGTTTTCTCTCACCATATTAACTGTTCAATATACCCTTGATAACAGAACACACTCCCTGTCTTCTATTTCACGCTTAATAGATGTAGGCTATGGTAATCTATAGCTATACATCTTAACTAAGGGAATTTCTTACTTATTATAATCTACTTTAAAGATTTCCCCTATAATTTGCGAATTTCTATTCTATATCTAATCACTATCCTTTTGTGGCCTAGAGCGTTGTGCGGGGGTTGAAGGCCGTTTCAGATCAGCCCTTGGAGAAGCGACTATACACAGCTTGCAATGAACTAATGATGGAGTTGTGAAGCCAGTCATTGAACAAATCTACGATATGGAAGATATAGGTACAGCTTTTAAGGGGACCAAATCGGGCCGAGCGTGGAAAATTAGTGGCTAGGATTGCAAACTAGACAAAGGATTGCTACATGCAGACCAAGAAGCCTCAATTCGCAACCCGGTCATCTGAAAATTCTGCGGATAGTCAACAAGCATCCAGCATTTTGCTGTGTTCAAAATCGCGATCGAAGTATGCCTACGACTATTACTCTCGCACGCCCTGTCGAACTTGAACATGGGGGTCGTCAGACTGAAGAAGAGTTGGTAGACAGAATCCTTGGTCTAGCTACCTATTGGAGAAATTACTCGAGTTTACCACAAGCAAAAGACACAAACAAAAGCTGAAGTGGGAGGATAACAGGAGTTCGGCAGCGGGTTCTACCCCATATGAAACGATGCCTAGTGCCGTGCGGCTCAAGTTCAAGAGCCATGTCCAACAACCAATCAATTGATCGAAACAATATCGCTCGGATAGGCATTTGTTGATACGGATCTTGCTCTTTCCATCTTGGCATTCAAATATGTACCGACTCGCCAAGCCTACCGCGGGCAGCTGGAGATTACGGACATAACCTGGTCCTTGATTGACCCGTGCCCATCTGCGTGATTTATTTCGTCCACTAACTCCACAATGTCGGAATCGCCACTGCGGTTCCGAGCCCATAACCGCGGCCCAATCGGAAGACGCATTCCTCTCCATCGCATTGCGGCTCCTGCTGAATAGTGGCACTGATACTACACTGTCGTATATTCCTTTCATCAACTGAAACAGTTCAAGCAGGGCGGTGGATTAATTATACGTAAGATATGGAGACGATCTGACTGCGGTGAAGTAATTAGTAAAAAGAAGAGGAGTTTGTGAAACCCTGTGTTATGCATAACCCCTCATGTAACATGGTCAGTGCTATTGCGGAACATAACATCCTGAATTCCGAGTGCAATGGTCGTCGTAATGTACTTAAGTAATATACACGAAGTTTCACTGCGCTTCTCTTCTCTCGCCTGCGTGTCATCGATTTGTATCTGTCTGATAAGATCTTGATAAGTGGATATTATTATTATTTTATACCCGAATACACAGACTCAATATGGCGGAACTCACCATCACCGGCGCAGGTGGTCGCAAGATCACGCGTACGTTACACTGACAACTAACCATAACATACATCTTTCTTACTGACTCTCCTAGTCTCGACCGGCCTCTTCATCGACAACACCTTCACCCCCGCAGAAGCCAACAAAACCATCACAGTCGAAAATCCCACCACAGCCTCCCCCATCGGCACCGTCTCCGCCGCCCAGACCTCCGACGTCGACCGCGCTGTAGTGTCATCGCGCAAGGCTTCAGCGACGTGGAAGACGACCCCTCCACAGGAACGACGTCGTCTGCTGAATAAGCTCGCTGATCTTATTGAGCGCGATGTCCAGGACTTTGCGTCCATTGAGGCTGTTGATGCGGGCATGCTGTATAATATGTCTATGGGGATGAGTGTTCCTCAAGCAGTGGAGACCTGTAGATATTTTGCGGGATGGGCGGATAAACTTGATGGGCAGAGTATTGACTACGAGAGTGGTCTTGCGTATACCAAGAGAGAACCAATTGGCGTTTGTGCAGCTGTTGTACCGTGGAACACTCCTCTGTAAGTCACATCTCTTGTTACCCTACTCCCTTAGAACTAATAGTTATAGTATGATCACCTCTTGGAAGCTAGCTCCCGCCCTGGCAGCCGGCAACACCCTCATCATCAAAACCCCTGAACTAGCCCCCCTCTACGGCCAAAAACTCGGCCAACTCATCGTCGAAGCCGGCTTCCCCCCCGGCGTAGTCAACATTCTCTGCGGTCTCGGCACCGTTGCAGGCCAAGCGCTCGCTGACCACCACGAAGTCCGCAAGCTTTCCTTCACGGGCAGCGTCGGTGTCGGACGCACCATCCTCGCCAGCGCTGCAAAGTCCAACCTCAAGCGCGTGACGCTCGAGCTTGGCGGTAAAGGGCCTAGTATTATCTTCTCTGACGCGGACTGGGAGAATGCGCTTATGTGGGCTGCTGCGGGGATTACTACGCATAATGGGCAGATTTGCGCAGCGGGGAGTAGGATTTATGTGCAGGAGGATGTTTATGATAAGTTTGTAGAGGAATTTTCGAAGAGGACGAGGGATGCTGTTATGGGTGATCCTTTGTTGCAGGAGACGATGAAAGGACCTGTTATTAGCTCAACGCAAAAGGAGAGGATTTTGGGCTTTATTGCTAAGGCCAACTCAGAGGGAACACAAGTTTTGCACGGGGGATCTCAAACACACGATTCAAAGGGGCATTTCGTCCCCAACACAGCATACGTCAATGTCTCGCCCTCAGCCAGCATCATCCGCGAAGAAGTCTTCGGACCCGTCGCCAGCATCGCCAAGTTCAAGACAGAGCAAGAAGTCATTGATCTTGCGAACGACAACGTCTACGGTCTAGCTGCTTCGGTGTTCACAAACGACATCAGCAAGGCGATCCGTGTGTCGGATAAGATTGAGTGTGGGTTGGTCTGTGTTAATTCCTGGGGAAGCGTTAATGCGAATACGCCGTTTGGGGGGATTAAGCAGAGTGGGTTTGGGCGGGAGAACGGTGAGGATGCGTTACATGATTGGACGCAGGTTAAGTGTGTCAAGGTCAATGTTTTTAAGCTGTAAATAGTGACATAAATGCCACTGAGTTACTAAGATACTGTGAGTTTGCTGCAATGACTCGATCTGGTATTTGTGATGACTTCCTCTTGCGGCGTGGTGAGAAACTACCCATTTCGGAAGTAAACTCACTAATTCCTCATCGAGCACTTACCCGACACTAAAAGATAAAACTAAAAAAGCGCTCTCGCTTCGCTATCAATTGACGCGTGCGGTCCCTCGTTATCTTCTCCCTCTTCGGAACCAGATAGCCCGGAACTAGAGTATTCCGAGCGTCACCATCGGCATCATATGCTTCTCCATGACACGTCTGCTTGGCCATCACTATTCTTATCAGTTTCAATTTGTTCGTTCCGGTCGGAACCTTTGAGGCATTAGTCAATGGTGTATCAGTGCAGAAAGACCACGTAATTCTTTGTTGCGAGGCTTGTATCAGATATCAGATTATCCCTATCGTCTGCATTCTTACCTGTTCGTGTGCCTCCCAGTAGTCCATCATGATCTCCTCACCAGACTGTCACACGAAATCGTCGATACTGAGAAACGTACAGCTTGGCAAGTTTCTTTCGCATCTACACCGGACCATTGAGTCGCGAGAAAGTCGAGATGTCGTCCTCTTATTTGCTGGCGAGACTGTTCGCCTTGTCACTTTCATTATGGACATGCTAGCATCTTACCTCCAAAGACTACAGAGTCAGAGGTTGAAAGTCCGACGCAAGTCATTTTTCACAATATCACACCTCAACTCAATGGCTATGTCAACGACAAGAGTCGCAAACTGTTCAAGAGCGCTCTGCACAATGCTTGATGAATGGCAGATCATGAATCGCCTCTTTGGCGTCTTGGACATGTGGAAAGCAGCTCAAGATCTCATCAAACGTATCTCCACCGAGCGATCAGCAGGAAACCCCGTCAAAAAGCTAGACACAGGAATCCAAGCTTCGCAGATCCTATGTCTCACGTCGTTCCACGTCTCTGAAGCAATCGGCTTCTTGTCCTCCAGAGGCATCATCAAACGCTCAGCCAAGTCAGAAGAAGAGTTAACATTCCTCGCAATTCGCTCCTGGGCAGCGTTCACAATGATTGAGATTGGGCGGTTGTCGTTAGAGTGGATGAATACCATGCAGGATAAGGAGAAGTTGGCTACAAAGACATGGAAGGCCAAGTGGAAGAGCGATATGCTTCAGAATCTGGCTTGGGCTAGTGTTGCTTCTCATTGGAGTCTGAGAGATGGCTTGATACCCGAGGCTTTTGTTTCGCCGCTGGCGGTGTTTGCGACGTGGAGTTTGGTCAAGGATGCTTGGAGGAATGCTGCTTGATCCTCCTTGTACATCATTTAGATGCTATAGATAGAGTTGAGACCGGTGGCTGGAGTATATCACTACACAATAATTAGTAAGGCAATTAGGTTGCAGCATAATACAATCGCAGCATGACTGTGAGCTACCGAATGAAGCATCGCGATCTCTATATCCGTATTTCCCATTGTAACTGAAATCCTGATCTTCCTTCAAAAAGCCTTGGTTCGAGTTCTGGTCGGAAATATTGCGAAAGTTCCGATGACTTTTTGGTGTTTGTGATTGGTTGATTCCATTCGTATGGCATATCGTTGAAAGCTCGGTTGTCGGAAAAGTATTCCGCGCCGGACATTCGGGCTACGAGAAAGCTCGTGATGACTTCGAAATGATATAATAGGCTTTAAGTATTTCTGAATAGTTGCAAATTATCATCATTTACCTAACTTCGATACAATGGCGGATATCGACATCATGACTAACGAGTCCATTCTGGACGAAGCTCTCCTCACAACAGAGTCTCCCATCATAGATTCAACAGACTTGATCGTTCTTCTTTCCCTACTCTTCGGAGCAGTCGTCTATCTTTCTAATGGCAAATTACGAACCCTCTTCTTCCCCAAACCCATCACATCAGCGGAAACAACAGCTTCAAAAGAAGACAGTCTTCGAAGCATCTCTCACATCTGCAACACCACCGGCAAGAACTGCATCATCTTCTACGGTTCCCAAACCGGCACCGCAGAGACCTACGCTCAAAAGCTAGCAAGAGAAGCTAGTTCCCGCTATGGCCTCGATCCCATGGTCGCTGATCTCGAGGAGTATGACTACAATGATCTTTCTGAACTCTCAGAGCAAGTTGTTCTGATGTTTGTCCTCGCTACATACGGCGAGGGTGAACCTACGGATAACGCTCAGGACTTTTATACCTACATCACTGGCGGTGAAGAAGGGGAACAGCCGGATGTTGATCTTCAGAACGTCAAGTATGTTGCCTTCGGTCTGGGGAACAGCACTTATGAGCATTATAACGCTATGGTGAGACGTGTGTCTAAAGCGCTGGATGGTCTTGGTGCGAAGAATCTTGCTGGTGTTGGAGAGGCTGATGATGCGGCAGGGACTACTGAAGAGGACTTCTTGGCGTGGAAGCAGGATATGTGGCCGAAGCTTGTTCAAGAATTTGGGCTCAAGGAAAGAGATGTTGCTTATGAGTCTAACTTTGGTGTTTTGGAGAGAGATGATCTGAGTGCAAGCTCACCTGGTGTTTTTCTCGGCGAAGCAAACGCGGATCATCTTGATACCAGCTCAGGCAACCGTCAATTCAGCAACACGAATCCTTACATCGCCAACATCACCGAGTCTCGCGAAGTATTCACCTCCAAGGATAGGAACTGCATTCACATGGAGATCGATCTCGGTGACTCGGGTCTATCTTACGAGACTGGTGATCACGTCGCTATCTGGCCGACTAACTCCGAAGAACAAGTTAACCAACTTCTCAACATCGTTGGTTTGAGTGAGAAGAAGGATGCGGTTATTTCGATCGTTAGTCGAGAGGCAACAGCAAAGTCACCTGTTCCTACACCGACGACATATGCTACTGCGCTGCGGTATTATCTTGAGGTTGCTGGACCTGTGTCTCGAGAGTTCATCAACGTCATTGCTGCTTTTGCACCCACGGAAAGCGCGAAGGCCGAAGCGACCAAACTTGGCAGTGACAAGGTGTACTTTCATGAGAAGATCAGTCAGAAATGGCTTTCACTTGCTCAAGTATTGAGTATGCTCAGTGGTGGTCAACCATGGATCAAGCTCCCCTTCTCAGCTATAGTCGAAGGGCTTAGCAAACTCCAGCCCCGATACTACTCCATCTCGTCATCATCTCTCGTCCAACCTTCCACCGTCTCCATAACCGCCGCCGTTGAATCAACCCAAATTCAAGGCCGACCCGATGTCTTCAAGGGAGTTGCTACAAACTACCTTCTCTCTCTCAAACACTCTCAGAATCAGGAAGTTCAGTCACAGGAGTATCAACTAAACGGTCCTCGGGAGAAGTATGCTGGGTTCAAAGCGCCCATACATCTTCGCAAGTCAAACTTCAAACTCCCTAAAGATCCATCCCGCCCTGTCATCATGATAGGTCCCGGAACTGGTGTTGCTCCATTCAGAGGTTTCGTGCAGGAACGAGCTGCGTTGAAGAAGCAGGGTAAGAATGTTGGAAAGAATTTGTTGTTCTTTGGTTGTAGGCGGCGCGATGAGGATTATCTCTATGAGTCGGAGTGGCAGGTAAGTCGATGGGCTCTGGATGTCCATCAGAACTTACTAACCTTTGCTAGAAACACAAGAATACTCTCGGTAACAGCTTTGATGTCCATGTCGCCTTTTCAAGAGAGACCAGGCAGAAGGTTTATGTGCAGCACCTCATCAAGACCCACGCTAGGGAGGTGATAGATATGATTGATAACGGCGCGGTTGTCTATGTTTGCGGTGATGCGAAGCACATGGCGAGGGATGTCAACTCAACACTTATCTCAATCTGGGCCGAACAGCGGAATATCTCTGTTGAGAGTGCAGCGGACAAGGTGAAGAGTCTGAGGGATACCGCGAGATATCAGGTAAGCATTTCGACTCCAAGCTTGAAGCCGTTACTAACATCTCGAAGGAGGACATCTGGTAGATAAAGTGATATAGCACATTCTCAGACTCAATACGAGGTTCAATAGTCCCTAGCTCAATTAATGTGCTATTAAACTACTCTACAGTCCATGTCCCTATAGATTATAAGATCCTGATCTGCACTCGGTCAGTGCCCCGCCATGCCAAGCCCTCCAGCTCTGACAGCATAGTATCTTCAGTGTGATATTCAATATCTGCATCACCTGCACTGATGATGCAGAATCCCACTCGTTGGTAGATGTCGCCGTCTATCTGTTTCAAAGCCAGACAAGCACATTCCACCCCAGAGAAGTATTCGATACCAGCGATCGCAGCACAAAATATTCGATCTCCCAAGCTCAAATCGTCGTCCTCAAGTACGCAATCAGGCTTGAAGAATTCCAGCGTGAGCGAAGGATCAAGCTCGTGAATAGTCCACAGGACTTCCCCTCTAGGATCCCGACAGATCGTAGCTGATGCCAACGAAGTCTTAATATCCAGAAATCCATTCCGAACCTCGCCTGTGGAATCGCTCGTCGCAGGTTCACAGCTTACTTGGACAATATCACATGCTTGCTCAGGCTCATCGCCGAGCATAATTGAATGAAGCCCGATCGCTCCCATCCACCACCAGCTACAACCAGAGTCAGTATCGACAGCGGCCCAGGACCACGAAGGTGCACGATAGTGCTGAGGTCTGTGGCCTACACCCCCTGAGGTGGCGACGTTGTAATCCGAGACATGGTACCAGCAGAGATCATGGATAAGTGAATCCTTCCAAAGCCCTGCGAGATAAACACCGCCTCTGACCTGCTTCCGCTGCTGGGCTAGGCCCGACAACGCGGGAAGCTTATCAGCGGCGTTGGTCAACTGACGGCTTGTGTACTCATGGACTATCTGCTCCCACCACTCAAGCGCCCCATATCTAGAGTCTGGAGGAGGTCTGGCAGCTTCTTCAATGAAACGATATCGATGCCATGGAGCCTGATGACTCTTACGTCGGTCTAGATGCCCGCATTCGCAAGCAATACGTGCTTTGCATCTCCATGTGATATCAAACGCACCGAAGTGAAGGACACGTGGTGGAAGGAGAAACTCTTGAAGAGTCCAGCCGCGTGTCTCCAGATTTGGGATATCATCTTGGTAGTGGTTGATGGGCTTTCTGATGTATACTGAACCTACACTCCCGTTATCAGTGATGACGTCCTTGCTGTATTCATCAACGGGATCTCTGGAAAAGAATCCACTGTCCATGTGGTCTTAGAGGTCGGCGGAGATGGTGAAATGGGAATTTTGATATGTCCTTGCCATGTTAGAGTTCTCCAGGGCAAAGTCATGCCTGGTAGCTTCAAGTTCGCTCGGTGTGATCTCGGCGAAGCTCTGTAGGATACACAAGCTGTCGATCCAAAGATATTTCACATCCAGTGACCGGCAAACTGTTACGGCATCCTTGAAGGTAGCAGGTAGACTCTCCCACTCGATTTCCTTCATATGACTTTCGAGTGTCCGTGTCGTTGTTTTGAGCTGTTTGTGTGTAGGATCTCCCCAGCGATGGCTCAGGCAGACGTAAGGATACTCATCGCCTCGGGTCTCGATCAATCTGACAGGATCATTGGGAGCACCCTCAACCACAAGCAACCTCTTCGGAAGCAGGACTTTTGATGTGCCAGGCCTAGGGCAGGTGTGAGTTTTTAAACACCCGGATATCCATTTCTTGGCATGTTTAAAGCTTGTCCTGGAGTTGGTGTATTGCCCAACATGGTGTTTTCCACCAAGGCGATATCCTGAAAGTTCAAAGGTATCGGCATTTGTGTCCACGAAGACATCAAGAATGACGTCATGGTCTGATACTTGAATGGCAAACGAATCATGATCCCTTCTCATGACCAATTCCTCAAGTTTCTCCACCTCCTCAGCTTCGTCCCTGGCTAATGCCTCTGAGATGTCGGGGTAGTGGCCTCTCACAAGATCCAGAGCAATATCTCTATAGAGACAGCATAATCGACATGAACTTGCCGATGATTGTAGTTGGGGAAAGGTGGTGGGATTCCGCGAATGGAGCACCTGGTGTGCACACTGGTTCTTGGCTGAGACTTTCTTTCGGGTGGCAAGTGAGGTGGCCATTCTGAACTCGGATATCTACTGAATTGGGAATAATGAGTGGGAGTTTGACTGTTATGGTTAATGGATTTAGTCGAGACAGTAGAGATTGGGTTAATCCCGATTAAAGGCGCGATCGATCGTCGATTTCAGGTTGGGCAGCAATGCAAGCGCTTACGTGCGTCATCATGCAGAGGCGGACTATCATAAATGCGAGACAAGATCAACGTCCCAGAATACCTAGCTCGTGTATTGGCACTCGCATCATTGGAAAATATACAAACTGCGACAGGAAATTACTCAAAGCCCAGATAGGAGAGGAAGATAGGCTTGAGAATGTCCTCTCCGACCCAGCTACGATATGTCTATTCCCTGACATACGAGCGTGCAGCAAGGGCATTTCCTGTGTCTTCACCATTCCAAGATCGTTCTGTCCCTATCATTGAAGTATTGAGAAGAGCCACTGGCTATATTACACGGGCCAAAACCTTCTCCGCCTCGTCCATGACATCCCATGCATAAAAGAAGTCCCGAATAGGTTTCGTAAAGTTCATCGCCTCACGAGGAAAGATTCCGTCTCCCCAAACATCCTCTGCTCGTTGCCGCAAAATACTCGAAATTCCAGGCTGAGCATCAGAAAGCAGTTGAGTAGCATGAATGTGACGCTTCAAAATGTCATTGTATAAGCTCAGACGCTCTGCGACCTTTTCTGGGTGCTGCATGTCCTTGAAGAGAGCTTCTAGTGCTGCTGCTTCTTCAATCGCGAGAACTGCGCCTTGTGCTATGTTTCATGTTAGCAGTGTGATGCGCAAGAAATCTGCAACGTACCGTGAGTTGGCTGGATAGGATGCGCAGCATCACCAATTATGACCGCTTTCCCGCGAGTGTATGTGTCAAGTGGCTCTTTGCGGAATATCTTATGCACAGAAACGCTTGTGGATAAGCTGAACAACTTGGCCACTAAAGGATTGAACCCTCCTACCATGGCGGTGATATCTTCAATATTCGTGTCGGTATTCCAATCGACTGCATGCTCATTCTCTGCTTTAGTATTGTGACGAAAAGCAACGTTGAGCATCTTTCTATCGCGGCAGGGATACGTGACGAGGAACGTCCCGGTAGATAGGTCAAAAGGGACCCAGAATCCTGGATCTTGGTCTTTGAAGATTGCTTTGAGGTCGGGGCTTTTGTTCACTTCGGAGAAAGGTATTAGACAACGGTAAAATGAGGAGCCGATGTCCTCCAGAGGGACTTCCTTTTGGGTTATTTCGTCAATGAGTTTGGTCTAGTAAGATTAGCCAGTGAAGGTGACAAGATAATATATACTGGACTTACTCGAACGCCGTCAGCGACGACTACAAGATCCTTCACAAAAGTCTCTCCATCGCCCAACACAATCGTCCCTTTCCCACAGTCAAGACTCGCGACAGAATGTCCATTATGAATCACCACCGGCGGACCTGGATATCGTTTATCACTCGACACAGCCATTTCTTTGAGCGCAGTATGAAGATCCACTCGATGAAAGAACATGAACGGTGCACCGTAGTCCTCTTCAACCTGACTAAAGTCTTCGACGAACAGATTCTCAACAGTCTGCGGATGTACCATACGCATCTGCTTATTCACCACACCCCGCGCTGTCTTGGGATCAAAGCCGAAGTGTTGGAGGACACGCATGCCATTTGGAGTGATGGTGATGGCAGCGCCTATTTCATCCTTGAAGTTGGACCTCTCGAAAACCTACGTAATGTCAGCTTGTACAGTGGCTGAATGATTCTTTAATAACCTCAACCTGTGCTCCTGTTCGTCGAAGAGCAATAGCGGCACTCAGGCCTCCAATGCCTGCACCAATAATTCCAACCTTCAAGGTCATTTTCGGTGACTTGGCGATAATTCAAGTGTTGTTGACGGGCTTGCAGGAGTAGCACAGTGTCTTATGAACAAGTTGCTGCGTCTTACAGATCAGCAGCGTAAGCCCCCGCCTGCGGAAGGCCCATGCCGAGATTAGGCGCTTAGATAACGCGCCAGATGTCATAGCCACCATTGATCCATCGAAGAGGTCAAAAAGTAGGTCTAAGCGAATATTGATAGTCTCCAGGCCTTTTCTCCATTGCCCTGACGGAGAACCCCTGTAGAAAGCTAGGTCATTTTTGGTGATTGCTTCGACACCTAAAGGGCTAGAGCGGGATTTGCACTTGTTGATTATCAATGACGCAATGTGCAATACGCTGGATGCGCTATACGCTCGCTAGTAAAGTACAAGGGCTTACGGACGCCAATATTCCGTCTGCAGCGCTCCATAAGTCCCCTACGGACGACTGAGCCGAGCCACTCGACCAACCTTGGCTCTACCATATCTCACCGAAAATTCCATGCTCCATCGCAGATGACAGGGAAAAGAGGGGTTCTTAACCCGTCTTACTAACATAAGTGAAATGAAAGCAAGTAAGCTGGGCTTGCATTAGTTCGCCATTGAACGAATAAGAAACTTCCTTGAGATGTTAGCGTAGCGTCTTCTTCCGCGGTGATTGGCTTATTCATCCGTAGCAAGAAACATGCATACGCCATGGCTTTCTACAGAATTGCTCAGCGGCTTGAGAGACCAGGAGGATACAAATACGACCGAAGCCACCTCCAATCTGACATCGTGTCATTTGTTCCCCATACGCTATCATTATGACTGTAACATCTCTGATTACGAAGCTCAAGGCTCACCTGGACGACACCCAAGCCAAGACTTACGCACCTGACGCAGCAGGTTACAAGCAAGTTGAGCAATGCTTTGTCGAGAAACCTGTGCAGACTCTTGGTGTAATCAGACCTCAAACCAATGATGAAGTGGCCCTGATCGTGCAATTCTGTCTCGAACACAACGTCGAGTTCAGCGTGCGAGGGGGAGGCCACGACTGCGCCAGCCGAACATTAGTCAATGGGGCGCTTGTGATTGACATGCGAGATATCAAGCACGTTGTTATCGCTGAGGACAAGAAAAGCGCAAGAGTTGGCGGGGGAATTCTCAGTGGTGAATTGGCCAGGACCTTAGGGAAAGAAGGCCTGAGTACGCCTACGTGAGTACCTACTTTGGTAAAGCTTGACGAGTCTTTATTACTGACCAAAGACTCTAGCGGTACTGTCGCGAGTGTAGGATATACTGGGTGGGCTACGCTCGGTGGTTATGGCCCATTGACGTCGCATTATGGCCTCGGTGTGGACCAGATCATGGGAGCAAAGATCGTTAATGCTCGCGGCGAAGTCCAGGATGCCAACGAAGAACTACTTGTTGGCATCCGAGGCGGTGGCGGATCACTTGGTGTGATCGTTGAGCTTACCATCAAGGTCTACCCAATCAACAAGGTACGTTTCGCTCCCATCGGACCAAGACCTCAGCTCATGACTATAGATTCTCTCATCCATGATCATTTATGACTCAAGCGACTTATCCGCGGCACTCACCTCCTACAATAAACACTATGAAAAGCTTCTCGAATCAGGCGAGCTCCCGGTGCACATACAGCTTCAGCCAATGATCGCCCAAATGCCAGGCCAGCCCGTCAGTCTCATGTTAATCGCGACGTGGCACGGCGACGACAAAGACGAAGGCCGCTCGTGGATAAAGAACATAGCTGGAGCAGCGACTTGTGTGATGGAGAATACGCAGGAGATTACCCTCGCGGAAATGCTTGAGAACAATGAGAGGTTGGTCACCTGGCCTTCCTACGGTCGAGTCTATACCCTGAACTGCAAGGCTCTGAGTGAGAAGGCGATTGAGATCCTAGGAAAGCATTGCGTCAATGCACCAGGCGGAAGTCTGATCTTCTCATACCATACGCTTCTCTCAGCACAAGATCCCGAACAAAAGTCTGTTTTCGGTACAAGAGCTCGGCATCACATGTTTGAGATCTACGCCATTCTCGCAGATAAGGCCATTGCGAAAGAGCGGGTTGAGTGGGCTGCTGGGGTCAAGGCTGAACTACAGGCAAAGGATGCCGATAATATCCTGGAGGGATCGTATATATCGCTTGGTTCCCATGAGGATTCTGATGTCAAGAAGATTTATGGGAAGCATTATGAGACGCTGGCGGCTTTGAAGAAGAAGTATGATCCCAAGAATGTGTTCAAGCATAGCGTTCCAAGATTGATCCTTGTTGAGGAGGGGAATGCGATGGCTGAAGTTTAAGTCTAGTAATAAATATGGAACTATATACGCCTAAGCAACTCGAGATCAAAGTGGAATGTGCTGTATTATCCTTGTATCCGTAAGCATATTGCCTACTAACAAGCTTGGTCCAGTCGTACGAGATAGCCAGCCGGGTCTCGCACAACAATACTCTTCTTGCCATCGATCCACATAGGCTTGCCTCCTATAGTAATGACCTTAATCTTAGTAGCCTTGACCTTGTTTGTGAGGGCCCCGGTGACGTTGTACATGGTGAGATTGAGCTGGCCGCGGATGACATATTCCATGCCTTGCCATGTAGTATTAGGAAGGGCGGCACACCGCCTGGCGCCAGTAGTTTGATAGAAAGGCCAAATCCCGCCGGATATTCCGAAATTGACAAACTTGTAATTATTACTTATTATATAGTGAGTTTATACCTATATCACGCCAGATGCAATAACTACGATATAATGTTTATGTATATAGTTCTCATTGTGAATGATGAGAAATGCACCGCAACGAGAAGAGTGTCAACATATCTACACCAATGCATCTGTGAGCGAATGGGCTTTTTTTTAGATTGCCTGTCATTTCGGCTTTGGAGCAATAACTAAGGTAATACTTTGCTAGAGATGATAAGTCATATTGGTGTATTCCGTAGGACGTGTGAGACGCGTGATGTAAACACTAGCTGTCAGGTCTATCCACTTATGATAACACTATCTATTCTAGGGTTATGTGCGCCGTTTGAGATTTTATACTCAAAGTTCTTAAGGATATCAGCATGATAGGTCCAGGTGACTTGCCAGCTGTTATTTACACCCACTTTAAACATGGGGTATATTCTCAATAAGTTATAGTACATATGCGTATGTATCCAAATCTTCAACAAACTCCAGCAATGGCTTTGAGTCCTGTGCACCAATCCACATCGCCGCTCGATTAGCAACCCACAATGCCACTATGACCATATCCTTCTCCTCAATCCACATAGACTGTTTCTCTCTAGTGATAACCACATCTTGAGGAGTCAAGTGCCAAGTACTATACTCCATCATAGAAGTCTTGTTAGAGTACCATTTCAGCTGTCTTGTCTTATACGTGTACTCCAACACACCACTAGCACTATTGGCTTTCATTTGGAGGAGGTCTCGACGTATGGACGTATGTTTGAAGAGGATCTCTTGCTCCCACGGGGTAATGTACCCCGTTATGCGGTATAGTAGATCATCAGCCTTTCATTATCAGCAGGTTTCTTGGCAATTAGTGGGGTACTTACTGGTTCATAGATGATGTTGAAATGATCTAGCGTCTCAGTATCCAAGGCTCTTATCAACATATGCGTATAGACTTCTTCAATGGATTCGGAATCAGAAATACCAGCTGTTTTCTTGTTCTTAAATGGTGTTTCATCATTCTTGTGCATGACCTTCTGGAACCGGTACTCCGCCTCAACCTCCTCCAGAGCAGATTCAAGATACTTTATCCTTGCCTGCGCACGGGGATCGTTGTTTTCCCCGTTGTTACATAGATTGGCATATACCTTTAAGGTGTTCTCTCGAAGTTGTGTATCCAAAATGTAAAGTACCCCCAGTGAGAGACGAAGAGGACGGAGATCATACGTGTCGAAATAGTCGGTCAGAAGCTTGTCGAAAGATAACTGATCTGCCAATCTTTGTGGATAGAACTTGCCACTTTGCTTCCAGTCAAAGATTCGAGAGTGAGATCCCAGTCCGAAGGCTTGGCCAAACTCGGAATCGCATATCTCGTTTATCTTGAGAATACTAGTGGTCCGTCGTAGAATTGAGATCCAGAACCTATCTTTCCATATCAAAAAGCCCCAGTCATCCCAATCGATGGTGAGTACAAGTCTCAGGGTTTTCTCAAAATCGCATCTTCGGAAGAGGCAGAAGTTTTCCTGGGATGGATTTGAGTAAAGAACCCAGGGACCGTCGATGCTGAGGCCGGCTGGGTGTGCTGGGAGATCACGTTCCCATCGACGGTTCCTTTCGTCTGATTCATATACTGGACTCTCAGTCCCGTCATAAGAGCTATGGCCGGTCTTTTTCAGTACTCGTTTTGCCTGACTGGCAGCATCAATTGGAATGAACTGCAATATCTGTGGCTCTGGAATACCGAGACACTGCATTGCGATACCAATTGATATGGGAACGTCATCGGACTCTTGGAGAGAGTATGCAGGCCATGTCAGTATATCATCAATATTCCTACCGATGGACGCAAGAGAAAGATCTGGTGCCTCTAGAGAGATCACCATCTGTCGTCCCTCTGCTGTTCTGCCACACGGTAAGAAGCCATGGGCGAGCCAGAACAAAGTCTGCAGTGAGGACCCTTCCCTCCTCTCATCAACACCTGCCTCGAAAATCTCTTTAGCGATGTGCGGCACAAAAGACACGGAAGTTAGATAACTCCAAGATCCTTTGTGTCTACCAAGTTGCTGCAGTTTGCCTGTAATGCCATATATAGTAGGTTGGGGAGTCGTTTCAAGGGTGATGGTGCCATAGGCGCTACGACGGACAGCCATCACGGTGCCGTCAGAGTCCGAATCGCTGTCTGACCAGGATCTTGAACTAGCCGAGGCTCGACTGGACGAGCCTCTCATTCTGCTCATCGAGTGAGATTGTTTCTTGCGTACCCATTCAAATGGCAAATCTGATTCTCTTTGCTTGGCTTTCTTTGGTAACGCGAAATGTCGAATCGATGCGCGTTCTCCATCGAAGTTCCTCCTGATTCCCTTTCGCTGCAAGATCCCTTTATCGACACGGTCTCCATATCGACCGAGAAGGCCAAGAATCAGGATCCAATGCTTATTCACCACCAAAGCAGTTCGACTGTTCACAACCTCCAGTGTACCCCCGGTCTTAGGCACGTCCAAATGAACTTGTCGATTGCTAACTCCATCCCGCACTTCATATGATTCGATAAGTTCAGACATCTTAGCCCAGCCCGTATTCCACGGCAAATAATCCCTCGTCTTGAACCCCCAACGCCCCAAAGCTGCACTGAGAGGCGGTATAAGCGGGGCTGTGTCCGGCTCATTGGTGATGTATCCCGGTGCAAGGTTCGGCACCTGAATCCTTCTGAACACGCGTAGTCCTCTTGTCAATCGCCATCCTCTGGAGATGTATTTTTGCTGTTGATCTTGGACCGCATTCATGGCTCGGTTTTTATCACTCATCGACGCTTGCAGTGCAAGGTATGGACCGACTACACCGACTAGCGCAATTATGGCTACACCAGCGGCGACCCAGGTGCCAATGTTGCTGGCGAGGTCTACTGGATCTACTCCATCGTTACTGGAGGAAGACATGTTGAGTGGTGAGGTACAGGGTGATACAAGACTTGTCTTTGGCGCAGAAAATTCACTCCAGCTGGATTACATCACGTGCTGAGTTGACCCTTGTATGCTTGTCTCCCATTCGTCTACCCCCCCCCTGGCTAGATATGTACTATTCTCACCTATCAGAATACAGATGTTCTGCCGCCTACGTGAATTTCGATGTAGCAATGCCTCATAACTCCATTCGCCAAAATCACTTTTCCACTCTGCACGAACCAAGGCCGGCAGCAAAACGCCCAATCTATCATAACCTATTCCACACCGGGTCTAAAAGCAGGTGCAATATTGATCTGGCATTTCTGTTCGATCAGATCCTTGTAGATCGCAGTGCCTGTTCCAGTTAAACCTGTTGCATTGCTAACATCAACCGTGGATTTATAAGATCTCACATTCCAGATCGCGACCAATGACTCTAATTCGGATCTTCAATTCGATCTTATAGTGCCTCGCTCCAATCGTATGGCCAGCCCTGTCAGTTGGCGCTTCCTCAGGCGTAATTTGCCCTTGATCTCTCAAGAAGGAGACATCAACTTCAATGGCGCCCGCTCTTTCAGCTCCTATTGCGGAATGTGTCAGAGAGTCTCTTTGCCCAAGTATTTCGCCTTACCTTTGTTCGTCTTGTCTGACTTCTTGTAGTGTGATTTCGTCGCTGTATCCGACACGTTAAGCTCCTCCCTACAGATAAGGGGGCCTGGCAACTCGTCGAGAAGGTGCACACTATCGAGCTCGTACTCCCAGACCGAGGGGACGTTTTCCCCCGAGTAAGGAAATGTCAGCTTACAGAAACAAATAAGTAATCATTGTGGCAAAGGAGCTTACTCGCTCCAAGAACCAGTAGATGGTGTCTGTGAGATATGCCGTGCCGTCGTGGGGACTCCACGTTTTCTTTTTGAACCTGTGATCAGGATGGGCCATGAAAGGCTCGCTTCTCAAGAGGCCGTAACTGGACTGCGCAATCCTCTTGGGTCCATTCGCCTTGTTACAGGCACGATAGACGCCACCGGACGAAACAGCAGTTGGAATAGAAGCCCTGTTTCTGTGTGGCATAGTTTAGTGAAAGATATAGAAATGATCAGGGTTTCTAAGACTAACCTTTCATCAGGGAGTAGCAATTTGACATGGCAGTTGTTGCGTTTGGCATATTCCCTTAGTTTCGCTTTGAGGTGCTTTTGGAGAGAGACTGAGGTTCCGAAACCACCTATAAGAATGATTGTCTGAGATTGAATTTCGGTTAGTACCTCCTCACAATAAACTTCCAGCCTTAGAAATGGGGATAGCTCACCTCGACGGCAATCGCTTTCGCGGCAGCTTGGTCAAGCTGGCTCTCCACGAGCGCCCAAATACCATCAAGCCGCTTGAAGAAGAAACTCCGAATCACAGATCTAATGTTCCGTCAGCTACAACTCATTATCGAGGTCCATCTCATTCTTCATACACAGGGACGACAAGATGGCCCCGTTGAAAGCCCAAGTTATGGTCTTCTTGAAGACCAGGGATAGGAATCTCTATCCTCTGCGGCCTCTCGCTACAGATGTCAAGGTTCCTCTTTATCCGTGGTTCAAAATGCTCCGATGTGAGTATCTCAACAAGAGCTTCGAGACTCCCATAGTATTCTTCGAGGTACTTTTCGTCGTCGAGCTTGTTGAGCAGCCATGCTCTGAAATCCTCGTTGATATAGCTGGAGCCGTCAAGGCTGCCTGGAAATATGTTAGTGATGATAGTGTTTTGAGATGGGTAGAATTACCATTCGCAGGCACGACTTCATAATCCAATCGTACCGGCTCCTCACGAATCACGCGGCAAGTGACAACATCGACCGTTCCACCGCCTACTGTCGTCAGCAGATACGTTATGTGAGGACCGTTGTTGCTTACCTGCATCGACTAAAGTAAAGTGCTGACCGCACTGTTCACAAGGTCACTGTGTGAGGTTTGTGTAAGGTGCTACATATCTCTCACCTTGATCTCGGGTGACCCCGCAAACTCGGCCGCATTTTCCGACTCGTACGCTATGAACAACCGTTCAATGTAATTGTTTTCTTTGACGCCAGGAAATCCAGCCCGCCTCATCCCTACGGCAAGGGAGGTCTGCATTGTCCTGCAAGCTCCAGGCGTCTAGATCGTGGGGACGCATAGGACCATCTCCCTATTCCAACTATCGTCATAGTGTCGAAGCTGAGACTGAACATGATGTAGGAGATAGGTTAAGTAATCAGCTATCACGTCTTGATAGCCATTCACGACGCCATTCCTCTTCAGTGTCCTGAGAGTCTTGTTCACCTGTTGTCTTATCTTCTCACTGTAGGAGCTATCGTCAAGGAGCAGCTTAAACGTGGCGAGGGGAAGGTTATTCGGGTTGGAGTGTGTAGAGGCAATAACCCAGCGTCGGTGAACATCATAACCCCATGAGAACTCATCAGGAACGTCCATCACTGGCGGGACGTCTTCTTCATCGCGTCTCGCGTTGAGAAACGCGAGATCGTTGTCCACGCTATCCGTCTCACTTTCTCGCTCATCATCCGCCTCGAGTCGGAATTCCAGATCGTAGCGAGAACCTATCAGAAATCCCGGTCTTCGAAATCCGAATCCAGCGGGTAAATCACTTCGGTCGGAACCTCGTTGTGCATCCCGTCGTTTGCCCCGTGATCGGGGTACTCCGGATATCTCGATATCAATCGGATATCCCGTCGTAGGATAGTGTCCGATGGGATGTTTGCGAGTATTGGCACCCAAGATACTGACGAGTAAGTTGTTCCAAAGTCCAGGGCAATTATCAACCTGTTATAGGGAACTACTACATCACCGGCGTAGTTACTGCTAGGTTGAGGAGTGGGAGCCGCATGTTGCTCAGCAGACGATGACATGGCTGTATTTGCGGTGTCAAATGTGTGTGTTAGTCTGAAGTACTGGACGCTGGCTGAAGTTGTCAAGCTTTAGGGGTAGTATGAACTAAGTAGTGGTCTGCTATAGACTATCAGTTAGAAGATTCAAGTTTATGAAAGAAGAAAGATGTAGAGAATTATATTTTTGCAAAAATAATTCCTTTTATCAGTCACTACTCTGTGGCATTCCCCATGCAACAACGCTACGAAACTTTCCCAACAAACCGTTTACTTGTATTCGTTATTCCGTGTTGTTGGGTAGATAGTATGAGTGAAGTTGTATGAGTGGACCAGTCGAGTAACTCTCTCCAGCCTCTGATTGGCTGCCAGGTGCTCAAAACCTATAGCTAATGTCATCCACGGCAATACGCATATAAACGACATGAGATGGATGAAGCCGCGTTTCAGGCAGGCTCATTTCATACATGTCTGAACGGAAGATAAACAGCGCCTCGTTCTCTAAACCTCCCAATCCATATCAAATCATGGCAAGAATGAGATCCAGAAAGTCGAAGAAGCAGGGCACATCGAGGGGCCAAGACGGCCCTGTCTGGTCCAACTCTCATCGGCTCGAACTCTTAGCATTCTTGAACTGGTGCGTCCAACAAGACAAGGGTTCCGATTTCCATACTCTTGTCGCAGACCACCTTAAGCATACTACCAAAAAAGTCTTCACTAGGGACCAGATTCGAAAAAAGCTGAATCGTGAGTGGCATAAGCACAGATCATGCCACGAATTCAAAGAATGATGGAATACGACGTTTCGCAGATTGGAGTGCCAGTAAATGGAAGATTCAAGCTGTGCGTGATTCCTGCTTTGTTTTATGTTCCGGCCGGAGGGGAAGAAAATGAAGAGGACCGGAACTTACTGTTTGGCGGACACCATGGGGGTATGACGGAGGCAAATGCCAGCGATCTCAAATCCCTGGTTCTTGTTGCAAAAGCAAAAGTATTTTTTGAGTAGAATCTGAGTATGACCTCGGCGCTGCTAGACTGATATCTTGGGCAAATCAAGCCAATTTTTGTACTTATTTTACTTCGTAATTACAGAACACGAGCACCGCGTCCAGTGATAAGCAAATATTGCTCCTGTGGCTGATAGAGTCCCAATACATATCCTGCTGTGGATAATGGACATTGCTCCTGTGAATACCTTGGTGCTCGTAAGACCAAGTCAGGTGGGGAGGGCTGCACTACGCGTCATTTCTATAGAAGACGCTTGTAGGACATATGGCCTATAACTTGACTTCGCCCGTAAAACCATTTCGATCCAATTGGATCTGTTGCGCACCCTCCAGTGATAAATTTCACATTGCTCCTGCGACAAAGTACAGGCGACCCCACTATAACTACCTACCGAGGTCATTGCTACAGTGGACCTTTTCAGGCTTATCACCCACCATGCAAGTCAGCTGTATCAACATCATTCGCAGCCACGTGTAACGACGCTTTTAGGTCTAAGGGATTCCAGGCCACAGCTGCTTTAGTTTGAATAGAGCATGGGGAAAGACAACCAACGGAAAGGAATTTATTACTGTATGACATAAGAGTCAAGAAAAACCCATATCTCGATGGGCTAAAGAGAACAAGGTACGCTGGTCTACCATCTTGCGGTCTCGCCAGCACCCTTAACTTCCTTAAGAGAACTCATTCTTTATCGCTTGCCCTCTGTGCCTCCTTTTCCAATTCCTCTGCCTCTAAATCTTTCCCTCTACATCGCAGAATCGCAATTACCTCATTTCGGGTCTTGATTGTACCTGGGTGTTGCGAACCCAGTTGCTCTACCTTTCCATTAAGCGCAAATCGACCGAGCTCTTCTGCCTCCGGGTACTCTCCCCGATCTTTAAGCACTGAGGCCAACTTTCCCATGCTCCCTAGTGTATCGGGATGCTGGATGCCCAGTGCAGCTTTGCGCCTCTCGAGCACCTGCCTGTTGAGAGTCTCTGCTTCTTCGTTCTTTTGTTGGTCATGGAGTATAGAAGCCAGATTACTGAGACTAATCCATGTATGAGGGTGGTCTGGCCCCAGCTTGGCCCTGTATCCCTCCAATGCGCGCCGGCTTAGTTCCTCAGCTTCCTGGAACTTTTTCTGGTCTGTGAGGACCAGAGCAAGATTGTCTATACTTGACAATATACCGGTATGCTGCTCGCCGCAATGTTCCTTTCTTTCTTTCAAGACTTGTCGGTGTAGCCTCTCAGATTCCTCATATTGTCGCTGCAGTCTCAGAGTTGACGCAAGAATGCATTTGCTGGTCAAAGAGTCATGGTGTGTGGACCCTAAAGCCGCCTCTAGCCCCTCAAGGGCCCGGCGATTTAATACCTCGGATTCATGATAACGACCCTGATTCTGAAGTACGACCGAAAGGCTACTCACGATCCTAAGCGTAGTGGGATGTTGCTTCCCCAGCTCTGCTTCATATCCATCTAGGACCCGTCGATTAAGTTCCTCCGACACCCAATACTTCCCCTGGTCCTCTAAAACGGATGCTAGGTTGTATGCGCTCGTTAGAGTGTCGAGATGATTCTCCCCTAGCTCTGCCTCCCTCGCTGTCAGAACCTGTCGACTTAACTTCTCTGCCTCCTCAATTTTTCCCTGCTCTTGAAGTATTATTGCCAAAACACTTTTGCTTGCTGAAATTTCTGGGTGACGCTCACCCAGTATTTCGACGTTCCTGTCTAATGTCTGCTGCGCCAAGCTAGCCGCCCTGTCATAGACGCCCAAGTCTCTCCACGCCAATGCCAAGTTTTTCAGGCTTGCAATAGTATCAGGATGTTTTGGGCCTAATTGCTTTTCTCTCCCTTCCCATGCTTGCTGGAAAAGTAGTTTTGCTTCTCCGTATTTGGCTTGGTCCCTTAACATGACGGCAAGGTTGCTGATGCAAATAAGTGTGTGGCTGTGTTGCGGTCCACGTAGTTGAGCGTATCCTTCCATTACTTGTCGGCTAATATCTTCAGCCTTTTGATACTCCCCTTGACCGTAAAGTGCTGAGGCCAGTACCGTCATCGCGTTTAGTGTTGGGCTATTGTCATCTCCTTCAATTGCCTTTCTCGCTTCCAGTGCTTTAGTCGCGACGTCCTGGGCTCTCCTGTCGTTGCCATCATACCGGAAAAACCAGGCTACGTTTGTGAGTAAGCAAGTCCAGTCGTCCGCTACGTCTTGGCTTGAAGGTTCTAGATCGTAGAGCGACTCAAGATGTGGTATCAATTGTTGACACTTGTGTCGATTCAGATAGTCTTCAGGAAAATGTGTGACCATCAACTCAAGAAACTTCCTCCGCCATATCCCCTCAATGCCGAGTGAAGACAACCAGGCTCTTACACAGAACTGAACAAGAGCGTGGACCTCATAAGACTCATGATCCATAGATGCTGTCACAAAAGATAAGTCCACCAGAAGGTTAATATCATCATCAAACTCATCATCTGGATCCTTATCAGCTGACGAAGACGTCTTCTTATACTGGCGAAGCACCCATCCCGGTATAGCGTGTGGATTGAAAAAGCTGATCAGATATAGTAGATCAGCAGCAGACTCCCTTTCTTTCTCTACACTCTCAAACGATAGGCTCCATGTCAGACTGATCGAGCTTGATACGGTGCCGTCTCGACGTAAGTCGCCCAGCTCTCGATCCAACAGGGCCTCCTTCCACTCCATATCCTTATACAAGTCTGTGAGATAAGTGTGAACTGTCATTCGAGGCTGTCTGTTGATGTAAGCGCAAGCTTGGGTGATGGCGAGTGGAATGCAGTCAAGCGAGCGACTTAGCTTCGCCATATCTTCTTCATTTGCCGAGGTATGGAGCTTGTTCTGAACCAAGTGGAGGGCCTGGTCTTCCTCCATCGGCGAAACTTGCATCACATTATCGACACCCCCCACGATCTTCAGTGCAGCCTCTCGGTTTCTTGACGTGACAATAATTGACCCGTGTGCGCTCTGAGGCAGATAATTCAAAAGTGGCGGCGTAGTGTTCTGCGGGATGGACTGCGGGAAGAACACCTTGCTATCATCGGCGTTATCCAGAATAATGAGCCATCGTCCATTCGACTCATCGCACAGCCAGGCGTTGACAAGCTGGTAGATATTGGTGTTGCGATCATGTCGACCTGGCAGCTGAAGCCTTTCGCAAATACCTGTGAACGCCTCTTCGACACGCTCTCTACTACTGGCATATATCCAGAAGACCCACGTCTCTGGCCGGTAATCGCGAAGCCGATAGATGTACTCAATGACAGCTTGTGACTTCCTTTGAATACTTAATATGACAGTATATCTGAGCAGAAACGTAACACATACCCTACGCCGCCGATGCCAACCAGTGCCACTCTTGCAGCCGGCTCATCGCACTTGTTGTTAAGCCAAGACAAGATGTTGGGCCGTTCAACGAAATTGGAATCTCGGCTAAAAGGGACGGTAGAGAATCGCTCCGGTCGTAACCTTCGGAATGCTTCGTGAATCAATGAGAAGCTTGGTTCTGACTAAGATGGCAGTAAACTTACTGACAATCTCTTTCCGGAGACGCTTGTATGCATGATCTTGCCCCTCACCATAGATCAATGGCATGTGAATGTCGAACAAGCCTAGTAAGCAATATACCTGATCCTCCGGGATTTTAGTCTGGCGGTTTTCAGACCAAGAAAAGCGCTCCTCGATGCTGAACTGTGATGGTGATGCGCCTTGGAGTGCAGTAATTGGAATTTTGGTAGCGGAATGAATATGCTGTTCCAGTAGCTTCTTATCGCCTAAAAATTGCCCTTGTGCGGAAAATAAATAGATTTCGTGAGGGGCAAGGAGTTCCTGCAATGTCCAGCCTCGGGTAAACCACCGACTCTGCCTAAAGGTCTTCTCCCATTCAGACGTGTCATCTTTGGGTTTGTCGGGCACATCTGAGAGATACACGTAGCATTTCGTTGCATCGCGATACCAACGAAACATAGAATTAATAGACCTGGTTAATTCAACCTCGTTGTCTTGATCAATACAACAACTATCAATCCAGAAATGAAAGAGTCCGTCCTTTGTGGTTTGTTTGCGGCAAAATTCGAGTTTCTTGAAGCCGGACTTGGTATGTGCTGTTTGTGCTTTGATGTCATTTAATCGAACTTCTTGGGCATCACTCTCCCAAGTATGAGAAAGGATGGCGTAGGGAGGAATTTTATCATGGAGGTCCTTAGTAAATGAGACACTTCCGTTCTGATGAACCTGGAGTAGGCGCATGTTTGGGATTTCAAGTAATGAAGAATTGAAAAGAAAAGACAGAAAAGAGGGGCAGTTGGAGTAATGTAAGACAATTGTATTTATGCCTAAAGGTGCCTAATAATGCTGGATAAGTAAATATCCTTGCACCCGATGTGCTGACACCTCCTGTTGGTCTTAGCTAGATCTCAGTGGCTGATAATCGTGGTGAGAGACATGTTAACAAGCTGAATTGAAGAACCAAAGCATATATCATAGACACATCTAGAAAAGACCGTAGAGAACTTATCCCATATAAGTCACACCCTCATCATGAATCCAACAATCAAAACTCGGGACTACCTCTACATTCCGCCCGCCCCAGTAGATTAGATCTCCCACTCACCATCGATCCAGATGTCGGGAACTTGGATACTCTTCATCGAAGCCCCCTTGCTCCTCATGACAATGGTTCGGATCGTCTCGCGGTATTCTTCTTACTCATCATCTGCCTGTTTGGCCGTGGACTATCAGGAGCCTTTAGGCGAAACCCCAGGGCTACCTCCCCGGTTGCGCTAACTGCTTCAGTTTTGTTTTCCATGGGACTTTTATGGAGTACTTTCGGTGTACAGAGTCGAGGATCAGAGGCTGTCCTCGCAGGTGCCTTGCGAAGGGCAATCACGAAAGTCAGGACCGAATGCGTTCAATAACTCGGACTATTGGGCCGCTTTCGTTCACTTCGGCGCCAAGTGCCTCGTACTTTTGTCATCTGGATCCAGCAATTGCCATGAAACCAATTGGGATCAAATTGACATCGTGGAAAAGAATCATATTCTTGGGCACCATGGCAGCCCCGCCTCCAGCTATAAATGGGCATAGTGTTCCTCGATAAGTTACAGGGAGTACCACCCGACTACAGCTGAGTCATTACATCACATCTTTGTAGCTCTTATGGCTGATTGTAGTGACTCAGCTGGATCAACATCACTCACACCGTTTTAACACCCATCTTAACCTCCAGTAATAAAGTCAAACATCTTTAGGCCCTATGATATATTACAACCTCCTATAAAGTTCAGTCCAAAACACAAGTATCGCTGCTGACGGGTTTAAGCTTTAGGCAGAGCTTCATCGCCACAACAACGCAAAGCCAGAGATTATCCCTCCGCTCTGTCCTCGATACCCTTATATTCGAAAATCTTTTTCTATATCCCCAACGAAGGGTAAGTGGTGCAGTGGTTCCGCTCCTAAAACCTATAACTTACTCTCTAAAATCCGCACCTAAAATCCTAAAATTCTCCCTGCGCCGCTCATCCTTCGTTTTTGCAGGTCACAGGTTCGAGATCACGTCTTTCTTTTTTGACTGACGACTTGCCGTACTTTTATCGACAAGACAATATCATCATGTTACAGCGAAACATGATCCTGGATGTCAGATCTAACATCCCGCCAGGCAGCATCACCTTCATCGGCTACCTCTTACAATTGACTTGATGGAAATTCTCAGTGTAGATGCGGTGGTTAGGTTGCGTATCCATGCTATCCTTGGCATGATACCCCGATATTCCAAAATCACTCTCTATATCTGTAACAAAGGGTGAGTGGTGCAGTGGTATCCGCTCCTAGAACCTATAACTCTCTAAACTCCGAACCTAAATACCTAAAATCTTCCCTGCACTGCTCATCCTTTGTTTTTGCAGGTCGTGGGTTCGAGATCATATTCTTTTTTTGCATCATGATCCAAAAGCACAAGACATCATTTTCCTACTGCAGCATGGTGCTACAGCCAAGTCAGATAGAACTTGGTCACCTTGTACGAGTGAATTACACGCAAAGACAAAGACTGTCACTCCGAACTGTTGCCTGGATGCTACCCTCATATACCAAAACCACTCTCTATATCCCCAACGAAGGGCGAGTGGTGCAGTGGTATCTCTCACAGAACCTATAACTCTCTAAAATCCGCACCTAAAATCCTAAAATTCTCCCTGCGCCACTCACCTTTCGTTTTTTGCAGTTCGCGTGTTCGAATCCTCTCTTCTTTCTAAATCTCTATTACGTCCTGTGCTCCAAGAATATAAGCGGAATTATATACACGAATCATAACAACATCACGTCTTCCTACAGCCACGTCAAATCCGACTTCCCACCCGGCAGCATCACCCTCAGCGGCCATCCCTTAACCTCATGAATCTCCCCCACAATCTTATGCAGCCACGTCGTCGCCAGCACAGGAAACACATACTCAAACCTCTCCCTCGTCGCAACCTCCACACCCGCATTCCACGCCTGTCGTGCGAGTTCCTCGTTCCCAAGCGCTATATGAGCATGCGCCATGGATAAATGAACGATAGCGAGTATCCAGCCATGTCGTGATTTGAAGATCGATAGGGTATCTATCATTTGGCCCGTGACCTGCCAGTGCTGTAGCGCTTCAGGAAAGTTGTTGCCTTGATGGTGGATGCGCGCTGCGAGGATTAGTCGGCGCACGCGGAGGACTTGATCGTTTAGGTCATCGAGTTCAGGCGGTTCAACGCTGATGAGCTCTTGGAGAACAGTCGTTGCTTCGTCTAAGCGGCCGAGACCGATATAGCCTTCTGCTCTGGCCATGGATAATCTTCGAAACGGACGGCCTTTGCGTGCAGTCATGCCATCGAGCTCAACCTGTATAATCTCCAGCGCTTTTTCGTACTCGTGCAACTCGCAGTGAATCTCAGCTAGTCTCGTGACAATTAGTAACCTAGTATTCGGTCTTATCGGCATCGTCGAGTTGAGCCAAAGATGCTGTTCCAAAGACGCCCTCGTGGTTTTAAAGTCTCCAATTGAATGGAAGAACTTTGCCGCCACGCCTTGAAGTCTCCTCGTAACTTCAATCTCAAAAGTCGAAAGCGGATAAATTCCCTCCCAGTTATATATCGTCGACGCAACTGTCGGGTCGTACCGATGTATCTTGTTCTCAATATTCGAGATATGCAATCTTCCTCTTAGCGCGTTATCAGATCGTGTATTTCCCTCATGATCCGCCGCCAAAAAGTCAACAATAAGAGCTTCTGACCGCTGAAAGTTGCCATCTATGCGCGATATTATGCTGTCGAAAAGTGTGACTGATGCCTGGTAGTAAAATGACATGTTTTTGCGAAGAAGGGACTTTGCTCGTTCCACGGCGGCGAGGCGGATCGTGAAGAGGTCGCGTTCGCAAAAGAAGAGGAGGGCTTCGATGACGCATGTACGGAGTGAAGACGGGAGTCGTTTCTGGTTTGTCGCTTTGTCAAGAAGATTCCATATCGCTTTTTTAAGCGGCAGTGCCCTAGAATTGTTAGTCAACAGTCGGCGACGGTTGTAGGGGATCGTACTGGGCATACCAATTGACTTTGCCCTCGTAGCAAGGAGGACACGCAAAGCATAGCAATCTGAGCGCAGTCGTCGCCCAATCTTCCGTTGTCTGCGGCGTCAATCGATGAGAAAGCTCTTTCTGCACCTCGGCCGATAAAGACCAGACAATCGTACCATCCTCCAACGCCAGCTGCGTAATTTCCGGCCGTTGACCCAATTCCGCAAGACGCTCATCACTAGAAAGCAGCTCGATTAATTCATCGTTGAACCCGAAATCGGAGGCCGTTATGCTCTGTATCTCGCCTTCATTGGTCCATCGCCTCATGGGAATCTTGGCACATTTCAGCAAATCGAGCGGAATGTCATTTCCGCCGAAGGCATGCAGCAGAAGAAGACCCTGCTCGGCTGGCGATATGCAGTCTCCATACTCGAGGAGTAAATTTCGATGGGATAGGACAAGCGAGGGATCTAGTAAGCATGAGTTAGCACGGACCTCGCGTGGATATAAGCGTTACCGACCGTCTAGTTGAGCCGTGATGAGGCGCTGCACGAAAAGGTTCAGGTCTGGTGCGTCGGAGCCTAAGTTCTGGATGTGATCAAAGGCCTCGGCGTCATCCATGTTAAGGTAGCGCTCATATCTGATCTCGTCAGCTCAGCCGATTGGTTCACTGTCAAAAACTTACGTCGAGGCCGGTATTTCTAGCGGCAGCCAGAGGATCGACCCAATCCCTCCCAGTCTTCGAGCGATCTTGATATACTTGCTGCCCGCATATCTCAACTCGGACAACGTGCGCCCCTGTATAAGATTCGCGACATCATGCGACGCCCACGCATTATCATCCACTTTGGACCTCAGAAATATCGTAATACACGCAAGGCGCCTTCGTAATTCCTGGTGTAACGCATCACCAGCCGCTACCCAAAAGCCCTTGACGTCATCTCTAAACACGCTATGCAGCCTCTCAATTCTTACCAGATCGATAGAGTGCAGCGATAGGATCTTTGCTGTGCGCTGGTTGCTGGGTATGATCTGGTAGCGCACCTCCTTGGCGAGGGATTTATTCCTAGCGAGGATGCTTCGGATGGCCTCGAGGTGCTTATTCAGGCCTGACGCAAGACCCGCGGCCGTTTTCGGATCAAAGTTATCAATCAGTTGATTGATGCACCCGCATAAACAGGCCATTTTGGGTTATCAATCAGATCAGCTGCAGAGCGATGATCTTTGATGTTTGTTTTCACTGTGAGAGAGTGGGAGGACGAGAAGAGGGTTTTGCGGGTCTTGGTGTCTCACTGTGATAAACCTTCTCGCTCCGATGTCAGGCGATTTCGGGGGGTCTAGCTCCTTACAGTAGGGATTTGCGCCCATGTACCGAGGAGACGGTAAATTTAGGGGGAGTTTGAGTTACCAGGGAACGCGTTATCAGACTGCAAAGTCGTCTGCGTCTTAAAGAGGAGAATTGCTGGTAAAGAGTCATGAGCGTGATATGTAGTGGTAAAGTGGTAAACGTATACCCGAGGAAGCGCCCGTTAATATAAACACGTTCCATTTAGAAAGGTTCTAGAAGAGATTTTAACGTTCAATAGTTCTTAAATGACATCGGACAATGCGAGGGTCCAGACTCAGCTCGCGTGAGTGACGCGCCAAGTGGGCCGCTAAAGCACTCCCTAGCTTCGAACGTGAGAAAAGAAAACCTTGTCCTGAAAATATAAACATCGGAGGGTGCCCCACTAAGATTGATCTGATAAAGACCTGACAGCTGTCGCTGTTTTATCTGATAATCTCTTCCATCTCATCTCATCTCATCTCATCGCCACTAGAGCACCATGGAATCCAAAGAGCTCAAGACAGAGACCATCAATCCCGTGTCTGACCACTCAGACAGTGGGAGCGACGACCATGGCAAGAAGCCTGTGCCCTTAAGCATGAAGATCTTATCTGTCGTCATCGTTAGTATGATTGGCTTTGGTGGGCATTGGAGTAGTGGCGTCACTGGTGCTTTGAAGAGTACACTCAAGAAGGTAGGTCTACCGGCACTCACTGAAGAACTTGGCTAACCTAGACAGGAACTTCACATCACGAATACTCAGTATGCTGTTCTTGATACAAGCGAGAACTTTATCAAGACCGCTCTTATCCTCGTCAGCGGTATCCTCACAGACCGATATGGCGGCGCTAGTATGCACACCCATCCCCCCATTACATCTTGTCTAACATAATCAGGCACCATGCTCTGGGGCAACGCTGTCTTCTCCGCCGGCGCCATCCTCGTCGCAGCCGCAACCCAAGTACGCTCCTACAAATTCATGATCGGCGGCATCGTCATCCAAGCCCTCGGCGACGTAGCGACCCAAGTCGCCCAATACAAGATCTTCTCCTCCTGGTTCCCGCCCTCTTCCGGCTTCGCATCAACACTCGCCTTCGAGCTAGGCATCGGCAAGATCGGCTCTTTCGTCGGAAAGGCCACCGCCAACGTCATCGCTGATAATCTCGGCAACTTTAGCTGGGCGTACTGGATGGCTGTGTTTATGAACTTGTTCACAAACGTCGCGACGCTCTTCTTTTGGTGGTTTACCAAGTGGTGTGAGAAGAGGTACTCGGGGACGAGAGACCCTGCGACGGGGGAGAAGTTGACGGAGAATAATAAGAAGTTTGAGATTGGAAAGATGCTCACCCTGCCTTGGTCGTTTTGGCTGGTCTGCTTGTTCTCGCTTTTCCAGACGTCTACGGCCAATGTGTTCTCTACGAATAGCACTGAGCTGGCGGAGCAGCGCTTCAAGATCTCGGCTGTCCAGGCTGGCTGGTACTCTTCCATGTCGCAGTATCTTGGCTTCTTCTTCGTTCCGCTAATCGGCATCTTTGTTGATATGCTCGGACAGCGACTTACAATTATGCTCGTCTGTGGACTGGGCATGCTTCTGTCTATGTGTCTTGTTGCTTGGGGCCCTACTGTTTCCGGCACAGCTGCTAGCTTCGGCATCTTTGCTGTTGCCAGCTCCTTCGGCCCTACAGTCATCATCGACAGCATCCGCACGAGCATGTGGTATCAAGAAGTCTTTGGCTCAGGCTACGCCATCAAGATCGCCATCAACAACAGCATGACAATCATCGTGAGTCTCATCGCAGGCGTTCTCCAAGACCGCGATGAGAACCAGTACGACAACGTCACTATTCTCTACGTAACACTAGCAGCTGGTTCCGTCGTCGTCGCTGGTATCATGATTGCTCTTGGTTTTGCGACGGACTTTATTGGACAGCTTCAGTGGAGTCGTAAGAAGAGAGTTGAGAACGGGCACATTATCAACGAGAAGAAGCGCGAGTTTGAGAGCGAGGGACATGCAGAGAAGCATAAGAAGTTGGGTGTTATCAACTTTTCTGCTGTGATTGTGCTTATTCTTGGCGCGTGGGTGGCTTACTTCTGGGGCTTGGCTACCAAGAATACTTATTAGGAATGACGCAGAGTCTGGGGGAGGGATCGTTTAAAAAGCTGGGAGATCGGCATGTCTTAGTACATAAGAGAATTAATGTGTGATGAAGGGTTTGACTGATCATCCGTGCTAGTGACCGTAGACGAACGTGTTTGACGATGGATCATCGTGTGATGTAATTGTATGCATGACTCTTCCAAATTGAGTAATTGAAGAACCAACAGTGAAGAGGCTGCCACACCCAAGACTTCTTGGGGAACTCGCTGCTTAAATACTTCAGCCATGACCATCCCCTCATTCATGCGACCCCAAGACTCGGACTTGTCTCCGTGTACAAGTGGGGTCCCCCGTCTCCCCGCCACTTCATCCATGCATCACAACAAGGTTACCCTATTCTAGAACAACATAAAATATCTTGGCCATTTGCGGCTCCGATTTTTTCCTTCTCTTTTATGTAGCCAAGATCAAAGCCAAGAATAATTCGATATGCCGTCTACGATAACCGTGAATCTCCCCATTTGAGCAAATTTCTTTGACTAACGAGCAATGTCTTGTTGGTTATGCATCGACCGGCGGAAGTTCAAAGTTCCGCGCACTAAATCAGTTGCGGGGAGAAGATCATTGGTGCTAACGTGTTGGAGAAATATGGGACAGCATACCACCAGATAGAATCCGCGTACTCAGCCTGATGGATCATTGTGAGACGACACGTCTCAATCCTCGATTCTCGGTTGTCACAATTTCACCGAGACTTCACCTTGGCATTCCTTCGCCTATTCCATCTTCACCGAGATTTAAACATCGCGTACTCAAAAACAACCTCAAATTCCCCTCAGATTATCCGAGTCAGGTGGAGTTCTACCCCACGCACTGTTACTCCAGCAAGGAATCTGATTCATGAGACTCCTCTCCAGGCTACAGCCAAGACCCCAATCCTACTCCCGTACATTATGCCCATGTCTACCAAAAGCTTCTCCTTATAACCCCGGGATTTCCCCGTGGACCGCCAAGAATAAAAGAGGCATTTCTGACCCCAATTACGAGGTTGGTCATTGGAGGGTTGGTGGAACGACTGATGGTGGAGTGAGGGGACTTCGCTTACAGACAAACCCCAGATCCAAGACTCTTGGCCGTGTGAGAAATCGGCAATTGAAGTGGTCGCCGACCAAGACCTGGGGAAGGGAGGGAAAATCACTCGCCAAGAAGAGCTGAGAAAAGATCATGCCATCTAAAAATGTAGTACACAAATGGGAGAATATCTTGGATAGACTGGTCGTCTCTACAACTTAGCGTGAGGAATTAAGGCTGTAGTAGCCCATCTCTATCATGAATATTCCCGCTGCGTTTTCAGCCTCCTTACGCGAGAAAAACTCCAAATTTAACCACATCCGTCCCTGTCTTCCGCCGATGGTAACATCAAGACTCACTCACCCCCACAGTATAACCGTTACCAAACTTAGCTTTCACTCTTGGCTTTTTCTCTTGGCCGTAAGACTTTACACAAGCCAAGCCTCTAAGCACCTTCTATTACAAGAAAAATGATATCCCCCGTCATCGCTTCCCCGCAGTCTTGACGCAGCACCCTGTTTTCCCTTTTGTGGGGTTTGACTTTTGGGATCAGGAAGTTTTGAGCTAGGTATAAAAACAGGGCCGTCTCAACAAACTTTTTGTGCTCGGTAGACAGACTTTTCTCTCTGTCCTCCTCCTTTGTGTTCTATTTGCCGTGTTAGTCTTCATCATGTCTGACGAGAAACCAAGCGTTGGTGGTGATGGCCACAAGGAGATTGCCTCAAACCTCAACGACGAGCCCTCCATTGTCCAGGAGAAAGTCACGGATGCGTTTGCAGACATCAACCATGTTGCGCGTCTGGGCATGCCGAATGCAGCGGAGCTAGAGAAGAAGATTGTGAGAAAGCTTGACATATGGATGCTCCCTCAGCTTTGGATCTTGTACATGTTCAATTATCTGAACAGAACAAACATTGCGCAGGCGCGTTTGAACACGTTCAATGAGGATCTTAATCTTGGGGAGGGAGATTATCAGGTATGTTTTGAGATAGTGATACTGGTGGTAGAGATGACTAACGTGGATAGACTGCTGTTGCGGTTCTGACTGTTGGATACATGCTCGCTCAACTGCCGTCCAATATGTTGATCACTCGTGTTCGACCCTCTGTCTTCTTGCCCGTCGCTGCATTCATCTGGTCCGCCATCTCAGCCTTGACCGTTCTTTGCACCAGCGCCGGAGGTCTCTGGGGCGTCCAGTTCGTCCTTGGTATCGTCGAGGCTCCCCTCTTCCCAGGTGTACGTCCCCTCCCACCCAACACTTGACCCTTTCGCCTACTAACATTTCCAGGCCGTTTTCCTCATGTCCTGCTGGTACACCCGTCGAGAATTCGCCCTCCGCGTCGCCCTCCTATACTCCGGCCTCGTCCTCGCCCAAGCCTTCTCAGGCCTCATCGCCGCAGGGGTCTTTGCCGGTCTTGATGGTCCTATGGGTCTCGCTGGCTGGAAGTGGCTATTCATCATTGAAGGTGCTGCTAGTGGTTTCTTCGCCATCACTGCCTTTTTTGTCCTGCCCAACTACCCTGACTCTACTACTGGTGGTGCTACGCGATACATGACTGAGGACATGCGCAAACTTGCTGCTGCTCGAATTCTTGACGACAGAGTTGAGTTCTCCGAGAAGTCGACTGTCATGCATGGACTCAAGCTTGCTGTTACCGATCTGAAGCTTTACATGTTCCTGTTCATGAACATCTTTATCACTTCATCATATGGCTTCAACAACTTCTTCCCCACCATTGTCAGAGGTCTCGGTACGTTCGATTCTCAACCAACAATATGAACTCATCTAATAGCAGCAGGCTTCGGTCATAACGTCACTTCGCTTCTCATGACTGCCCCTCCCTACGTCTTCGGAACTCTCTGCACTTTCTACGTGTCATGGGACTCTGATCGCAGAAAGGATCGAGGTCTTCACATCATCATCCCTCTCTCCTTCTCCGTCATCGGTTTCATCGTGACTGTTGCAACTGGCAACGCAGCAGTCCGATACGCCATGACTTTCCTCTACGCAGCTGGTTGCTTCTCTGCAAACACTCTTCAGTATACCTGGGCCGTCTCAACCCTTGGTCAGACTCCCGAGAAGCGTGCAGCTGGTGGTGCCATTGTCAACATCTTTGGACATCTTGGCAACGTCATCTCACCCTACTTCTTCCCTGACAGAGATCAACCTCGATACACTATGGCTATGATCTTGCAGATTGTCTTTGCCAGTCTTGGAATCACACTTGCGTCTATCATCAAGTGGCACTTGACCAGGAAGAACAAGAAGATGAAGGCCGAAGCAGACCGTCTTGGTGTTGAATTCAACCCTTTCACTACTTGATCAACGCATAAGAATGATAGGAATTGGGACTGTCAAGATCCAATGGGAAGCAAGATAGGGAATAAGAATCTATCTAATAAGTACATGATATATGAATAGAAATGCTATTGCAGCAATGAGAGGCTGCAAATTCAAGACAGACTTCCTGTAATCTTTGGCTGAATCGAACATGCTGAGGGCCTCATGGTACTGAATAATACTAGGCCCTCTACTTTAGTTGCCTGTGCTAATCCGTCTATCGATCCTCATAAACATCTCCTCTCGCCATCCAAGGAACGCAATGTGAGTTGCCGCCGGTCCAAGCACCGGTTGCGCAACCAACACTGCTAAGGAAGTCGTCAAAGCCTCCTTGCTAGTGATGTAGCCCAAGCGCCTCAGATCGATAGTCCTGTAGAGGCAGTTGGCAAGAACAGAAACAGCATTCAAGAACATGTCGCGCTGTAAGAATACATGAATCTTGTCCGATGGATCAGTTGGAAATGCACCAGACACCAAGTATCTGATACTGCCGAAAACACCAGAAAAGCTGAGATTTTGATTCGTTGCTGTGCGGTAAATGGTATAGAGATGGACAAGTGCTGTAGCTGCGGTTCCCGCCATGTATACAGATCTCAATAGTGAGTGAGTTTCGGCTACTTGTTTCTTGCGGCCCGAGCTTTCTTTGGAGGTTTTCGTTTGAGGCTGAGTTGCCGCGTCTTTGGCGCGGTGTGTGCGAAGGACTGTCGAGGCACCGGCAGTAATAAGGCCAACGTAAACGGGGAATGGCTGCCAAATTACCTTGTTCTTGAAAGGCCAGAGCATCAGTGCAGTGGGTATGATATATCCAAGGGTGATGCCGGGTACGAAGGACTCGACTACTTCTTTGCCGATCGAGCGGTCGGTTAGTGGGATAACAGAGCCCCCGAAAGCATGCTCGCACACTGAAATCAAGTGATATAGAGGTGCGATGCGTCCTACCGCCTTGACTTGGTAGACGGTGCTGAAAATTGAAGAACTAAATCACACTGGGATTAGCTGTTGACTGTAAGTAATTGCCTGTGCTGTGTGACTTACAAAGAAGTAAGCAGACCCTTTGAACCAGCTCGATAGCTCTCCAAAGTCCAGTCAAGCGTAGTCGACAACAACAGTGGCGTGAAAGAAATCCACTGTAGATTCGCCGCCTCGTTCCTGGAAGCAAGAGGGACTCCAAACACAGCGACCAAGAGCGTCAAGATCTTATCCACGGTTACAAGCCCTGTGTAATGCTTCACCAGAGGTTCCCCACCAAAACTGGTAGGAATCTCCAAGGGTCTAAGAATCTGCGTCGCGAGGCGGAATATCGCTGCCTGGCCTGTCACTCCTAAGCCTGTAGGAAGCCAGGTCCAAGAAAGAGGCTGAGAAGGTAGCTCGTCGTTGAATGGGATTGTGTGTTCTCGTTGAGGTACAGGAATGCTGCTGATCCGAGTTGCACCGACGAGTTTGCGAGCAGTTAGCCCAAGTACAGTTAGTGTGCTTGATAGGCGAGCCACGATTGGGCCGATAGCTGCTAGGAAGGGTGTTGCCATGGCCTGAATTTGCTGTATCTTGTGCGCATCGTTGACAAGCCACTGAACCCTGTCGAACCGCTCCTCTTGGACAGCGGAAAAGGCGGCTTCGATTTGTGTATTGCTCCAGTCTGCACAACTATCTGAGATTAGGTGGTTTACGAGAGACGCGGCAGTCTCAAGGGCAGAATTTCCGCCATGGCCTGTCAATGGTTCAAACTAGTGGTCACGATTAGCATAAAGAGACAGATACTGGAAGATACTGCATACCTTGTGAGCAGCATCGCCGATGGTGATGATGCGTTTATAATGCCACTTTTCGAATACATGCTCATGTAGCGGCGTCAGTGTAGAGATAGTTCTGGCACCATACAGCTGACCAAAAGTAACTTGGGGAGTGATGTGATCGGACGCATGCTGTGCAGCCAGTTTCTCCTCATCAACATCCGTATACCTCGGGATGTCTTGAGCATAAAGAGGAACAGGCAATTTGACGAACAAGAACCAATAAAACTTGCCTCCAGGCCCGACCAAAACCAGATAAGAGAATTTGTCGTTGTAGACGTAGTGACTACCTTGCGTAAGCTCCTCAATGGGACGTGAGATGCCAAAGATGCACTTGTAATAGCATGGTATACTTGACCACTCGTCAGTTGGAAAGTATCCTGGCGACGCAATGCGCCACATTTCCTTTCGGACGGTGCTGTAGATCCCATCGGCCCCGACAAGAATGTCTCCTTTGAAGACCTTGCCTTTGTCTGTCGTAACCTGGATACCGTTGTCTAGCTCCAGAACTGAAACCACTTTCTGACCAGCATGTACTGAGGCTTTTGATTCGAGCTTATTGTACAGAACCTGCATCAGCATCTGCCTGTCGATGAAGATAGTGGGATAGCCGTGTCTGTTCAGTGAAAATGTTAGAAGTCTTCTTTCCGAGACGCTTTCTCCGACTTACCTCTCAATTAAATGATTCTGGACGTAGCTATGATGCTTGATCACTGAGCCGTCGGGATATCGTATGTAGGTATTATTTAGTGGAATGTCAACCAGTGATATAAGCTCGTCAGCGCAGTCGAGTTGATCAAGGATTCGAAGTCCGCTTGGCTGAAGCCCAATACTTGCGCCAACCTGAGGCGCGATTTCGTCATGCGATTCCAAGAGGACGTAGCGTATACCGGCTCTTTCTAACATATTGGCGAGTGACAGGCCGGATATACCTCCTCCTGCAATTATGACTGTCCGCTCGGATGTTTGATCCATTTTGGAGGATGAGTAGCGAGTGGACGTAATCAAGTTCGTTAGGAGATTCACAGCTAGCTTCCAAGAGTCTTATATTCTTGCCTGGTACACTCCTATCACGGAGGCTACTGAACCCGAATTCCGGTCATCGGACTCTCGGGCTACCGTAGCAAACGAATGTCGAGCATAATAAGGGCCATTGCGTGGTTGATTACACTGTCGAAACGACTGTAACGTCAGTGCGGTGCATTGCAGATCATTGCCCCATCCTATTCAAACTCACCATCTAGCCTCGGCAGATCCATAGGGTTCTCATATTATGACCATTCAGGGCGTAACATCAGTCACATCTGCCGAAGGACGCGTGGGAGATCCCCATAAGCTATGCAAGGAACCTGGATTGATAATTATAACCAATTGTCTTCCCAAGCGAGGCTCTAGTCCTGGAGCTTAAATATTGCATTCCCCTATGCTCCATGGACTTTCCATGGAAGAAAAGGAATTCGGATGATGTTCCTCACGTCTTATCCACTGGCGAGTCTCTACATGCCGCTCTTGAAGAGTCTAAGTTGAATAGCTCTAAGTTAAGGTTATATTATAAGTTTATTTTCCAAGTTCGCCTAGTTCTTCGCATTAATGAAATAAACTTACTTAACTACTTGCTAATACTGAATCATACTACAGGAGCTATGTCAAGGTACTTGAAAGGGTATGGGGGCAAGGTCCGGATTACCCTATGGTCCGCTAACTGAGACTAAGAACCACAACTCCAGCTGAACTTACATAGTCAGCCTTACTCTAAAGTGGTAAAGGAGTTCTTGTTCTCTGAATTATAATAAGTTCAGTATAAGAATATCGCTTCTCTAGTAATATTACGGTTTGTTATCCTATTCTGCTTATATACTTCGTACACACCTGAACATTAGCGTTGGCCAGAAGGATGTGGACTATGACGCATTCGGAAGCATTTTGCGGGCTACGGCAGCCTTCACAAAAGATGATCGACATCCGCATAACCGACCGAGTGGGTATGTAGTTAATGATGAGGGGCCATTACATCTCACTTCATCCTCTCATCGCATCACGCTATCATCAAAACTTAAACCATGGTAGGAGTTCCAGGGCGGTCCAAGGCTTGCCATACATGCAAGAGGCGTAAACTTGGTGTAAGTACTGCTTATGACTGACGATCATATCCAACTACTAAAGATCTCCAGTGCGATCGACTTCGACCATCCTGTCGCCGGTGTACGAGCGCTGGCCTGAGCTGCGAGGGGTACGAGAGAGCTTCTATTTTTGTCAACAGCACTCAAGGCAGTCACAGCAATTTCTCGCTTAAACCATACTCGCCACGTCAGCTTTCCGAACACACTGCAGCATCGACACAAACGTCATCGCCTTTACTTGATGTATCACTTGAACGTACAGCGTCAGAGGCCAAGTATGTCTCCCTGTACTGGAGATTCCTGCTCCCCAGGAACGGCCAACCATTTCCTCTACAAGCGGCTAGGCACTCGACTACAGGCTGGACGCAAGTCGTGCAAGACCTGTCGCAGAAGAATGATGGAGTTCGCATGGGATTACTTGCTAACGCTCTAGCTTTGGTTGGTCAGCAAATAGGGCAGACGTCCGTTGTCGCAGAGGCGTGGCGCATGTATTCCCAGACCTTGCAGACTCTAGCTCGATCACTACCGCATGTCTCTGAACAGGGAACAGCAATAGACGCCAAGCTCATGACCTCAGCCCTTCTAGCGGCCTTTGAGGTATGTTCCTCCTTGATTTACTTGGTGTGCCATGGTACTCACTGAAATAGCTGCTTCAGGTATCTGATGACCGCCGATCATGCCTCCATGGTATGACCTGGCTTCGGCACTCCACGGGGCAAAAGGCCATCATCCTTGCCAATGGCCCGGAGAGTTATGTTGAAGGCCATGCTCACCAAATCTTTGTCGATGGACGTCTCCATCTGGTATGAAGTATTGATGAATCACTCGTGCTTTGGACGCTAAGATCCCTTAGATATACCTCGAAATCCATAATCGCACACGATCCCCTTTCAGTTCTTCAGAGTGGAAGTCAATTCCATGGTCCAAGATAAGCAAGAGCCCAAAGGATGAATTAGTGGATATTCTTCTAGAAATTCCTGGTCTCTTGGAAGATCTCCGTCTTCATCTCGATGATCAGACACAGGAACAATTGCAGGCAAGATGCCGAATATGCGATGCCCAACTACGCCATTGGTCCACTTCATCCGGAAAAGCGAGCGTCAGCTTTGCAGAACGACTAATATCGACCAACACATCTCAAGTCTCCGACCCCTCACCTGAGGACTTCGCCATGGCTCATTTGAGCATGATCTACTGGGCCACGTGCAGCATGTTGTACCAAATCATGCATCGAACGGCCGATGGTGACACTGACCCCTGGCTATACTGTCACAAGATCTTACTCATGGTTGCTTTCTTTCAGCGGCCCGACATGGGAGCCATTTTCATCAACTTTGTGGGATTTCCGGTGGGCGTGGTAGTCAGCTTTCTTGCAAGAGATGTAGATCCCCGCTCTGCGGAGTTGAAGGAGTTACTTCAGAAGATATTTCAGAACCAGCATTGGGGTAGTCAGCTGCGGGCGTTTCTTGAGACATGGCCCTGGAAGGATACCGGCGAGACACGAGTTGTCACGGACAAAGCAAAACGAAGGGTTCAGTAATTGACAAACGAATAATATCCTATACCTCGCTTACTCTACATTCACGGTTTGAATTGACACGTCGTTGCTAATCTGCCTAGAATTCTGCACCGACTTCTGCCTTCGAGCTGCTTCAAGTTCCTCCTCCGAAGGCATGTTAACAATCATCAAGTATAGAATGTTCTAGTTCCCATTGTCAATAAGCTATCAGTAAACGGTCACAGAGCCGACAACTTACGCGATTAATCCGACGCTGACCATGTTCCATGAGTTCCGACTGCTGTTGAAACTGTTGAAGCTGTAATTCGTAAGCGCTTTCATATTGCTCGATGTAGCTCCGTTGCTGCTCAGGAGTGAGACCCATTCCCTGTAGTACTGAGCCCAGGTTGGACATTTGCAAGGCCTGTTGGTCTCTAATAGCTTGCTCTTGCTCGGCCAGGGCAGAGTGCATGGTTTCCCTCTGCTTCTCGAGGTCTGGCGTGAGCTTGCCTCCAGATAAGAGGCCGAGAAGACCGCCATTGGAGGCTGGATGGTTGGGGTCTAGGTAACGATTCGAGAAGGGCTTTTGAGGCGTAGAGGAAAGCACATCTCCTTTACTTTCGGCTGCCTAGATACACGTGAGTGATGGGTAAAGTCGGGTATATTTGACTTACATAGCGTGCCTGAGCTCGCCGATCAAAGTAGTCATTCAGTCTAGCAAAGACCTTTTTCTTCGTGGGCGTCTCTGGCGTAGCATTCGCGGGGGCAGGGTAAACCAAGGTAGCGACAGAGTCCGGAAGACTCTCTTGGCCATGAGACACACCGGCTCGAGGGTTACGCAAGTTACTCTTCACCTTTGATGCTATTCCCGATCCGGTTGAGTGTTCATGGTTTATAACAGCCTGTACTGGATCAATCTTGGCTTTTTCTCCTGTAGCTACAGGCTTATAAGACATGACCAGACAGTACAGGCCCCGCGGCTGGAAGAAATTGGCATTGGCGCGATCCATGAATGAATTAGTCCTGCATCCAACGAGTGATCAGCCACAAGACACAAACTGCAGATGAAACAATAATTACTCACTTCCATCGTATTTCCGTCTTGGTCACAATGCCAGCGACAATCTGTACTGCAGCAGAAGCACCCATAGCGATATGATTGGGAATAAAACCAGTCCCCAGGGCAGCAACCTGAATGGCATAGAGCCACTTGGATGCTTGGACAGCCTTGTTGGTTGCTCGAATAAAATCCAAGAATGTTTCTTCATCGATGCCGAATGATTGAAGATCAGGAGCGTATGCTTCGACGAAACCGCGTTCCTTGTTTCCAGGGCGTCTTTGAGGGATGACGATTGGGTTAGGCAGTGAAGGCGCCTCCAGACCAACCACTGGGCGCGGATGATCGACTATGAAGCTTTCTAAAGCTGAGTCAGGATCCTGCTCTATTGAAGTTGTGCCGTGCTGCTGATCGGATTCACTCCTGTGGAGCATGGTGTTACTACTCGGAGGCATTATGGGCTTGTTGTGAAAGAAAAGTCAATCGCTGGCTTCAGTAACATTCGACAAGAGGGATCACTGCATTAAATACATTTTCCAAGCCAGTCAAGCCTGCAAAGGTTTGGACCATGCACCAGTTACGTAGCGGCTCAGTTGGAATATCATTCTTGAATGCTGTGCACACGGCCGGTGTGTATCATAGCGCTTACATCGCGGGATCGATCTAGTAAATATTTAGTAAACCGTGCCTCAAAGACTTCTTTAAAGAGTTATGTACTTAATAAGTAAGCAATATAGATAAGTAAGTAATAAACTTTCTATAATGTTTAGAAGTAATACTAATTATAATATAATCTTATTTTATTAATTGTATATATTTATGATTTGTGTCTTTTCAAATCGTTGACGTACAAGAGAAACAACCCTACTTTAATCCAACATGACTACAATCTTCTTTCCAGACGCCTCATTTCGCACACTATCCAATGCCTCAGAAATCGTCTCTAGACCAGTGCCGATAACGCGAGCTTCCGAAGGCAGAGCATACTCTCCAAGCTCAAGTGCCTCACACAGATACAAGGCAATCTTCCCCTCAGCATCCCATTCCATGATATCCGTACCAAAAACAAACTTGCTTCGGACTCCGCTGCTTATGACTTTGAGTTTGCTTGTTGAGGACATCCAGAGATACTTTGCGACGAATGGAACCATGGATAATTTGGTCGTTGGTGGCGAGGCTGGCATATCGAGGGTGACTTGAGCTACCTTTTTGGCAGCGTCGGGAATCGTTTTGATGATGTCGATGCATTTTGCCAGGGATCCTTGGCCGATGGCTACTGCACCTGCACATTTCTTGTTCTTTAGACTTGTAATGATATCGTTTATGACAGACGCGCTGTGATAGTCGAATACTGTGGATGCACCGAGACTGCGAATGGCATCCCAGGTCTTGGGTGATGCAGTAGCGATGACATTGTACCCAGCTGCAACAGCAAGTTGTACGGCATTCTTCCCAACACTTGTGCCAGCCCCCCAAATCAAAACTGTCTCACCAGTGGGTTTGCGATGCTCCTTGATCTGAGGCATTCGAAGCGCGAGTTGATCATTTTGGAACAACGCGCATGCAGCGGTAGCCGCAGTAAGGGGCAACACGCTCGCATCAGCACTTTTCATAGCAAAAGGGACTTTGACAGCCAAATGCTCTCTGATCACGACAAGTTGTTGGAAAGCGCCCTCATCGGGTCTTCGTCCTCGCTTATCCATACCGGCTGCCAGTCCAACAATCCTATCGCCCTCTTTGAATTGGGTAACGTCAGCACCAGTTTTGATAACTTGGCCGGCGACATCGTAACCGAGAATGAGAGGATATGTGAGCCACTCAAACATCATGTTACCCATGGACTGCTTGACAGCATCAACTGGGTTGATAGCAACGGCTTCTGCTCTCACCAGTAGTTCATTTGGTTCTGGCTGAGGAACGGGCGCAGATTTAACCTCGATTAGGGGACTCTTGGGGCTGAGAAGGTAGGCTGCTTTGTTTGAGAGCTCCATTGTGTAGAAGGTTATTGAATTTGCGTCAAGATTAAATTGAATGGAGATTTAATGTTTGTGACCCAGATATCTTCTGGGTCCTGTGAGTCTTATATGCTACCGATTCCATAGTCAATGACGAAAGTCAGCCAAGTCGATTTCGTGAGCATGTGCCTACTTCTACGAATTCTGATACTATTCCCGCCAGATAAATGCGAATCCGAGTTTCAACGCGCTGCTTTCCACTTTAGGATACGACTAAGACGGGACCTTCTAATCGAGCCTTATCTATTGGCTTGAGATCTCCTACTGACCCACTCCAACAGCTCAGCTGAGCCAATTAGAGTGTAAGATCGAAGATCAGCTTATCAGCGGCCATTCCTGCTCGCTTATTGGGATTCCGCAAGGTGTAAGAGGACTTTTGATGTTAAATTAAGGTGCCTAAAATACTTAGTCTAAGATTTTCTAAATCTATACTTAACTATACTAAGCTTAACTAAGGTCACCTAAGTTCCATAATAGAGGTCCTAAGTTTTATTATATCCCCTTGGGATCTCACTTTACATGGTAATCGACACTTGCTCTGTTGCTGACACACTGGTCCATAGCAATTTGACTCATAGTCATATCACGGTCTTCGACACATAAACCTAGATAAGATGAAGTCCATAGTTCAAAAAACAAAGGCTAGTAATAGTGTTGTATTTTTAAGTGGGAGCAATAACTAATTTATATGAGAACCATGGGATCTTCGACTTGGATTCCACGGAAGATCAGGATTCGGTGGCAGAACAAAGCTATTCCGACCTGTCAGTATAATTCTCAAATACCCATGGGTAGACTCACCTATTCTGTCTATTTGCCAAACCCTCGTACATAAGATACCACGCCGTGAATGAAACCAACAAGCCAGTCACACCGCCGCACTTGAGGAGCACGTTGTTAGGAGCGCCCGACTCTTCGGTCCAGAGGTTAGCCACCCCGAGGAAGAGCCAGGTGCAATTGACAAGAAGGCAAAGCGTTAGAGAAAACACATTCGACTTCATAGAGCACAGAGTTATGGCCACTGAAAAAATGAAGAACCCCTATAGAGTGTGAGTTTGGTTTATTCTGGGAGGAGGTAAGTGCAACAGTGGCTTACCATAAGAAATAGTCCATTGGCGTGGTTGTAGTCGGCAAGGCTGGGGTAAGCGTCCCTGACGTTGAAACTGGGGATCATACTAATGGCATAAGAGATCCAGAAGCAGCCATACGAGCAGGCAATAGTGGCGCTGACTGTATTTCCATTCGCGATATCCCTAATCGAAGCATAAGAATCTACTTGCATGAGTATTGTTTTAAGTAAACAACTACTCACCACATGCCAGCAAGTATTTGAGCAAGGCCTCCATAAGCCAGAGCAGGTCCAATGACAATATTAGGAATAGTCACGCCGTGAACATTGAGATTAACCAATGCTGTCAAGAATGTCGCGAAGGCAAACCCAGAGAGACCGAGGGGACCAGCATCACCGAACCTCTGGCGAAATTCAATATCCTTTTGTCGAGCTGCTTCTTGAGCTGAGGTTACGCCATACGGCTTTGTCTCAGGGTCATCTTCTTGTGTAGACCAGAACGCCGTCTCTTTGTCTCCACTCGATCGGTCCATTTCTGTAGGTGCGGATGACATTTTTGGCCGTTTTGTCAGATAATCAGATCAAGCTTTTATCATGAAGAAATAATTTAAAGATGAAAGTTAAGGTAAGAAGAAAGGGGATCACGCCGAAGCTTGTTTCTCGTAGTGGAGTCAGTGGATGCAGTGGATCTCCGGAGTAAAGAAAAAAATTACGTCTTAGTTTTTCATGTCTAGGCCAATAGAAGGCCAGGCCGATGTTCAAAATTCGCTGCAGTCTGCTCACTATTTGTGTTTCTGGGCTTAATCGGTTTGCCAAGCATATTGCCATCGCCAAGAGCATGCAACTCTGTAGAAAGTCCCGGCTAGAAAGCAATACTGTCTTTCCTGGTACGTAACGATAACATCAACGGCGTGACCACCGGAGAGTCGGAGTGTTTATATTACCCGTAAAGTAAATTCAGTAATGAAAGATTTTATTTACTGGCTTAGGCACATTGTAGATTGGAAAGAATTCTGCCCTGAATACTTGCAGTCTACATGCATTCCTTGAATTGGGCTGCCTTCTACGGTGTAGTTGTCTATTTGACCTGGAAACATATTATTGGAGGAAGTGCCCCCCGTTGTCCCCGGCAAGACCCTGCCATAAGCGCCGCAGCCCGCCGCTCGCCGATGCCTTCATTTTTCAATCACTTTTACCTCGTTTGGTAGACTTTTGAAACGCTCAAATAGTTTACGCTATTTTATCTCTGTTATCAGGTCCCAGGATGGCCATTGCTCTGTTGCTAACAGATTGTTATATGGAAATTCAGCTAATAGTTTATTAAGAGTAATATTACTTATAGTATAATTAAAAAATTAAAAAAGCTTTAATATATAAAAGTAAAAAACATTAATAAGTATATAAAAGTAATATATTTATTTTCTTTTTTATTATATAAAATTTTACTTTTAGCTAAAAATCTAGATATTCTAATAAGTAACTATAATAATATATAAATACGTTATATATTTTATAAAGAACTTACTCTCTTTATATTTAAAATCCACTATTAACAATAACTATTACACTACTGCTTGTAGTGCCAGCTCAACCGCAAACAACTGACACGACGCGGGGACCTTTACGGCAGCGGAATTATCTCTAAGGGCACGGCTATTAATACCAGAAATAATAGTGGTGAGGGACTGCCCTTTTACTTTCTCACCGAAAGTATTTCCAAGTTAAGCTATCAGAGGCCCAATTCAAGGAGAAGGAACGTGGTTTGCCAGAGAAGGTGCTCCACGAGTGGATGAAGTTGAGAGAGGAACTCTTGGGGCAAGCGGCCGTGGACAAGGAACCTGTGTTGTAGGAACTATAGGAGAAGATAAGTATGGACTGGGCAGATATCAATAAAAATGGACAGTCTTGCCTTTATATTGTGCCGAGCTTACATTCGGCGAGTAGATTTTCAAGACTCAAGTTCTTGATGGGCAAGGGACTGGATGCGTTGAAGGAAGATGGGGAGCATCAGACCGAGTTGGCAGTTGCGTCTACGAATAGGGCTGAGGGTATTTTGAAGTTATTTAAGGTGAGATTGCTTCAATTCTCTTAACTCTATTATGTAGTAAACTAAGATTTAGAGCTACATTTTCTAAGTTTCCGGTTGCTTGGGTACACACTTCCCATCGACATGATCATTACTATGCGATCGGATTCTATTAATTTTTCCTTGCTATAAGTGGTGTAACAGACAGACTTATCTTTACTTGGTGCGAAACTTATAATAACACTAACAAAAGACTTAGGTTTCAAGTATTTGAGTAGACTGTAAAAGTAAACATTAGTGCGCACCTTTTGTTACTGGCACTACTTGTCACTATGAAAGCTTTAGATAACATGGTATCATGGATGTTAGACCCTCTATTATTTCTACAAAGTACTGTAAGATACCTAGATACGAGGGTTTTGCACAAATTCGTGAAAGATCAAGCTCACATTGTGAAGCCAAGGTCAACATGCATCAGGAGGAAAGGCGGGATCGGGGGCCATACACGGAAGGAACGAAGCAACGACAGCACGGAGAGTACAGGGAGAACAGTGAAAATAATAAAGCAACAGCTGTATAAAGCAACTATTTTTCAACCTAGTCTAAGGCGCTTTAACGTCATAGTTGCTTGAATATACACCCTGGGTCAGAGGTGAGTCGCTATCTCACTCGCTCATTAGTCGTGTTGCTTGTACTCCATTTGATTGCCTTAGTAGAAGTATGACTCAGTATCAAAGCTCATAGTCAGGACCGAAAAAGTCACTAAAAGCTAAGAAGATCCTCAGCATCCTGGCAAGCCTTCTGCTTGACCTCTTGCCTGAGGTTGTCGATGACGCTGCCTCGAGGCTTGTATCTACGCATGTTGAACACTATATAGAGCAGGGTCAGCATGTCTTGGCATTCCAAGATTGGAGTATATGTCACTCACGTCCCTGGATACCGTTCTGGTCCTCCTGGTGGAACAGGACTCGCTCTGATTTAGACCAAGCAGTCAACTGGATGCGGTAGATCTGGCAAGTAAATCAGCAGGGATCAAAGACAGAAATTTATTGGGCATACCTTGAAGAAAGGGTTATCCATATCAGGATATCGTAGGACGCCGATGTTGACAAGAGTCTTCTCGTGCTCCTCGGTCTTGGCGAAAAAGGCCTCAAAGCTGTCAATGGTAGCGCCTGATTGGGCGACAATTCGACCAAGAACGTCGATGTCAATCTTTGTACTATTGATGACATCCTCATCACTTATGAGCTTTTTGAACCAGGCATTGACCTGTAATTACTAGTCAGTTTGGATGACCATGGAAATCAAATGAGGAGCACACCTCTTTGACAATACCAGAATCAGGGGAGCCATCTGTCTTGAAGTCGCCAGAAGAGTTCTTGATGAGACTGTCAGACCTCGAAACTCCCTCGTCCAGAGGCGCGAGGAGAGGGTTTTGGGCACAGAGGGACACAATAGTATCCCAGGAGCGCTGGTTGGCGGGAAGCTTTGCCAGTGCTTTGGTAAGACCAACAATCATGATCTTCATCTCATCGTCGAGCTTCTTGATAGTGTCCCCGTTCAGGGTACCGAAGGAAGGAGCCAGAGAGCAGTGCAGAAAATCATCACGAGTGCTATCTTTAGTGCTCATCTGTTGACATAGAGTCAGCTGCTGGGAGTTTGGAAAAACCTTCAAGATGCAAGACAAACCTTGGAAAAGTCAAACCCCTTAACCAGGTCTTCGGCTTTCTGGAGCTTGCCGTCGACCATAGGGAAGACGGCACCGAGAAGGGAGGCGGCGGACATGTTGCAGAATGTTCAAGTAAGCCTGAATATCTTGGTGTACTGGAAGAGAAGGATATCAGAGTCTCTTGCAATCTGATTGAGCTGATTGAAGGGATGACAGATGTTTTAGGATAGCGGACAGTGAGTGAGTTATATACTTGACCCGTCAAGGACCGAGTCCTTTCCACTTATTAGGCCTAGAAATGGTTGAGAGGGCTTGCTCATGATTTGTGAAAGCTGTTCGCTCACGAGGTGCGATACACTTACAACATGCGAATACTAATTTTAGTTTAGTACTAACTATCGAGTGGAAGGTTCGAGAGTTCGCTTGGATATCCAGAGGCGAAGTTGCGGTCAGTTGATCCATGACGAGTAAATTCAAATCCATCCTAACCTGCAGAACGTGGCGAGCTGAGATGTTGACTTTTTTGCGTTACGGAAGTGCGGCAATCTGCATGGAAGTGAGAGATATCACACCGAGGAGGACGTAGATGCATTGGACAGCGCAAGCGGCAAGACAAGACCAGTCTAGATGCCCAAAGCTCATGAAAGAGGCGGACTGGGGCAAGACATGGCGTTCAATATTGAGAGGAAATCATCTATTGGGTCTTATAGACGCTACGAACAGGTATTACTCCTACACGGGGTTCTATGACTTGTGCCTGCGCCCGGATATCGTGCTTAACAAGGTATCCCATACGGGTACATGATCCTGATTGGTGCACATATACAGATACATTTCACTTGCCAACTCGTGGACAAGTTGGACATTTCCCGTCAGCTATTACCGATGATACCACTCGATCCTTGGTGACGGGAGACCTTCCAATCCAATCGGACAATCGGAAGGATTTCTCTGTGTAAGACCTACACGGCTAAGAGAGTATTTCTTCTAACTCTGAGACACAGTTAAGCCGTGAACAGTTATGATATCACAGATGTGGCAAGCTGAAATGCAGGTATTCTTGGTTCAGGAGTAGATGAGAATTGGTCTGTACATGGCAAATTCGCCGAGCCCTGCGACCAGGCGTTACATGCTCTAGCACACAAAGGGCTAGCGCATACTGCTATAAGGAGATACATGATACTCGGCGCAGAGAACGGCCACGGCAATCCACACTTCTACGATGTACTTGGCCTCTTGAAAAAGAGTTATCGTGATCTAGAATTGGAGCTCGTCAACTGAACTCCGTAATTAGACGCCACTTATTTCTTTTAATGAAAATGGCATTGGTACACGGCTCCCAGTACGTACTATTGAAATCTAATCATTTCCGCCATTCTAATATTTTCTTGATTGGCTCCGCATTGACGGGTGCTCCGTAATTTATGCTTCGGGAATACCTGCATGTCTCAGGATACGCACGGGTCGGGATCGCGGGTTCTTGAGGCGTTGTGATATCCTTCAATAGTTTGAAAGAGGCTGGCTGGAGTTCGGGGTTATAGAGGCAGATCCACTCGGTGAGTTGTCCAGGTCATCATCTCCACGACACCGAATGCACAGTTTGTCTGCGGTTGTAGTAAAACATCTTGAATCATTACTCCTTTCCTACAGGGCTATACCGATACCGGGCCTACTTGATGTAAAATCAACTTGGTGAGGCTGGCTGAGTTGGAGCTTCCCTCCGCCGCCACATTGCAGGATATTGGACCTAGTAAGCGCTATTGTGGATCGTGTCACATAACCTCAAGGCCACTAGTACAGCACTGGGGTAATCGAGGATGCGGGTAAAGAACAAAGCAGAATGTCCGCTTGGTGAAGTGCTTTTGCGCCAGTAGACTTTGTATTCCCTCATTATGATGGCTTGACAATCTACCCATATCATGCTCTATATAAGACTGCCAGTCATGCCTTCCATATGGATTATAGCTATCAGCAACTCAGTTCCAAAGCCATAAGACTGTGAATCTTCCAAGGGAAAACAAGATACTTATACCTTTGTGCACTCATACCTCCTTCTACTCCATCATGGGATCCATTACTGAGACCGATTCACTCCTGAAGCAAGCCTTTGCAGACTCAGACGGAACCATCCGAACACTTGCCAGCCAAGTTGAAGAGCGCATGAAGGTAAAGCCCCCTTATCGAATTTAAGTCAATGTTTTGCTTAATGACTGCTAGGGTGATGCGGACGACATGATTGTTGACATTGGCCCTGTCTTTGGCGAGCTCAATGCCAAAACTGTCGGTACACTTGATGATAACTTGTTGATTGTCATTGCTGGCATGACGAAGTCAATTGCCAAAATTCCAGTCAAGGACAGAACCTATGAGAAGACTGTCGCGTTGTTCTCTCAGAGCCCTCTGGTTCAGGTTGAAGGCACTGGCGTTTCTAAGAGCGACAGTCTCATCAAGCAAGACAGTGCTGCCTTCCATACCAACGGTTCTCCCGATGCAAAGATCGTGAAAGAAGTCAATACCCAGATTCCCGATGCCCATGTGTAGCTGATGCTAATAATGTTCAAGGTTGCCAATTGGTTCCGCAAGTTCATTGACGATCAGGGTATCCTTGATGCTACCAACATTGACATCAATGTTCTTGGTAACATTGTTGCTCAATCTGGTGCAATTGCCAAGGATCTGACCACGGCTTTCCAGACCAAAGAGAAAGCCGCCAAGAGCCTGGATATAGCCGGAATCCGCTACCCAGAACCTGGTCGACCCATGTTTAGCGTAAGCTGCCTAGTTCGATGATGGCCAACTCCCAAAAGCTAACTCGTGACTCCAGATCTTCCGCGTTCACCTGACTGCTTGGTCTGATTGTACACAGTCTCTCCTCGAGCACAAGGATAGCAATGGTATCACTGGAGGTAAGCAATTTCTGTGTTTGCAAAATTGTGCTACGTACTGACTCACTCGCACAGAGTTCTACCAGACGGACTACGTACCCCGTAAGGCAACCTTGGATGGGCTGAAGGATGAGGTCCGTCAGAAGGCGGTTGAGGCGGCCAAAGCTCTTTTCCAAGATTGAACTAGCTTCGTCATCTAGTGAAGGCTTATCAAGCTTGGAATAAATAGCTCACATCGTACGTATCATAAGATTAGCCTGCTCTTATCCACGATGTCGATCTGTTTGGAGTCCATCGTCTAGATACTAGATTACCTCTCTGCTCCAATACACTCACCATCAGAAATTCTAGAATGTTCTCTTACCGTGTTTGCTATTGTATGGACTGTCTGGTCTTGCGCAGAAAAGTGCCATGTGGAGATCGATGGCAGTAGAGTCCATCGCTCGCCTCGACATGAGGGCAGTTGGCCGCGTGAAGAAGTTTTGAAACAATATGCAGTAGCCACTAGAACTCTCTAAAATATACGCCAACCTTTTCTTTTATTGTGCTGGGGAAGAACCAGAAGCCCAGAATATGACAGCTACGGCGTTGGAAGTTCTGGGGGGTAGCTCAGAGGCGGCTAAGTGTTGTCGAACTTGCTTGGGATGTCGCATTAGGAATAGCTGATCCAGAAACCACACCATTCGCCGGGGCTACCGAAATTGCTAATAACCGAGATGTTCTTGCCCTCATTCAACCTTTCGTTGCCAGCATCGGTTTTGATGATCCTAAGAAACGTCAAAAGAGTGCTGAACACATAAATGCTTATACGAGATAAAGGGCATAATGCAGATGATAGCTGCCAGGCGCGCAACTTATAAGCGTAACGATAGCAAGTGTCACCTTTAGAATAGATATGCTTTCCATATCTATTACTCTTCAGTCACTCTGCTTTTATCCTCAGATGTATCTTCATCAACAAACACCCACTCCTTCTTCTCACACCTACAATTTCGTCGATGCCAGTCCCACATGACTCTCACCTGGTTATTCATCATGACCGCATCAACTTGTGCTCCAAACCCAGTCCAAGCTATATACATATTCATGTCTACCCACCGCGAACTCGGTCCAACAATCTTTCCGCCTTTCCACCCCAGTTTCCCCGCCCTGTACTGCTCCCACGCATAAAGCGGTTCCTGAGTAAAGAGTTGCATACCTCTCGATGCAGCAACTGGGTCAGGTTGGAGACCAAAAACATCTTCTTCCCGATGTTCTAGGTCCATTACAAAGTCAACAGCTGTCTCGAGGTCGGTTTCAACGGCTTCAAGACCATTTAATGTCCTAGCATCAGACTTATCTGCGATAGAGGTGAAAGAAATCGGTGCGCTGAGTCCTTTTGTCTCTCCAGTCAGGACAATTAGGACTTTTAGAGACGCAACGTCTTCTAGGGCAGCGCCGCCACCCCAATTCCGGTCCTGGGATGGCTATGAAGAATGCCCTGAAAAGAGGACGAGTTGTATAGAATAGCGGTGTTTCGAGTTCGGTAGAGTCGAGACAACGATTGATCATGGCATGAATGTCCGATACATGCTTGACGGCGGCATCATTATTGGATGCCGGTGGCCGATCAAATGGCTTCATTACTACTGCAATATATTCGCCATGATGGATATCCGAGAGAAATGGTTGAAACCATCGCCGATAGAGGTACTTGTGTAGAATTGGTTCCCATAGTCCTCCAATACCATCACCATTCAGGACATAAATGAGAACTGTCTTATTCCTGAAACGCAGGGCTTCACGCTTGTCAAGGTTTGGAATTTCTTTTATGTCGAACGGGTTGGTATCCTGACAGGATATGGCTAATCGATGGTTTTGTTCCAGCCAACCGCGGAGATGGTGTAGGATCTCGTGGGGTAGAAGCTCGACTGTCGCGTTTAAAATTGCGCTGTAGCCATGTTGGGCTTCATATGGCGCCTTGTAATGGCCATCTGACGGCGGCAGTCTTGGTGGCACGTCTTTCAACTTCAAGCTCATGTGTCAAAGTATGATGGCGGTGTCAGGGAGAATGATGGGGATATTTGGAAGGCGGCGACTGACCGTACTTTATGGGATTTAGATTGCCTTGATGACTGATGCTTGTAAAGTGTATCTTGGAAGTGTAAAACTTGAATTGGTGACAGTGACTCCCTTCTAGAAATCTTCACGGCGGTAGAATATAGTTACTTCCCATTACTAATACATATGAGAGTTCAACATTGCGGATGCCCTGCCCCGGCTCAAGCCAAAGTAGCGATTGAGATAGAAAGAGAACCAAGAATCCTACGGTTGTTGATAAACGTCCAAAATGTAAGTAAATTTAGTAAACAGTATCCTAAACTTATCAAAGATATCCCAAGCTTTCTTTCCTTACAGGTGGCCTGAGAAGTTTCAGGAAAGGCCTTGTGTCACAGCCAGTAGTGGGGCTTATCAAGTCAAAATAACACTCATATCAAATCAGTTCAGTATACCAAGCCCGTAACAGACTGACCAGGCATAATTAGCCCACTAAACCCCATCACTACTTAACTAATACTGGCCAGAGTAAAAGCAGCTTCTCCGCTAGTAAATAGATCCAAGCACATGCCTCACTCGACGAAGAGTCAGTGATGTCATAAGGCGGGTTTCCAGACGGTGCTGGTAAAGCGGGGTAAGAAAGCAAGAACAAGATCCTTTCAACTAGTCAGATATTTGCATTGGTATCGAGACTTGAGAACCTCTTTCGCGTATGCCATCCAGTCACAATTCTCTTTTTTAAAGTTAGGCCTTTGACTAGTGAGTGTTATCCTGCATTCACTGGCCTGGCTGATTATTCTAGACTCTATCCCGTGAGCAAAGTAGATAGTTTGCCAGGCTCCAATTGGCAAAATGGCTTGCGCTATTGATAAATGGCTTATTCTAGACTCTATATCGTAAGTAAATCTAATGAGTTGTTAAGCTGCAATTGATTGAACGATTTGAGCTATTGATACATGGCTTTGTCTCTCGTAGCTGAAAATCTATAAGCAGCAATGGCAATGCGCCTCACCGTATCAATCGAAAAGATGGCTTTATCTCAAGTAGCTGAATAGCTGTAAGTAGCAAAGACGATGCGCATTAACGCAAAGCTTATAAAGGTGCTCATGATATCTCAACTTACCACGAAAAGCCGCATCTGGCCTAGAATCAGTCATAGACCAAAATTCCTACGGCCTGTTGGCTATAAATACTGAGTCCCAATCCTATCAGAGTCTCATCATCTCAGAGTCCTACCATCTGCTACATACCATTATTTATCATCTCAAAAACCATGTCTCAATCCTCAGCCATGCTCGCCATCGAAACAGTCACTCTTGCTCCAGGCCAGAGACATAAGTTAACTGTCGCCAATACCCAGGATCATCATGATCTTGACTGCACCAACCAACAGACCAAAGATTATGAAACAGACATTCTGTATGACGCTCAGTCTGGACAGACAGCTCCACGTCCCGCCGTTGCCAATATGGGTGCTGGCCCGGTCCTGTTCACTGTCAGAGTTAGGGTACCTCAAGAAATTCAGGACGGTTCCCTCGAACTTTCGACAGACAAGACCGGCAATACATGGTATTCAAGCTGTGACCTTGGGACCGACCCGGATCCCGATATTGTCGTATTCGATATGATGGTAATGTACAGGGAGGGCACAGCGGACGCGGCCTTATGGAACCCTTGTAGCCTTCTGGGCCCTACTCAATTCTACTTGTACCAATATCCAGGGAGTAGTTTGAACCCAGTTCTCTGTCCGGAACAACCAGCCAAGGTCCCTATGGAATTATATTTCCTGTTCTATCCGCTTCCGTCGTATTTCGAACCCGGAGTTCCACTTCTACTAGTACAAATGTTCATCGGGGCGGCAAACAAGCGAAATATTACGAATGTACAACAGTGGATGGAACTAGTCGTTAAAATATGTCACGGTTCTGCCAAGCCCCTCACAGGAGACCCATCAAACACACAAGACCATTGGCTTAAATACGACACTATTAACGGCCAACCAAGCTTCATAAAGGCTAATGGAAATGACCCTCACCCAATCGAGGAGTTGCACCTGTACTGGAACTACGGGGGCTGCTTTCAGCTATCAGCATGGCTTGACGCTTACCGGAACTTCAAGCAGATAGGAGCTCTCAGTCTTGTTAACTGTTACGATCAAGCAGGTGCTGTAGAATTAGCAGCATCTCTCGGCGTTAACTATAACTGCATTGCTTGGGAGTACCATCAAGTTTATGGATACATATCCGAAAAGACCGAGCTTGTTGGTTGGGGACGCTGTAACCATCCCTACTTCGAGAAGAACACTGAAAATAAGGTGCTTGGAGAAACGAATGAGGCTCGAAAGCCATTTGCGAACCACGCATTTCTGTCATGGAACCCAGCGTTCAACCCAGCGGAAGGCTTCTATCTCGCCAAGACGGACCCTTCGCTGTATACGGCCGTCAACATGCTGGCACTGGATGCATGTGCAGGTCCACATCTAGGCAATGAGACACGAGGAGTGTGGGTGAGCCCATTATCATATCCGATTGACTATACAGACAACTCAACGTATTGGAAAACTCGCGATGACCAGTTTCCAAGTAACGCCCTCACGCGATTCGCTGGTCGGGCAGACTTACATTTCTGGACTCCTGGTATCACTGGCCTCTCCTCTGCTGACGCTCAATTGTCATACGGATCTCTTCCTACCGATCCCTTTGCTGGAACTGGAATAACGTTCCCAACAGCTGCTGATTTCCCAGAATCGACCATGGTACTTGGGGGCAGTGTATCTGATCTGCAGAGTTACTTCACACAAGTCCTGATGCAAGACAAGCTCGACACTTACGACTGGAAGTCGGTACCCATCGCCGAGGTTGCGCTTTCCCCCGCCGGAGTTGTACGCGAGACAAAGCTGTACGACCCCAAACAGCCTGCATTTGACTATGCTTCCATCAAGATATCTGTTCTGCCGAGCCTCTCTGATGCACTTGCTCTTCAAAAAGCTCGAGCTACTCAAGTCATCATAACAAGCACTATGACTGCGAGCGACTTTACGCCTATTCTAAGCTCTCAGGCTTCCGCCAGAAGGATTCATATACTGCAGGCGGATTATACTAGTATACTAGTGTGCCTTAATCTCATGGTCGAGATTAGTGGTTATATTAGCCAGGAAATTGTGCAAGCGCTAACTAACTCAATGGCGCAACAGCTTGAAGATCTTCCAAGTGTTCCAAGCAGCCAGTGGCAGCAAATCCTACAGTAAAGAGGGATAAATAGTCTATTTAGGCCTTGATAAAAGATTTCTACCCTAATAATCAAGGTAATTATACCTCTACTAAGAACTTGATATTATATCTTAAAGGCGGAACGCTGGCTATATGCTTTATAATAGAGTTTGTGCCTTTTGTGAAGAAGACCATGGTCTCGCGACAGGAGGCTAGGAAGATGAAGAATTTACTTGAATAAGGAGGTATAACTACTTATAATTATTAAAACTATATGATTACTCATAAGTATTTTATCTATATGTATTTACTTGTGTTCTTTAGCTATGTGCCCTGGCGCCAAAGCCTCTCTTGCTGTCTTACAACCTTATTACACTTATCACAGCACACTAGAGTAAGCCACCATTTTCTTATAAATCAGCTTCATATTATAAAATAACGGACACAATTTCCCAATCTCCGTCTCAAGCAGAATAGTGGAGAGCAATTCTATTATCCTCATCGTGTTCTTTGAGAACAAGCCCTCCTCGCACGATCAAAATCTCAACTACCAATATGTGTTCTGAGGAAAGCTCGATGCCCTTGATGTTGGCACCACGTATGACGATGCTCTTTCCACCATCGTCTTCAACACGGGCATTAACACCATTATTAAGAACACAAGACAATCCCGGGGCGTCCCTTTAGTAAGCGAATTTTTCTGCCTCCTCGCCCCTCGCCCAGTCATATAGTGGAATGAATGGATAATTATCGAGCCACATTTCTGGTCGCCACTAATACCGACTGGCTATGCCGTTTCATGCTTGGAGAGTGCCAGAGCGGCAGAGATCTCCAACGGACGTGGGTAGTTGGCCGTGCAGCTCTAGATAAGTTTGTCTACGTATAAAAGCAATTTTTGTTTATTGCTGGTACATAAATCAAGCCGGGACTTTAAGACAAGTTATCTCGAAGTAATGCCATCTAATATACCTTTATTCAAGAGCGTAACTAAGTGTTACAAAGAATGTGTGCGTTCAGAGTAGTAAAAGTCTATGAAATAACACATTACCGTCTGGCGACTAGCCACCAAGAGCATAAAAAAAAGAGCAACCGTTCCCCCAAACTACGGCTTTTAGTTCATCCATTCAGCTTAACTGGGGAGCTATACTTACCAATACGACTACAGACAGCTGCTGAACTTTACTGGTTCCGGTGGGGTTGCGTGGGCCGCCGTATTTCTATATCTCCAAGTTAGTCCTCAGAAGTATACAGGTGTATTGGGGGCCAGTCACATCGGCCTTACATCCATTCTAGCAGACATGCTACGAAGCCGGTTTTGTATATTACGAAGCATATTAAGAGACTCGCGAATCTGAAAGAATGACTTCAAGGCACCAGGATCTTGTTGGAAACCTTGCCACAGAGGATGTCCTGGTGAACCATGTGAAGGTAGTTCCGTCAACAGAAAGGTTTCGACCTCGGTTACAAGCTTCGAGTTGACGTGCAAGACTTTTGAGAAAAATCCGCGGAACTGGTTTCTCCACAAGACGTGTTTGGAAAGCCCTTGAGCCCTGGGGTCGCAGGAGTGACGCAGCTGGGAATACATCCATAGGCGATCAACCCTTACGATACTTTATCACTCCGAAAGGCGGCAGATCAAATGCGAAGACATAGACAGCGGGACCAAGTTATTTCATATATATGCACATTATCCGGGAACAGCGACTTGAACGCTTGCCAAGATGCCTGGAATCTTGTGACTCGGCTTATCCTGATGATTGAGACAGGCAGTTTAGAGAAAGCTTCCGGGTTCATGCATCAAACTGGTCCCTGGCCACTGCCCCTATGGGACGAGAATTGTTTGGACAGTTTAACTCAAGAGACTTTCACGGTCTCACAATATCAGTCCTTCAGTGGTATGATCATGACCCCGGACTTCTCAGCCTGGAGTCTTGAGAACGTTGCTGGTATCAAGATTGAATTCCCCGACAATCTTGCGGACCAATTACGTTTGGCCAATAGCAACTCGCAAGTATATATCTTCCATCACGTTGCTTTTCCCGAAGCTCAGAGACAGAGGTCAGTATCCCATCTATATCCGTGGGCGCGCTTGATCTAATTTTCCAAAGCATGAACACAAAAGCTAATCCGCCTCGAGGGCTAGCGGAAGAAACTCTCAGCACCCTAGCAGTCCTATTCCCGCAATCCGACCACTGGACAGCGCTAAGGTCCAACCGCAAAAAGCAAGTTTGGCTAGAAAGAATCTGCACGCACTCAAGCCGCGTGATAGATCCCCAGCTAGCTTGGTGCGGAACTCAGAGCGGCGAGAGCAGATATCTCTCCAGCTTTAGTTTCTGGCGAGATCGTTTAGTGATACTAAAGGAAGAGTTTGATCATTCGGCACCAGCTTCGTTCTCTCAGTGGTGGTATGACTGACTGAATGGAGTGCAAGGGCATAACTTCTGGGTAGCGATAGTTGTTTTAGAAGGAGAATATCGACGACAAATCATTGCCGCTTTATAGGTGGGAGCTCAGGCTTGCCTCAGACGTAGCTCAGGGGATGCTCAGCCTCGGCTTCGGCGACCCACCTGAGTATCCCGAAGTACCCTCACCACCTGGACATAGGCATTCATAATCATCACCCTCCAACTCTGGTCATTATACTTAACGAACAGCCCCCGACTACCGTACAAGAACTTAGAGAAGGCCGTATCATCTAACTAGTAGAACTAGCACACTGCCCACAAAGTTTGCCTAGCCTTTACTTACAATAACTATAAGAAGGCAGTATCAACCACTCTCTTAACTTTAATAACCAACAGAATTCATCTCACCATACCTTACTTGATAATAATTTAAGCCCTTTATTTTACAATCATACACAGTCTCAAATATCTATCACAAAGGCACATAGGCGGGAGGCCAAGAACCCGGATAATCTGATTAAGCGGGCAATCCTAAATCGCCTTTCGCAAGACCATTCTCAACTTAACCTATATCCCATAAGACAAAACTTAAACAAACAGAGTAAAGAAAGATACAGCCACAAGCTGAGGCTATAGGAAACATAAGTAATGTTCTATTAATACCAGAACAAAATTAATATATTCTCAGCTATAAGAAAAAGTTCCCAGGGTCAACACCACAAGACATACAAACCTTAAGCATTTTACTGAATTCCTTAGATTAGCAAAGCTAGGTAGACTGCCTCAAGAAGGGGGTAAAAAGATACCTACAGTACACAGCATTCGTAACGTAATACGGAGATTCTGTAATACTTAGGAACATATAAATCACACGCATCTCTCTATCAATATTAAAAGATCTATAGCTCCAGTACATACTTTATCAGTTCTTACCCTAACGACTTTTATTACTAACAAAAACCAGTACATTAAAGAGGAACTAGTAACAAAGATAGGCCTTTTAAAGGGAAAAAAAGGCCAAAAGAGGAAGGCCTTCATGACCATTAAGAACTATACTTACATACAAAATCGCCTATAGACTGACGATTTTCATGACTTTATTCATAAGGGTAGTCAAGTCAACAGTTCAAACCTGCTTAATACTCACTGCTTTACTTCTGCGAGATGTCAGGAGATATGCCAAGCAACGTATCAAGTAAGATATCCACCGATCAAGGCCGATCGTTTCTAACCAATACTAGGATATACAATGTATCCTTTTATGGAAAGATGGTCTCCCAGAATATCGTTTGAAATTCACGAGAGAAATTTGCAAAGGAACGGACGTTAACCAGTAAGTCGTCAGAGATAATAAGTCGCACTAAAGCTTAAACATCATACAGGCCTAAGTATTCATTCGCAGCATTGTGTTAAATCCGAAGTGTATTTTCTAACCTTGTGACTGACTTATAAACTCAACTCCGCCACAACCTTCCGATTGCCCTGAACCTTCTTCTAGTCTAACCTTCTTCCCTAATTATACTAACATATGCATTATTATAAAACTTTTTATTAAGCTTTTCTTATATATTAGTATTTCTTAATAAATCTAATAGCTATATACTATATCTATAGGAAGTCTTTCTTAGTAAATTACTATCTATATATTAAATATAGATATAATCTAAGTCTAATTTTTCTAGAGTTACTCTATAGCTATATTAAATTTCTTTAATTTCTTTAGGGTAAATAGTATTTTCTTTTCTTATTAGGTAATTAATATAACCTTTCTAAGAAATAGACTACTAGAGACTATATAGATAATAGTCTTATAGTTAAAGAAGATAAGCTTAATAAGGAATTTACTACTTAGCTTATAGAAGTCCTATAAGAGAATAATATTCTAAATATTATTAAAGTATTATTCTAGGTCTTAAGAGATAGTTATATTATAAGCTATTATTACTTAGGGTATTATAATAGCTTTATTAATATAGTTTTAGATATCTATTTAGTTTAGATAATATTAATAAAAGACTTTTCTTATTAGAGTTACTATCTTAAAGATCTAAGGTTTTTATAGTATTAAGCTAACCTTTCTTAGCTAATAGATTAAAATATCTTATATACTTCTAAGGCTAGCTAAAAAGTTATAATCTAGGTTTTCATCTAGGTTTTCTTCTTATTAGCCTTTCTTTAGCTATAGTAATTAGGTAGTTATTATAATATAATATCTAAGTTATAAGCTAGATATGTTATTTGTAGTTAGGATATATGGCTAAGAGCTTAAACCAGCGCACAGAACTTAGTATTCATTCGCGGAGTATATAGTGGGACCAGATGGTCTTCCACCGCCACTTTTTGCACAGCCTATGTTACATTGGATGGCTAATATTATCTTATCCTATGCCTTTGCTGACCTTGGAACGGTCGAAGAAATCCTAGCACTTTAGCCACCAAGTAACGGCAATTTCCGCATCCTCGAATAGGCGGAGGTTGTGAAAGAAAAGCCTGTCTTTCCCGAATGGTCGCCTACGGGACCTAAAGCCAAGCAGAAAGACCCAAAATCGTGGGTTTCCTAATTTTCAGACTGGGGAAGACGTGCAGGCTTCACAGCACAGTTCGGATTGCACGCCGTGCGTCGTGAAGCTCTCATCAAAGTGAATGGTAGGTTACTCATCAGAACATACTATCAACTTGACTAAGTTTGGAATAGATAACGGGTACACGCTTGGTCAGATGCTGCGCTTTGCGTCGCAGAACACCAACGTGCTTGTAAACAAGTACCTTGGCAGCATCTCCACTATAGATGGCGCAGGAAGCTATCTTGGCACGGAATTGAGAACCGATTTGGCAGAAGATTTCTGTTCTGCATTGTTGACGAGAAACCCCGACCTATGCTTTTAGCTTCCTCTTAGTATAATTGAGGATGTACGGAACAGTCCCGAATATCTTTCGTATACTAAAAAAATTGAGTGTCTTAATTTGAAGATCGAGACTATAACACCCCCGGATGAGCGGGTGCAACTTGAGCTGGTGCGAAAGGCCGCATATAGAGAACGACGTCTTCTCGAAGATCGCAGCTTGAGAGAGTTTCAGGCGTCTCAGAGGCTCATTTATGAGATTAACCGACAGGATTACGAGCAAAGTGATTGGCGTTGTAATCATTTCTACCGTATCGTTCACGCACTTCCCGAGGAGCGTTTGCATCTTGCAAGTACTTTGCGACAGCGGGCCAGCTCGCGTAGTCCTGAGTGAATTGCTGCTCTTTAAGACCTTATCACGCTAAGGTCTCACGATTACTGTCGTATATCAGAAAGGCTTCCGGCCAGTCCAAGGCTGCTGCCCTGTTACTGCTTGCAGCCAAGACTTAACAAAGTAAGTCAACCCATCATCGTCGCTACATCGAGTAAATACTAATTTACACCAGAATTCCCAGGACAAGCCGGTGATAGCATATATATTAATGCATAGAGAAATCATATAAGCAGGAAAGGGGATCCGCCAGCCTCTATTTCATTTATAGCACTTAGACAAAGAATAAAGCTCTCTAGCTATCTTATTACGAGGACTATCTTAAGAAATTGACAATTCCCGTTCGCTATAATCCAGTCACTTTCCGCCACGCCAAAGCATACGCTAGGCACTGTCCTATCCATCTAGGGCAAGCAGAACTTTCTATTAAAGAAAGAATGCATCAATGGTCAGACCAAGATACTTAGAAGCGCCACATTTCTCAATATTTCTCAAAGTATCTTACTTACCAGCAAGATACAAGAGCCATTCCTTGCCCTCATCCCAGGTGCCAAAAAGAACTCCCAAACGAAGAAAGAATTTTAGCATTATCAAGGCGATGTTCATAGTATCTTCGAGAAGTCTGACCTAATTGGTAAACGTAAGCGTCGTTTGCAAGACGGCCAAGACACAGCAAATGGTCCATTAGTGTTGAAGCGGGCGAATACCGAGCACGGGCATCCTACTGAGCCAACCATCATACCTTTCTCTACAGGATGCCGACATCCCGCCGGGCGATAGCTAGTTCCAATTCATTCCAGAAAAAGACCCTTCTGTAGGTCCTATGGGTTGGCTGACGGGGTTGGACATGACAACGTGGTCACCCAGTAGGCTTGCTGAAGTCGAAATGGTTAGCTCGGTCTATGATGGTTGTCCGTCCTTGTTAGGGGTCCGGGTAAATCATTATAGCCCTGAAGTCTCGGAGAGCTCGGTGGATTTAACACCGATTGACCTGTAGGAATACGATTTCGCGTTTGGGATGTTTGATACGACTACATGGATATCTGATGGAAGATTGGGAGATTAAAGCGCTGGAATGTGGGTTAGCAAATCGTCGGTCTTGTATTTATTAAATATCAGTAAGTTATCAGTCCTCCAAGAAATAGGAAGGCCTAAACACTGCATACAGAGCTCAATAACAGAACAGTCGTGAAGAAGTGCAACTTGGAAAAGAATCGTACTTAGTCGCAATACAATCCTCAACACTGGGTCAAACATGATAAGAAACTCACCCAATGACCACGATACACGTAAATCAGCCTTTAAAGTTTAGTTACAAGCAAGCATCGCTTAAAACAATAACTATAGCCGTTTTAGGCGTTACCCTGACAAGATAGGAAGCGTTGGCTTGTATAAGGACCTTCTGTATCTTGGACTGTTTGCATATGTTTTAAACTTCTGACTGAGCATATAGCGGTCAGTGTCCCTGGCGTAAATGTGTGCCTAAAGCTACCTGGAACTTGCCAAAATAGTACACAAGGTAGACTTCAGTATTAGCTATTATAGACACGTCGCTACTACAAACCTGAAACATTTTGAGAATAGGCCAGCGTTTTTAGAAGGATGAATAATTTATCCTACATATATTAGAACTAACAGATAGCATTCGATCATGTCCAAGAGTACTATCCAATAATATCTTTAACAAATTACCCCTTCAGCGTGCCACTAATACTATTAAAATATGCTTCTACACCAGGCCTCCTACTCTGAGATCCCCACTGTTATTCTGTTACCAGCGACACCACTGTCAGATACATACATTCGGCAGACGGCACAGCACTACCTGGAAAACGAGTTACTTATTAGGCGTCAAATCGGATACGAGGATATTCAGGGTTCTCGACTCGGCAATAAAGTGAAGAACTTTTCTTACCAACCAAAATTCTACTTATCCTATCATCAGGATAAGAGACTTATCCCTGCACCTTATATATTTAACCAAAGTTAGACGCTAGTTTATCAGGTCATCCATGTCATCATAGAAGGCTATTGTTATGACCTGGCAGAAAGATGGCTGCCTGGTCTACTGCGGACCGAGCTAGGGGCCCGGTAAGCCAAAGTCAATGCCCAATCGGTAGCAGTGCATATACGAGCAAAAGGTTCCATCGAAGTCATCGGATGACCGTACTTGATTCCATTCGGTATTCGGAAATACTAGTCTGGAAAGAGAAAGACGCATGCACGATTCCATCGCTATCAGAGGAGCGGATCTTATCGTAAACCACAGAAAACCCTGGTAAATACTAAATAAGCCGCAAGGGAAAACTTTAGCTGTTATTGCTATCATAACCATTACATTAGTACCTGAAATTGTGTACAGAAGCATGCAGCTCAAGACCCTCCAAGTGTGCAGCTATACAACTGACATTTGGCCAATAAACTAAATGATAATGTGTGTTAATCTATAGCAGGAGCTTTCGTCGAGATATTTTAGCCGCTGTCTCTCCATCCGCGTTGTTGACGACTCCTTATCTCATCAAGGTCTGCCATTGAGATATCCAATTCACAGACTGAACACTCATTTGAGGCAGCGTCACTAGAACATTGGGTAGGATAAGTCAGTAGCAAGCGTTTCCAACCAAAGCTTCTTCATTAGCGGACGGGCGTAGCAGTATTCGGCAGTTTTAGGAAATCAAGACATCACACAGCCTTAGGCAGTTATCGTCCGACCTAAAATCGCGCAAGATTGAGTTGTGGCGTTGTTGAAGGTTTGGATCTAGTGCTAGCCTGGGTCCCCTGGTTATACGAGATATTTCCTTGACATCCTGACATAAACTTTGTCGCACACCACAAACAATCAACAGCTCCAGCGCAAACCGGCATTCGCGACGACCAAGTTACTCAAGAGACTTGGCCAGGGGAACGAGCACACAAAAATACCAGGATATACAGAAATGTTCATGCCTATTCAAACCGTGCCACGAGCAGTGATAAAGTGACATCACGTCGTGAAGATCAACTCGACAAGGACTATACCGATGTAAGATATATTCCTTCGCCCATCCTCTTTCCATACGAATGTGAGCTTGCCGATGACTGGACATCCGTGACCTCCTCTTGCCGCTCGTCTGGTCTAGAGCGCTATGGTAGTGGTACAGAGGACAGAGATAAAATCATTGCACCTTCGACTAGATCTAATTCAGCATTTCTGCTGAGAGCCGCCGGTGAAGGTCATGATGAAGTCGTCCGGCTTCTGCTTGACAGTAACATCGAGGTCGATGTCAAAGACGCTTGCCAACGGACGCCGTTGTCGATCGCTAGCGAAAAGGGCCACAAGACCATTGTTGAACTCCTTCTTGGCACGTACGAACTTGATGTTGACGCAAGAGACTGTTGGAAACGAACACCTTTGTTGTGGGCTGCCGAGACCGGTAATGTCGAGATAGTGAAAATTCTCCTAGAAACTCAGAAGGCCAAGGTAAACGCGAGGGATTTCTACGGATATACACCGTTGTGGTTGGCTGCTGGGAATAACCACAAGACAGGAGTCGAGATTTTGGGCTCTGATGAGATCGACGTAGATCAAAAAGATGATATCTGCGGCCAAACACCACTATCCTGGGATGCGGGTAATGGGTGCCAAGACGTGGTGGATCTTTTTCTCAATGAGAAGAAAATTGACGTAGATTCAAGAGATTTGATGAGTCGGTCACCGCTATTACTGGCTACACTAGGCGGACACAAAGCCATTGCTGCTCAACACTGGCAAGGTCGACGTCAGCTCGAATGATGTCGGAGGATTAATACCACTCTCCTGGGCCACTTGGTACGGACATAGCGATATCTCGGCACTTTTGATCGGGTCTCCTCATCGATAGAGAAACCTCTCTTAGATTCAAACCATTAGACAATGGGGTGTTCAAACTATTCATGGCCGAAGACCGGCAAGAATTGCGGAAACTCGCTTCCTTTAATGATTGTGCTTCTATGGATAAAGTGCCTCTCATATAGGCCGACCTCGGGGGTCGTGAAGTGGAGACGACAGATGAGAAGCTCTCCGACGTCAATTTTAGCGTCCGTCGACCAACTAGCAAAGGCTACAGTGAGTATCAACCATCGACTGACGCTTTTGGCCGGAGAGATCAAAGCTTTTCGAGAGGCAGATGAGGCCCTTTCCAAGCGGCGGAAAGCCAAGAGAACACGATTACAAGATTCGAGACCCCTTACAGGTGAGAAAGCGAGCCAGCTTTTAGTGGAAAAGGGTATGGTGAAAGAGACAGGAGGTGATGAAGGTGCGGGAGGGGGCCTATCAAAGCGGCACCAGACGAGCGCGCAGCTTTGTGGCATCTGCCGTAGGAGCGGGTATGATGCAACAACGTGCCTAGAGGCTGAAGACATAGATGAGGCATCGAGTTCTGATATTTTGGATTCAACTTTAGTGCCGAACTTCGCTACCATCAAGCCCGGGTGTCTCAAATTAGAGCTTGGATGCGTCGGCTTGACGGCTCGAGACTGTGAGAAAGAAATCCGCTATTAAGCGCCTGGGCATAGGTCCAAGATCCACCCGTTTTCTAAAGCCAGGACTCAAACTCAAGGGACGTTGACCTCGGCGATCCAAACTTGCGTCATCAATCAGTCACGAAATATTTAAGGTTCACAACGGCCGCCTGGTTTGATTGGGATCTCGGGAGTTGACGGAGATGGTGGGTGATAAGGTTTTGGGCTACGCCGCATGTACCTCGGTGGCATAATCTTAATGCCCCTAAATTACCAAAAGCACATATTGAACGTTCTAGAAAGAGGAGTGGCAAGGCTGGCATGGTCTTTCGCCGTGTGGTGTGAAAATACACGAAAACGGTGCTACAAACAATACGTAGCGAGCTTCATAACAAGCATAGCACCAAGCAGCTTGGGGCCTAAGCTATTTGGAAAATATGGTTGCATGTTATGGGCTTTCTTGAATGAGAAACCTACCAAGGGAAACCATGGTAAGCAATACTCTCTATTCAAGCTTGACTAGCTGAATTTAGACAGCCTTGGGTGACAAAATTCTGCTTCTGGTATTTCGTGCCGTTTCTGGTCTAAGTCCAACCGCCTTGAAGTGCAGCTTCATCCTGAAACGGGGTTGCATATATGTATTCCAGCCTAAAATTGGAGTCCATAAATGGCTCATCATCTCAAAAAGGTAAGTCATAAAACTGTGGCACTCTCTGAAACATAGTTTAACCTCACCATATAGCTAAGTTCTGTGTACTGGTTTAAGCTCTTAGCCACAAGCCCTAACTATAAATAATATATCTAGGCTATAACTTAGATATTATATCTAATAACTAACTAATTATTATAGTTAAAGGTAAATAAAAAGAAAACCTAGATAATAACTTTTTAGCTAGCCTTAGAGGTATATAAAACAGTACTTCTAATCTATTAGCCAAGAAAGGTTAGCTTAATACTATAAGAACCCCTAATCTTCAAAATGACAGCTCCCGTACCAATAAGACTAGTCTTTCATCAACATGATCCCTAAACGAATACGATTGGGGAAGAAGGTTAAAAAGAAGGCTCGGGGCAATCGGAAGGTCATGGCGGAGTTGAGTTTATGAGTCAGTCACAAGGTTAGAAAATACACTTCGGATTTAACACAATGGCTCACCGCGTCGCTTCTAGGACTTCTTATGCCAGGGACCCGGAAGTCCAGACGGCATGTCATGACCAAGAAACTGCCGAGACGACCCGCCTGGGGCTGAGGATCTCATTTGTGCCCAAGGCAATCCAGGCTCTTACTTAGCTCACCAGCTATCAATAAAACTTCTTTTCCTGGATACGTCTAACCCGCTCTGCTTACCATCAAGAGACGTGACAACCAACCTGCCCAGTACAAACGCCCTACGCAATCTGCAATCATAAACCTGGCTAGATTTACCTGTTTGGAACCCAACCCGTCACAATTAGGAATTAAAATAAGCCTAAGTATAGGGCTTTTTTTTTTTATTATCTTTTTTATTTAATTATTTCCTTTATTGAAAATCTTAAGATTATTATATATTCCATTATAACTGGGGTGAAAATACTAGTTATCTCTTTTTAAACCCCTAGGGTAGTTAACACAGTCTCAGCTGGTATAGAAGCCAGAACATTTACGAAGTCTTCTTTTTAGACTTTGAAGTAGTCCTCTTCTAGAAAACTTAGTTGATCCCGACATAGAGTTCCATGCGCGCTGTTACTTGAAAGACACGTGTTGACTCGGCATCACCGCGGCGGAAATAGGGGTGCAAACGGCCGCTATTGATTAAAAGACGGGTGTCAACGCAACTTGCCAGGCGTCAACAGACGCCGTGAGATTCCTGCATGGATAATTCTCCCTCATTCAATACCTTTCGCCCTAGGCTTGCGAATGGATAGAACGATGCCATGGAAATATCCCGTGATAATCCGATGCACAGACAGCAAAGCTGGATTGATAGACATGGGATGAGAGAACACAGGCGCTTTGGCTCTAGCTAGCAAAAGCTTCTTACCGAAATCCACGTTCAGGCCACGTTGCATTTCAAATCCGGACCCTGCTCATAGAAGAACTTCTCGTATCGTAGATAAAAGAACCTAGCATGGTGACCGATGCAGGCATGTTGTATGAGCTTACAGGGTATAGGTAGATCTGACCACTGCGAGCATACAATATCCATACTTGAGGCTCGGTAAGATGAAACGTCGACTCTTTGCTTCGTAGGCTCGTTCCTAAAAGACAACACAGTTGTATAGGTGTTTTAGTTCGCTTTCTTAGGTCTAATGTGCTGTTGGCTTTTCGGACAGAAGCGAACCTGCCTGTTTGTAAACGCGCGAGGACAAGTTCTTAATTAAAATATCTCTATGCACTGTATATCCCCAAACTGAGCTCACATAGATACAGAATTATAAACGGTTTAAAATAACAAGATATATACCTGTATTTAGAATTCTGCCAGGTCAATTACAGTTTTGCTATCCACATGGCCGCCCGCTGATGTATCTCTGTCTAATTATACAGGGCCCACCGTGCACGCTCGCGATAAAAGTTCCATTGTTTCATGATCTGTGAGGCAGCTCGAGCCTGATATTAGAGTTTTGCGGAATCATGTTGCGCGTCAGGTCAGAGCTAGACGGCACACGACGTCGACCGTCGCTGCAACAGACTCTTATCCCTTGGGTATTTGCTAAATTGCTTCACAGCTATTCCTTGGAGTATAAGAAGACGGATGTCTGCACTCCCCAAAAAGCTTTTCACTCTCACCTCAACATTTACAACTTCGTATACAAGTATCCTTCTTATCCAGAACGTATTCAACAGTGAGCTTATCTTGTCTCCCACACTCAATTGCCATTAACATATATCTAGTGGTTCAACTGAAGACATTTTTCCTTCCTTTGGCTCTGGTTGCCCTTTCTTCGATGGCTTGTGGTTCTCCCATTGCCGGGAACGACGCCATTCAACCCACTGATGACCTGCCCGGAACTTCCGGATGGAAATCTATCTCGCTTAGTCTCGAGGAACGAACTTCTCCTGCTGATGGTCCTGTCCTTCCGAGAGATGAGGCCAGCCTCGAGAAGCGGGTATTCACTTCACCTCACATGAAGCGAGCATTCAAGGTAGTCGTTGCCAATACCGTCACCGCTGGAACCTGGGTCATAGACTTTTCTATGAAAGAAGTCGCTCGTCAAGTCACCCTCTTCTACAAACTACAGTCCAGCCAGTTCATTACTCAAGCCGATGTTGAAGTACCATCTGTCCTTACGATCTATGAATCTGACAATCAGTTTCGCGGCAACGCAAAGATAGAGCTCCTGGGCAAGTTCGCAGACAAGGTCGTCCAAATTACGTTCAATGGGGAGGTTTTTGGGTCCGGGTCGGCGTTGATTTGGCAGAAGATGATTTCAGAGCCTGTAGCCTTGGTCAATGGTGTGCAGACGGCGATCCAGAGCTGGACGTTCGATCAGGTCTATCCCTGAAAAACGGTATTGCATGCTGTTCTAGTCTAGCTTTCGCGAGCCCCTACTCCAGAGAGATAGGATCTGTGAAATCATCGACACCTAGACAAAGAACGGGAAAGAATGCCGATTGGTTCTAGAATCGATGCTCAAGAACACCGATCAATTCTATTCAGTTTCCTAGCCCGAGTTTATAGTTACAGTCATTACCGCAAGATATTTAAATAAGGAGAATGTTTATTATCAATATCAGTTTGGCCCATGCTCAATGCTAAGTAGGTGTCGCTCAGGATCTAAGTTATTTTATTACTCTTATATCTAACTTATCTCGAACCTTTTCTAATTCCTATAAGTATTATATATAAACATTATATCGCCAGTATAAGAAAAGAGCCTATTTTAAAGGATACTAAGCTTTTTTTTTTATCTTATAAGGAAATTAAAAAATATTTAATAGAGTTTAATAAAAAAAAACCTTATAACGTGGTTGATAAGCGAGCCGGTCAGACAGGTGAGCCGGTCAACTTAACCTACACCTTAAAAGCTAACTTTTAAAAGCTAATATAAAATCCAAGCTAAGCCTAAAATAGCTAAGATTTTAAAGTTATATATTTAACTATATAAAAAAGCTACTTTATTAATAAAATAATTCTAGCTAATTTATTTATAGCTAGTATATAAAAAGCTTATTTACACTGTATAAATAAGCTTTACTATATAAAATAAAACAGTTAAAAATCTAGAAAAATATTTTTATATAAATTATAGCTATTTATATATAAATATATTTTTTCTGGATTTTTAGCTAATTTATTTAAGGTAGCTAGGTACTATAGGGTAGGCTATTTTTAGCTATACAGTGCAGTGACCGGCTCCTCGCTTGTTTAACCGGCTCGCTTATCAACCACGTTATATAATAAAGATATTCTTAATACCTTTTTAAGGATATTTATTACTTATTATTAAAAAGAAAAATATTATTATTTACTAAGAAACTTATTTTATAAAAAGAAAATTTATATAATTAATACTTAATATTATATTAAATCTAAAGCTAAAAATATTAGATTTTAATATTAAAATATAAAATTATAACATTATTATGCATCGTGTCGTTGGCTATGATTGATGTCAGCAACTGTAACTAACAGAGGGAAAGTCAGGTCGAGGAACGTACTTTGGAAGTGTGATGGATACACAGGCGCGTGTCTTAGTCTTTTAGGTGGGACGAAGGAAGGGACCTGACGTAGCTGCCGAGGGACCTACAGGCGGTATTTATACTGCTCGATCAAGGCAGCAATTACACCACCAAGGCAGATAAACCTTTATTGATTTTGACCTTCGTGATATGGGCCTACTATAGGGGCCTTATTATTTAAGCCTTTAAATTATAGTTA